>CM049426.1:159174391-159774391 GCA_026929855.1 Poa annua | reverse complement strand
GGCTGGTGGAGTTCAAGGCTAATTTGCATAAAGCCAATTTTTCCTACTCTTTTGAAAACACTTTTCTTGAAATCAAGACGAGTATGGCATGAAAACCATAATATCATCTTCCCTTGTTCACCCATCAAATTTTAACTTGGAAATTGGAATGATAGGATCCTCCGTTGACGTCCTAGATCAGCTGCTCAAAATTGTCCGTAACCGGGGACACGGCTAAGTACTTAGTTTTACACTCTGCAGAGGTTGTGCACTTTCACCATTAGACCCAACAAACCCAAACTATCCTCAAGCACACCATTTGTGCTAAGGAAAAGGAGAGAGTTGATAGGAGACTTTTCAGAAGCATCTTCCCACCCCATAACGGCCTGACGCTTTCCACCTACAAAACCTCTACCACCACCTGTCAGGCCGGGGCGAGTCCACGCAACTTAATCCATCTAGACAGAGCCCATTGACTAATGGTTGCACTAGAAACAATCTTCACTTGGAGTTTCTTCAGATCCTTTTGTTCCCTGGGTGGCCATCCACAAGTGACCATCTCTTAGAGGTCACCCCTAAGACACAACACTCAACAAAAACCACATACAACCAATTCCACCCAGGAGTTTCATTCTTAACTTAGTAGAAATTAACTTTTCATAAAACAACTTTTGCATAGCATCAATATTTCTACCAAGTTACCAATAGGATTCTAGACACAACTAGTGTAAGGGATATAGTAGTTTTAGCATAGCAATACTATCCAACACATGCATATAAGAAATACACTAAGTAATGCATAGAAAAATACTTAGGAAGTTTATGAGGGTGTGCCACTTGCCTTGGCAACAGGGAGAGCAGGAGTATCAGTTGCAAAAGCCTTCGTTTCTCTCCGAATTTTCTAAGAAGTCAAACAAGCCCCAAATAAACATACAAGCATAAATGCAATACTTAGAAAAATATGACATGCATGATCTGATAAATATTCTTAAGGACTAGAGATGCATGTCATGCCATGAAATTATTCTAAGTTAATGCAGGGCAAGTGTGTTAGTCAAAATTACTAAGGACCAAGGTCATAGGTTGGACAGAATAACTTTGCTATAAATCAACTTTAATAAGTTGTAATGCTGCTGCAAGTCTTCACATGCTTGGTCTTGAAATCTTCAACTCACTTGTAGTTTTCTTCATCTTCAATTTGCACTCTAAGGACTTGGTCATAATCACTAAGGACATGGTTTATGTCCAACGTGAAAGAAGAATAGGAAGGCGGAAAAGGATAAAGAAAAGATGTAATTTTTCTTCTATGCTTTCTCGTAACTTTCTCCTTGATGCGATGTCTTCATTAAACTTTTGTAGACTTTGATTTTTTAGACTTGATGATTCTTCAGTATTGATGATTCTTCAGAATTGTCTTGGCTATAACTTAGCCACCACAAAGTCTAAGAGAAAGAGAAGAAGAGAGAAAGACTTGGAGAAATAAAGGGGGATATTCTTCTTGCAGTTCCTCTTGATTTTCTTCTAAGTGTTTTTTGCTTCTTGGAGATGCCTTCGGAGTTTTGTTTTTCTTGGCTAAGTCTTCATTGGCCTTCTAGTCTTCATGTTAAGAATCTCAAGTGTCTAAGTGCATAGCACTTTACCAAAACACTATGTTGAAAAATAATCCTAACTTAGGGAAAATAAGGAAGGAGTTTTCCTATAAGGAGTATAACTATACAATAGATATGCCATGCATGCAATGCAATTTATTTCTAAGGAAAACACTTAACAAAATAAAACAACTAAGTTTTATAGATGCTAAAATATTCTAAGGAAAAGATTTAGCATCTTTAAGATGTTGAAATTTTTCTAAGAAAGAGTGTTGTCGAAAAATAGTTAACAAATATTTTCTAAGGAAGAATTTATTTTGTTTAAAGAGGCAAAATATTTCTAAGTACATTTTAATACCAAAGTGGTCATAATATGACTAAGTACTTTATAATTCGAATAAATGATGAAAATATTTTTTCATAAACTTTTAATCAATTTTAATCATTAAAACAACACTTAAAAGTATTTAATCAATATTAAATTACAAAACCATAGAAGATTATTCTACAAACATTTATAGCAAAAGAGTTTGATAAATTTTAAATTTTAAATTTGAAGTTATTTTCAAATTACCATTAATGCCACTTTTGAATTTCAAAAAAAAATAATTTGCCAAAACATAAAAATAATGATGCCAAAAGTTTCTATTAGTAATAAGATTTCCAAAAATATAAAGTTTGAAATTTTTGACAAGCCAATAAAATTAGTGATAGATCTAAAATCTAGGATTTTTCTGGAAAACTGCTGGTCTTCGGTTGACTGTTGACTCTGACCGCTGACGTGGGAATTGACTCGCTGACGTGACAGGCTGACTGGGATTTGACTACGAATTTGACTAAAAATAAAATTGCTCGGATGGAAAAACACTATTAACGAAAGTTGTAGAGAATTACGTGCTCTTTCTAATTATCACTATTATAACATAAGTGGATGAATAGATTGGTCACAAACCGTAAAATACCTTTCTGATCCGAAACTTCAAACACGAATATCTTTCAGCTCTCGCTGAACCAAATAAAATGAATCTTGGGGCAAAAGAAAGGTCTTGATCAGGGGAACAACTTTCGTATTGTCGTCCCAAACTTTTGAGATGGTTTGGTTACTCCAACAACATCAAACACGATCTGTATTATACAGAACATTACATACGTTAAAATAAAAAGTTGTCAACGGGAAAGTTGTAGATATACCTTTTCACCGGAGGAATTTCGATTTGGCGCAACGAGCGCGAAGAGATCTGAGAAATACAACTTCAGATCTGATGGATGACGATTCGAAATTCTTCCTCCACGCTTGATAAAAAGAGTTGAGGATTATTGAGATGGAAAGGTATCAACGAGATCTACAACAATGATTAAGGCCCCGTCGCGATTGGAGATGGTTTTGTTCGTCAAACGAACGAAATACTATTTCGCTGATTAGGGTTTCGGTGGAACAAAAAGAGTAAAAGAGATGCCGGCGGCTACAGGGGTTTATATAGGCGGAGGGATGGTGGAATAGATAGGGCTCGGAGTTGTGAACGCGTAGGATCAAGCGGATCCGGATTTGGAGTTATATTTCTCGAGATAAACGTGTTTGAATGAAAGGTGGTTGGAAAAACGAATTTTCAGAGTTTGAGTTGGATAGGATGCAATCACTCGGTTCGGTTCGGCCCAGTTTGGGCCGGCCGGCTGGACCCGATTCGTTTTTTTCTTTTTTTTTCTTTTTTCTTTCATAACTTTTGTTTTAGAACTCCGAATCAAGTGAAATTAATTTCTAAAAATTTCTAAAAATCATATCTTTATTTTAAAACATTTATGGACATGTTTTGACCACTTTTTAAAAATATTAATTTTAAATATTTGATTTAATGCAAATTTGACACTTTTGTCAAATTTGAAAATAGAAATTTAGTCAATTTTACTTATGGCTAAATAAAATTTGGTACCACGATTGTGAACATATGAAAATAATTATTTCTAATAATTACTTTCAAAATATTAAAGTAAAATAAGATAAATAGCATAATCATTATTTTGTTTTTAATATTTTCTCAAATAGATTTTCAAGTGGAAATAGTATTTCAACCATTGTAATTTCAAATCTAAACAATGCAAGAAAATGATGAATGTATCCGTGAATTTTGTTTTCAAATCGACATACAAATAGTTTTCAAAAAGTTTTAAATTTTTCTGATTTTTCAGAATTTGATAAAATCCTAGGATGTTACATCGGGCTATAGAATTCCGTAAAGCTATTTTTTCAAAGTCGGGGTATAGAATTCCCGCACAGGTATTTTTCAAAGTCGGGCTATCGAATTCCCGCAAACTGATTTATCAAAGTCGAGTTATATATCACTCGCAATGGATTTCTTAATAGCAAGATGTAATGCCCCGAAAATTTCCCCAATGTCGTGGTGGTGTCACAGCAGATGCCATAGGATGGCTAATGTGTGGGGCCGATGGACGTTGGTGGATCCGGGGAGGTATAGCGAGCTGAATAGCCCACGCGAGGAGGATCCCGGTATAACCGAGATCTCCCAAGAACGAGAAACAAGATCAAAGTGCGAGGGGGAAGATCTAACAAACACAACAAATGCACGAAGGCACACAACACACACACGATATACCCAGGTTCAGGGCCCTCGTGAGGAGGTAACACCCCTACTCCTGCCTTTCTTCTCTATATAACTGTGGTACAAGAGCTACAACTTGCTACTAGATCTCTCAAAGGGAAGAGTACAAAGAACTAAATGAACTCAAGGTGCGAAGAAGTAACTGCTCTAGGAGTAAATGTGACTATAGCTTTTTCTCCCAAGCTGGTCTCCCTTCCACAGAAGCAGTTATGGCGCCTTTTATAGAATTCCGGTCAGGAGGGCCGGAAACCCTAAATCGGCTTGGCCCCACCGGACAGGCCTAACCGGCATGTCGTCACCGGCTAGTGCGAGCTAGTCGCCGCGCTATCCGGCATAGCCCCTGCGTCATCATCTCGATAAGGACAGCAGGCGCCGTCCTGAACCATCATTGTCCCCCTGCCAGAGACAAGACATGCCTTGGCCCATCCCGGATAGCCTTTTCCGGATTGCCGGGCTAGGCATGTCAGGTCTTGTCGTACCGCGGTCGTACCGGCTGACGCGCTCCCGTGTCAGGCGGGAGGTGACCATGCTTCCGTGTCAGGCGGGAGGTGACCATGCTTCCGTGTCAGGCGGAAGGTGACCATGCTTCCGTGTCAGGCGGCATGGTACTTCCCCCCGCAACAGATGGGAAAGCCTTCTATAGACCATTGACGGCCTACCGGGATCCCTCATGCCGGCTACCTCCTCGCTTGCCACTGTGCGCCTCTCCTACATAAGATCAATACCGAGACATACACTCCGATTAGCACTTATCCGGACCATCTATCCGGTAAAACCGAGTAACCCTCCTTCCGGGAGTCTCCTCGGAGCCCGAGATCTGAGATCCTTTCCGGAGGCGCCCGAGTTCGTCTCAGGATGAGTATCTCTAGGCCTAACCTCCCGAAGATGTCTCAGCCTATCAGCAAAGACATCTTCGAGAAGCTAGTTCTTAGAGGAACCACCCGCTGATGCTTGTGCTGCCATTGTGAAGGCCGGGGGTGTCTATTTATAGTTGCTAGAGCTGACCCTTGCGCCTGCCAGGAGGCACTTTGCACTCTACCAGTGCTCAAGGGTCAAGTTGCCCTTTCAGCACACCAGGAGGTGTCCCTTGCTCTTGCCAAAGGTCAAGTACTGTTGGCACCTTACTGAATTATTCCGGGATTTGTCCCTACCCGGGGGGCAGCCCCCCGACACTAGTCCCCGAAGCTGGTGCTGCACAACGACCTCGGATGATATGCGGGATCAGCTTTAGATAACAACTATCTTCCGTGAACACATGGCACCATCCTCCGTTTTCTTGCCGAGATTGATTTCTCCCGATACCTTCTTACCGAGACTGTTTTAACTGGGAGGCGAAGCCTGCAACCGGATAACGCAGTCTCAGTGAATCTTGACTGTTGGCTCCGTATCGAATTCGAGATCTCGAGCTGGGCCCCATCCGACGTCCCGTCTGGACAGAAACGCACTCGAGTGCTTCTGCCCGAGCACGCCGTCGCTTGGGTTCCCGCGCCGGGAGCCGCAACCGATCCGGAGCCCAACCGTTGGGGCCGTGTGGCCCTCGGTGTGGCCGGTTCGGGCGTTCCGGCTAGCGCCACGTGCCGCTCTGCACAAACTAGATCCCACCCACGATCGTGGAGATCGTGGGCGGGAAAACTGGAAACCGCTCCGGAATCCCCCCATAAATAGGGGACCGGAACGGTCTCCTCTTCTTCTTCCTCTCCTTCGCGTCTCCTCCACCGTCGTCTCGAGCGCATCGCCGCTGCGGTGTTCGTCGCCCGAACGCCGCCGCCCTCGCCGTTCTCCGGAGCCCGAATGCCGTCGTTCCTCTCGCACGTCACCGACCTCCTCTTCTCCGGTGAGTTGCTCTCTCCGCCCCGATGATCTCCTCCAGTAGGATGCTATCTCGCCTTCGGCCGTGCCCTAACACACACGCGGTTGAGCCGCCACCGGTGAGCGCGACTCGAGCGGCGCGCACGGGGTGCACGGCGGTGATGCTATTCATTGTAGGACTTATGCCTTTTGCTCGCATTTTGCGTCGTTTGAGTTTAGCCCGAACCTATTTTCCTCCTTTTTGTTTTGATTTTCTAGCACACGGTAGATCTCATTCGCCAGGAACCCGGTTGTGTTTAGAAGTTTGCGATCCGGCATCTTAGCTCCCGGTAGACTAATTCCGACTAACCGCCGCTGCGCCTGCAGAATAGCCCGGATACATCTGCGGACTTCTCCGACATGGGTGAAGAAAGTATCCGGGGGTGCTGGGATGGATCCGAGACCAAACAATGGGACCTGGACTGGCTGTACCGGACTCACCGGATTCCGCCAGAAGTTGAGAGCCGTCTTCCGGAAGACGAGGTTCAGCCGGAACCCCAACCCGGGGAATACGTTGTATTCCTTACGCATTTCGAGCGTGGGTTTGGGCTTCCGGCTAGTCCCTTCTTCCACGACTTCCTCGACACCTACAGCCTCCAACCGCATCACCTCCCAGCTAACGCCATTATGATGCTTTCGGTCTTCACCACCTATGCGGAAGCATATCTCGGCGTGTGGCCCTTCCTGGATCTTTGGGCCAGGTATTTCATCCTTCGTCGCCAAGTCATCCCCAACCCGGATCAGAAAGTAAAAGATTTGGTCGATTGCGGAGCGGCCACCATCATCCCTCGTGCTGACTCCGGATTCCCTATAGTCAAAGGACTAGAATCCTACCGGAAGTGGCAGCGCAGCTTCTTCTATGTGAAGAACCGGGAGAACTCGGGAGATGGTCCGGGATCCTCGAATACGGATTTCATAAATTTGCCGGAGTTCGTCATTGGTCCTCCCCGCAAGTTCAATATCTGGAAACGGTTCCCCGACACCGAAGAGGTCAATTGCATGCACGACGTCCTCGTGGCGCTGACCAACAAGATGACCGGCGACGATCTCTTGCGCTGCTTCATTATCCGCCGCGTCTGCCCTCTGCAAACCCGAGTGCACAAGATGTGCCATATGGATGGGAGCTATGACCCCACCAGGACCAGTATTTTCCCTCTGGACCGTCCCGCGGTCGTCCGACGTGTCCGAGCTATTGCTCGGACGAAGATGTCGGATGAGTATGCTTGGGGTGTCATTGGGGGATCCCGGAAAAAACCATTAAAACATGTGCTCCTGTCTGTCTTTCGTACAATTGCATTCGCACCCGCGTTCTGCTTGAAACCGACATGGATATCATGTGGTGATTTGTTTGCGCAGTTATTCGAGCGGCAAGCCGAGGAGGACGCAGTCCACGCCAACGGGAATTTCGTGCCGAACATCCCGGTGCCGGCTAAGATGCCGAGAAAGGACCCCGACGGCGAGGAGCATCTCGCCATTCCTCTAGTCAAAGCTGCTGCCTCGGGTAACCCTTCAACCTCAGAGGCAGTTTCCATTTCTTCGGATGATGAGGATGAGATTGACTGCCAAATTCTCGATGTGATTGACGCTCTCCCTCTCAACTGGGCCTCAGCAGTGGTTCCGAAGACGACGGCCGGGACCAAACGTGCCGAGAGCCGGAAGCGCGCGGCTTCCGAGACCGAGGCTGCCGATAACTCCGGCAACCCCCCCAAGAGGAGCAAGCCGAATAAACAAACGGCCGAGAAGCCTCTTCGGCGCCGGCAGAGGGGCCCTCCCACTGTGGATTCCGGGTACATTCCCCTTGCCTTATGCACATGATTTTGCCTTCGCCACAAATTATTACTGAGATATTTTCTTTCAGTGACGCACTCGACCTCCCGTTACCTGCTATTCCTCCTCCTCCCGGAACTCGGACTCCCAGCCCGGCTCGGGCTTCCCCTTCTCCTCCTCGCCCTTCTACTCGAGGAAGCGAGCCTGCTGCCTTCGGTGCCGCACCGGCTAACGTTGTGACTCCGGATGCTTGCCCGGTGATCGACGAGACCCTGGTGCAGGCCACGACCACCTCGGGAGACATTCTTCTTCCAGAAAGTCCGCGCCGGGTGCCCGGGCTTGAGGCGGAGATCTTGAGCCCTCCCCGGCAGTCCGTGCCAAGCGGTCCCTCCCGGCAAGCCTCGGACAAGACTGCCCCAGAGAAACGGCCCGCAGTCTCCTCCCGGCCAGCTGATCAACCTGTCGCGAAGTCGCGCCCCAAGGTTGCTGGGCAGAAAACAACTTCTGCCAAGCCTGCAGCTGCCCCGACATCCTCGGCCCAAGACTTGGTGCTGCGCACGGGTACGTTTTCATCGTTACCACCGCCTCCCGCCGAGATCCCTACTGCCGCCCTGCGGATGTTGCGAGCGATCGTCAGCTCCTTTGTGCCTTCAGGATCCCGGGACGCTGTCGCTACCCACGCGCCCGGCGGCTCCGGCATACACGTTGTTGATGAAAAGAACCAAGCCTGGACTGCCGCCGACGCCTCCGAGACCGCGGGAGACTTGCACGCTGCAGGCCCAAGCCGCAACGCTCAAGCTCTGCACGCTCTCCAGGTAGCCGCGCTGGATGTTACTCGGGTGACCGAGGTAAGCTTGTTCTCTTTCTTTCATCAAAAAATATTTGTTCCTTCCACCACCACTAGTCCCCGAGATTGGTGCTTAGTGCTCTAGATTCCACCGAATAGTGGATCACTAGGCTCCAATCTTAGAGAAAATTTCAGGACTCGGAGACCGAGTCCCCGAGATCCTCCC
The DNA here is from genome assembly GCA_026929855.1 of Poa annua. Taxonomy (NCBI): domain Eukaryota; kingdom Viridiplantae; phylum Streptophyta; class Magnoliopsida; order Poales; family Poaceae; genus Poa; species Poa annua. The sequence continues at coordinate 159,765,580 of CM049426.1, read as the reverse complement.
AACCGGGTAGCTTGTTTCAAAATTTGCTCCATCACCACTAGTCCCCGAGATTGGTGCTTAGTGCTCTAGATTCCACCGAATAGAAGATCACTAGGCTCCAATCTAAGAGAAAATTTCAGGACTCAGAGACCGAGTCCCCGAGATCCTCCCAACCGGGTAGCTTTTTATGTGCTACAGATCTCGGACTCTCCTGATTTCCTTACATCTTTTCGCAGACTAACTCCTTTGTCTTGATTTCAGGAATGCAGCAAGAAACGCTGCAGCATCTTCAACCGAGTTCTTGCTGACCTCGGTCAGTCCAAGAAGTGCGAGGGGCGCCTCCGGGAGGAGCGAGATGCCGCGCGCAAGGTTTCGGTAGACCAGAAGGCCGCACTTGCCACCGCGCAAGCCGAGATCGCGCGACTCAACAGCGAGCTCGAAAAAGACAAGGCTGCTGCGACCGAGATGAAGACGCGCTTCATCGAGGCGACGAAGAAACAAAAGGAAACCTTGGACCAGTCCGAGGAGCGCGCGCATCTCGCCGAGACCGGGCTGGCTCTCCTCCGGTCACGGTCCGATACTTGGCTCTCCGAGCTCACTGTACTGAACCGGGATCTTAACAGTAAGTGGACCGACATCCCCCTTCTCTCGTTGCTTTCTTTCTTTGTTGTTTCTTTTCTTATGACCTAGCCGCTTGACATCTCTTCTTTTTAAAGGGGAATTCGAGCACTCCCGCGAGGCTGCCGCCCTTGCTGTAGCTGCCGCCCGAGAGAAGCGTGCCGGGAAGGGCCCTGTCTCGGATGCCTGGGACATCGAGGATCACCTCACCGCCCTAAGGCCCGGATAGTGCCTCTTCGGTCTATCGGGACGGAGCTGCTCAGCGCTGCGATCCACGTCCACGGCGCACTGTGGCCGAGTATCCGCGCGACGCTTTCGATGGCCGAACTCGCGAGCGCACTCCGGTGTGCCGGGAGGCGCATCCACGCTTGGAAGCGCTCCGGTGCGCGTGCTGGTGCCGACCAGGTCTTGACCCAAGTACTTAGCTGGTAGGAAGGTCTTGATCTGGAGGCGATCCAGCGCCTGCGGACGATTTCGCCGTGTTGCAGCGATCCGGCAAAGGTCCAGCGCCGACAAGAGGTGGCGCATCGCATCGCCTCGTGGTCCAGCATCCGTGCCTTCACCGCCAGCGTCGTTCCTTCTGATTCCGAATCAGACTATGAGGATGACGAAGAAACCGGCGCGACCGGTGACGCGGATGACGAGACCCCGGAAGAAGATGACGCTGCCTCCGGTGCTGCGCTCGAGACCGTGGTTCCCCGGGATGCTGCGACTTCGCCGAGACCCGAGGCCTTCCATATCGAGGTTCGCCCCAATGTCCCGAGTACCGCTGCCGGAACTGAAGCCGAAGCTGCTCCTGTTGTTTCTCCCGAGAACGCTGCTCCCGCTTCTGCCACCGGGACTGCCGCTCCTGCTGATGCCACCGGGACTGCTGCTCCTGCTGATGCTGCTCCCGAGGTCGCTCCTTCTGCTGATGTCTCCGCTGAGAAGCCGACTTCTCCTATTACTTAGCAATACTCAAGAGTAGACTCGTTAAATCCCCGGGATGCCGGGTGCAAGATGTAACATACACTATTTAATATTTTCGCTTCGTACTGAATTATCTATCCGAATAACTCATGTCAATTTATTCTGTTATGAGTCCCCGAGTTGCGCTGTCGTCACCGAATCTGAAGTCACCCCCGGTGTTGCTCCCGCTGCTGCCGCTGCCCCTGCTCCCGAGGTCGTTGCTCCCGAGGTCGCTGCTCCCGAGGTCTCAGTCGAGAAGCCGACTTCCCTACTGCTTAAAACACTTAAGTAGCAAATTCGTTAAATCCCCGGGATGCCGGGTGCAAGATGTATCGTACACTTATGTTATTTATGTTTCACCGTGAACTATTTATTCGAACAACTTATGTCTATGTACTCAGCTTTTAGTTCCCGAATTGCCTTTCATGTTTACCGTACTTAGGTAATTTCTGCTCTTGTCTACCATTTCGGCGTTCGACAGTCGAGTCACAAAACTCCACATACGGCATACATTACTTAAAACAATCCGAGTTCCGGCTAACCGAATTCCCGACATAAAAAATAACTGAGTTAGTAAAAAACAGGTACGCCGGACCAGTTCCTGCTCCGAGTCCCCGAGACCATTCTTGTGTTCCCCACATTTGATTCTCTTTGCTCTTGACTACCATTTCGGCGTGCGTCAGTCGAGTCACAAGATGATTTCACATGACATACATTACTTTGACTTTGAGAATCGAACTCGGAACTTTCCGGCATACAAATAATATAAAAGATAGCTACCCGGCAGTCCCTGGTTTCCTTCCCGAGATGCCGGTATAAAATAATAAATGAACTTGACAAAACAAAAGTAAAATGGGCACAGAACTAGGCAGTCCCCGGGTTACTCCCGGGGTGCCTTACTTCCATTAATACTGAAATACATCATACACTGAGCCGTTTATGGGTAAAAGGGTCGAAGTAGAGCTACATTCCATGGACGCTTGGTTTCCTCACCGGATTTGTTCATTACACCTTTCCTAGCCTCCTGTGCATCTACAAGGTAATAAGAGTCATTGTGCAATGCCCTGCTTATCACAAAAGGTCCCTCCCATGGAGGTGACAATTTATGCATTCCGGCCGTGCGTTGGATGAACCTCAGCACAAGATCCCCTTCTCGGAACACCCTCGGGTGCACTTTCCGGCTATGATAGCGACAGAGGTTTTGCTGATAAATTGCAGATCGGGACAGTGCCAATTCCCTTGCCTCTTCGAGTAAATCAACATCATCTTCTCGGGCCTCCTTTGCCTCGGCCTCGGTGAACATTGTCACTCTCGGGGCATCATATTGTATAACGGTCGGGAGTACTGCCTCGGCACCGTATACCATGAAAAATGGCGTGTATCCGGTAGATCTGTTCGGTGTAGTCCGGAGACCCCACAAAACCGCCGGTAACTCCTCTATCCAGCATCCCGGAGTTCTCAACATTGGCTCTATCAAGCGAGCTTTGATGCCGGCTAAGACTAAAGCATTTGCTCTTTCGACTTGCCCGTTTGCTTCCGGGTGTGCAACTGATGCTACATCCAGCCAGATTCCCTTTTCAGCACAAAATCGAGCGAATTCCCCCACAGCAAAATTGGTGCCATTGTCCGTGATAATGCTGTGCGGGTACCCGTATCTCAAGATGATGTCTTTCAGGAATTGCACAGCGGTGTGTCCATCACACTTCCGTATTGGCTTGACCTCTATCCACTTGGTGAACTTGTCCACCATAACCAGTATGTGTGTCATATTGCCTCTTGCCGGCTTGAACTGGCCGACCATATCCAAACACCAAACTGCGAATGGCCAAGTGATAGGGATTGTCTTCAGTGCTGACGCCGGCATGTGTATCCGGTGAGCAAACCTCTGGCATCCTCCACATTTCCGGACAATATCTTCTGCTTCCTGTAATGCAGTGGGCCAGTAGAACCCATGCCGGAACACTTTCGCCACCAGGGCCCGGGATGATGCATGATGTCCACATTCCCTCTGATGTATTTCCAGTAGCATCTCTTGTCCTTCTGCCGGTTCTACACACCTCTGGAGTACCTCAGTGACACTCCTCTTGTATAATTCTTGATTGATGACGGTGTATGCTTTTGACCTTCGCATTATCTGCCGGGCTTCCACTTCATTCTCTGGTAGAGTTCCTTCCAAGACGTAAGCCATGATGGGCTGTGCCCATTCCGGGACAGGTCGAACCTGGAACACGGGAGCGTCTATGTCCATTGGCTCTACCGACATCACCTCCATCATCATCTTTCTTTGCCTCTCTGAGCACTCTGATGTAGTCCCCGGGTTCGATGTGTTGCTCCCGACATCTACTTCCATGGGTACTGCATCTGCACCAGGCTCCTTGGGGATGAAGATAGAATCCGACTCGGGTGAGGGTTGAATAGATGGCTTCCTCAAATGCTCCAGAGCTATCCCGGGTGGGATGGCATCCCGAGACGATCCTAGCTTGGACAAGACATCCGCTGCCTCGTTTTCTCCTCTGGGTATATGCTTGAACTCGCATCCTTCAAAAAATCCGGATATTTTCTGCACATGAAACCTGTATAAGGCCATGTTTGCATCGAGGGCATCCCAATTCCCCGACACCTGTTGCACTACGAGGTCGGAGTCACCGAAACACTCTATCCGGCGGATGTCGATCTCCTTGGCGACGTTCAGTCCATGAACCAAGGCCTCATATTCCGCGACATTGTTGGATGCCCGAAAATGGATTTGCAGCACATACTTCAGTATATCTTGTTTCGGAGAAGTGAGTACCACTCCGGCCCCCAATCCGATCTTAGCCTTTGAGCCATCGAAATGCATCCTCCAGAAATTGTAATCCGGCATCGGAGGTTCATATTGCATCTTGGCCCAGTCTACCAAAAAGTCCGGCAGCGCCTGCGACTTGATGGCAACTCGTCTCTCATATGCCGGAGCATATGGAGACAACTGGATGGCCCATTTGGCTACTCGGCCGCTAGCGTCCTTGCAACCGATGATCTCGGCCAGAGGAGCCTCGCACACCACTGTGATCGGGTGTTCCTGAAAGTAGTGCTTGAGTTTGGTTACTGCCATGTACACCCCATACGCCATTTTCTGGTAGTGTGGGTAGTTCTGTTTAGATTCCGAGATCACCTCACTGAGGTAATACACCGGCCTTTGTATCAGCTTGCCTCCTTCTTCCCTTTCTACCACCATTGCCACACTGACTACCCGGTTGGTTGCAGTGATGTATAGCAGCATCGGTTCCTTGTGTAACGGTGATGCCAACACGGGTGTTGTTGAGAGCATCCTCTTCAAATCGTTGAACGTCGCGTCAGCCTGCGGGGTCCAAACAAATGTTTTGCTTTTCTTCATCAATTGGTACAAGGGCAAGGCCTTCTCCCCAAGTCGACTTACAAACCGACTCAGGGATGCAAGACACCCAGTGAATTTCTGCACATCCTTGAGACGCACGGGCAATTTCATGCTCTCGATAGCACGAATTTTACCCGGGTTGACCTCGATTCCCCGGCTTGAGATGAGGAAACCGAGTAACTTCCCCGCCGGAACACCAAATGTGCATTTATCCGGGTTCAATTTCATCCGGAACCTTCTTAAGTTTTTGAATGTTTCCCTCAGATCATCTATTAGTGAGGCTTTTTCTTTTGTTTTTATGACTATGTCATCGACATAGACCTCGGCATTCCGGCCTATTTGGTCATGCAAACATTTCTGCATACACCTCTGGTATGTAGCACCAGCATTCCTCAAACCGAAAGTCATGACACGATAGAAATAAGCCCCATAAGGGGTAATAAAAGCAGTTTTCAATTGATCATCCGGATTTAAAGGTATCTGGTGAAAACCCGAATATGCATCTAAAAACGTCAAAAGCTCACTCCCGGCAGTGGAATCTATTACTTGATCTATCCGGGGCAGTGGAAAGGGGTCCTTCGGGCATGCCTTATTGAGGTTGGTGAAGTCGATGCACATGCGCCACACCTTAAGCAGGAGGGGATCATCCTTCTTCTTCTCTACCAAGACCGGATTCGATATCCAATCCGGGTGCAACACCTCCATTATGAATCCCGCAGCCAGCAGTATAGCCAGATGCTCCATGACCGCGGCTCTTCTTTTATCCGAGAGGCGTCTTGTTGGTTGCTTCACCGGCTTCGCATCCGGTCGAACAAACAGAGAGTGCTCAGCCAACTCCCTCGGGACACCTTGCAGATCGTCACTCGACCACGCAAAAGCATCCCGATTCTCACGGAGGAAGTCGACGAGCTCGCCTTCCTATTTGTTGTCCAGGTTGCTGCCAATGATCACTTGGCGCTCCGGGTTGCTGGGATCCACACACACCTTCTTGGTCTCCTTGGGGGGCTGAAATGACGCACCCTGCTCCGGGTTCACCATCCCGGGCATTCCGAGCTGGGAGGTCTTGGCCATTGCCACCACCTGCTGGATTCTCTTCTTCTCTTCTGCGGTCACCAGGGATTCCGCTAAGCATGACCCCGCCGAGGCACACTCCATGGAGCGCTTGTGGTCTCCCGAGATGGTGATCACGCCGTTAGGTCCCGGCATCTTCATCTTCAGGTAGCCCATGTGAGTTGAGATCATGAACTTGGCCAGGGCCGGTCTGCCGATCAGCGCGTGATACGGGCTCTCGAGGTCCACGACCTCGAACTCCAAGCTCTCGGTTCGGCAGTTCTCCCGAGTTCCGAATAGCACTTCAAGCCAGATTTTTCCCATGGGTGAGCAAGAGACTCCAGGCACAATGCCGTGGAAGGTCGTCTCGGTAGGCAGCAAGGTGTTCATGGACACCCCTAGCTTCAGCATCGTGTCCTTATACATGATGTTAATGGCACTGCCATTGTCGATCAGAACTCGGCTGAAGCGGACATTGAGGCTGGGTCCGACAAAGGTTGGGTCCACCACCAAGGCATACGCTCCCGGCTTGGGCATAACCCTTGGGTGATCCTTTCGGTTCCATGTGATCACCATCTCGGACCAGTGCAAGAACTTGGGCACTGCTGGGATCACGGCATTCACCTCCAGGGCACGCTGCCGCACACTTCTCCGGTTAGTGGGTTCGGTTACGAAAACCACATAACTTTGATGTGCCTCCCGGTAGTTGCCCTGCTGCTGTCCGGCTTGGTTACTGGGGCCTGCACCGTTGTCATTCCGTGTGTGCACCGTATTCGCTGGCCGAGGCGGGGGTCCTCGCGGAGGTGGGTTGATTCGGATAGCATTGGCCCCCGACATCGGAGGAGGGGGTCTCGGAATGTTGGGCCGAGATGCCGGAGCACTCGGTCGAACAGCTCCCGAGCTGCCTTCCTGCAATGTGCGCTGGTACCAACTGCATTGCCGAGTAGAGTGGTTTGCAGGCTTGTTGGCCTCCAGAGTATGGTAGCAGGATGGCTTGTTCAGCATCTCCTCATACGTCAGGGGCTTCTTTTGTTCCACCCAGGTCTTTTGTATCTCCTGACTCTGACCCCAAGTCGGGCCACTTGTCTTTTGACGCTGGTTGTTGCCGGCATCCTCTGGCTCCCGGGTCACCGCTGCGACGTGCTGTGCTGCATGGTGGTACTCGGGGTGATTCCTTTTCTGGCCAAAATCTTGGCGATCATGGCTCCTGCTCGGTCCCGAACGCTGAGGTCCCGCATTCCTCCTGCTGGAGTCACCGACATCCACTAGGGGTTGCATGGGATCTCCAAGCGTGTAGGTATCGGCGATGCGCATGGTTTATGCCAAGGTTGTTGGCATCTTTCTCTGCAACTTCTGCCACAACATTGAGCCATGCCGGCATCCTTGTGCAAACCAGGAGATGGCCTGCGACTCCACCACCCCTTCGCAAGAATTGCGAATATTGCTCCACCGGGTAAGATACTCCCGGTCAGTCTCGTTACTCCTTTGCCTACAGATGGCGAGTTGCTGAGGCCTCTTTGGCCTTTTATACGTGCTGGTGAAGTTGCTGATGAATGCCTCCTCAAAGTCTAACCAGCAGTCTATGCTGCCAGTTCTCAGGTTGTTCAACCAGATTCGGGCAGGTCCTTCCAACATCTGCGGTACGTATCGTACCGCCCATCGTCTGTTTCCACCGGCTATGCTTACTGCAGTTACATAATCGGTTAGCCAGTCCTCCGGCTTCTTGCTGCCGTCATAGGTCTTGGCACCCCTGTTGAGCTGAAAATTCCGAACAGGTGGTTCCCGCATGATCCGGGGTCCAAAGCAGGCAGGTCCCGGAGGCCCTTGCTCTTCCACCATCTCGGATTGATGAATCCGGTTGAGCCGGAATCTGGCGTCTGCCGGATTCAGCTGTCTGGTTCCTATCCGAGATCCCAAAGGGTTCTCGTCTGGCTGATATCCAAGCTGCTGCAGTCTCGAGTTGCCATCGTTGAGCCTGTTCTGCGCCGGGATCATGGCCTGCTGGGGAACTGAAGCGACCTCCCTTTGTGGGTTTTCCTGAACCTGAGGGGGGTTCCGGGGTGGATTACCACGGCCGACCGGGTTATTGTTTCCTACACCCAGGTTACCACCCTCACGGGTACTTCCCGCCTGCCCCGAGTTACTGCCCGGCTTGCCCGGCTTGCTGGATACCGACGAAGGCCGGATCATAAGTCTGTAGCTGCTTGTTCTTCCCAGAACCTCGACTCCGGCTCCGGCTCTTGCCCTTGCTCTTGCTTCTGCTCGGATGTGGGGAAGAGGCCTCCCCGTCCGACTTCTGGCTATTGGGTCTGGCTGAGTGCACTTGGGACCCTGCCCCGGGGTTCTTCTTCTTGAAGGCCTGATTCTGACGGTTGGCCTCAATCACCAACTCGTTTACCCGCTCCTGCTGCTTGCGCAGGGCCTCACCGGATAACCCCACCAACTCGGCCATGGCGGCTTCGGCGGCCCTAAGAGTTTTTGCCGGGGAGCTGTACACCGGCTTCCCCGCTGAAATCCGGCTTCCCGTGTGACTGGTTGTGGCTCCACCTGCCAGCTCCTCATTCACCATTCTTCCTTTCTTGCGCAGATCCGCGATGCGCTTGTCCCGGGAGTCTATCTTAAGGAATCCGTGAGCTGCATTGTACTCCCGGAGGCTAGCATTGAGCTCGCGACGGATCTCGGCGATCTCCTGCGCTTCAGCGAGTAGCAACCTCCGCTGCTCCTCCAAGTCAGCCGAGGTGACCTGGGTATCCGCTTCAGCAGCCACAGGTACATCTAACTTAGCCACCAGGCCCGACAGGGGATCCGGACGATGCCGCGGCTGGGACGACGGTGGATCGCCATCCCGGGCCGCATCTCTTTCCTGAGGAGGTTTGGCCAAACGAACGTGGCCGCTTCCGGTATCGCCGTCAGCGTCCTGGTACTCCTCCTCGGTTGCCCCGACCATCATCACCGCGACGAGACTCGGGGGGCGACCGGCCTGCAGACCCCGAGCAGCGCAGAGCATGGGAGGGTCCTCAGCTTCCAGGACCACGTCCGGGTAGCTACATATAACTTCGGTGGCGACGTAGGTGGTGAAACCACCAAAGTCAATGAGACATCCGTTCACCGGAAAGGGTCTGTTCTGGAAGCATCCTGCGTTGTCGCAGACGAAGTCCATCTCCCCTAGCCTTACGACCAGGCCAGAGAGAACCCGAACGTCGAAATGAACGGGGGAGCCCGTCCGGATGTGTACACCAGCCAACGCCTCTGTCTGCCCCACGGTGGGCGCCAACTGTCGTGGTGGTGTCACGGCAGATGCCATAGGATGGCTAATATGTGGGGCCGATGGACGTTGGTGGATCCGGGGAGGGATAGTGAGCTAAATAGCCCACGCGAGGAGGATCCCGGTATAACCGAGATCTCCCAAGAACGAGAAACAAGATCAAAGTGCGAGGGGGAAGATCTAACAAACACAACAAATGCACGAAGGCACACAACACACACACGATATACCCAGGTTCAGGGCCCTCGTGAGGAGGTAACACCCCTACACCTGCCTTTCTTCTCTATATAACTGTGGTACAAGAGCTACAACTTGCTACTAGATCTCTCGAAGGGAAGAGTACAAAGAACTAAATGAACTCAAGGTGCGAAGAAGTAACTGCTCTAGGAGTAAATGTGACTATAGCTTTTGCTCCCAAGCTGGTCTCTCTTCCACAGAAGCAGTTATGGCGCCTTTTATAGAGTTCCGGCCAGGAGGGTCGAAAACCCTAAATCGGCTTGGCCCCATCGGACAGGCCTAACCGGCATGTCGTCACCGGCTAGTGCGAGCTAGTCGCCGCGCTATACGGCATAGCCCCTGCGTCATCATCTCGATAAGGACAGCAGGCGACGTCCTGAACCATCATTGTCCCCCTACCAGAGACAAGACATGCCTTGGCCCATCCCGGATAGCCTTTTCCGGATTGCCGGGCTAGGCATGTCAGGTCTTGTCGTACCGCGGTCGTACCGGCTGACGCGCTCCCGTGTCAGGCGGGAGGTGACCATGCTTCCGAGTCAGGCGGGAGGTGACCATGCTTCCGTGTCAGGCGGAAGGTGACCATGCTTCCGTGTCAGGCGGCATGGTACTTCCCCCCGCAACAGATGGGAAAGCGTGCTATAGACCGTTGACGGCCTACCGGGATCCCTCATGCCGGCTACCTCCTCGCTTGCCACTGTGCGCCTCTCCTACATAAGATCAACACCGAGACATACACTCCGGTTAGCACTTATCCAGACCATCTATCCGGTAAAACCGAGTACCCCTCCTTCCGGGAGTCTCCTCGGAGCCCGAGATCTGAGATCCTTTCCGGAGGCGCCCGAGTTCGTCTCAGGATGAGTATCTCTAGGCCTAACCTCCCGAAGATGTCTCAGCCTATCAGCAAAGACATCTTCGAGAAGCTAGTTGTTAGAGGAACCACCCGCTGATGCTTGTGCTGCCATTGTGAAGGCCGGGGGTGTCTATTTATAGTTGCTAGAGCTGACCCTTGCGCCTGCCAGGAGGCACTTCGCACTCTACCAGTGCTCAAGGGTCAAGTTGCCCTTTCAGCACACCAGGAGGTGTCCCTTGCTCTTGCCAAAGGTCAAGTACTGTTGGCACCTTACAGAATTATTCCGGGATCTGTCCCTACCCGGGGGGCAACCCCCTGACACCCAATTAGAAAATTGTTTGTTTTTCTTTTTTTGCATCAACATGACATCATCATGCATCATTTGCATTTGTCAACCTTGAATTTAAATTTTTGCATTTAAATTCAAACTCCTTTTTTATTCAAATGCAATTCAAATAAAATGAAATGTGATATTCCAAATCTTTTGCAAATATTATAAAACTAGTTTATTAAATTTCCTATTTGAAACTATAACTATTTTGTAAAGTTTTCTTATTCAGATTTCTTTTCTATTTTGTTTTAAAATACAAAAACAGAAAATAATAAAAAGCCAAAACAAATAAAAAATCCAGAAAGAAAAACCTTCCTGGGCCGAAGCCCACATACCTCTTGGACAAACAGCCCCAGACCCATCTCTTCTTCCTCCGTACGGCACGAGGAGGTCGTGCTCTCCTTTCCACCGCGGAGCCATGGAGCCCCCATGTGCACCTCCACCCACTCCCCTCTCCCTTTTAGCCTCTTCTTCCCCCCTTTGCCAAACCCTAGCTCCTCACCTCTCCTCCCATCGCGCCGCCGCTGACCATTTCAATCGATCCCTTCTCTGCTTTTCCTCCACCGTACAATACCACCGGAGAGTCTGCATGTTGCGCCACCGATCCATCGACACCGGAGTCACGTAGAGGAGTCCCGGAGTTGCGCATCCCCGCCGTCACCCTATACACGCAAGCAATTGGATCAAGGGCCGCAGCGGGCGACGGACTTGTCCTCGTCTTCACCACGGCCGGCGGACCTCCGCCTCCGAATTCCGGCCACCACGACCTCCCCGAGATGAATGACTCCCTCGAGCACCTCCCGGTGAGCCCCCTGGTTCCATCCCCGCCTTCCCCTTCTCGTTTCACGGTCGGATTCACCGAATCGGTCGCCGCCCTCCCTCCGCCTCCGCCATGGACGACCGGGCGAGTTCGCGACCGAGACGCTCCTGCATCTGCACCCTGCCCCTTACGTGGCACGCTCCGCCCCAGCACCACACGCCCGCAACGCACACACGCACCACCAGCACCTGCAAGCGCGCCCAGGGACGCCTCACCGCTACGGATCATCGCCGTCGATCGGGTTCAGAAAGGCCTGCACTTTTATCTCAAATGCAGTTTCGTCAGTTAACTGTGTTGCGGCTCTGTGTTAAAAAGAAATAGATGCATAGAGTATCAACAACACACACACGACCATCTGGCTAGCGACTCGATCTGTTCCGTCCGCGCCTCACGAGTTCGAATCCCCAGCTTTTTCTTTTTCCGCCTCACTGACAGCAGTGGCCTGAAGGAAATATGCCCTAGAGGCAATTAATAAAGTGTATTCTTTATCATATATCGTTTGTTCATAAAAGGTTTTTGTGTCATGCTATAACCGTATTAAGCGGAAACTTTAATACAGGTGTGATGCGTAAACAACCAGGTCCCTAGTAGCCTCTACTAAGACAAGTTTCATTGCGCGATCGATGATCGAGGTTTCCCGATCATAGGGCATGACCCTGGTCGGCAATGGAAGTCATATCGTTGGAGAACGATGTGATGGACATACCCAGATTTAGAGGACGTAGTCGTTACGCATTTGACCGTGAGACCAACTCTTATTGTTATTCCTGGAAGATACTTTGATCGCACCAAATGCTGTATCTTATTTAGTATGACAATAACGGTGATACTTTTTGGTATCGGAAAGGAGTAGTTGAGACGAGGGGTCAAGAGCGGGATTTGCCAGTCCGCATAGCAGGATAGATACTCTAGTGCCCACTCGGTGAGATCATGTCTGATGAGCTTGCAAGCATGTGACTAGGTCACGGAGACATGAAATCATAGACGAGTTGAAGATAGCGTTGTCGGTAACGAGGTCAAGCTAGGTATGGAGATATCTATGGAACGACGCTTGGACACGCTAAGTATCGCCATGGCAAGAGGTTTAAGACTTTGCGTTCAGGTTTGATAGATGAAAGTTATTCGTTATATCACAGGGATTAATTCATGGGGTCCAGGCCTACGAGTTAGTCGTTGATCATAGAGGAGTCTTGATCATACCTATTATTATATCGAACCTCTAGGGTAACACACTTAAGGGGTTTCGTCAAGACAAACCGGAAAGGAAAGAGATCACTAGGAACGTCCCGTGAGGGGTCCGATGGAGATCGGGCAGCGACGAAAGAGTTTTCGGTGTTAGAATAAATTATATATAATATGTTTGATATTAATTAGTGTAACTAATGTGCAAATATGATTTTATATATTTATTTTCGAATTTATTTAGGCTGATTTCCCTAAATGGACCTTCTGGTCGAAAGAAGGCCCAAGAGGGGGAAAATTCCCTAGGGGAATTCGGTGGGAGCCATTGGGCCGACCCAGGTGGGCCAAAAGGGGCCCACCAATGGCCGACGCACCATGTGCAGCCACACCAGGGATGTGGGGATAGTCCCACATTGCCTGGTGAGGAGGTTGGCTCCCCCCTGGGAACCTATATAAGAAGGGGCACCCTGGCCTTTTAATTCACTAAGTAATTCCCCAATTCTCTCTCGATTTCGTGATTCCCTTTGTCGGAGTTGCGCCGAGTTGAGAGGGGTAACTCTTCCACCATAGCATGCTGCCGCGCTACTGGTCTTCTGATCCAAGTCTTCCGCTGCTCGTCCTGGACTGGAGCTTCGGAGGCCGTCGTTTCCACCGTACGAGTGTAACGCCCTGCGAGGTGCGGCGCTAGCGGTACTCGGAGGTATGCTTCCTCTACACGACCTTGAGGTCGGCTTCGTCGGTCTTCATCAACAACGTTTGTGCAGGAACGTAATCCCCGCTTTCGGTCTACAAGGGTATGTATTCCGATCTCCGTTCGTACTACTATATCTGCATAGAATAGATTTTGGCATGTTTGTAGGATATCGTTGGTAGGAAATTTTTTGTTTTCTGCACACGATCCCCTTCAGTGGTATCAGAGCCGATCTATCGTAGATATAGCTATACGCTGTTAGAACCCGTGTTTTGCACGGGGGCACCGTTCCTGTTATTTGCTACCCTCTAGCGTGCACTTGTGATTTCTGCGGCATCGAGTTGATACAGCGGCCTGGACCGACTTTACGCGTACGCTTACGCGAGACTGGTTCCACTACTGACATATGGCTTGTACCGTATCTGTGGCTGGCGGGTGTTAGTTTCTCTCTCTTTAGTTGGTCTTCGAATTTTCAATGGAGGGCCCGAAAGGGATGCTTAAATATGCAATTATTGGATCGTTGTTGTGGTCATAAAGTTTGTAGGTATGAAGCGGTTCTATTTACCAAAGCCCCAAGCCACGTAAAATATGCAAAAGATAATGTAGAAGCGTCTAACTTTATTTAGCAGGGGCTAGGTGATATGGTCAATGTAGGTTTATTAAATTGTTTATAAACTGCGGGCGCCAAGAAGACCATGGCGCAATGGACTATATCACATTGCATTACATTTGATGTATTGTGTGCATCTTATATTGTGTAATTATATATATAGTATATATTAGTTACGCGGCGGTAATTATATAAGATGATCCCTTCAAAAAATACCACTAGTGTTCTTCCTCCAACGCGTACCACCAAGAAAGTTCTACGTTATGAGGCAGGCCGTGATGATCGGGTGTCAGACATATCGTCGTTCGCATACAGTGGGTGTAAGCCATGTTGCATAAGCGTCAGCGTGGAGGTTATAGTGGCGAGCCTAGCATATGCAGATATGGCCTCGGAACACGGAGGCCGAAAGGTCGAGCACGAGTCACAAAATTGGTGTGGCGGACAGTTGTCTACTCTTGATGTTGTGTCGCCGGCTCTGACAATGAGGGGTGGTGCAATGGATGGGGGTCGTGTAATCGCTTAAACGACCAGGAGGGATGTTCGTTTGAGTGGGAGTTATGTTAGTTATTTTCTATAAATACTATAACTCAAAATTATTATGAACAAAGTCTTATGGTGTTGCAAATTTCATTGTAGATGTCTCGCCCCTCGTTTAACCTAGGTCTGTTCCTTGAGAAAGAAAAGCTTAAGACCAATGGGTCAAACTTCATGGCCTGGTTCCGCAACCTGAGGATCCTCCTCACTCCCCATAGAGTGTACTACGTCATTGAGGCCGCCGTAGGTGACCCTCCCGCAGATGAAGCCTCTGAGGATGAGAAGAAGGTCTTCCAAACCAGATGGGAGGATTCTGCCTATGTCCAGAGTGGCATGCTCTACGCCATGTAAGCCGACCTACAGAAGCGCTTTGAGAAGGTGAGCGCCTTTGAGATTATTTCTGATCTCAAGGCTGTCTTTGCACCGCAGGCTAAGGCTGAGAGATATGAAGCTTTTGAGCTTTTCTTCACGGCCAAGATGGAGGAGCATAGCAGTGTGAGCGAGCATGTGGTCAAGATGTCTGGCTACGTTCAACGCCTGAATGCTCTGGAATGCAAGATTCCCGATGAGCTGGCGATTGACAGGGTGTTGCAATCGTTGCCCCCTAGCTATAAAGGCTTCGTCATGAACTACAACATGCAGGGCATGGATAAGTCCCTGGGTGAAGTGTTCATGATGCTCAAGACTGTTGAGGTAGAGATTAAGAAGGAGCACACGTTGTTGATGGTCAACAAGGCCGTCGATTTTAAGAAATCCGGTGGCAAGGAAAAGTAGAGCTGGATGTCCAGGAGGGAGGGCAAGATGATTGCCAAGCCCAAGACTAACAGACCTGGTCCTAGAGCTAGCGTGGAGTGCTTCTACTGCAAGGGAAAAGGTCACTGGAAGCGCAACTGCCCCAACTACCTGGAGGATAGGAAGTCTGGCAAGACGGTTTCCAAAGAGCAAGGTATATTTGATATACATGTTATAGATGTGTACCTTACATCTGTCCGGAGCAACACGTGGGTATTTGATACTGGTTCTGTTGCTCATATATGTAACTCTCAGGAGGAGTTATGGAATAAACGGCGGGTGGTTAAGGATGAGGTCATGATGCGCGTCGGCAACGGATTGAGAGTCGACGTGGTGGCTGTCGGCACGCTCCCTCTACATCTACCACCGGGATTAGTTTTAGTTTTAAATAAGTGTTATTTTGTACCATCCTTGAGTGTAAACATTATAAGTGGGTCTTGCCTATTACAAGACGGTTATTCATTTAAATCAGTATCAAGCAGTTGTGCTATTTATAAGAATGATATCTTTTATGTTGATGCTCCCGAGAATAATGGTTTATTCTTGTTAAATCTCGATCGTAGTACCCACATCCATAAAATAGAAGCCAAACGGATTAAGTGTAGTGATGATACCGCCATGTATATGTGGCATTGCCGTCCATGTCATATTGGTGTAAAGCGCATGAAGAAACTCCACTCCGATGGACTTTTGGACTCGATGGATTTCGGATCCCTCGATACATGTGAACCATGCCTTATGGGCAAAATGACCAAGACACCGTTCAAAGGTTTCGTTGAACGGGCGTCGGATTTATTGGGGATCATACATACAGATGTGTGTGGACCAATGAGCGTTTCGACACGCAATGGTTATCGTTACTTCGTCACCTTCACTGATGACTTGAGTAGATACGGTTATATCTACTTGATGAAACACAAGTCTGAAACTATTGAAAAGTTCAAAGAATTTCAAAGTGAAGTTGACAATGAGCTTAACAAGAAAATCAAGCACCTCCGATCCGATCGTGGTGGCGAGTATTTGAGTTTTGAGTTTGGCACACATATGAAGAGTTGTGGCATCGTACCCCAACTTACGCCAGCTGGAACACCGCAGCGTAACGGCGTGTCCGAGCGATGTAATCGTACTCTACTCTATAGTGTTCGATCTATGATGTCTCTTACCGATTTGCCCGTGTCCTTCTGGGGTTATGCGTTGGAAACAACCGCATTCATTTTAAATAGGGCTCCGTCCAAATCCGTTGAAACGACACCGTATGAATTATGCTATGGCATGAAGCCTAAGTTATCGTTTCTGAAGGTTTGGGGTTGTGAGGCGTATGTTAAGAAACTACAGCCCGACAAACTCAAACCGAAGTCGGAGAAACTCGTCTTTGTAGGATATCCATGGGTAACCGTTGGCTACACCTTCTACAACCAAGCTGAGGGCAAAACGTTTGTCACGAAGACTGGTGCCTTTCTAGAGAAGGAGTTTCTCGCGAAAGGAGTAAGTGGGAGGAAGGTAGACCTCGATGAGATCGTTGATCCTGAACTCGAGATTCCGAGTGGCGCAACGGAAGCAATTTCAGAAACGTCCTCCGTGGATGGAGTGGGAGAAACTGTCGAGGAAAGTATTCTACCTCGTAGGTCTGGTAGATCTCGGATCGCACCAGAATGGTATGGCAACATGGTTTGCACCGTCATGTTAATTGAACAAGACGAACCTACAAACTACAAGGAGGCAATGGCTAGTCTAGAGTCCAAGAAATGGCTTGAAGCCATGAAATCCGAAAAAGGATCCATGTATGATAACAAAGTGTGGACTTTGATGGATATTCCTAAGTGCGGAAGGCCGTCGAGAATAAATGGATCTTTAAGAAGAAGACTAATGCTGATGGTAATGTGACCGTCCATAAAGCTCGGCTTGTCGCAAAAGGTTTCCGACAAGTTCATGGGATTGACTACGATGGAACTTTTTCACCGGTAGCGATGCTTCAGTCTATTCGGATTTTGTTAGCAGTTGCTGCCTAATACAATTATGAAATCTGGCAGATGGATTTCAAAACAGCCTTCCTGAATGGAAACATTGAGGAAGAGTTGTACATGGTACAACCGGAAGGTTTTTTCGATCCAGGAAATGCTAACAAGGTATGCAAGCTTCAGCGATCCATCTATGGATTGAAGCGAGCATCTCGGAGCTGGAATCTTTGCTTTGATGAGGTAATCAAAGGTTTTGGATTTGTCCAAAATTTGGAAGAGACCTGCATTTACAAGAAAATGAGTGGGAGCTCGGTTGTGTTCTTAGCACTATATGTAGATGACATATTGCTGATAGGGAATTATGTGGAACTTCTGAATAGCATGAAGGAATATTTAAACAGTAAATTTTCCATGAAGGACTTAGGAGAAGCTGCATACGTCTTAGGCATAAAAATCTATCATGATAGATCAAGACGCCTATTAGCGTTGAGTCGGAGTACTTATCTTGATAAAATACTGAAGCGTTTCGGTATGGAGAAGGCATAGAAGGGTTCTCTATCGGTTATCAAAAATAAAACATTGCGGAAGGCACAGTGTCCGGTAAAGGAACTGGATAAGGCCGATATGACTAAACATCCTTATGCTTCAGCCATAGGATCGATTATGTATGCAATGTTGAGTACTAGACCTGATGTGGCATTAGCTCCAAGTTTGACAAGCCGGTTCCAGAGTAGTCCTGGAATGGCGCATTAGATTTCTGTTAAGAGCATTCTTAAGTATCTCAATAAGACAAAGGAAATGTTCCTTGTCTATGGTGGCTGCAATGACGAACTTGGCGTAACAGGTTACGTGGATGCAAGTTTCTACTCAGACCAGTGGCGGAGCTAGCGATTTGTCGAAGGCGGGGCACACAACCAGCAAAAGATGTTTAATGCACTACTGAACTGATGTTTAATGCACTACTGAACTGATGTTTAATAGAAAGATGACCAAAACATGGATACAACTAATAGTAGCTACAGGTCCAGAGTACTAAATTTAAAGAATAGAGAACAAAAGTGCAACATAGAAGTCTCCAATACCTCAGCCCTAACCTGCAAACTTAAACAGAACCTGCAAGAAACAAGATAATATATTGATTGTATTAATGTATGTGTCATTTGCATCCATGTATACATTGAAGACAAGGAATAGACCGATCATTTGCTAATTAGTTCTAGGCAACTGCCCATTCTGAAACTTCATGACTTGAAACCTTTTGATAATAGCATCATCATCCGGAGCTGGGGAATTCGCTGCCGCTAGGTTTTTCTAGGTGGAACTGCTAGTAGAGGATAGGGAATTGATGATCGAATCGTCAATGGACTGCTTGTACTGAACTGGGCAGGAAAAAGACTTCATGGGCCACTACTAAGGCCCAGCGCACAGAGAAATAGCCCAACTACGAAATTAGTCATCTTCCTTGCTATCCCTGCCAGTTTCAACATGTTCCAGCATGATTCGGCCGCCATAGGACCTCGCCGGCGATCAGCCGTCCGGCGGAGACGAGCCCGGGCACGTGCCCAGGGCGGAGGTATGGTAAATTCGCCACTGGCTCAGACCCCGATGACTCTAATTCACAGACAGGTTATGTGTTGAATGGAGGCGCCGTGTGCTGGAGAAGTCGTAAGCAACCCATTGTCGCACAATCTACAATGGAGTCGGAGTACATTGCTGCTTGCGAAGCCGCGAATGAAGCTGTGTGGCTGAGGAAGTTCCTCATTGAACTTGGAGTGTTCCCGAGCATGCAAGACCCCGTGATCCTCTTCTCCGACAATACCAGTGCCATTGCTAACGCCAAGGAGCCAAGGTCTCACTCCACCGCCAAACACATTCTCCGACGCTTCCATGTGATACGTCAGTACGTACAAGGAAACGATGTGAAGATTTGCAAAGTGCATACGGATCCGAATTCCGCTGACGAAGCCTCTCCCGCTTAACAAGCATGAAAAACACCAGTTAGCTATGGGTGTTAAGCTTTTACCAAGTTGTAATCTAGATTAATTTGTACTCTAGTGGAAGTGGGAGACTGAAGGAGATATGCCCTAAAGGCAATTAATATAGTGTATTCTTTATCATATCTCGTTTGTTCATAATAGGTTTTTGTTTCATGCTATAACCGTATTAAGCGGAAACATTAATACGGGTGTGATGCGTAAACAACCAGGTCCCTAGTAGCCTCTACTAAGACTAGTTTCGTTGCGCGATCGATGATCGAGGTTTCCGATCATAGGGCATGGCACCGGTCGGCAATGGAAGTCATATCGTTAGAGAACGATGTGATGGACATACCCAGATTTGGAGGACGTAGTCGTTACGCCTTTGACCGTGAGACCAACTCTTATTGTTATTCCTTGAAGATACTTTGATCGCACCAAACGTCGTATCTTATTTAGTAGGACAATAACGGTGTTACTTTTGGGTATCGGAAAGGAGTAGTTGAGACGAGGGGTCAAGAGCGGGATTTGCCAGTCCGCATAGCAGGATAGATACTCTAGGGCCCACTCGGTGAGATCATGTCTGATGAGCTTGCAAGCATGTGACTAGGTCACGGAGACATGAAATCATAGACGAGTAGACGATAGAGTTGTCGGTAACGAGGTCAAGCTAGGTATGGAGATATCTATGGAACGACGCTCGGAAACGCTAAGTATCACCATGCTAAAAGGTTTAAGACTTTGCGTTCAGCTTTGATAGATGAAAGTCATTCGTTATATCACAGGGATTAATTCATGGGGTCCAGGCCTACGAGTTAGTCGTTGATCATAGAGGAGTCTTAATCATATCTGTTATTATATCGAACCGCTAGGGTAACACACTTAAGGGGTTTCGACAAGACAACCGAAAAGGAAAGAGATCACCGGGAACGTCCCGGGAGGGGTCCGATGGAGATCGGGCAGCGACGAAAGAGTTTTCGGAGGTAGAATAAATTATATATAATATGTTAGATATTAATTAGTGTAATTAATGTGCAAATATGATTTTATATATTTATTTTCGAATTTATTTAGACTGATTTCCCTAAATGAGCCTTCTAGTCGAAAGAAGGCCAAAGAGGGGGAAAATTCCCTAGGTGAATTCGGTGGGAGCCATGGGGCCGACCCAGGTGGCCAAAAGGGGCCCACCAGGGGCCGGCGCACCATGTGCAGGCGCCCCAGGCATGTGGGGATAGTCCCACATTGCCTGGGATAGTCCCACATTGCCTGGTGAGGCATGTGGGGATATAGTAGTAATCACCAGGCAATGTGTCATCTACATATAGTGCTAAGAACACAACCGAGGTCCCACTCATTTTTTTGTAAATGCAGGTCTCTTCCAAATTTTGGACAAATACAAAACCTTTGATTACCCCATCAAAGCGAAGATTCCAGCTCCGAGATGCTTGCTTTAATCCATAAATGGATCGCTGAAGCTTGCATACCTTGTTAGCATTTCCTGGATCGACAAAACCTTCCGGTTGTACCATGTACAACTCTTCCTCAATGTTTCCATTTAGGAAGGCTGTTTTGACATCCATCTGCCAGATTTCATAATCGTAATAGGCAGCAACTGCTAACAAAATCCGAATAGACTTAAGCATCGCTACCGGTGAAAAAGTTTCATCGTAGTCAATCCCATGAACTTGTCGGAAACCTTTTGCGACAAGCCGAGCTTTATGGACGGTCACATTACCATTAGCATCAGTCTTCTTCTTATAGATCCATTTATTCTCGACGGCCTTGCGCCCTTCGGGAATATCCATCAAAGTACACACTTTGTTATCATACATGGATCCTATTTCGGATTTCATGGCTTCAAGCCATTTCCCAGACTCTAGACTTGCCAATGCCTCCTTGAAGTTTGTAGGTTCGTCTTGTTCAATCAACATGACGGTGCAAACCATGTTGCCATACCATTCTGGTGTGATCCGAGATCTACCAGACCTACGAGGTAGAATACTTTCCTCGACAGTTTCTCCCACTCCATCCACGGAGGATGTTTCCGGAATTGCTTCCATTGCGCTGCTCGTAATCTCGACTTCAGGATCAACGATCTCATCGAGGTCTACCTTCCTCCTACTTACTCCTTTCGCGAGAAACTCCTTCTCTAGAAAGGTACCGGTCTTCGCGACAAAAGTTTTCCCCTCAGCTTGGTTGTAGAAGGTGTATCCAACGGTTTCCCGTGGATATCCTACAAAGACGACTTTCTCCGACTTCGGTTCGAGTTTGTCGGGCTGTAGTTTCTTAACATACGCCTCACGACCCCAAACCTTCAAAAAATGATAACTTAGGCTTCATGCCATGCCATAATTCATACAGTGTCGTTTCAACGGATTTGGACGGAGCCCTATTTAAAATGAATGCGGTTGTTTCTAACGCATAACCCTAGAAGGACACATGCAAATCAGTAAGAGACATCATAGATCGAACACCATCCAGTAGAGTACGATTACGTCACTCGGACACGCCGTTACGCTGCGGTGTTCCAGCTGGCGTAAGTTGGGGTACGATGCCACAACTCTTCAGATGTGTGCCAAACGCAAAACTCAAATACTCGCCACCACGATCGGATCGGAGGTGTTTGATTTTCTTGTTAAGTTGATTCTCAACTTCACTTTGAAATTCTTTGAACTTTTCAAAAGTTTCAGACTTTTGTTTCATCAAGTAGATATAACCGTATCTACTTAAGTCATCAGTGAAGGTGACGAAGTAACGATAACCATTGCGTGTCGAAACGCTCATCGGTCCACACACATCTGTATGTATGATCCCCAATAAATCCGACGCCCGTTCAACGAAACCTTTGAACGGTGTCTTGGTCATTTTGCCCATAAGGCATGGTTCGCATGTATCGAGGGATCCGAAATCCATCGAGTCCAAAAGTCCATCGGAGTGGATTTTCTTCATGCGCTTTACACCAATATGACCAAGACGGCAATGCCACATATACATGGCGGTATAATCACTACACTTAATCCGTTTGGCTTCTATGTTATGGATGTGAGTACTACGATCGAGATTCAACAAGAATAAACCATTTTTCTCGGGAGCATCAACATAAAAGATATCATTCATTTAAATAGCACAACTGCTTGATACTGATTTAAATGAATAACCATCTTGTAACAGGCAAGACCCACTTATAATGTTTACACTCCAGGATGGTACAAAATAACACTTAGTTAAAACCAAAACTAATCCCGATGATAGATGTAGAGGGAGCGTGCCGACAACCACCACGTCGACTCTCGATCCGTTGCCGACGCGCATCGTCACCTCATCCTTAGCCAGCCGCCATTTATTCCGTAACTCCTCGTGAGACTTACATATATGAGCAACAGAACCAGTATCAAATACCCACGTGTTGCTTCAGGCGGATGTAAGGTACACATCTATAACATGTATATCAAATATACCTTGCTCTTTGTCGACTGTCTTGCCAGACTTCCTATCCTCCAGGTACTTGGGGCAGTTGCGCTCAGGTGATCCGATTGTCACCAGCATCTTCTCCAGCTTGATTTCTAATTCGGCCACTTCGAGCATCTTTAGGATTTCCGACAGGGGTTTTGACGTCCCTTTCATGCCGTAGTCCACGATGGCGTTCTTATAGTTAGAGGGCAGAGAAATCAGCACCCTATCAATAACCAGCTCTTCTGGGATCATACTTCCCAGATCACTCAGGAGCTGAACGCAGCCAAAAAACTTGCCTAAGTGCTCACTTATATTGCCGTTCCCTTCCATCTGGGATGAGAAGAAAAGCACGGATGCTTCGAACCTCTCAGCCTTGACTTGTCGTGCAAAAACAACCATGAGTTCAGTGATTATCTCATAAGCACCCTTCTTCACGAAGTGGTTTTGCAGGTCAGCCTCCATGGCAAAGAGCATGCCACTCTGGACATAAGAAGAAATCTCCGCCTTAACCTCATGGACATTCCTTTCGATTTCTGAGGCGGTGTTTGGAAGATCACCTAAGGGGGCATCAAGGATGTAGGCCACCTTGCGGGTTTCAAGAATGGACTTCAGGTCGCGGAACCAGGACACGAAATTAGACCCATCGGACTTAAGCTTCTCTTTCTCAATGAACAGGTTTAGGTTAAAGGAGGGGTGAGACATCTACAATGGAATTAGCAACAACATAAGACTTTGTTCATAATAATTTTGAGTTATAGTATTTTTAGAAATTAACTAACATAACTCCCACTCAAACGAACATCCCTCCTGGTCGTTTAAGCGATTACACGACCCCCATCCATTGCACCACCCCTCATCGTCAGAGCCGGCGACAAAACTTCAAGAGTAGACAACTGTCCGCCACACCAATTTTGTGACTCGTCCTCGACCTTTGGGCCTCCGTGTTCCGAGGCCATATCTGCATATGCTAGCATCGCCACGATAACCTCCACACAGAAGCTTGTGCAACATGGCTTACACCCACTGTATGCGAATGACGATATGTCTGACACCCGATCGTCACGGCCTGCCTCATAACGTAGAACTTTCTTGGTGGTGCGTGTTGGAGGAAGAACACTAGTGTTATTTTGAAGGGATCATCTTATATAATTACCGCCGCGTAACTATTAAATACTATATATATAATCACACAACATAAGATGCACACAAAACATCAAATGTAATGCAATGTGATATAGTCCATTGCGCCATGGTCTTCTTGGTGCCCGCAGTTTATAAACTATTTAATAAACCTACCTTGACCATATCACATAGCCCCTGCAAAATAAAGTTAGACGCTTCTACTTTATCTTTTGCATATTTTACGAAGCTTGGGGCTTTCGTAAATAGAACCGCTTCATACCTACGAACCTTATGACCACAACAACGATTAAATAATTGCATATTTAAGCATCCCTTGCAGGCCCTCCATCGAAAAAGCAAGACCAACTAAAGAGAGAGAAACTGACACCCGCCAGCCACAGATACGGTACAAGCCGTATGTCAGTAGTGGAACCAGTCTCGCATAAGCGTACACGTAAAGTCGGTCCAGGCCTCTTCATCAACTCGATGCCGCTGGAATCACAAGTGCACACTAGAGGGTAGCAAATAACAGGAACGGTGCCCCCGTGCAGAACGCGGGTTCTAACAGCGTACAGCTATATCTACGATAGATCGGCTCTGATACCACTGAAGGGGATCGTGTGCAGAAAACAAAAAATTTCCTACCAACGATATCCTAAAAACATGCCAAGATCTATTCAATGTAGATATAGTAGTACGAACGGAGATCAGAATACATACCCTTGTAGACCGATAGCGGGAATTACGTTCCCGCACAAACGTTGTCGATGAAGACCGACGAAGCCGACCTCAAGGTCGTGTAGAGGAAGCAGACCTCCGAGTACCGCTAGCGCAGCACCTCGAAGGGCGTTACACACGTACGGTGGAAACGACGGCCTCCGAAGCTCCAGTCCAGCACGAGCAGTGGAAGACTTGGACCGGAACACCAGCAGCGCGGCAGTGGGCTATGGTGGAAGAGATCCCCCTCTCAACTCGGCGCAACTCCGACAAAGGGAATCACGAAATCGAGAGAGAATTGGGGAATTAATTGGTGAATTAAAAGGACAGGGGTGCCCCTTCTTATATAGGCTCCCAGGGAGGAGTCAACCTCCTCACCAGGCAATGTGGGACTATCCCCACATGCCTGGTGCGGCTGCATATGGTTCGCGGGCCCCTGGTGGGCCCCTTTTGGCCCACCTGGGTCGGCCCCATGGCTCACACTGAATTCCCCTAGGGAATTTTCCCCCTCTTGGGCCTTCTTTCGACAACCTAAATAAATTCGAAAATAAATATATAAAATCATATTTGCACATTGATTACACTAATTAATATCAAACATATTATATATAATTTATTCTAGCTCCGAAAACACTTTCTTCGCTGCCCGATCTCCATCAGAAGCCTCAAGTGTGTTACCCTAGCGGTTCGATATAATAACAGGTATGATCAAGACTCCTCTGTGATCAACGACTAACTCGTAGGCCTGGACGCCATGAATTAATCCCTGTGATATAACGAATGACTTTCATCTATCAAACCTGAACGCAAAGTCTTAAACCTTTTTCCATGGCGATACTTAGCGTGTCCGAGCGTCGTTCCATAGATATCTCCATACCTAGCTTGACCTCGTTACCGACAACGCTATCTTCTACTCGTCTATGATTTCATGTCTCCGTGACCTAGTCACATGCTTGCAAGCTCATTTGACATGATCTCACCGAGTGGGACCTAGAGTATCTATCCTGCTATGCGGACTGGCAAATCCCGCTCTTGATCCCTCGTCTCAACTACTCCTTTCCGATACCCAAAAGTATCACCGTTATTATCATACTAAATAAGGTACGACGTTTGGTGCGATCAATGTATCTTTCAGGACTAACAATAAGAGTTGATCTCACGGTCAAAGGCGTAACGACTACGTCCTCCAAATCTGGGTATGTCCATCACATCGTTCTCCAACGATATGACTTCCATTGCCAACCGGCGCCATGCCCTATTGTTTACGCATCACACCCGTATTAATGTTTCCGCTTAATACGGTTATAGCATGACACAAAAACCTATTATGAACAAACGAGATATGATAAAGAATACACTTTATTAATTGCCTCTAGGGCATATCTCCTTCAACAAGCAGCTCAGTCATGCATGCAGAAACTCACTGTTGTCACCAGCATAGAAGTACTGGGATAGATAAGAGGTGCTGCCGTAGCAGCAAGGGAGGAAAAAATCCTTTGGTCACCTCAGCTCAAACACAACATCCATAACCCTTATCTATTCATCACCACCCAACCAATTCATCCACACCAGTTTATCTCTACCCAAATCATCCACCCAACACCACTAGACCAGATCTCACCTTTGTTAAAAGCAAAGCAAGAACCAGGCCAGCAGCACCTAGGAGGAGAAGGGCTGAGCACAAGAGGAGGAGAAGGGCTGAGTACAAACCAGGAGGAGAAGGGCAGCAGCCACAAGGAGCAGACAGGAGCCCAAGAGGAGGAGGTGAACAACAACTGATCAGGATGTGCACAACCACAGCTGATCCAGGACCTCCACAACAACATACTACCACACCACATCTACTAAGGTTGATCTCAACCCCTTAAAGCAAGTTGTGCAAGCATGGTAGATGTGTGGTAGGATTTTCCTCCGCCTTGCACAGAAGTGCTATGCACAGCTCATCATTGGAAATATTGAATCACCTAAATCAAAAAAGTATCTATTCTGATCAATTTAGCCTCAGCCTATGCATCATTGGCAAGGGGGCAACAAATAAATCTTATGCCAGCACCAAACATAGGTCTTAAGCTAAAACAGCCTCAGACCACCATCACTGGCCATTATGAAATAAGTTATCACGTAAATGAATTACATCTGATCTGATCTGACTAAGCCTCTGACTGTTGCATCATAGGCTATTAGTAATTATTTATCCAGGCAAGTATTAGAGTAGTTCATCTCAGAAAGGTCTCAACTCTAGCATCACTGGCTAAGGCAACTGACATATATCCTTTACCGACAAATTTAGCAAAACAGCTAAATACAAACCCAACCAGCAGCTGGACCAAGTAAAAGCCTGCTGGGCACTAACTCCTTCAAGAATCAGCACCACAAGCACAAGCATGTATTAATCTGATTAAAGGCAGCCAGGGGATCACTCTAACCACATCATTTTCCTCAAGATAAACCGAGGAATCAGTTCCAAACAATTCATAGTTAAATACTTTGCTAACTAAATATGTGAGTTCAGATAGCACCTCTCTGAACTTAGGGATTCAGAATAAAAACATATAAACAGCTCCCAGAAACAGCAACTGATAGAAATCAGTAACTGATGCTCACAGATGCAATAGATAATGATGCAACACCAGTCGCCAATCCATATGAGCAGCACAACAGCACACGAGCTGGCCAACCCTAAGCACCACAAAAATTCAATAATCACTAATTAAATCAAACAATAGTATTGTAGGGACCCCTCGGACAAGTCCGAGATGCCCACGTTATGTAAGAGATCACGATCCCAATGATCAGTGCATCGCTTTCACATAACCAACATAGGTATCAAAGAGTTACATCATTCAAGTCGTACGAATAAAAGTCTTACAACACATAGACGGTCATACGACCACAGTCAACAAACCTCGTCACGCAGGACGAAATTAACTAAGATAGCGGAAGCTCGTGGCTAGCGATGGCTCTTAACATCTCCGAGCGCAGATTCCCACAAGTGCAGTTGACGGGTGATAGCTAAGTGCTGAAGTCGTCGTCGAACACTTCCTCCTCGATGAAGGCATCCTCATTGCAATCTGGACATTTGAATATCCAGGGACAGAGCCACATGAGTACAATTACGTACTCGCAAGACCACCTCTAGGCTTAAATTCTCATGATAGTGCAAGAAAACACTTTGGCAAAACTGGGATAGCTACTATATATATGCTACTATAGGGCTCAGTTTTCGAATACCATGATTTTAGATATAGAAATACGACATCGCTATATCTTTGTTGAAGAAAACATTTAGAGATAGAATTCTCTTCTCTTAGATATAACAAGGACATATCCAAGTTCAAAACTTTCGTTTTATAAAAGTTTGTCAAACACTAGGATAGGGGTAACCCTTTCTCCTGACTTGATATCAGACTGGATGTCTCTCCGAGATCAACCATCTTCACCCAAATTCCGTACCTCCCAGGTACCACCTTGTTTCCTCCTTAATTTCCTTCGAGAAACACTTCCTTTTTGTTTTAAAACTAGAATGCCCATACGCCTAGATCAGTGGCCTTTCCAACCGTCCATGACCGCGGACGCGGCTATTCGAATAGATTTACACTCTACAGAGGTTGCACACTTTACCCACACCTATCGGTTATTCCGCCGTGTCTGCCACGGCCCATCATACGACAGTATGCGGGGGTCCGGATAACACGACCAAAACTTTCCACTGTGACCACCCTAGTATTGGGGCCTCCCGGTAGGTTTGTTCTCCTCGGCACCGTGTGCTCCACTAGACCTCTTGGTCTTTCCTCGGGACACCACACCGCCACGTCAGGAGACCTGCCGTAATCGTCCGGCTGTTGGTCCTCAACAGTGTATTGTCTCTTCTGGACGACAACCCGGCTTCGAGGGTCCAGCCCTCATAGAAAGTACGAGAGCGCCAACACTAAAACAGACAAGCTTCCGGCTAAGCCCTACCCATGTCAGGTAGTGTGGTTGCACGGGTTAATTGTTCGAGCGGCTGCTAGGGTAGTACTTTGTTTTTCAAAAACAACCTCCAATCCTCCGACTACTCCCAGCAGCTCGGGTTTTAATAACACACTTGCTCGCCGATTGCTCCCAGCAACTCGGGTTTTCTTCCTCGAAACATCTTTATCAAATGGGTCCCCATCCTATAGTTTTGAGGTAAGGTAACAGAATATACTAGTTGAAAACTTAATCTTCTTTATAGAGCCTTCAATGACAAGGCTCAACAAGTAAAACTCTCCTTGTAACACCTACATCTATCCTAGTAGGTAACTTGGGTCAAACAATATTTGGTAAAAATCGTTTTCGGGTGGCAAAGCGCCACAAAAGAAGTAAAACATGGATTATTTTATTTTGAAAACAAAACATGCTTGATAGAGTAATAAGATTTCCTTATAGTGGTGAGGTGGGCTTGCCTTGCTCAAGGTACTGTCCCTAGTCTTGCTCTTCAACGTAGTCGTGCTCAGCTACCTCGTACTGCTCTTCCTCGGGTTGCGATTCTACCGTAACATGAAAAACAGACGAGACTAGTGTAAGTCCTAAAATGCGAGTTGATAACAATCCAACATATAACAACAAACAACAAGCATCACAAACAGAAAACACAACTAATGCATCCAATATTTATTAGGGGCTGTTTACATGGTTTAAGCATAATTCTTAAAGTACTGCTCTTAAAATCAAAACCTTCTACCACATCATTGCTAACACACATGTGGAGCTCTGAAAATTAGCTGTGCATGAAAATCTATCACCAAACAAGAATTAAAAATCAGATAAGAGCTACTGATGTCAAACTCAAACAGAAGATAGGTTCAGTTTTATAAATCTCCTGAATTCATAATTAACCTTTCTGGTGAGATATGAGTTTTCTCTTTAAGTGAAGATTTGATTCATCAAATTTGGACACTCCTATCTCATGTTATCCTAGTTTTAAAATAAAGTATACTTCTGACCATTATTTATGTGCAGAAAATAATAAAAATTATTTTGGTGTCAAACCAGTGGGGTGAGTTAGAAAAAATTGTGGCTATCCCACAAAAATAATCGCAACATTTATCCATGGACAGAGGTGGCTCCACCAATTAAAACAAGACATGTCATAATCTCTGAAATTTCAGAAATGCATTTTAAGAGATTATTTCACTGTTGTTCAGGGATTTATTCACTAAGAAATATCAAGTTACTGGAAAAATCCACATCTGTAGTATGTGATACCTTCAACACATATCTAACACTTCCAATTGGATTTACCTCAAAAAGTGTTTTTATTGAAGAGTTAAAAATCAACAAACACCTACTGATGTTATGCTTAGAGTAAATATAACTTTTGCTAGAGTAATATCCTGCATTCAAGATTTACCAATCTAGATAGGAATTTTTACAATCTTTCCAACAGATCCAAGATTGCATGATTTGGATTTACAGAACCCAAGTTATTAAACAAATGGTGTAATAGATACTTTTTACTAAATCTATTTTAACACTCAGCAGGAAACACATTTTGGAACAAGTCCAATGCCACATGGTTAAGAAAACGTGCATGCATGTTACAAAATTTATCCCATCATTTTAGCCACTCCAGATTTCCCACAAATGATTTAAAGCTAAACTCTAGATTTACTGGAAAATTAACAGGAAAAGGGATAAAAGGGGAACAGGCCGAACGGGCCAGAGCTGGGCCAGATCGGCCCAGAGTCCACGCAGAGCAGCGCGAAATCGCGCGGGGACGGAGCTGGGCCGGCCCAAACGCGCGCGGCTGCGCGCGCACGGGGAGGTTCAAACCTGGCCGTAGATCTTGCGATCGACGGCTCACGGTCGTCGTCCTCCTCGCGACGCAGCGCGGACGAACCAGACGAGGGGGAAGGAGAGGGTGGCGCTGGCGCTCACCAGAGACCGCGCTGGGCCAGGGGAAGGGTGGAGATCGACGGAGGGGACGATGGCGAGCTCAACGGTGCCCTCAACGCTCGCATGCAACGTCGGAAACCATGGCGACGGTGGCGGCGAGCTTCTCGGGTCGAGGACGAGCGCGGCGGCTACGGACACCTAGAAGAGAAAAGGAGGGCAGGGGGAGTTAGATCTCGACGAGGCGCGCTCGAGGGGCCAAGAATGGCAGAGAAAGGTGAAGAGGATCGACGGTGTATGCCGTGGGAAGAGCTCGGTCTCCGACGGCGATTTCCTCTTCCAGAGCTCGAGAGAGGGCGTGGCTTTGGGTGAGAGTGGTATGGGTGAGCAGAGGAGGTGTGGGGGAACCTCGGGTAGGGTTTTAAGAGGAGAGGGCGAGCTGGGGGCAGCTCCAAAACCAGAGGCGGGTTTCTCGGGTTCCCTCGGGCAGGGGCGGTTTCGGGAAGGGGAGGGGAGTTCTGGTTGGTCCTCTGGGGCGGTGGAGAGGGGCAGAGAGGATGTTGGTCGGGAGGGGGCTGCCTGGCCAGTGAGAATAGAGGAGAGGGGCTTGGATTGGGTGAGAAAGAAAAGAAAAGAGAGAAGAGAGAGGAGAGATTCACCCTAGTCCATGACATGAGGGACTAGGAGGGGGTGATGTTCTCCTCTTCCAGCAGGTGGGGTAGAAAAGAGTGAGAGAAAATAGAAGGTGAAAGCTTTGAGTGAAATGCTCAAATGAATTTGAAAACCGAAGTTTGAATTATTCAAATATGACCCACAAAAGTAAAATGGGTCTACACCCCAAACTTACCTAAATTAAGAGAAGGTACTGAACTTGCAAAAGCCCAAGCCAACTATCTCATTTGGCTTTAAAAGAAAAGAATTCTTTTGGTGATAATTAAAAGAATATCCCAAATGGTCATGTTAATTTGATGACCACAAAATCTAGTGAGATTTATATGCAAACAAGTTCTTGTGTGATAATTTAGAACAGGGTATGGAAGTATATGTGACCAAGATGGAAATGTTTCAAAGGCATGTCAAAAACCATTTAGGGTTTGCTTAATAATAGCTCCTGGTTTGGCTAAGTTTTAACAACCATGAAGATCCTAATAGTGGATGTTTTATTTGAGTTGTTGTGGTTTTAGTGTTTTCAATTTTCAAGGAATGTTAGTGACACACAACAAGCATAAGGTGTGCAAGCAATTTAAATCATTACTCAAACTTCTACACACCAAAATTTCAGAAATAGGTGAAAATCTAGAATAACACCACAGTGCTAAAGCTAAGAGAATTGGGGTGTTACAGACCTTCCCCCCTTAGGAGAATCTCGTCCCCGAGATTCCAGATTTGAAGAAGAAAGAAAACCAGGAAATTCATGCTCCAAATACTCTTCACGCTCCCAGGTGGCTTCTTCCTCCGAATGGTTGCTCCATTGGACCTTCAGGAATCTGATCTTCCGTCTCCGCGTCAGACGGACGTCTTCAGCGAGAACACGAAGTGGTCGTTCTCGATAAGTGAGATCATGATTGAGGTCAATGGTGTGATGATCTACCTCCTGATATGAGTGAGTATCCCCAGGAACTTGCAGACATTTCCGGAGCAGAGATACATGAAATACATCATAGAATCCTGACAGATGGGGTGGCAGGTCTAGCTGATATGACACTTCTCCTCTTCGACCACTTACTCTAAAGGGACCTATATATCTCGGAGCCAACTTTCCCTTCACATGGAATCGCTGCATTCCCTTGAGTGGAGTAACATGTAGGTATACCATATCACCAGTCTTGAAACTAAGCTCCCGCCTCCTAGAATCGGCGTAACTCTTCTGCCGGGACTGGGCGGCCTTAAGACGGTCGCGAATAAGTTGAACTTGCTCTTCGGCTTTCCTCAGGGTGTCAACTCCAAAAATCTTGCTGTCCCCTGTTTGCGACCAGTTCAAGGGTGTACGGCACCTACGCCCGTACAAAGCCTCGAATGGTGCCATCTTCAGACTGGCTTGATAGCTGTTGTTGTAGGAAAATTCGGCAAACGGCAGGCAATCTTCCCATTTGTCTCCATAAGCTAACACACAAGATCTAAGCATGTCCTCTAAGACCTGGTTGGTTCTTTCTGTTTGTCCTCCTGTCTGAGGGTGATAAGCAGTACTGAAAAAGAGTTTGGTTCCGAGCTCTTCCTGAAGCTTCGTCCAAAATCGAGAAGTTAATTGGGTTCCTCGGTCTGATACAATAGTCTTAGGTATTCCATGAAGGCTGACGATACGGGACATGTATAGCGCTGCGAGCTGATCCGATCGATGGGTGGTCCGCACTGGCAAAAAGTGTGCTACCTTGGTGAGTCTGTCCACAGTAACCCAAATAGCGTCATGCCCACGATTGGATCGGGGTAATCCAGTAATGAAGTCCATGCCAATCTCATCCCATTTCCACTCGGGCAACTTGAGAGGTTGAAGTAATCCAGCGGGTCGCTGATGCTCTGCTTTGACTCTTTGGCAGATATCGCAATTCTGGACGAATAGAGCAATCTCGCGCTTCATGCCGTGCCACCAGAAATTCTGCTTCAAATCCTGGTACATCTTGGTTCCACCGGGGTGGATAGAATACAAAGTCTCGTGAGCCTCCTTCATAATTAACTGCTTCAAAACAGCGTCTGACGGCACGCAGATGCGTCCCTTATACCAAAGAATACCTACAGAGTCGATGGTGAACCCAAGGACTTCCTCTTTGTACAATCTTCTTTTGATGCCCTCAATGCTTTCGTGACCCCTTTGCGCTTGCTTGATCTGCTCCCATAAGGTGGGTTGCAACAGGAGTTGATCGACTGCCCCATAGCTGACCACCTCTATACCCATCTTATCCAGCTCTTCCCAGAGTTCTGGCCGTCTAACCTTGATCAGGGAGTTGAATGAACATGGCTGACGACTAAGGGCATCAGCTACCACGTTAGCTTTTCCAGGGTGGTAATGGATGTCCAAGTCGTAATCCTTTATGAGTTCTATCCATCTTCGTTGCCTCATGTTCAAGTCCCTCTGGGTGAAGATGTACTTCAGGCTCTTGTGATCTGTGTAAATTTCGCAACGGTTGCCCATCAGAAAGTGTCGCCATGTCTTGAGTGCATGGACCACCGCAGCAAGCTCTAGGTCGTGGGTTGGGTAATTCTGCTCATGCTTGCGGAGTTGTCGCGATGAGTAGGAAATTACCTTGCCCTCTTGCATAAGGACACAACCAAGTCCGAGTTTGGAGGCATCGCAGTAAACCACAAAATCTTTGGTCACATCTGGCATGGTTAAGATAGGTGCGGTAGTAAGGTGCTTTTTCAGTTCCTGGAAACTGGCTTCACATTTTTCGGACCAAATGAACTTCTGATCCTTCTTTTGCGATGCTCGAGAATCCCTCAACAAACTTGTGGTAATACCCAGCTAATCCAAGAATGAACCTTACTCCGGTTTGGTTGGTGGGGGTCGGGAATTCAAGAATGGACTTGATGTGGGTAGGGTCTACAGATATCCCTCCGGCTGAAATAACGTGGCCCAGAAAGCCTACTTCTTTCAACCAAAACTGGCACTTACTGAACTTAGCATACAACTGGTGTTCTCGTAGGGTACCGAGAACCAACCTCAGATGCTCTTCATGCTCCTCTTCTGACTTGGAATAGATCAAGATGTCGTCAATAAAGACAACCAAAAATTTATCCAAGTAATCCATCAACACCTTGTTCATGAGATTCATGAAATAGGCTGGAGCATTGGTCAGGCCAAAGGACATCACTGTGTACTCGAACAATCCGTAACGAGTGACAAAGGCTGTCTTAGGGATATCAGATTCTCTGACTTTCAATTGATGATAACCGGTGCGGAGATCGATCTTGGAGAAGACTCGAGCTCCATTGAGTTGATCAAACAGATCTTCAATCTTGGGTAGGGGGTATTTGTTTTGAATAGTCACATCATTTAACTTTCGGTAATCCACACACAAACGGGTGGTACCGTCTCTCTTATCCACGAAGATGATGGGTGACCCCCAGGGTGACGCACTAGGGCGTATCATACCCTTCCTAAGTAGGTCATCCAACTGTTTCTTTAATTCTTCCAATTCTTCAGGATTCATCCGGTACAGTTTCTGAGCGATAGGCCCAGTACCGGGTACCAGCTCAATAATGAACTCAATATCCCTATCCGGTGGCATTCCGGGCAATTCTTCGGGGAAAACATCGGGATAGTAACAAACTACCGGTACCTCTTCCAAAATGTCTCCAGCTACACTTTTATGACAATGACTTGAGGTGGAGTGGTAGGTTGAGAAGTGGGTAATCTCTTCTCCTTCCGGGGTGGTTAGTGTGACATATTTGTTAGTGCAATCTATTTTCCCTCGATTTACTGCCATCCAGTCCATCCCTAAAACCACTTCTATCCCTTGCTTTCCTAATACCACCAAATCCGCATGGAATCGGGCCCCTTGAATTTCCACAGGAGCCTCCTTGCAAGATACAATGGCTTTAGTAGTGGCCCCCGGAATTTGCACACTCATAGGACGATTCAGCAAAGTTCGAACCATACCACTTTTCCTAACAAAAGGTTCCGTAACGAAAGAATGGGAAGCTCCCGAATCAAACAGAACTGATGCAGGAACTGAGTTGACAGGGAACGTACCCATAACCAGATCTGGTGCCTCTTGAGCTTCTTCTGCACTGATGTGATTCAGATGACCTCGGGTGACAGGGGCTGCTTTCTTGAGAT
The DNA here is from genome assembly GCA_026929855.1 of Poa annua. Classification (NCBI taxonomy): domain Eukaryota; kingdom Viridiplantae; phylum Streptophyta; class Magnoliopsida; order Poales; family Poaceae; genus Poa; species Poa annua. The sequence continues at coordinate 159,730,447 of CM049426.1, read as the reverse complement.
ACGGGTTCTTGCCTCCAGGTGGACGGGGTGGCCCTTGGTTCATTTTTGTCGCATTGGGGCGACCACCGGCGGGCTGTCTAGTGGGGCAATCCCGCGAGAAATGTCCAGGCTGTCCAAAAGTGAAACATCCTCCTGTGGGCTTCGGAGCAGGCGGCCTGTTAAAGTTGAGGCCGGGGTTGGAACCACTTCCAGGACGAGGTGCAGGCGGGCGAGGAGAGTAGCTGGGTCTTGGTGCAAAGGTTGGAGGCCTTGGTGATGGATAAGAAGGTCTCGGTGGAGGTGAAGGGCTCGGACGGGGATAACTTCCAGTTGGGCTGCTGCTGCTACTGCCTTGCTGCATCAGTTGGCGACGCTTGCGGTTGTCAAACGAAGCCTTACGTTTGTGTTCCATCATAATGGCTGCATCTGCCAATGATTCCAAGTCGGTGAAAGGCATCGCCACCAGAATGCACTGCATTTAATCATGAAGTCCATTCATGAACCTCTCTTTCTTCTTGTCCTCTGTATCGGTATCGGTGGGCGCATACCTTGCTAGAGAAGTAAACTTCTCCAAGTACTCACCCACCGACATCCCGCCTTGCTTGAGCTGCAAGAACTTCTCTCGCATGATACTGACGAGTCCAGAGGGCACATAACGCTTCAAGAACTTGGTCTTGAATGCTGGCCAAGCCACAACTTCCTCCGGTGACAACAGAGCATGAATGGGCTCCCACCATGCTCGGGCAGAACCAGAGAGGTAGTGAGTGGCGTAGACCACCTTCTCGTTGTCACCCACTTGGGCGACCCTCAAGTTGTTCTCTATAGTACGGATCCAGTCATCGGCATCCAGTGGCACTTCACTCTTGGAGAAAACTGGAGGATTTGTGTTCTGAAAGTCACGAAGCTTTGAGCGGGGTTCTTCATTCCCTTGGCCACCATTCTGATTGACTGCAATTTGAGCAAGATGCTGCAGGGTGGCAAGATTGGCGCTTCTCTCGGTGCGAGCCGCCTCGCGATCCTCCATGAGAAGACGGAGCACCTGAGCCATAGATGGCTCGGGTGGTGGGGGTGGGGGTGGATCCCTTGCCATTCTGAATTTCAGAAATAAACACACATTATCATTCTACTAAGAAACTTTTAAAACAAGTTTTTGAAAAAGGGTTCATCAAGCATACACAAAAACATACAAATTTCAGCAAGACAATATTCCTAAAAAGAGATGATTCCATCCCATAGCAAGGTTCCAAAAGCATCATAACAAAGTGCACAACCACAAAACATTGACTGACATAGTTCTTACATCATCCAGACACACACACGCTAACTAGACCACACAATCGCATACACTTATCGCGATGGTTCGGTCCTAACCCAAAAGATACTGCGCAACCAACTACTCCACGTCCACGGCAGCGTCACTGTCAAAGGGTGGCTTGTCGGGGTCCTCGTCCTCAGACATCACAGCTCCCGAGTCATCACCATCCTCGCCTCGAAGATCATCGTCATCCTGCTCGCTCACGGGCTCCATATCTATGTCCTCGGTAGGGTCCTCATCCTCAGGCAGAAGATCATCATTCTCCTTGCTCAGAGCCTCCACCTTACTCTCCAGCTCACTGATCCGATCGTCTCGGGCATCAACGGTCGACCTGAGCATGTCAACCATCCCGTCAAGCTGGAACCTGTAGAAACGAGTAGTCTGGAGGCGTGCGAAGGTGGAACGGCGCTCCTTGCGCTCTATCTTGAGCTCTGCCTGGGACTCCACTAAACGCTCCTCCGAGGCCTTGAGCTTCAGCTGGTCCTGAGAGGCCTCGAGCTGCGTCTCCAAGTCCTCAATCCTCAGCTCAGCTGCCGAGATCCGCACCTCAGCTCCGTCATGATTAAGACGGTGAAGGTCACTCTCGTACCGACTAATGACCAGCTGGGACTGGGTGTACTCGACGAGGAGTCCCAGCTCGGCCAAGTGGTTCCTGAAAGTGGGGTGGGGACGCGGCGGCACAGGGTTACTCTGCTCGTCCAAGCCAGAGTAAAACTCAAAACGAGTGCCGCCCAACTCGGAACTATGAGCACACACCAAGCGGGTGAGAGCTCTCTGCAGCACGGTGACGAATGCTCCCATCTGAGTAGATGCAAGGGCATCCTCAACCAGCTCCTCGGTGAAGGGTGGCACCAATGGTCCTCGAAGAATGCACCTCACAGCCCAGGACATCTCATCTCCCACCATGGGCAGATAGCGCCCAATCAACAGCTCTGGTAGCGGACGCCTCAGGTGCTGGATCAACTGGAGTAGGTCTGCCTGGAACAGACGCGAAACTCCGGTATCTAGCACCGCTACCAACTGAATCGATGACGAGAACTGTCCGCTCATCTACACAAAATTTTAAATGGAGGTTTAATTAGTGAACGATGTATCACATTTTAAACAGGTAAAATCATAAGATTTAATGCAGGTATAAAATTAATCAGTGAATAATATCACAGGGGAGTGAGGAGTAGCAGTATATTCTGCATATTCTGCATATTTTTCTCCTAGCTATTTAGAAAAAAAAACGTTTTTGCGTGACGTCGACGCCCATCCTAGCTAAAGTCTCCTAAGGTCAAGGATGGCTCTGATACCAAGTCTGTAGGGACCCCTCGGACAAGTCCGAGATGCCCACGTTATGTAGGAGATCACGATCCCAATGATCAGTGCATCGCAATCACATAACCAAAATAGGTATCAAAGAGTTACATCATTCAAGTCGTACGAATAAAAGTCTTACAACACATAGACGGTCATACGACCACACTCAACAAACCTCGTCACGCAGGACGGAATTAACTAAGATAGCGGAAGCTCGTGGCTAGCGACGGCTCTTAACATCTCCGAGCGCAGATTCCCACAAGTGCAGTTGACCGGTGACAGCTAAGTGGCGAAGTCGTCGTCGAACACTTCCTCCTCGATGAAGGCCTCCTTATTGCAATCTGGACATTCGAATATCCAGGGACAGAGCCACATGAGTACAATTACGTACTCGCAAGACCACCTCTAGGCTTAAATTCTCATGATAGTGCAAGAAAACACTTTGGGAAAACTGGGATAGCTACTATAGGCCTTTCCAACCGTCCATGACCGCGGACGCGGCTATTCGAATAGATTTACACTCTACAGAGGTTGCACACTTTACCCACACCTATCGGTTATTCCGCCGTGTCTGCCACGGCCCATCATACGACAGTATGCGGGGGTCCGGATAACACGATCAAACTTTCCACTGTGACCACCCTAGTATTGGGGCCTCCCGGTAGGTTTGTTCTCCTCGGCACCGTGTGCTCCACTAGACCTCTTGGTCTTTCCTCGGGACACCACACCGCCACGTCAGGAGACCTGCCGTAATCGTCCGGCTGTTGGTCCTCAACAGTGTATTGTCTCTTCCGGACGACAACCCGGCTTCGAGGGTCCAGCCCTCATAGAAAGTACGAGAGCCCCAACACTAAAACAGACAAGCTTACGGCTAAGCCCTACCCATGTCAGGTAGTGTGGTTGCACGGGTTAATTGTTCGAGCGGCTGCTAGGGCAGTACTTTGTTTTTCAAAAACAACCTCCAATCCTCCGACTACTCCGAGCAGCTCGGGTTTTAATAACACACTTGCTCGCCGATTGCTCCCAGCAACTCGGGTTTTCTTCCTCGAAACATCTTTATCAAATGGGTCCCCATCCTATAGTTTTGAGGTAAGGTAACAGAATATACTAGTTGAAAACTTAATCTTCTTTATAGAGCCTTCAATGACAAGGCTCAGCAAGTAAAACTCTCCTTGTAATACCTACAGCTATCCTAGTAGGTAACTTGGGTCAAACAATATTTGGTAAAAATCGTTTTCGGGTGGCAAAGCGCCACAAAAGAAGTAAAACATGCATTATTTTATTTTGAAAACAAAACATGCTTGATAGAGTAATAAGATTTCATTATAGTGGTGAGGTGGGCTTGCCTTGCTCAAGGTACTGTCCCTGGTCTTGCTCTTCAACGTAGTCGTGCACAGCTACCTCGTACTGCTCTTCCTCGGGTTGCGATTCTACCGTAACATGAAAAATAGACGAGACTAGCGTAAGTCCTAAAATGCGAGTTGATAACAATCCAACATATAACAACAAACAAGAGGCATCACAAACAGAAAACACAACTAATGCATCCAATATTTATTAGGGGCTGTTTACATGGTTTAAGCATTTTTCTTAAAGTACTGCACCTAAAATCAAAACCTTCTACCACATCATTGCTAACACACATGTGGAGCTCTGAAAATTAGCTGTGCATGAAAATCTATCACCAAACAAGAATTAAAAATCAGATAAGAGCTACTGATGTCAAACTCAAACAGAAGATAGGTTCAGTTTTATAAATCTCCTGAATTCATAATTAACCTTTCTGGTGATATATGAGTTTTCTCTTTAAGTGAAGATTTTATTCATCAAATTTGGACACTCCTAGCTCAAGTTATCCTAGTTTTAAAATAAAGTATACTTCTGACCATTATTTATGTGCAGAAAATAATAAAAATAATTTTGGTGTCAAACCAGTGGGGTGAGTTAGATAAAACTTGTGGGTATCCCTCAAAAATAATCCCAACATGATCCATGGACATAGGTGGCTCCACCAATTAAAACTAGACATGTCATAATCTCTGAAATTTCAGAAATGCATTTTAAGAGATTATTTCACTGTTGTTAAGGGATTTATTCACTAAGAAATATCAAGTTACTGGAAAAATCCACATTTTTAGTATGTGATACCTCCAACACATATCTAACACTTCCAATTGGATTTACCTCAAAAAGTGTTTTTATTGAAGAGTTAAAAATCAACAAACACCTACTGATGTTATTCTTAGAGTAAATATAACTTTTGCTAGAATAATATCCTGCATGCAAGATTTGCCAATATAGATAGGCATTTTTACAAGCTTTCCAACAGATCCAAGATTGCATGATTTGGATTTACAGAACCCAAGTTATTAAACAAATGGTGTAATAGATACGTTTTACTAGATCTATTTTAAAACTCAACAGGAAATACATTTTGGAACAATTCCAATGCCAGATGGTTAAGAAAACGTGCATGCATGTTACAAAATTTATCCCATCATTTTAGCCACTCCAGATTTACCACAAATAATTTAAAGCTAAACTCTAGATTTGCTGGAAAATTAACAGAAAAAAGGATAAAAGGGGAACAGGCCGAAAGGGCCAGATCTGGGCCAGATCGGCCCAGAGTCCACACAGAGCAGCGCGAAATCGCGAGGGGACGGAGCTGGGCCGGCCCAAACGCGCGCGGCTGCGCGCGCACGGGGAGGTTCAAACCTGGCCGTAGATCTTGCGATCGACGGCTCACGGTCGTCGTCCTCCTCGCGACGCAGCGCGGACGAACCAGGCGAGGGGGAGGGAGAGGGTGGCGCTGGCGCTCACCAGAGACCGCGCTGGGCCAGGGGAAGGGTGGAGATCGATGGAGGGGACGATGGCGAGCTCGACGGTGCCCTCAACGCTCGCATGCAACGTCAGAAACCATGGCGACGGCGGCGGCGAGCTTCTCGGGTCGAGGACGAGCGCGGCGGCTACGGACACCTAGAAGAGAAAAGGAGGGCAGGGGGAGTTAGATCTCGACGAGGCGCGCTCGAGTGGCCAAGAATGGCAGATAAAGGTGAAGAGGATCGACGGTGAATGCCGTGGGAAGAGCTCGGTCTCCGACGGCGATTTCCTCTTCCAGAGCTCGAGAGAGGGCGTGGCTTTGGGTGAGAGTGGTATGGGTGAGCAGAGGAGGTGTGGGGGAACCTCGGGTAGGGTTTTAAGAGGAGAGGGCGAGCTGGGGGCAGCTCCAAAACCAGGGGCGGGTTTCTCGGGTTCCCTCGGGCAGGGCGGTTTGGGGAAGGGGAGGGGAGTTCTGGTTGGTCCTCTGGGGCGGTGGAGAGGGGCAGAGAGGATGTTGGTCGGGAGGGGGCTGCCTGGCCAGTGAGAATAGAGGAGAGGGGCTCGGATTGGGTGAGAAAGAAAAGAAAAGAGAGAAGAGAGAGGAGAGATTCACCCTAGTCCATGACATGAGGGACCAGGAGGGGGTGCTGTTCTCCTCTTCCAGCAGGTGGGGTAGAAAAGAGTGAGAGAGAAATAGAAGGTGAAAGCTTTGAGTGAAATGCTCAAATGAATTTGAAAACCGAAGTTTGAATTATTCAAATATGACCCACAAAAGTAAAATGGGTCTACACCCCAAACTTACCTAAATTAAGAGAAAGTACTGAACTTGCAAAAGCCCAAGCCAACTATCTCATTTGGCTTTCAAAGAAAAGAATTCTTTTGGTGATAATTTAAAGAATATCCCAAATGGTCATGTTAATTTGATGACCACAAAATCTAGTGAGATTTATATGCAAACAAGTTCTTGTGTGATAATTTAGAACAGGGTATGGAAGTATATGTGACCAAGATGGAAATGTTTCAAAGGCATGTCAAAAACCATTTAGGGTTTGCTTAATAATAGCTCCTGGTTTGGCTAAGTTTTAACAACCATTAAGATCCTAATAGTGGATGTTTTATTTGAGTTGTTGTGGTTTTAGTGTTTTCAATTTTCAAGGAATGTTAGTGACACACAACAAGCATAAGGTGTGCAAGCAATTTAAATCATTACTCAAACTTCTACACACCAAAATTTCGGAAATAGGTGAAAATCTAGAATAACACCACAGTGCTAAAGCTAAGAGAATTGGGGTGTTACAAGTAGCCAAGCGGCTCGGGCTCAGATTGAGAAAGAGGAGACGCTAGGGGAGAATCATACCTGTGCCCTAGCGCAACCGCGACGGCGTGGTGGGGCAGTGCCCACGCTTCCATCATAGCGCAACACCCGGGACGTCTTCCCCGTGCACCAGAAACACCGGAGGATCGCCGGAGCCAGCAACGAAGCCGACGACGGAAACCCTAGCTCGGAACCGGAGAGGGCTAGGTAAGCCGCGGACGCGCACGGGAAAAGGATGGAGACCAGAAGATAGAGCTCGGCACGACGCGTCGACTGCGCGTGGAGGCAGCGACGGAGACTGCCGAAGTTGGCCGGAATCGGGCGGCGTGGCTGCGATTTCCAATCGCGGGGAGAGAGGGATTCACGATATGGGGAGGAGGAGTGCGGGTCTGGTCCACTAGACCGATTCGGCCAGCCCGAGTTGGTCTAACCGACCAATTCACCCCTGGCCCACTGGTCAGTGGGCCACTTAAAATAAAAGCCCAATGAAAATTCCTCCTAAACAAAGAGATAAATTAAAACCATCTATTAAATAAATAAATAAAAACTCCAAATTCAAATAAAGATTTGTTTTGAATTTAGAAAAATGTGAAGTATTCAAAGTTGTTTACTCCTGATTTTAAAAAATATCTTTTAAAACAAGTTTATTTATAAATCCTAGCTTATTTAAAAAGAAAGAATATATCTAATTTAAAATTCAAGAAAATAAACTCATCTTAATTCATCATGAAAAAAAGGTTACAAACTAATTTTATTTTAAAGATATTTTCTATAAGGAATTTAATTGTGAGAGATATCGCAAATAAATAAAATAAAAAGATTAGTCATTCATACAAATTAAAATCAAGAAAATAAATTCCATTTCCTTTACTAAATCATATCAATTAAGTTTTTGAAATTATCTCTGTTTTAATTATAAAACCAGTTTAAAATTTAAATTCCAAATATTTGTTTATCCTCCAAAAATAATTATTAACTACTCCTGGATAATTCAAAAGGAAAGAAAATAACACAAATTCTATTAACACTTCAAAATAGAATTTCACCTCAATAAAAATTTAAGAGAATAAAAATAAATCCAATGCATAGAATTATTATGCGCAATATCATCATTTGCCTCTTTAAACATTGTCTTATGAGACAATGATGCCTTATTTTAGAAACCGAGGTCCCGGGTCAGTCCGAACCTTCACGTTGCACCACCTCTCAGCCAACAGGCAAGTTCATCCCTTTTATTCATGTCTTCTTGAAGTATTTGTTAACAAACTACTTTCAAAATGTTATTATTGCATATCACACAAAAAGGGCAGAAAACCTATTTTATAATAATATGACTATGTTTATCCGCCAGTTAGGTGGTAATCTCATATGGCAGGCAGATGGGACCATGGTACGAATGTTGTGGTGGAGGTTCCATTTGCACGGTAAAGTATCATCTAGGACTTAACAACAAATGCCGCCAATAATTCTTGCGCCGAATATTACGCGCAACCATGAGATCTGAAATGGGACAGAGAAGTCAGCTGTACCCTTTTCATGTCGTACACCAACGGGTACTATTTTGGGCCGGGTAGTGCGTACAATCCGCCGGTAAAGCCGTATTACCGGGAGATGTCTGTCGGTGTGCTTGTTTGACGTTGCGAGTTCGCAGTTCCAGGATAAAGCCGTATTTCCGGGAGATGTCTATCCTATGAATCACAACGGTCAGATGTCTAGTATCTATTGAAGGTTGGCTTTAGGACCAGTTTGAGACGGGCTTCAAATGGTCATCAGGTTGAAAGTTGGATTTTCCCATCAACCTGTAAACTGAATTAATGGGGGGTGTGTGGAGATGGTGGAAAGGCGCGGTGATTGGCTTGGATTATTGACTGGGCCCCACACCAAGGATGCGTGGACGAGAAAGTACGCCCGGTTGTGCAACAAGGTCTTGTTCTCTTATGGGTAAAGCAGCGCACCTCTGCAGAGTGTATGAATGTGACATGTTACTCCACTTTCCATGACGGAACGACGAACGCAGTAGGAAAGGAGGCTCCTCAAGGCCCTAGCCTTGTGACTCTTTACGAGCATAGTCTTCAGAATAAAAGCAACCTTTGAAGAAATTTTTACGAAAATTGCATTAGCCTACGACAATCCATTGTCTGTGGCTGTAGCTAGTGCATCAAACTTCCCACTTACCATAATGAACTTGTTGGGTAACGTTGTTACTCACTCTTGCCTTGAACCCCTTTCTAGACTTTGAGACCACAGGAGACGAAGGAGGATACGACATCTACAACCAAGACAATTTGGTCTACGACGAGCCGGACTTGTCAGGTGGAGTCGAAGGCGTCGACTACCTCATCACCTATGGTGGCCAAGAGGAAGAGGCGGAGGATTATTAGAGCAGGGCCCAAGTGTAGTTAGTGAGCCGAGCAACATAGAACTTTAATAAATAAGTTGCTGAGCTCCATGATTTTAAGGTTGTTAATACCCCTTGTTTGTAAACCCTTAAGTTTACAAATAGAACCTAGTAGTGCGGATCCTCGATGGACCGAAGAGGATCTTTCTAAATTTGTATACATTTGGCTTGTAATATTATGTGTATGACTGTTGGAGCCATGCAATGTTTCTGTTGTGCCATTCTGATGGTGTGAAATTTGCGGAACGGTGTTCCGTGAGTTTTACATCGATGTGCTGCATGCTGCAATCATGCGGTAGCATGGCGGGTCATCACAGCTGGTATCAGAGCAATTGCTTTGAGCTTAGGTTGGAAACCTAGTAATGGGATAGAACCTCTAGGGATTACGAGCAACGGTGAAGAGTTCTCTAGGAATATGATGAATATTCACTTGAGAATAAAATTGTCATATTTTTAGTGTGATAATTTTTTATTATGATGCATTAGTACTAATTATAAATTCTTATATAGTATTTCGAAGACGATGGCTTCCGAGAAGTCGACATGGGTTCAACATGATACATTGGATCAATTTCAGGGGACATTTACGGAGCAGTTGCGGTCACTGCTTAGAGTCTTTGGATATCCCACCGATATTCTCGTTAACACCTATAACTTTACGGAGGGAGAGGAGTTAGTGAAGTATCGAGTATTAGTAATAATACCTAAGGAGTTGACACCGTGTCCATTTCCACCTAGAGGGGAAGGATTGAGTGTCACCGCAGCTTATAATGAGGCTGTTTTGGAGGCGATCACTACTATTTGTGAGAATAGGGAAGGAGAGTTGGAGGGTACAAGTTTCATAGCCTTGCCACATAGTACTCATTCCACGGAGAAAATGGTAGACCACTTAGTCTTGGTTAAGACCAAGCCTCGCCTAGCGACTAGGTTGCTAGACAGGTATAGACGGGTGGTGGATCCTTGTACAACACCCATTGTGCTATGGTGAAAGACAGGGACATGATGATCGAGGATCGGGAGGATCCTTGGAGGAGGAAGAGACAGGAGAAGAAGGCAGTTCCGGAGATAGAAAAGCCTAGTCGAGTGCAGGAGTAGGGCACACCCAGGAGGCCATCACAGTATGTCCCATTCAGTTATTCAACCACACCAGAGCCTATCTTTTACCCAGATATAGCACATAGCGATCCACTTACACCAGTGGGAGCTTATGATACCGAGACTCCTATGGAGAACTCGGATGGCTGGAGGTACAACTGGTACGCTGGCATGAGCCAGGATCCAGTGCCCGTCTATGACACAAACGACAGTGTGGTGGAGATCACACCACCGGGGCAAGCTGCAGGCGAGGTAGCAGATCACGTGGTGATATATATCTCCTCTGACGAGGATGAGCATGTAAACGCATACAAGGCTGGGCAGGATGTCGCGAGCTATGTCGGCATGGGAGGACTATTTCTTGACACCTCCAATACCAACTATGTTCCACCGGGGAGGCTCTACACTACAGACTCAGTGCGTCAGACTTCACGTCACCATGGGTGAACTTCGGGAAGGTATCGCGAAGAGTGACGGACCAGAAGCAGGATGGTGCGATGAGAAGAGATAGTAGTATTATCTAGTCCTTTAGTGGGTATATGTTTATGTTGTAATAATGGGGAGCGAGTTCTCCCAGAACCCGGGGCAAACTGTGTAGTATACTGGGTGAGCTTGTAAAACGTCCTTAGAGAGGTCTTGTATGAACCCTAGTATAAGTGTGTTTGTTGTATGTGTAATATATCGCTGGTTTTATTTGGATTTCGTTCTTTCTGTGACACGCACTGTGCATTGAGTTGACCTCAGAAAGCATTGCATGGTGTAATTATGAGTTTTGCTTTTTGGTACAGGACGTGGGGGTAATGGCGTTAGAAATAACGTATGAGGAGAGGGCCCGGATGGAGAGAGAGACTAAACAAAAGGAGGAAGCTGAAGCTGGAGAAGGAGGGCTACCACAACCACCACCCGTGATAACATCGCAACAGTTTGCGCAATATCTGCTGACGATGGAGGAAAACCGCAGGAAGGATCAGGAAAACCAGAATAAGTTTATGGAGGCCCTACTATAGAGGGAAGGAGGAGAACGGTATCCCGAGGGAGTTCGGGGTGTTACTTTAAAGAATTTCCAAGAGACAAAATCACTAGTGTGTGCAATGGCAACAGAGCCAATGGATGCGGAGGATTTGATTCGTGACACCGCAAGGAAGCTGGCAACAGTGGGGTGTTCTGACCAAGAGAAGGTACGCTATGCTATTCATCTATTAGCGGGACCAGCAGCCGCATGGTGGGAGAATGTGGTGAATGTATACCCAATGGATAAGGTATTCACCTGGGAGGAGTTCCAGCGGAAATTTCGTGAAGCACACATCCCAGAGAGTGATGGAGTTGAAGCGACATGAGTTTGAGAACCTCAGGCAGAAGAATCTACCGGTTCAGAAGTAAATTCGAGAGTTTAACATTCTTTCTCGATATGCTGAGGATGATGTTAATACACCTGAGAAAAGGAAGAAGAGGTTCCTTCGAGGACTGCATCCTTACATGAAGATGCAGATCAGACTAACTAAGGCAACCAATTTTGAAGAGCTGGTAGATGCGGCCATCACCTGGGAAGATGACTTCAAGCAAGTCCAGGATGAGAGGAATAAGAGGATAAAGGTGGAGCCAATGAGAGTGCAATCCAGCAAACCAACACCGAAGTTGTTTTTCAAACCTCGTTCTTTCGTGGCAAGCAATAGAACCAACCCTAGGAGCCTGGAGTTGAAACGCAACATTGTGTGCCAGAAATGCGGTATGCGACGACACTATCAGAGTGACTGCAGGACTCCCAAGGTTATATGTTATGGTTGCGGACAGGAGGGACACATCAAGCCAGATTGTCCGAACCAGAAGCCAGGAGGAAGATCAGGAATTGGAGGAGGTCATCCAGGAGGAAGTGGACCATCAAGGGGTGGAAGCTCTAGGAAGAATGGCAATGGGAACAAAGGCAATCCGTATGGAAAGCTCAATTGTACCAATTTGGAGGAGGCAAATTGTTCGGGCCAGGTTTTCATAGGTACGTTCCAAATTCGAACTCATCCCGGCAAGGTATTATTTGATACCGAAGCCACTGCTTCTTCCGTAGCACATCAAGTTATAAATAGATAGGGATTTAGACGCGGGTGTTTAGAAATATCCATCGCAGTGAGGTCAGTTGGAAGTATATTTACAGACACCCAGATGAAAGAGGAGCCGATCATTATTACCGGTGGGCAGACATACTATGCCAACCTATATCTGATACCGATGAAGAATGTGGAAACGATTCTAGGGATGATTGCTTGGCAGACCGTATAGTGCAGCAATCAACCGTGAGTATAAGACAATACCCATTTGAAGCACAGAGGAAGGCCGGATTGTATACCAAAGCAGATAACTTCGGGACGAAGTTCTGGTTAAGGGGGAAAGACTGTAACGTCCCAGCGTTTAGGAAACCACGGAGGGTAGAAATAGAATTTGTGCATCTGCATTCATGCATTTGAAAGTACGAATAAATTTTTCGCAACTTAAAACCCTGAAGAGATCAAAGTTTCTTTCATCTCGTTGTGTTAGGGCTTAGCTCAACGGAGGTGATTGCTGTAAATTTTGACATGACCTTTAGGTATTTTATTTGTTTGAGGAAAATTGAGCAAATTCAAATATTCAAATAATTTGAATTTGAAATAACACAAACAAATGATAAGTAATTATTAAATAAATGTGCAACTCACCAATTAAATAATTACAAATGCAAGTTATAAATAATGAAGCACAAAAAGAATTCCTTTATTGATTTACAACAATAATACGTTGTCTTTTCAAATAATCAAATGAAACTCAAATAATTAAGGAATTACATAAGTGAACAAAAATCCTAAGAAAGCTAAATCTTGTATTTTGATCTTCTCCATCTCAATACTCATCTTGTCCATTCTCACACAATTTTCCTTTCCTGCACACTTAAAACAAAGCATACAGGAATAATAGAAGATAGAATAAAACAAGTAATGAAAAAGGGGAGTGTTAGTAAATATTACTCTCAGAACAACAGTGAAGTGCACTCTTAGTCTCATCATCGAGTTAGACCTTAATCAAGGTTTAGTATATGTTCTTATGAATTAAAACATACTCAGATCAACATCATTGGTTTAGGGACAAATATTACACTTGGCATCACAAAACAAACACCCAGCATGGATAATATCAAGCATAGCCGAATGGATCAGATCAACACCAAAAGATCTGGAGGAGGCAAGCAACCAGACTGCACACAAGCAGCTCAGTCATGCATGCAGAAACTCACTGTTCTCACCAGCACAGAAGAACTGGGATAGATAAGAGGTGCTGTCGTAGCAGCAAGGGAGGCAAAAACCCTTCGGTCACCTAAGCTCAAACACAACACACATCACCCTTATCTGTTCATCATCACCCAACCAATTCATCCACACAAGTTCATCTCTTCCCAAATCATACACCCAACACCACTAGACAAGATATCACCTTTGCTAAAAGCAAAGCAAGAAGCAGGCCAGCAACACCTAGGAGGAGAAGGGCTGAGCACAAGAGGAGGAGAAGGGCTGAGTACAAACCAGGAGGAGAAGGGCAACAACCACAAGGAGCAGACAAGAGCCCAGAAGGAGGAGGTGAACAACAACTGATTAGGATCTGCACAACCACAGCTGATCCAGGACCTCCACAACAACCTACTACCACACCACATCTACTAAGGTTGATCTCGACCCCTTAAAGCAAGTTATGCAAGCATGGTAGATGTGTGGTAGGATTTTCCTCCGCTTTGCACAGAAGTGGTGTGCACAACTCATCATTGGAAATATTAAATCACCTAAATCAAAGAAGTATCTGTTTTGATCAATTTAGCCTCAGCCTATGTATCATAGGCAAGGGGCAACAAATAAATCTTATGCAGCACAAAACATAGGTCTTGAGCAAAAACAGCCTCAGACCACCATCACTGGCCATTATGAAATAAGTTATCAGGCAAATGAATTACGTCTGATCTGATCTGACTAAGCCTCAGACTGTTGCATCACATGCTATTAGTAGTTATTTATCCATGCATGTATTAGAGTAGTTCATCTCAGAAAGGCCTCAACTCTAGCATCACTGGCTAAGGCAACTGACATATATCCTTTACCGACAAATTTAGCAAAAAAGCTAAATACAAACCCAACCAGCAGCTGGACCAAGTAAAAGCCTGCTGGGCACTAACTCCTTCAAGAGTCAGCACCACAAACACAAGCATGTATTAACCTGATTAAAGGCAACCAGGGGATCACTCTAACCACATCATTTTCCTCAAGATAAACCTAGGAATCAGTTCCAAACAATTCATAGTTAAACACTTTGCTAACTAAATATGTGAGTTCAGATAGCACCTCTCCAAAACAGCTCCCAGAAACAGCTACTGGTAGAAGAGGTGTGCTTCGGTACAAACCCCCTGGCACCGAAAAAACCGCGGAGGACGATCTGAGGCTCTGGGAGGCCCAACAGGCCCATGTCCACGTTTGGCTGGCCATATTTGGTTCGGCGTATCCCACTAATTTGTCCACATAACCCATACCCACAAAAGACTTCTACGTAGAATACGGTATACGTACGAAGCGACACCCCCTATTATTTTTTTCGGTCATCGTCGTCTACCCCACGCACCTTTATTATTGTAAGATATAACTGCCCCACTCCCATTGCAAAAAAAACCATTAGGTCTCCCGTTGCCACCGCCGCCATTCTCATTCGAATCTTCCCTCGCCGCCGCAGCCGTTGCCGTTCAAGTCCTTCCCCCTCCACTTCGTGATCCAGATAGCAGTGCGCAGTGAAAATCCGCGGGCGAGCACATCGCGATCGGAGGCGAAGGTTCTCTCTTTGGTCCACATCCGTTTACGCTTGGTAGTTCTCTTATTTTGGAGGTCTAGGGTTTAGGAATCCAGAAGAAGCTTAAGTGTAGCATCATAGTATCCTGAGCCATCCATGGGGAACCTTTTACCTGATTTAGATAGAAATTGGTGTGCAAAGAATTTTAGGTGTGCCACTGAAGAATGATAAAGGTGTTGTCCTTTGTTCGAACAGATGACAGACAATGATAACGGATACGTTGGCGATTATGATTCGGGGAGCGAGCATGGAGATAGGCAACTCAGGAAATGCAGGCTGTCCGAGTCTGTTATGTCTGAGTCTGATACTAGCGGAAGCGGCAATGATACCGTGAGTTTCATGAATGTTTAGTATCTTGCAAACTATTTGGGAACCATAAGAATGTCAAGTATTATTACCTTGTTAAACTTTTGTGTAGGTGTCATTCGTCCATGAAAACGAGGAGAATGAGGCAGCGGAAATTCTAGGGAACTCCACATACGTATTTCATATATGTATTTCATACATATGAATAGAGACCATTTTGACGAAAGTTCTAGTTTGCTCGGGGTACAAATGGAATAAAAATGAATTGATAAAACATTCCTCGACTTACCCAACTTGTCCAGCTTGTCTACTGAGCTAGATTATTTCGGGGAATCAGACATGGAAAGCATACAGTTTGAAGACATGGAAGAATCGCAGGATCCAAGCTTATCATCCTCGTAATACAACACTGAAATGGAAGAATCACAGGACACAACACAACATGAGAAAAGTTATGTCTCCGTAGGGGCCAATGGGGATCAAGAAGATAAGCGGGATAGGTATTGGGCAGTAAAGGAGATGACATTTGTTTCCGAAGAGGCAGCTTTCGTGTTCTACAATGCTTACGCAAAAGAGCATGGTTTCAGCATTAGAAGAGACATGCTGAAGCGGGGAAAAGGTCCTTCACGCCAAATACAGTTGAGGAAATTTGTCTGTTCGATGCAAGGAAAAAGACAACCTCAGTTTCTGACCATGGACGGCCGCCGCCATAGGCTAAGACCCGAATCTCGCTGCAATTGCGGCGCGGAGCTCATCGTCAATCTTGATAAAAAAAACGGGAGGTATGGTTTGTCAAAAGCTTTGTGGACGATCACAACCATATACTAGCTAGACCCGATGAAGTTCCTTTTCTTTGGTATCACAGAAAAATTAAGCCTTAACAAAAATCAATGATATCATCTGGGGTCAGGAAGCACATGGTTATGAAAACCATGCGAAGCCACGTTCCCACCTACAGAGATCTAAGCTTCATGGATAAGGATCTTTACAACATGTGCTCTAGAGAGAAGAGGAAAATGCTTAAGGAAGGTGATGCTGCCACAGCCATCGGTATTTTGGCTAGCAGAAAGTCCAAGGATCCTGATTTTTTTACGATTACCAGGTGAATAAAGAGGGACGTCTGAAAAGCATGTTCTGGTGTGATTCCCAGTCACGTCGGAACTATGAAGACTACGGTGAAAAGGTATGCAATGCCATTCATTCCTTTCGTAGGCCTGAACAATCACCGTAAGACTACGGTCTTCGCGTGCGCCATGGTATCAAATGAGAAATATGTACCTTCGTCTGGCTGCTTACAACATTTCTGAGAGCAATGTGTCAGAAGAAGCCGAAGAGTGTAATCACTGTTTCAGATGCTGCGATGATCAAGACAATTAGCAAAGTCTTCACTGCTGTGTGGCACCGTTTATGTTCATGGCACATTGAAAAAAACATGAAGAAACACCTTACTTTCAAGTCCCTAAATGAGTTTCGGTCACTTTTGTACTACACAACTTCAGAAGCCGTCTTTGAGGAGAGATGGAACGCTTTCATTAGGACATGGAAGACAGACAGAACGAAAGAATGGCTGAAGAGGATGAACGCAAAGAAGAGATTGTGGGCTGCCGCATATCTGTCTGGAGAATTTTGGCTTGGTATGAAAAGTAAACAAAGGAGTGAAAGCTTGAACTCATGCCTTCACCTTCACCTTGATTCTGGCATGAGCCTAGTTGAACTGGTTTTGCACTACGAGAACGCAATAGTACGTCTCCGCACAAAGGAGGCGAATGATGACTGCGTTGATTCACAGACTATACCTGTAGAGGTAACTAGGTTCAAGGATATTGAGGTGGCTGCTTCACATTTCTTCACCGCAACAAACTTCTATATGGTGCAAGAAGAGCTGAAGAAGATAGGCGGCCTAGACGTTATTGAGACACGCGTGGGTCTTGACAGTGTACAATTTATTGTGGCATGGAAAAACAACGGCAAAAGCCAGTTTACCGTGGAATATATACCGAAAGACTCGGAAAAAGCAATAACTTGCAGCTGCGATAGGATGACACGGAAGGGAATCCCTTGCAAGCATGTCATGTATGTTCTTTACCAGCTGAAAATTTCTGATATACCACAGTGTTGTGTTCTGCGCCGCTTCTCAAAGAAAGCAAGGTTTGGCTTGCCTGCAAATCGTGAGAGCGATATGTTTGGATGGGGCTGGGCCGGGGCAGGGCCGCAGATAAGGTTTGGCCAGTTGAGTTCTATGGGGAATGAAGCTTACTATGCTGCATGCCATGGTCAAGAGTCTTTCGATATGATCATGGAATGTTTCTCGAAAGTAATAACAAAGAGTCATGCCAACAGACCTGACGATCAGAGAAGAGTCATGGATGATGACACACAATTCAGTGCAATAAATCCAGCTGATGTCAAAGATCCAATTAAAGTTTCAACAAAAAAGACAAAGGTAAGCGTAAGAAAAGAAGAATGGAAACAGGAGATGGACCCCGCGTGACGAAACATGGTAGGCCTTTGTCCAACGATGAGCAACCTGAATACAGGTTTAAGTGCGGCGCTTGCGGAAGGAGAGGACATACACGACGAAGCAGAATTTGCATCCATCACCAGAAGTAAGTGTTCCGATTTGTTTCTTTTCAATTTTACTTTATTATATCTTTCGTAGTCATACATATATAATGTATATTTATTCTTACACAGGCATGCGCAGGAAGAAGCATCAAACTAGGTACTAGCAGCCAATATTTGCAGAACAGCCATAGACCGAGAGCTAGCAACCTTCTGTTTAGGCCCAATAAGAGCCTATTTTTACTATCTTTAGAACTGTTTGCGCGACCAACTTTTTTTGCTTATCTCCGCCACTCATCAATCCTTGCTTGTTTGATAGATTTGCTGGGAAATATATGCAAATTTGCTTACTTCTGCTCTGTTAAAACCTTATTGCATTATAGTTGAAACATGTGTTGATCAGTGCCGGAGCTCCGTGAAGGCCGACATGGGTCGTGGCCCTACCAGCTTTGGGCCAGTTCTTCTTATTAGTTGTTGGGCCGGCCATTCTAGAGTCCAAATTTAAAGGAAAATCTTGCTCTGTTGAATCTTGGTCCGCCTAGAATTTCTAGTGAAGCTCCGCCAGTGTGTTCATGTACGATATTACACGTGCAAATCAAAGAAGTAGTCCATACATACTTCTTCAGTCTAACATTGTACTAAATACGGCTGGCACGACAGCATGCGGACATACTTCTTCAGTCTAACATTGTCCACCAAAACATAAACCAACACAGTACCCTTTCACAATTTCACGAACTAATCAGTACCAGCAACCTGACTACCTAACCCTACTCTCGCGCTGGATGAGCAGGTACTTGCGGTACAAATCATATGAAACGTACCCATCGATCGTTGCATAGGTGATGTTAACCATGTCCAGTGGGTTCTCCTCCCAACAATTGTGAATTTTCGAATCCACCTTACTCTTCATAGTTTTATACCAGGGATCGATGAGTTTTGATGCCAGTGCCTGCATGCCAGGCTTCGTGCTACCGGGGATCACGAACATGAACAGCTTCTGGAGATCCACATAGAAAAGCTGGGGAATTGCAATCTTCAAGGAGTTCATCAGCACTCTCTCGTCGTTCGTGGTGTCAACGCTAGCAAATACAACTTTGCTGTAGCGAAGAAAATCCACCAGACATGAAGACTGCCAAGTGTCACAACTGCGATAAACAAGGGAAAAATTACAAATCTAAATCCTGGATGCAAATTCAATGTGGATGCAAATTCAATGTAAATATAAACACAAGATGGAAATCCAATTAGTATTATTTTTACCGATCTATCCACTGCCCGAATATATAGGTGTAAGTCTAATTAATCGAACGAGGTGTGCAGTAACATCCAATCAAAAACAAAAACACCGAACAAAACCTGGAGAAATGGAAGAGAAGAACATAGTCCCGCATGGCTATCTGCATCACTGCTAGCTTCTGATGGTCCTGTGAGTACTCCATGTCCAGGCCCACGAACTTCACATCCTCTTCTACCAGCCATTGCTGGAACATGTCGATTACGCGATGTACCTCCGCCGGGTCGTTGGTGTACACCGCCTGGATGAACTTGCCGCCGTGAACGGGGATTGTGATAGTACTGGAGAAGTACTTCGAATCCACCATGGCTACGACGCGTGGAAAGAGATGAGTGTAATGTACAGCAAAGTAGATGAGATCTAGCAGACGCCATATGGAGGAGACGGCCGTGGCGAGTTAAATACAGGGGATAAGAAAGATGAGACGGAGACGAACTCTAGAAGAGAAGGGGAAAGAGGAGAGTTTTTTTTACGAAAAGAAGAGATATAAATGTGAACCTTCCGTCTCTCTGCACCTCCGTATATTTCGACACGAAAACAATGAAATACGCCCAATGACTCTGCACGTCCGTATTTTGAATGTCAAACTGTAGGGCGGGCCGTGCGTACGTGTTGTCACATCATCCCCCGCATGCCGATAAGCCAGACCTACCCGTATTAATTCCACCAAATTATCACATTAGTACCTAGTTGACATGCCATCCATGCACGCAGTCGTCACCACGTCTTCCGACGCCGCAGACAATGATGATGTCGCCGCTGTTCAGAAGATTACCCAGTGGACAACAGGTTTCTCCGCGTATAGAGCAACAATGTCGCGAACCAAACAATTTTTTTTTGCTCGAACACTAACTAAATTGTTATTCCTAGGTTACGGCCGTCTCCAGAAAATTGGGGACCCTGGTGCGAAATAGATAACAGGGCCCTAAAATTAGGTTATTTCATGTACTATAGATGTACCTACATGTAGTCAGAAATTTTGGTTGTCATGTAATAGTCAGAAATGTAGTACTATAGATGTACCTACAATTTTTGGTTGTAGTCAGAAATAAATTCATGTCATGTAGTATAGATGTACCTACATGTATATTCGGATAGTTTGAAGGTACCAATTTGATAGTTAGCATGTGTGCATGTTCAAGTGTGTGTAGTACAACAACAGTCAATTTCAAAAAAAAAAATACAGCAACAATCTCTATTTATAGTAACAAGTATACTCAACAGTCTCTATTTATAGTACCAAGTGCAAACACGAACATGTACTATTTCAAAGTAGAAAGTACGATCAGGTGTGTGCATGTTCAGGGAGAGAGTGGAGACTGGAGATACAGGGAGTGGGTGCATAATAACTCGAGTGACGTAGCCACCAACATAGTTCCTTGCTTTGGTATATGACAGCTGGGTCCCACGTACGGTGAACCCCGCATGTCAGGGACTGAATGGCAGGAGCACCCACGTAGACGAAGGGGAGGAGCCGCCGCACAGTAAAAAAACGATGAACTGCTCATTTACTATAGTCACGCTTCCTAGACTCCTTCGTCCCCACTGACCTATGGGACCACCGTGGCTGGGAGGGGCAAGGTCAGTGGCACCCACTTACTGTGGGAACGCGGCAGAAGGAAACAGTAAGTAACAGCGGCAAAAAAAAAAAGAGAGGAACCGATGCGTTGTCTTCTCGCCTCCTTCGCCTAGTAGTCTCCACTCTCCACTATTCTCTCGCCTCTACACCACTATCAAAAAACCCCACCACGAAACTTCTCGCCGCCGACGGCCGCGACTCCTCTCGCCTCCACCACCTCCTCACCTCTCCACCATTAGTCTCAACCACATCCTCTCGCCTCCTCCACCTCCTCGCCTCTCCTTCGCCTCTCTCTCTCTTCCCCTACGCCATGGCAAGCAACTCGAGCGCGGGCGGTGCTCCCGAAGGTTGGAAAGACATCGACGACAGCAAGGATACGACGGAGACCTCCTATGTGAGTACTCCCGACGGTATATCAGTCGAGGCGGTGTACACGAACGAGACCACAACCGTAGATCTAATCGTCAAGAAGTACGAGCGTTGGCTCGCGGAGGAGGAGATCAAGTTCGTCGGCCTTGATATCGAGTACGACGCCACAAATAAGAAGGTGGCGGTGATGCAGATCGCCATGAGGGCGCATGTGCTAGTCTTCCACAAAATCAGGTAATTTCCCCTAAAAAATAATTGCTAGTAGTCACAGTACCTTTGTTCTTGAGAGTACCAATAGTTTTATTTATTTATTTATTTTTGGTATCAACTAGAACAGCCGGTATTTTACATGCAAGATTTATCTGCAAAATTTCTTGTGTGGTCAAAGTTCTTCCTATGTATTAGATCCCCAACATTTAGTGCTTAGCAATGTATAGTAGTGACCTAACATTTTGCATAGCAGATTGATCGTTCTGCAAACTGCAAATGGACAGTAGGTCCCCAACATTTAGTGCTTACCAATGTGCCTATTATTAATTAGTTGTTCAAGTACTAAAATGTTCATTACAATGAATATATATAATATAAACAAGTTCCTAATCCATGTTAACTACATTTTTTCGTTATGAAATATATGTAGGTGTAAAGACGGTTATCCACTCAGCCTTATCGATTTTATCCGGAACAAACAAATTACTTTCGTTGGGGTGGACATACGAGGGGACAGACGATTGCTTGATAAGGACTGGCTGCACTTTCCTATCCAGTACCACATCGACATCCAGGACATCTACAAAATTAAGGGTAGTCCATACGGCAGGGCTGGAATGGCAGCTATGGCTGGGAAACTCATCCACAAGGACTACTTGGAGATGAAGAACAGTTTCAAGCATGACATGATTAAGCGCGAAGGGCATGAATTTTGGGCATCGAAGCCACTTTCAAAGAAAAACCTGGACTATGCTATCTTGGATGGATATGTCACCTACGAACTCTATCGCAGGATCAGCTTAGTGAACCAGGGACAGGTTCACCTGAATAATGTGGCATTGTGCCTCCCACGATCCAGCAGGACAAGTCATCCAAGTAACTCCGAGGTGGGAGAATCTTCCAACAGCGCCAAGAAAAGGAAGACTGGCTAGAACTAGGACTTCCTATACTCTGATATCTTACTATATATATAGGAAAATGGTTCTGTACTCCTGAGCGTACATACTCCCACGTTCAATATACCACATATCTGAAGTATGTATACCTCTTTATCATTTTTAATATACTTCATTATACAATAGTAGATACCCCAAAGTGAATTATGTGAAAATTTTCATTTGAAACTATATATTTTGAATTATTTGCACATATACTGCCTTTTTTACACTTAAAATGGTATATTCAAATTATCAAGAACTCCGATGATATTTTTTCATACTTCTTTTTTTGAGGTATCTTAGAATAATTAATGAGGTATATAAAAAATTATAAAGAGGTATTATACCTATGTATGTGAGGTATATTGAATATGGGAGTATGTACACCTGGGAGTATATAATAGGAGTTCTATATATATATATATATATATATATATATATATATATATATATATATATATATATATATATATATATATATATAGGTTAAATGCTTTCTACTCCCGGGTGTAACTACACCCACGTCTCAAACAACACCTTACGGACGTATTTATCATACTTTATCCATTTGAGTATGTTCATATACTATATCTAAGATAGACCAAACAAGTTTCATGAAAAAATTACAATTGTGCTAATATTTTACACTATATACTCAAAATACCATTATATATGCATATAAAAAAGAAGTATGTAGAAGTATTTTACATACTACCTAAAAAGAAGTATCTATAGTATTAAAATAGTATTATATACTTCATACTACATGTTACATACATCTCGGTATGATAGATTCTTCATACATGTGTGAAACACACATGGGTGTAGCTACACCCGGGTGTAGTATGAATATGTCCTATATATATATATATATATATATATATATATATATATATATATATATATATATATATATATATATATATGTTCATATGTAAAACCCTGGAGGTGGTTCAGATACCCCTCACTTCTATCTGCATTTTGGCCTTGGGTGTGGAAGCAAGTTGGTGTTTGCTGCCCCCCTTGTTTCTTCTGGTCTATGTAAGTAGAGTTGGGATAATACTTAGCTAATTTCTAGTCTCACGGGATGACGGGAACCTGCTGGTTTTGGCTATGTTGCCAGGCATGTGATGCGTGTGGGTGTGGGCTTTTGTAAATCTACTATGTTTGTGTTCATATCATATATATGTGTGTGAAGACCTACTATTGTCATATTTCTTTTGCAATCATATACTATATGTGTTTGTGTTGGAAGTACTATGTTAGCACAACAAGTGTTTATGTTGCATGTAATTAAATTTTGAAGTATTATATATGTGTGAGCACCAAGGTTGTTTTTGGATGTAAATTAATTTGGATCAAGTCGTATTTTTTATATGTTTTTTATGATTTCTAGTAATCGAATTGTTCTCTGTATCCACAATAAAATAAGTCCAAATTTAAAACAAGAAAATTCTATGAAGAAAATTTGTCCCAGAATACCATTCTATACGTTTCTACCCCAATATGAAACTCCTTATTTGGATTTTTTATTGCAATACTCTCTATTAACTAAATTGAAGCACTCACATAAAATTTGGGGTGATTTGGAGATGGTCGGAACAATCACATGCTTAGCGATAGACTGTGGTCTCACTTTAGCCAGTTTTTCTAGCAAGGTGATTTTTTCGACCTCCTCGAAATCATCTCTAATCTTTTACACATGATCTATTACAAAAACCAAGATGTCTTGTGAAGGTTTTACATGTATTTTAAATTTATATAATTTATAATATATTGTCGAACCTCAGGTCCTAGAATACCGTTCTATACCTATTTTACCCCAATATGAAACTCTTTTTTTATTTTGTTTCACAATACTCTATATTGACTAAATGGAATCACACACACAAAATTTGAGGTGATTTGGAGATGGTCAAAAAAATCACATGCTTAGCGACAGACCGTCTGGCCTTAACTTAAGCCAGTTTTTCTAGGAAGGTGATATTTTAGACCTCCATCAAATCATCTATAATTTTTTACAGATGATCGATGAAACAAACCTAGATGTCTTGTGAAGGTTTTATATGTTTTCGAAATTTATAGAATTTCTAATATATTGTCGAAACTGAGGTCCAGAAAACCGTTCTATACCTAGTTTTCCCCAATATGAAACTCCTTATTTGGATTTTTTATTGCAATACTCTCTATTAAGTAAATTGAAGCACTCACATAAAATTTGGGGTGATCTGGAGATGGTCGAAAAAATCACATGCTTAGCGACAGACCGTCTGGTCTCACTTTAGCCAGTTTTTCTAGCAAGCTGATTTTTTCTACCTCCTCCAAATTATCTCTAATTTTATACACAAGATCTATGACACAAACCTAGATTTCTTGTGAAGATTTTACATTTTTTTTGGATTTTATCTAATTTATAATATATTGTCGAACCTCGGGTCAAAAATATCGGTCTATACCTCGTTTACCCCAATATGAAACTCTTTTTTTATTTTTTTCACAATACTCTATATTGACTAAACAAAATCACACACAAAATTTGGGTTGATTTGGAGATGGTCGAAAAAATCACATGCTTAGCGACAGACCGTCTGGTCTAACTTAAGCCAGTTATTCTAGCAAGGTGATTTTTTTGACCTCCTCCAAATCATCTATAATTTTTTACACATGATCTATGACACAAAGCTAAATGTCTTGTGAAGGTTTAACATGTTTTCGAAATTTATAGAATTTATAATATATTGTCGAACCTGAGGTCCAAAATACCGGTCTATACCTAGTTTTCCAAAATATGAAACTCCTTATTTGGATTTTTTATTGCAATACTCTATATTAACTGAATTGAAGCACTCACACAAATTTTGGGTTGATTTGGAGATGGTCGAAAAAATCACATGCTTAGCGACAGACCGTCTGGTCTCACTCTAGCCAGTTTTTCTAGCAAGGTGATTTTTTCGAACTCCTCCAAATCATCTCTAATTTTTTACACATGATCTATGACACAAACCTAGATGTCTTGTGAATATTTTACATTTTTTTGGATTTTATCTAATTTATAATATATTGTCGAACCTCGGGTCAAAAATATGGGTCCATACCTAGTTTACCCCAATATGAAACTCTTTTTTTATTTTATTTCACAATACTCTATATTGACTAAACGGAAGCACAAACGCAAAATTTGGGTTGATTTGGAGATGGTCGAAAAAAATACATTCTTAGCGACAGACCGTCTGGTCCACTTTAGCCAGTTATTCTAGCAAGGTGATTTTTTCGACCTCCTCCAAATCATCTCTAATTTTTTACACATGATTTATGACACAACCCAAGATGTCTTGTGAAGGTTTTACATTTTTTCGAAATTTATATAATTTATAATATATTGTCGAACCTGAGATCCAAAATACCGGTCTATACCTAGTTTTCCAGAATATGAAACTCCTTATTTGGATTTTTTATTGCAATAATCTATAATAACTAACTGGAAGCACACACACAAAATTTGGGTTGATTTGTAGATGGTCGAAAAAATCACATACTTAGCGACAGACGGTTTGGTCTCACTTTAGCCGGTTTTTCTAGCAAGGTGACTTTTTCGACCACCTCCAAATCATCTCTAATTTTTTACACATGATCTATGGCACAAACCAATATGTATTGTGAAGATTTTACATTTTTTTGAATTTTATATAATTTATAATATATTTTCGAACCTCAGGTCCCAGAATACCGTTCTATACCTATTTTACCCCAATATGAAACTCTTTTTTTATATTTTGTTTCACAATACTCTTTATTGAGTAAATGGAAGCACACCGACATAATTTTGGGTGATTCGGAGATACCTTAAATTATGTACTCTGCATTTTGTGTCTCCTAGGTGACTGAGATGTTTTCATTGCAATGTGTTAGAAACTGGTTGAAACGCATCATTTTATTAAAAGGAAACCACACAAACTCATACGTATCTGATCAATCAAGTGCACTCACAAATCACAGAACAGTTGCCACAAAACACATTCCAAACTACTGCACTACCAATTTCCCTAACACTAAACCTAGCAGAAACAAAAACCCAACACCCAACATAGTCTTGTACTTGTACTTCATTGCATCCATCTCAGACTGCTTTTTCTTCATCTCATCTTCCAGAGAGCATATCAGCAGATCAGTAGCTGTATCTTTTTCATTGCCTGCACCATTTCATGAACCATTCAACCTCCACACTTCATCGCACAAATCTCCTATCAACTCTTTGAAGAACTTGGGGAGTGGATCATCATGACATTCCACAAATCCACAACCACCATGCTAACATAATTTTGCAAAGCAAATCAATTATAAGATGCAAATCGAAGAACATAAGCTGCAGATCGTGATTCGTGAAAACGAGGATCATAGGGAAATGTGAGTGTGCTCACCATTGCATCCACGCAGGCGTAGTACCTCCGGCCTGGGTTCATACGGCTCCAGGAAATTCACCTCGGAGCCTTCCTTGGCGGATTGCAGCTGTCGGGGGGCTGCCTCCCTGGTAGGGCAGATCCCGGTTCAACTCAGCAATGTGGTAACAGTGTTTGACCTTTGGAGAGAGAAAGGGCCATCCTTTGATGCACCGAAGGGGCAACTTGACCTTTCGAAGGTTGTTGGGCCCAAGGTATCTCTTGGGGGGCGCAAGGGTCATCCCTGGACACTATAAATAGCCCCCCAGGCCTTCAGGACAGCATAAGCACCAGCGGATGGTTCCTCTAAGAACTAGCTTCTCGAAGATGTCTTTGGTAGCAGCTTAAGACATCTTCGGGAGGCTAGGCCTAGAGCTGCTCATCCTAAGTGGTAGTCCGGAGCAGGGACGGAACTCGGAGGCAACCGGGAAGGGTCTCGGATCCCACGGTCTGCCAAGGGTAAGATCCTGGGTTGAGGAGTACTCGGATGAACCGGATAAGGTCCCCGGGTGGAGAAGAACCTGAATAATCCGGATAGGCTACCCGGGTAAATACTAACCGGCGTGTCTATCTCGGTACTGGCGAGTTGTCTTATGTGTGCAGGGAGGACGTACCAGGTTAAGCAAGGAGGTAGCCGGCAGGGGGGATGCCGGTGGGACGTCAACGGTCTGGTACAGGCTTTCACGCCTGACACGGGGGGAAGTCCCATTCCTCCTGGCACGGAAGCATGGTCACCTCCCGCCTGACACGGGAGCGTGCCAGCCGGTACGATAACGGTACGACAAGATCGGACATGCCTAGCCCGGCAATCCGGAAAAGGCTACTCGACATGGGCGAAGACATGTCTTGTCTCTGACAGAGGGACAATGATGTTCCAGGACGGCGCCTGTGGTCCTTGCCGGAATGATGACGGCACGGCTATGCCGGATAGCTCGGCGGCTAGATCGCACTAGTTGGTGTCGACATAACCGTTAGGCCTGTCCGGTGGGGCCATGCCGGATTAGGGTTTCCGGCCCTCCCGACCGGAACTCTTTAAAATGCGCCATAACTGCTGAAGAGGGAGAGAGACCACCTTGAGGGCCTAAACTATAGTCTCATTTACTCCTAGTGCCTTTACTCCCTCCTCTCTCTAGTTCATCTAGTTCATCTTGTTCTTTACCAAGGAATCTCAAGGAGCATGCTGTAGATCTTGTACCACACTTATATTGAGAGGGAAGGCAGGAGCAGGGGTGTTACCTCCCGACGAGGGCCCCGAACCTGGGTACATCTTGTGTGTGCTCTTTGCCTTCGTGCATTTGTTTGGCTTTGCTAGATCTGGTGGTGTGGTCTTTGGGTTTACTTTGAGTTCGTCGGTGATCTTATTGATTCCGGTATCCTTCCTCGTGTGAGTTCCTTAGCTCCCTAGCCCTCCCCGGATCCACCAGCGTCCATCGGCCCCACACTTTAGCCATCCTATGGCATCTGCCGTGACACCACCACGACAGCAGCGGCAGAAGCGTGGCGGCTCATACGCCATGGCTCCCTTACGATAACGAACAGGAGACCGCGCTTCAGAGTCACCCCTCCCACTGGCTCGACGGAATCCTGTAGCTGAAGAAGCATCTGAGAACCAAGACATTGCCACCGATGTGCCCTAGCTGCGTCTCCGCTCCCCTAGGGTTAGGACTGGAATCGGGATATCGTGGAATTCGCTGGGGACTGGTTCGTGCTGATTCTGAAGTCTCAGGGTTTTTTAAGTCAAATTCCAGCACACAGGCGCCCACGCCATTTTCACCCTGCCGGAGACGTGACGCATCCACAGCTCGTTTGTATGCGTATTTTGTATGAGTTTGTTCAGTTTGACAAGTAGTTGTATGAATTTTCTCCCACCTTGCAAGTATTTGTACCCCCAGTGCTAAAACCACTTTTTTTACATGTCCAAGTACCGTATAACTCTCTTTCCACTAAACCATTTTTTTTCTTACATGTCACTCTCTGTTTATGCTTTGGGGCCTCAAAGTAGCAGTACGACATGTTTCCAAAGTAGTATATTTCAGGACATATCATATAGATAGATGATAGCATATATACAGCGAGGAGGAGTACAAAATCAAACACTAACACTTACTAAAAGTCTTCCAACATGCATACATGGAAATGAGGCAAGCAGCTCAACAGTACCAACAAAAGTAACATCATCCTTATAGATGACGTGGAAACATGCCCATTATTGTTGCAATCACTCCTCAGGTTCGTCCCCCTCAGGGATAACCTTCTTCTCCAAATCCATCTCCTTTACGTCCTTGTTGTCCCCCACAGCAACCTGCTTCTCCATAGCCATCTCAACGAATTTCTGGTACTTTCTCTTCTTGGGCACCTAAACAATGTTTAGCACAAATGAATTTATTATAACTTGACAAAAATAAAACTGTTTTAATAACCTCCTCAGCACTAGAATGAAGTTAACTATAGAAAATTCCTCAGCACACCAATTTACTTAACTAGCATATTAGTCCCTGGAAACCATCTGGTGAACATCAATGAACTGAACTAACCATTTTTGTACTGGCAAACAGTTGGTGAACATGAATTTATGTGGAAATTAAGTACAAAAGAAGGTTGCACACCAATACCCAGCCAGGCGCGGATCATAAAATACTTGGCATACAAGCCTCATTAAATACAATGGCTGGAGCACTAAATATACCAGTAAAACATCCGATGATTGTTTTTTCCTAAATTTGATGAGCATAGCTTAGCTATGCCAGGTTTAGTTTACCTCTTCCTCCACAGGGATAACCTTCTTCTCCAAATCCATCTCCTTCACCTCCTTGTTGTCCCCCACAGCCACCTCCTTCTCCATAGCCAGGTCCTTGACCACCTTCAGCTCCACAACCACCTTCTTGTCCTTCTCAATAGACATATCTTTCACCACCTTCTGCTCCACAGCCACCTAATTGTCATCCTCCACCGCCATCTCCTTCTCCTCCACAGTCACCGTTTTCTCCTCCATCGCCTGTTCTCGGACAGGATTAAATATTACACATTTATCTTATTAGCCTAGCTGAGCCTGACAATGTTTAAACCACGCCATGTGTAGTGCTGAACATCATTGTAATTTAATATAGCATATTATCCCTAAACCCTAAACCAATTGGTGCCCTACAATGAAGTTAACAAGCAAATTATTCCCTGCAAGCATTTGGTACACACCAATTTACTTAACTAGCATATTAGTCCCTGGAAACCATCTGGTGAACATCAATGAACTGAACTAACCATTTTTGTACTTGCAAACAGTTGGCGAACATGAATTTATGTGCAAATTAAGTACAAAAGACGGTTGCACACCAATACTCGGCCAGGTGCGGATCATAAAATACATGGCATACAAGCCTGATTAAATACAATGGTTGGAGCACTAAATATACCAGTAAAACATCCGATGATAGTTTTTTTTCCTAAATTTGATTAGCATAGCCTAGCTATGCCAGGTTTAGTTTACCTCCTCTTCCACAGTGATAACCTTCTGCTCCAAATCCATCTCCTTCACCTCCTTCTCCCCGACAACCAACTCCTTCTCCATATCCATCTCCTTGATTACCGTCAGCTCCAAAACCACCTCCTTGTCATCCTCCACAGCAATATATTTCACCACCTTCTGCTCCACAGCCACCTCCTTGTCATCCTCCACTGCCATCTCCTCCTCCCCCACTGTCACCGCTTTCTCCTCCACCTCCTGCAGCTGTCGGACAGGGTTAAATTTTAAATGTTAATATCAACTAAATTGAAAAACTAGTTGCTAATTAAGTTATTATATAAGACTATCAGCTTACTAAAAAACACAGATGTGGTGTTATTATGTTACTATAAATGAGGTTTTCATTATCCCTAAACCCTAAACCAAATGGTGCCCTACAATGAAATTAACTTGCAAATTGTTACCTGCAAGAATTTGGTACACACCAATGAACTTAACTAGCATATTAGTTCGTGGAAAACCATCTGGTGCACATCAATGAACTTAACTAAAGCATATTTGTAATTACAAACATATGGTGAACATGAATTTATGTACAAATTAAGTACAATTGAAGGTACCACACCAATACTTGGCATACGAAGGCAATTATGTTCAATCACAAAAACAAACCCTAGTTTTCAACATGTAGATTTTTCCTAAATAAATTGTTTGTATGCCGGATTTATAACTAAATATAAACTCTGCGTTGTTCTATTTAACAAGATTGAGACATACAAAAACCATATCTTTAGCAGAACAGTACCCCTACCTCTTCTTCTTCCTCATGTCCGACCTGATACAGGAAGCAAGTTTGTTCCGAATCAGAGGAATAGTAGCCAGGATCGTAGGGAGTGAGGTAATCGGAAGGATTGAACTTCCATGGCGTTGGAGCTGTGGCCGCGCCGGATACCGGCGATGGAGATTCCAAATCAGAGGAATAGTAGCCAGGATCGTAGGGGGAGATGTAATCGGAAGGATTGAAGGTCACCGATGATGGAGCTGCGGCCGCGCCGGGCACGGGCGATGGAGATGCGTCCGCACCGGCCACAGAGGCGTCAAAGGCCTCCTCTGGTTCGCATCCTCTATTCATAGCCGGTGGATCTTTGGTCGGATTTGGGAAAGCTAGACGAAGGCCGGGGTTTTTTGCTGCTACTGATTGGGGATTAATGGAGGTGCATGGGGTAGACGATGATGACCGAAAAGTTTTTATAGGGGGCGTCGCTTCGTGCCCTGCGCGTAAGTATACCGTATTCTACGTAGACGTCTTTTGTGGGATTCGGTTATGCGGACAAATTAGTGGGATACGCCAAACCGCCGAACCAAACGTGGTAGACATGGGCCTTTTCGGCCTGCTTCAGCCTCCGATCGTTTTTTCGGTGCCAGGGGGTTTGTACCGAAGCAGAAACGCTGGTAGAAATCAGTAACTGATGCTCACAGATACAATAGCGCAAAAGAACCACATCAGTGGACTCAAAACAATGAAGCAACACCAGTCGCCAATCCATATGAGCAGCACAGCAGCACATGATCTGGCCAACCCTAAGCACCACAAAAATTCACTAATCACTAATTAAATCAAACAATAGTATCCAAGCGGCTCGGGCTCAGATGTGAGAAAGAGGAGACGCAAGGGGATAATCATACCTGCGCCCTAGCGCAACCGCGATGGCGTGGTGGGGCAGTGCCCACGCTGCCGTCATAGCGCAACACCGGGGACCCCGTGCACCAGAAACACTGGATGATAGCCGGAGCCAGCAATGAAGCCGACGGCGGAAACCCTAGCTAAGAACCGGAGAGGGCTCGGCCAGCCGCGGACGCGCACGGGAAAAAGATGGAGACCAAAAGATAGAGCTCGGCACGGCGTGTCGACTTCGCGTGGAGGCGACGGCGGATACTGCCGGAGTTGGCCGGAATCGAGCGGCGTGGCGGCGATTTCCAATCGCGGGGAGAGAGGGAATCACGAGATGGGGAGGAGGAGTACGGATCTGGTCCACCAGATCGGTTCGGCCAGCCCGAGCTGATCTAACCGACCAATTCACTCCCGGCCCACTGGTCACTGGGCCACTTAAAATAAAAGCCCAATGAAAATTCCTCCTAAACAAATAGATAAATTAAAACCATCTATTAAATAAATAAATATAAACTCGAAATTCAAATAAAGATTTGTTTTGAATTTAGAAAAAATGTGAAGTATTCAAAACTGATTACTCCTGATTTTAAATAATATCTTTTAAAACAAGTTTATTTATAAATCCTAGCTTATTTAAAAAGAAGGAATATATCTAATTTATAAGTCAAGAAAGTAAACTCATCTTATTTCATCACGACAAAAGAGTTAAAAACTAATTTTATTATAAAGATATTTTCTATAAGGAATTTAATTGTGAGAAATATCGCAAATAAATAAAATAAAAAGATTAGTCATTCATTCAAATTAAAATCAAGAAATTAAATTCCATTTCCTTTACTAAATCATATCAATTAAGTTTTTGAAATTATTTCTTTTTTAATTATAAAACCAGTAAAAAAATTGAAATTTCAAATATTTGTTTATCCTCCAAAAATAATTATTAACTACTCCTGAATAATCCAAAAGGAAAGAAAATAACAGAAAATCTATTAACACTTCAAACTAGAATTTCACCTCAGTAAGAATTTAACAGAATAAAAATAAATCCAATGCATAGCATTATTATGCACAATAGCATCATTTGCCTCCTTAAACATTGTCTTATGAGACAATGATGCCTTATTTCAGAACCCGAGGTCCCGGGCCAGTCTGGACCTTCACGTTACACCACCTCTCAGCCAACAGGCAAGTTCATCCGTTTTATTCATGTCTTCATGAAGTATTTGTTAAGAAACTACTTTCAAAATGTTATTATTGCATATCACACAAAAAGGGCAGAAAACCTATTTTATAATAATATGACTATGGTTATCCACCTGTAGGTGGTAATCTCATATGGCTCGCAGACGGGACAACGGTAAAAATGTTGTGGTGGAGGTTCTATTTGCACGGGAAAGTATCACCTAGGACTTAACAACAAATGTCGCCAGTGATTCTTGCGCCGAATATTACGCGCAATCATGAGATCTGAAATGGGACGGAGAAGTCAGCTGTACCCTTTTTCCTCTCGTACACCAACGGGAACTATTATGGGACGGCTAGTGCGTACAAGCCGCCGGTAAAGCCGTATTACCGGGAGATGCCTATCATGTGAATCACCACGGTCGGAAGTCTAGTATCTATTGAAGGTTGGCTTCAGGACCAGTTTGAGACGGGCTTCAAATGGTCATCGTGTTGAAAGTTGGATTTCCCATCAACCTGTAAACTAAAGTAATGGGGGGAGTGCGGGGATGGTGGAAAGGTACAGTGATTGGCTTGGATTATTGTCTAGGCCCCACACTAAGGAAGTGTGGACGGGAAAGTACGCCCGGTTGTGCAACAAGGTCTTGATCTCTTATGGGTAAAGTAGCGCACCTCTGCAGAGTGTTTTAATGTGACATGTTACTCCATGTTCCCTGACGGAATGACGAACACAGCAGGAAAGGAGGATCCTCAAGGCCCTTGCCCTATGACTCCTGACGAGCATAGTCTTTAGAATAAAAGCAACCTTTGAAGAAATGATTACGAAAATTGCATTAGCCTACGACAATCCATTGTCTGTGGCTGTACCTAGTGCATCAAACTTCCCACTTACCATAATGAACTTGTTGGGTAACGTTGTTACTCAGTCTTGCCTTGAACGCCTTTCTAGACTTTGAGGCCACAGGAGACGAAGGAGGATACGACTACAACCAAGACAATCTGGTCTACGACAAGCCGGACTTGTCAGGTGGAGTCGAAGGCGTCGATCCTATGGCAGCCAAGAGGAAGAGGCGGAGGATTATTAGAGCAGGGCCGAAGTGTAGTTAGTGAGCCGAGCAACTTAGAACTTTACCAAATAAGTTGATGAGCTCCATGCTTTTAAGTTTGTTAATACCCGTTGTTTGTAAAACCTTAAGTTTACAAATAGAACCTAGTAGTGCGGATCCTGGATGGACCGAAGAGGATCTTTCTGAATTTGTATACTTTTGGCGTGTAATATTATGTGTATGACCGTTGGACCCATGCAATGTTTCTGTTGTGCCATTCTGATGGTGTGAAATTTGCGGAATGGTGTTCCGTGAGTTTTACATCGATGTCCTGCGTGCTGCAATCATGCGGTAGCATGGCGGGTCATCACAATCCGACTTATGCATTATCAGCACGAAGAGTGCTTCGCCATATGACAAATCTAGGGTCTTGGGGGCTTATTAACTAAAAGTCCTAGAGTGCATTCGGCTTTCAATCTGACTATGATGCCCATGAGGACTTACAAGACCCTGATCGTCCTAGAGTTTTATGCACGAAAGATGTCACGAGAAAACCGGCTATGTAGAGAGCTAAAGAAACCAAAAGGGTCATCTAAACCAAAAGGATTTGC
Source organism: Poa annua (assembly GCA_026929855.1). Taxonomy (NCBI): domain Eukaryota; kingdom Viridiplantae; phylum Streptophyta; class Magnoliopsida; order Poales; family Poaceae; genus Poa; species Poa annua. Next base: position 159,695,707 of record CM049426.1, on the reverse strand, counting down.
AGAACGACAAGATAACGTTCGACAAATAGCGCAAATTCCTAGGGTCCATGGACACATCAGAAAAGTAACTCGGTATTATGAAATTCAGAGAGCACCGAGTAGCTGCAGGAAGCAGACCCGACGCTTGGGGGTACTCATAGAAAAGTAAGTTATGCTCGAATTGCTATAAGTTCCAAGTTGTCACAGGCTGGAACCCGACACTTGGGGGCTACCCAGTTTGAAGCTCAAAGTTCTCAAAGATGACCCGAAACGCAGCAAGCTGCGGATCCGGCTCTTGGGGGCTACTCAGTTTGAAACTCAAAAGCTATTGATATGAGAAACTTGAAAGTCCCAGGTTGCTGCGATCAACAACTCGGCATTTGGGGGCTAGAGTCGGGAAGTAATATTCCCCGAGGTGAAGAATCAAAATCAAATTCAGGTCTCAAAAGTAAGCCGGAGTTTTTGCGCGAGGTCTTCATCAAACCCGGATTATAAATATCTGGAGTATCCTTCAGCACAGCTTCCGTATGAGCAGGCTTAATCATGGTCAGATGAAATCCGGTTGAATAAAACATGGTTATATGAGGCGGAACACCAAGAGTCGGCCCAATGACTTAATAGTGTAACCCGGACTTTAGTCCACAAGTATTTATCTTATTTCAGGAGATTAACCCGGATTTGAGCTGGCAGGCTTCACACGAAACATGATGATCAAGATCAAGGTCATAAAGAAGAGCAAGCCAAGCTCATATCCAAATTAATCTTTGGGGCTACTGTTGGGGGAATGATAACCCAGTAGCCCCATGAAGAGGGAAGTGTAACCTGGCAGGCAGGAGGCCCTTGGCGAGGTTACCCTGCACTCCAAATGAGCAGGGTTACACTTGGGTCGGAGAGATCATTTCATAACCCGGCTAGGAAGCTAACCCGGATTTGGGTGAGGTGTCAGGCGAAACCCGGATCTGGGTGTTAGGCGAAACCCGGATTGGGGTGTCAGGCGAAACCCGGATGAGGGTTTCAGGCGAAACCCGGATTTGGGTGTTAGGCGAAACCTGGATTTGGATAAGGTTTCAGGAAGACCCAGAGAAGGAAGGCTCTAGAAGACTCAGAGGCAGTATTCAGCACGGATCCCAAGACTTGGGAGACACGAAAGACAAGACGAGTTAGAGTAGAACTCCAGTAGTCTTACCATGTAAACCAGGAGACCCGAATGTCTATATAACCGGGCTCCTAGGTCATAGAAAGATAGATCAAGAGAGGCTATGATAAGCCATAGTCAAGCCAAGTAAGATAGAAAAAATAGAGAGAGCTACCAAGAGAGAGCTCCCAAGTCGGAGTCACCAAAACCCGGCGATCGCCATCGGTGCACCATGTAACATATTATCATATCAGTGATTTATAGCAAGACGTAGGGATCCTCCACCGAGGGGACCCAAACTTGGGTAAAAAAATCTTCTTCCCCACAGAGCTAGACAATCTCCTGAGCGCTAGAGTCGCCTTGCCCCTCATCTCAAGTTTCCACCCGGAATCATCTGCCGAGACAATCCCACGACACTCCCAAAATATGGGGTTAAGTGGACTTAGCGGCAGCAGCACTAGCAACCTAATAGAGACACGCTATAACTTCCGTCTAAATTAGAGAGAGATGAGAGAGCGCATAAGTAAACAACTACAACTAACACCAATCATAACCCATTCCCGGATTAACACCCTCAACCAAGTATGAGGAAGCAATTCGGATAAACTCACACGTTGAACAGTTTTAGTTGCCAGCTATTTTGGAAGTAATTCTATATTACTAGCCAAGTTAATTAACAATGATTAGGTGTAAGTTGTCTATGATCTTATTAGCCATCATCATCACAAAGTCGTCTATAACCGTGGACACGGCTCATCGATAAGATTACACCCTACAAGGGTGCACTACTGTACCCGTACTCGTTCGATCAAACTCAAAAGCAAAGCCAGAAGCTAGGGCATCTCAACACGGCAAATCTCTTCACTACAACCCATCCAGGTGTGACGCCCTATAATCAGTACTATGTAGATTTAAGCGCTCCCGCCGAAATCCGCATAATAACGATTTTTGGTCGCCCACCAGACATAATGTGCACGCAGAAACATGCGCATTATGTGGCTGGAATTGTGATAACATTACAACAGTTCCAATACATCCACAAATACAACAAACGATATAATACAACAACGACTTGAACGAGTCAAGATACAAATGATACAATACAAAGATACAAATGACAGCGGAAGCAAAATAGTATCCGACTACGGATAAGACACAAATTGGACTAAGAGTCCTGAAGATAAGCAATGGCGCCATATCCATGCCCAGCCAAGCCGGCGGGATTCCCAATCTAACGTCGTCAGACTTCAAACCTGTTAACTGCACATAAAGCACAACCCAAAAGAGGGTCAAGGCACTCCCTGGCAAGCAAAACCGACTTTCCTACTTTCTACACCATCTCCCAAAATATGGGGTAGGTGGACTTAGCGGTAGCAACACTAGCTACCCAAAGAGACACGCTACAACTTCCGTCTAAATAGAGAGGGATAAGAGAGCGCATAATATAAACATCTACGACTAACACCAATCATAACCCATTCTCGGATTAACCCCCTCAACCAAGTATGAGGAAGCAATTCGGGAAAACTCACACATTGAACAATTTTAGTTACCATTTATTGTGAAAGTAATTCTACATTACTAGTCAAATTAATTAACAATAATTAGGTGCAAGTTGTCTAGATCTTGTTAGCCAGCATCATCACCAAAATCATTCATAACCGTGGACACGGCTCATCGATAAGATTATACCCTGCAGGGGTGCACTACTGTACCCATACTCGTATGATCAACCCAAGCAAGCCTCAGGGCCTCTCAACACGACTCGTTCCTTCACTACAGCAAGTCCAAGTGCCACCCATATGAGTTGTTACCCGCGTCAAGAGTCCGGCCGAATCTCAATTGCGGACTCATTAGTTTGTGCCTGCGTGCCATGCGGCTCAAACCACAATAGGAATTGTCCGCTTCGCGCGCACCACCCCTATATGACCCCCAAGTAACATAACCTCTCATCAATCATCATCATCGTGCACATGATATGCGCAAATGGAAAACCCGAACTAGTTGCGGCACATGGACAAGCTGAAGATCCGTTCAAAGTCAAGGGGGGCTCCATAGGGCCTCCCACAAGTGGTTAGTGCGCTCAAAATTGGATCCGAGGACAAAATCTCAGTTCCTAGGTCGACACTTAGCAGAACAAAGCACCTCGCAAGGCCTTCCGCCGGTGCCTTATCTTTTAATTATAATACCCCAATATAAGACAACATTTTATTAAGGTAGAATAATCTATCAAGCTAAGCATATGAAATATACGACCAACAGAGGACTCGCACAACCAACTCTAAGCATGCGCTACGACTCGCAAGGCTAACAGATAAACATTCCACAAGTGATGGGATGTGGGGATAAAGCTGCATAGGCTGCAGGATAAACATGTGATGGGATCGCAATAAAGAATCGAATACTAGGGTAGCAGAGATCAACGGCAGGAATAAAATACAATGTATAGGTAAAAGAGCAAACTTGGTTTGCCTGGAATCCCGCATGGAAGAAGATCTTGTCGTTGCTCACACATCTCAACGTCTTATCCGGGAAGAAGCAACAAACACTGGAAAGCGCAAAAGATGCATTTTACAACTACGGCAAAAAATACAGCATGATCATACGAGAATGATGCACGACATGGCAAGATGCAAAACAATGCAGGTGATCCAAATTAAGCGGAAAAAGCAATTTGGACAATTAATATTTGAGTGCAAATTATTTATCTACTCAACAATATTAAATGTTGGTTAACATGGTAATACATGGCATGGGTGATCTAATTAAATTAAATGGAATAGGGCATTATATATTTATTACCCCACACATCCCACATTTAATTATTTAGTTGCAATTAACAAATTACACTAAGCAATTAAAATAACAGATGCAAAATGGCATACAAATGGCATATTAATATTCATTGCATTTTTCTAATATTAAAACATATAAATATTATTTTATTTGGAGTTATAGAATTAAAGTTTTTGCATTTTTAGTTGTAGGGGTGTTTCTGTAATAAGGCAGGGACCTATCCGTGATGGGAGAATTATCTGGGAGGAATTAGGTGTGAAATACGGAGAGCAGGGGGCTCAGGGTAAATTTCCAGTGCCTCTGTCTCTGACTACTGGGACCCACTCGTCAGCGAGCTACAAGAAATTAAAAAGGAGGCCTTTTATTCCACTGGCCGGGGTTCGAACCGCGCCCGCGCGGATGGAACACAAGGCGCTGATAGACACTCGGTCTGGATCGGTGCTGGTGACAGATCGAAGTTCGTTTTGCTTTTGAAGCGTAACTTATACGTAAACCTGACAAAACTGAAGTTTTACGGGGACAGTGGGCACGGCGGAGAGGCGTGCGTCGCCGGTGACAAACAGGGGCGGCGCTACCTCGGGCTAGCGCGCGCGGATGTGGGAACGTGCGGGGGCTCCGTTTTTGTGCCTAGGTTGATGAGGGGAGGCACGGGCGCTCGGGTCCGTGCTCAGCCATGGCGTCGACGGACGGGAACGGCGGGGGGCATGGACAGATTTGGCGCCTACGTGAAGAAAGCGAGACGGGGAGAGGGGGAAAGGGGAGAGGTGTTCAGGGGGAGTTCGTCGGCGTAGCAGTTCGTGCGCGAGGAGGTCCAGGGTCCGAGAATTTTGCCGAAAACGTAGGCGGGGACCGTCGGAGTCGGGAAAGAACGTGGACGAGGGCTTCGGATACGGCGGCTCCCGACACGATTCCTTGCGCGGAGAGGTGGACGACGATGCCGCGCAGCTCCTAGTGCTGGAGGACTCCCTTCGACGGCACCCTTGCTACGGTTCTATGGTGAGGAGGCTTCGGTGGTGCTCATCGGTGGAAGGGACAAAGACGGAAAGAGAGGTGGAGAGAAGAGGGGGAGGCGGCGGCGCAGGAGGAGGAGGGATGAGCGATCTAGGGTTCTGGACAGAGGAGGGGGTGGCTAAGTAAGAGGTGGAGTAGGTGGAGGGAGAGCACATGGTGGGGGATCACCATGACCACGGTGGAAAAGGGAGGGATTCGTCTGCGTCCGTACGAGGAAGAAGTGGAGGTGGGCTTGGGCTAGAAGGAGAGATGGGCCAAAGTGGGCTCCGGCCAGGTAATGCTTTCTTCTCTGAAATTTTTATTTCTTTTGTTTATTCTTTTCTGTTTTATGTTTTAAAAATTTAATAGAAAATGAAAAGAAGTATAGAATTTTGGAAAATAGTTATAGTTTAAAAAATACACAATTTAATATATTAGTTTTAATATTTGAAAAGAATTTAAATATCATATTCAAATAAATTGGATTTGCATTTGAATTTAAAAGCTGAATTTGAATTTGAAGGGTGTGATTTAAATTTAAATGCAATAAAATAAATGAAGTGGCAAATGCATGATGATATGATGACATGATGATGCAAAAAGATAAACAACAATAAATCTAAATTGGGATAAATCCCGGGGCGTTACAATCGACACCACTAACAAGAGATCGCGTCCCGCGATCCACGCCGAGACCACAAGAAGAGAGGGGTAACTACTGAGTCTTCAGGCTTTGTGATGAACTTCTCGACACCACTAACAAGAAGTTCTGACTCCACCTTGAACTTCTCGACACCACTAACAAAAGGAGTTGCTCCGTCGATGCTGATTTCCGAAGATCGAACCTAAGAGGATAAATAGCAAGAAACCATCCACCCACTAACAAAAGGTTTTTCTAGCAAGGTGACTTTTTCGACCACCTCCAAATCATCTCTAATTTTTTACACATGATCTATGGCCCAAACCAAGATGTATTGTGAAGATTTGACATTTTTTTGAATTTTATATAATTCATAATATATTTTCGAACCTCAGGCCCCAGAATACCGTTCTATACCTATTTTACCCCAATATGAAACTCTTTTTTTATATTTTGTTTCACAATACTCTTTATTGAGTAAATGGAAGCACACAGACATAATTTTGGGTGATTCGGAGATACCTTAAATTATGTACTCTGCATTTTGTGTCTCCTGGGTGACTGAGTTGATTTCATTACAATGTGTGAGAACTGGTTGAAACACATCATTTTATTAAAAGGAAACCACACAAACTCATACGCACCTGATCAATCAAGTGCACTCACAAATCACAGAACAATTGCCACTTAACACATTCCAAACTACTGCACTACCAATTTCCCTAACACTAAACCTAGCAGAAACAAAAACCCAACACCCAACATAGTCTTGTACTTGTACTTCATTGCATCCATCTCAGACTGCTTTTTCTTCACCTCATCTTCCAAAGAGCATATCAGCAGATCAGTAGCTGCATCTTTTTCATTGCCTGCACCATTTCATGAACCATTCAACCTCCACACTTCATCGCGCAAATCTCCTATCAACTCTTTGAAGAACTTGGGGAGTGGATCATGCTGCCATTCCACAAATCCACAACCACCATGCTAACATAATTTTGCAAAGCAAATCAATTATAAGATGCAAATCGAAGAACAGAAGCTGCAGATCGTGATTCGTGAAAACGAGAATCATAGGGAAATGTGATTGTGCTCACCATTGCATCCACGCAGGCGTAGTACCTCCGGCCTGGGTTCATACGGCTCCAGGAAATCCACCTCGGAGCCTTCCTTGGCGGATTGCAGCTGTCGTGGGGCTGCCCCCCGGGTAGGGCAGATCCCGGTTCAACTCAGCAATGTGGTAAAAGTGTTTGACCTTTGGAGAGAGCAAGGGCCATCCTTTGATGCACCGAAGGGGCAACTTGACCTTTCGAAGGTGGTTGGGCCCAAGGTGTCTCTTGGGGGGCGCAAGGGTCATCCCTGGACACTATAAATAGCCCCCCAGGCCTTCAGGACAGCATAAGCACCAGCGGATGGTTCCTCTAAGAACTAGCTTTTTGAAGATTTTTTTGGTAGCAGCTTAAGACATCTTCGGGAGGCTAGGACTAGAGCTGCTCATCCTAAGTGGTAGTCCGGAGCAGGGACGGAACTCGGAGGCAACCGGGAAGGGTCTCGGATCCCACGGTCTGCCAAGGTAAGATCCCGGGTTGAGGAGTACTCGGATGAACCGGATAAGGTCCCCGGGTGGAGAAGAACCTGAATGATCCGGATAGGCTACCCGAGTAAATACTAACCGACGTGTCTATCTCGGTACTGGCAAGTTGTCTTATGTGTGCAGGGAGTACGTACCATGTTAAGCAAGGAGGTAGCCGGCAGGGGGGATGCCGGTGGGACGTCAACGGTCTGGTACAGGCTTTCACGCCTGACACGGGGGGAAGTCCCATTCCTCCTGGCACGGAAGCATGGTCACCTCCCGCCTGACACGGGAGCGTGTCAGCCGGTACGATAACGGTACGACAAGATCGGACATGCCTAGCCCGGCAATCCGGAAAAGGCTACTCGGCATGGGCGAAGACATGTCTTGTCTCTGACAGAGGGACAATGATGTTCCAGGACGGCGCCTGCGGTCCTTGCCGGAATGATGACGGCAGGGCTATGCCGGATAGCTCGGCGGCTAGGTCGCACTAGCTGGTGTCGACATAACCGTTAGGCCTGTCCGGTGGGGCCATGCCGAATTAGGGTTTCCGGCCCTTCCGGTCGGAACTCTACAAAAGGCGCCATAACTGCTGAAGAGGGAGAGAGACCAAGTTGAGGGCCAAAACTATAGTCTCATTTACTCCTAGTGCCTTTACTCCCTCCTCTCTCTAGTTCGTCTTGTTATTCACCAAGGAATCTCAAGGAGCATGTTGTAGATCTTGTACCACACTTATATTGAGAGGAAAGGCAGGAGTAGGGGTGTTACCTCCCGACGAGGGCCCCGAACCTGGGTACATCTTATGTGTGCTCTTTGCCTTCGTGCATTTGTTTGGCTTTGCTAGATCTTGTGGTGTGTTCTTCGGGTTTACTTTGAATTCGTCGGTGATCTTATTGATTCCGGTATCCTTCCTCGTGTGAGTTCTTTAGCTCCCTAGCCCTCCTCGGATCCACCAGCGTCCATAGGCCCCACACTTTAGCCATCCTATGGCATCTGCCGTGACACCACCACGACAGCAGCGGCAGAAGCGTGGCGGCTCATACGCCATGGCTCCCTTACGATAACGAACATGAGACCGCGCTTCAGAGTCAGCCCTCCCGCTGGCTCGACGGAATCCTATAGCGGAAGAAGCATCTGAGAACCAAGACATTGCCACCGACATGCCCTAGCTGCGTCGCCTCTCCCCTAGGGTTAGGACTGGAATCGGGATATCTGTAACGCCCCGGGATTATCCCAATTTTAGTTTTGTTTGTTTTTCTTTTGCATCATCATATCATCATGCCATCATGCAATTGTCAATTCATTTGTTTAACTGCATTTAAATTTATTTCAACTCCATTTAAATTCTTTTCCACTTTTAAATCTAATTGCAAATCAAATGAATTTAAATATCGTATTTAATTTTGTTTTTCAAATATTCAAATTAATTTATTAAATTGTGTATTGAAAACAATAATTAAATTGACTATTTTGTAAAGTTTCTCTATACAAATTCTTTCACTATTTTGTTTCAAAATACAAAAACAGAAATGAATAAATTAAAGGAAATAAAAATTGCAGAGAAAAACTGTAGCTGGGCCAAAAACCCAACACCCAGCCCACCTCCTGGCCCACTCCCTCATCCCCTTCCTCCTCCAGTACACGACAGAAGCTTTACACCGTGGCCATGGCCATGGCCCCCCACCTGCTCCCTCCTTTTCCCCTCCTCTTAAGCCGACCCCAGCCCTCCTACAAACCCTAGCCGAGCTCTCCTCCCTCCTTCCTCCCTGCACCGCCGCCGCCCCTTATTCCCCATCTCCACCCTCTGTTCTTTCTTTTGTTTTCGCACCGAAAAAGCTCACCGGAGGCCACCTCACTGTCGCCCCGCTCCTGCACCGCCGTCGAGGGGCCGCAAGGAGGTCGAGGAGTTCCGCCTAGCCGTCCTCGACGTCCCAGCCGCAAGAATTGGTGTCGGGAGCGCCGAGCCTGTCGCCCTCGTCCCGTCTTCCTCGCGGCCGGCGGAGAGCCCCGCCGAAATTCTCCGTCCCCGGACCTCCCCCGCACCAACAAACTACCCCGACGCCCCCACGGTGAGCTCCGTTACATCCCCGCCTTCCCCTCCTCGATTGGTCGCCAGAGCAGTCGTTTTGGTCCTCGACTTCCTTCCAATCCGCCATGGACGTTTTCCTGCGAGCTCGTGCTCGAGCAGCCGCCCCGTTGCTCGCGTATCTGCCCCACTAACCGCCTCCAGCACACGCACGCAGCAGCACGAGCACACACCCCGCGCGCCTGCACGCCCTCCCCAGCGCCACCAATCCTTGGTCGCCGCCGGTTGTCCTCCACCGTGCGTCTGGGCGCTGAACTCGGTCAGTCTCGTCAGATAAAAAGAGTGGCTTTCTTATGTTAAAAGGAAACCGAACCCTAACCTAACACCAACACCGTCCGTTCCTAGTGGCTAGCGCAGCCATCGCTCTCCAGCACAAGGTCGTGGGTTCTATCCCCAGCTCCCCGGAAAAACCCACCTTTTTCATTTTTTCCGCACCCAGTGACAGGTTGGCCCCACAGGTCAGTGACCACGGGAGCCCGCACTGCGCACACACGCCTCCGTGGCGCCTTGGGCCCGCGTGTCATCCGCTGTGGCTAGCCCACCTACGGTGCAAAAAGCTCAGATACAGATCTGGATCTGGATCTTTGCGCTCAGCCCCCTGCTCTTCCTGTGTTCTGCACAGAGAACCTCGCCAGCACTTTTCCACCACGGATGGGTCCCTACACTTTTCAGAAAAACCCCTAAACTTAATTATGCAATAACTTTAATTCTATAACTCCAATTAAATAATCTTTATATGTTTTTATATCAGAAAAATGAAATGAATATTAATATGTCATTTGTATGCCATTTTGCATCTGTTATTTTAATTGCTTAGTATAATTTAATAATTGCAACTAAATAATTAAATATGGAATGTTAGGGGTAATAAATATATAATGCCCTATTCCATTTAATTTGATTAGATCACCCATGCCATGTGTTGCCATGTTAACCAACATTTAATATTGCTGGTAAATAAATAACTTGCACCTAAATATTAATTGCCGGGGTTGCTTTCCCGCTTAATTTGGATTACCTGCATTGTATTGCATCTTGCCATGCCATGCATCATTCTCGTATGATCATGCTGAATCTTTTGCCGTAGTTGCAAAATGCATCTTTACGCTTTCCAGTGTTTGTTGCTTCCTCGCGGATACGACGTTGAGATGTGTGAGCAACGACAAGATCTGCTTCCATGCGGGATTCCAGGCAAGCAAAGTTTGCTTGTTTACCTATACATTGTCTTTCATTCATGCCGTTGATCTCTGCTACCCTAGTATTCGATTCTTATCGCGATCCCATCACATGTTTATCCTGCAGCCCATACAGCTTTATCCCCACAACCTAATACCCGTTGCATGTTTATCTGTTGCCCTTGCGAGTCATAGTGCATGCTTAGAGTTGTTTGAGCGAGTCGTCTGTTTGTCTTATGTTACATCTGCTTAGAATGATAGATTATTCTACCTTAATAAAATGTTGTCTTATATATGGGTATTATAATTAAATGATAAGGCACCAGGCGGAAGGCCTTGCGAGGTGCTTTGTTCTGCTCAGTGTCGAACTAGGAACTGAGATTTTGTCCTCGGATCCAATTTTGAGCGCACTAACCACTTGTGGGAGGCCCTATGGAGCCTCCCTCGACTTTGAACGGATCTTCAGCATGTCCATGTGCCTTAACTAGTTCGGGTTTTCCATTTTCTCATATCCATGTGCATGATGATGATGATTGATGAGAGGTTACTTGATACGGGGGGTCATATAGGGGTGGTGCGCGCGAAGCGGACAGTTCCTACTGTGGTTTGAGCCGCATGACGCGCAGACACAAACTAATGAGTCCGCAATTGAGATTCGGCCGGACTCTTGACGCGGGTAACAACTCATATGGGTGGCACTTGGACTTGCTGTAGTGAAGGAATAAGTCGTGTTGAGAAGCCCTGATGCTTGCTTGGGTTGATCATGCGAGTATGGTTACAGTAGTGCACCCCTGCAGGGTATAATCTTATCGATGAGCCGTGTCCACGGTTATGGACGACTTTGGTGATGATGCTGGCTAAAAAGATCTAGACAACTTACACCAAATCAATATTAATTTATTTGACTAGTAATATAGAATTACTTTCATAATAAATGGTAACTAAAACTGTTCAGCGTGTGAGTTTCCCGAATAGCTTCCTCATATTTGGTTGAGGGGGTTAATTCGAGAATGGGTTATGTTTGGTGTTAGTTGTAGATATTTACTTTATGCGCTCTCTTATCCCTCTCTGATTAGACGGAAGTCGTAGCGTGTCTCTCTAGGTTGCTAGTGCTGCTGCCGCTAAGTCCACCTCCCCTATATTTTGGGAGATGGTGTAGAAAGTAGGCAAGTTGGTTTTGCTTGCCAGGGAGTGCTCTAACCCTCTTTTGGGATGTGCTTTATGTGCAGTCAACAGGTTTGAAGTCTGACGACGTTAGCTTGGGAATCCCCCCGGCTTGGATGGGCAGGGATATGGCGCCATCGCTTATCTTCAGGACTCTTAGTCCAATTTGCATCTTATCCGTAGTCGGATATTATTTTTGCTTCCGTTGTCATTTGTATCTTTGTATTGTATCTTTTGTATCTTGACTCGTTCGAGTCGTTGTTGTATTTATATCTTTGTTGTATTTGTGGATGTATCGAAACTATTGTAATGTTATCACAATTCCACCCACATAATGCGCACGTTTCGGCGTGCACATTATGTCTGGTGGACGACCTAAAATCGTTATTATGCGGATTTCGGCGGGACCGCTTAAATCTACATAGTACCGACTCTAGGGCGTCACAAAGTGGTATCAGAGCCTTGGTTTCGATCTCCTTGTTGTTTCGGTACAAATGGTTATCGAAGCAGCGGGTCCGCAAAAGCCTGTAGGATAACCTCGCTAATGGTCGTTGTTTATAGAGTGTCGAAAACTATTTGACTAAAAATTATTTTGGAAATATCTCAATAGGATTCTTTTTATTCCTTACATCTATTCTATTTCCCCTCTTATCTTATTTGTTTTGGAGTCTCTCCTCTTATCCAACTTTCAAAGTTTTAGGATCCTACGTGTGGGTGGCCGATTTCTTGCCTTTTATCCTATTAGGTTCGATCTTCGGAGTCGTCTTCGATGTGACCAACTCCTCTTGTTAGTGGTGTCGAGATTTTTCAAGGTGGAGCAACAATCCCTTGTTAGTGGTGTCAAGGAGTTCATCACGAAACCGGAAGATTCGGTAGTTACCCCTCTCTATTCTGGTCTCGGCGTGGATCTCGGGACGCGATCCCTTGTTAGTGGTGTCGATTGTAACGCCCCGGGATTATCCCAATTTTATTTTTGTTTGTTTTTCTTTTGCATCATCATATCATCATGCCATCATGCAATTGTCAATTCATTTGTTTAATTGCATTTAAATTTATTTCAACTCCATTTAAATTATTTTCCACTTTTAAATCTTATTGCAAATCAAATGAATTTAAAGATGGTATTTAATTTTGTTTTTCAAATATTCAAATTAATTTATTAAATTGTGTATTGAAAACAATAATTAAATTGACTATTTTAAAACAAAAACTATTTTGTAAAGTTTCTCTATACAAATTCTTTCTCTATTTTGTTTCAAAATACAAAAACAGAAATGAATAAATTAAAGGAAATAAAAATTGCAAAGAAAAACTGTAGCTGGGCCAAAAAGCCAACACCCAACCCACCTCCTGGCCCACTCCCTCATCCCCTTCCTCCTCCAGTACACGACAGAAGCTTTACACCGTAGCCATGGCCATGGCCCCCACGTGCTCCCTCCTTTTCCCCTCCTCTTAAGCCGACCCCAGCCCTCCTACAAACCCTAGCCGAGCTCTCCTCCCTCCTTCCTCCCTGCACCGCCGCCGCCCCTTCTTCCCCATCTCCACCCTCTGTTCTTTCTTTTGTTTTCCCAATGAAAAAGCTCACCGGAGGCCACCTCACTGTCGCCCCGCTCCTGCACCACCGTCGAGGGGCCGCAAGGAGGTCGAGGAGTTCCGCCTCGCCGTCCTCGACGTCCCAGCCGCAAGAATTGGTGCCGGGAGCGCCGAGCCTGTCGCCCTCGTCCCGTCTTCCTCGCGGCCAGCGGAGAGCCCCGCCGAAATTCTCCGTCCCCGGACCTCCCCCGCACCAACAAACTACCCCGACGCCCCCACGGTGAGCTCCGGTTCCATCCCCGCCTTCCCCTCCTCGATTGGTCGCCGGAGCAGTCGTTTTGGTCCTCGACTTCCTTCAAAACTGCCATGGACGTTTTCCTGCGAGCTCGTGCTCGAGCAGCCGCCCCGGTGCTCGCGTATCTGCCCCACTAACCTCCTCCAGCACACGCACGCAGCAGCACGAGCACACACCCCGCGCGCCTGCACGCCCTCCCCAGCGCCACCAATCCTTGGTCGCCGCCGGTTGTCCTCCACCGTCCGTCTGGGCGCTGAACTCGGTCAGTTTCGTCAGATAAAAAGAGTGGCTTTCTGATGTTAAAAGGAAATTGAACCCTAACCTAACACCAACACCGTCCGTTCCTAGTGGCTAGCGCAGCCATCGCTCTCCAGCACGAGGTCGTGGGTTCTATCCCCAGCTCCCCGGAAAAACCCACCTTTTTCATTTTTTCCGCACCCACTGACAGGCGGGCCCCACGGGTCAGTGACCGTGGGAGCCCGCACTGCGCACACACGCCTCCATGGCGCCTTGGGCCCGCGTGTCATCCGCTGTGGTTAGCCCACCTACGGTGCAAAAAGCCCAGATCCAGATCTGCATCTGGATCTTTGCGCTCAGCCCCCTACTCTTCCTGTGTTCTACACAGAGAACCTCGCCAGCACTTTTCCACCACGGATGGGTCCCTACACTTTTCAGAAACACCCCTAAACTTAAATATGCAATAACTTTAATTCTATAACTCAAATTAAATAATCTTTATATGTTTTTATATCAGAAAAATGTAATGAATATTAATATGTCATTTGTATGCCATTTTGCATCTGTTATTTTAATTGCTTAGTATAATTTAATAATTGCAACTAAATAATTAAATATGGAATGTTAGGGGTAATAAATATATAATGCCCTATTCCATTTAATTTGATTAGATCACCCATGCCATGTGTTGCCATGTTAACCAACATTTAATATTGCTGGTAAATAAATAACTTGCACCTAAATATTAATTGCCAGGGTTGCTTTCCCGCTTAATTTGCATTACCTGCATTGTATTGCATCTTGCCATGCCATGCATCATTCTCGTATGATCATGCTGAATCTTTTGCCGTTGTTGTAAAATGCATCTTTACGCTTTCCAGTGTTTGTTGCTTCTTCGCGGATACGACGTTGAGATGTGTGAGCAACGACAAGATCTGCTTCCATGCGGGATTCCAGGCAAGCAAAGTTTGCTTGTTTACCTATACATTGTCTTTCATTCCTGCCGTTGATCTCTGCTACCCTAGTATTCGATTCTTATCGTGATCCCATCACATGTTAATCCTGCAGCCCATACATCTTTATCCCCACAACCTAATACCCGTTGCATGTTTATCTGTTGGCCTTGCGAGTCGTAGCGCATGCTTAGAGTTGTTTGTGCGAGTCGTCTGTTGGTCTTATGTTACATCTGCTTAGTATGATAGATTATTCTACCTTAATAAAATGTTGTCTTATATATGGGTATTATAATTAAATGATAAGGCACCAGGCGGAAGGCCTTGCGAGGTGCTTTGTTCTGCTCAGTGTCGAACTAGGAACTGAGATTTTGTCCTCGAATCCAATTTTGAGCGCACTAACCACTTGTGGGAGGCCCTATGGAGCCCCCCTCGACTTTGAACGGATCTTCAGCTTGTCCATGTGCCGCAACTAGGTCGGGTTTTCCATTTGCTCATATCCATGTGCATGATGATGATGATTGATGAGAGGTTACTTGATACAGGGGGTCATATAGGGGTGGTGCGCGCGAAGCGGACAGTTCCTACTGTGGTTTGAGCCGCATTACGCGCAGACACAAACTAATGAGTCCGCAATTGAGATTCGGCCGGACTCTTGACGCGGGTAACAACTCATATGGGTGGCACTTGGACTTGCTGTAGTGAAGGAATAAGTCGTGTTGACAAGCCCTGATGCTTGCTTGGGTTGATCATGCGAGTATGGGTACAGTAGTGCACCCTGCAGGGTATAATCTTATCTATGAGTCGTGTCCACGGTTATGGACGACTTTGGTGATGATGCTGGCTAACAAGATCTAGACAACTTACACCTAATCAATATTAATTAATTTGACTAGTAATATAGAATTACTTTCATAATAAATGGTAACTAAAACTGTTCAGCGTGTGAGTTTTCCGAATTGCTTCCTCATATTTGGTTGAGGGGGTTAATTCGAGAATGGGTTATGTTTGGTGTTAGTTGTAGATGTTTACTTTATGCGCTCTCTTATCCCTCTCTGATTAGACGGAAGTCGTAGCGTGTCTCTCTTGGTTGCTAGTGCTGCTGCCGCTAAGTCCACCTCCCCTATATTCTGGGAGATGGTGTAGAAAGTAGGCAAGTCGGTTTTGCTTGCCAGGGAGTGCCCTGGCCCTCTTTTGGGATGTGCTTTATGTGCAGTCAACAGGTTTGAAGTCTGACGACGTTAGCTTGGGAATCCCTCCGGCTTGGCTGGGCAGGGATATGGCGCCATCGCTTATCTTCAGGACTCTTAGTCCAATTTGCATCTTATCCGTAGTCGGATACTATTTTTGCTTCCGCTGTCATTTGTATCTTTGTATTGTATCTTTTGTATCTTGACTCGTTCGAGTCGTTGTTGTATTTATATCTTTGTTGTATTTGTGGATGTATCGGAACTGCTGTAATGTTATCACAATTCCACCCACATAATGCGCACGTTTCGGCGTGCACATTATGTCTGGTGGGCGACCTAAAATCGTTATTATGCGGATTTCGGCGGGAGCGCTTAAATCTACATAGTACCGATTCTAGGGCGTCACAGTGGAATTCGCTGGGGACTGGTCCGTGCTGATTCTGAAGTCTCAGGGTTTTTAAAGTCAAATTCCAGCACACAGGCGCCCACGCCATTTTCACCCTGCCGGAGACGTGTCGCATCCACAGCTCGTTTGTATGAGTAGTTGTATGAATTTGCTCCCACCTTGCAAGTATTTGTACCCCCAGTGCTAAAACCTCTTATTTTACATGTCCAAGTACCGTATAACTCTCTTTCCACTAAACCATTTTTTTTCTTACATGTCACTCTCTGTTTATGCTTTGGGGCCTCAAAGTAGCAGTACGGCCTGTTTCCAAAGTAGTATATATTTCAGGACATATGATATAGATAGATGATAGCATATATACAGCGAGGAGGAGTACAAAATCAAACACTAACACTTACTAAAAGTCTTCCAACATGCATACATGGAAATGAGGCAAGCAGCTCAACAGTACCAACAAAAGTAACATCATCCTTATAGATGACGTGGAAACATGCCCATTATTGTTGCAATCACTCCTCAGGTTCGTCCCCCTCAGGGATAACCTTCTTCTCCAAATCCATCTCCTTTACGTCCTTGTTGTCCCCCACAGCCACCTGCTTCTCCATAGCCATCTCAACGAATTCCTGGTACTTTATCTTCTTGGGCACCTAAACAATGTTTAGCACAAATGAATTTATTATAACTTGACAAAAAGAAAACTGTTTTAATAACCTCCTCAGGACTAGAATGAAGTTAACTATAGCAAATTCCTCAGCACACCAATTTACTTAACTAGCATATTATTCCCTGGAAACCATCTGGTGAACATCAATGAACTGAACTAACCATTTTTGTACTTGCAGACAGTTGGTGAACATGGATTTATGTGCA
The DNA here is from genome assembly GCA_026929855.1 of Poa annua. Classification (NCBI taxonomy): domain Eukaryota; kingdom Viridiplantae; phylum Streptophyta; class Magnoliopsida; order Poales; family Poaceae; genus Poa; species Poa annua. The sequence continues at coordinate 159,678,685 of CM049426.1, read as the reverse complement.
AATTAAGTACAAAAGAAGGTTGGACACCAATACTCGGCCAGGCGCGGATCAAAAAATACTTGGCATACAAGCCTGATTAAATACAATGGCTGGAGCAATAAATATACCAGTAAAACATTCGATGATTGTTTTTTCCTAAATTTGATGAGCATAGCTTAGCTATGCCAGGTTTAGTTTACCTCCTACTCCACAGGGATAACCTTCTTCTCCAAATCCATCTCCTTCACCTCCTTGTTGTCCCCCACAGCCACCTCCTTCTCCATAGCCAGGTCCTTGACCACCTTCAGCTCCACAACCACCTTCTTGTCCTTCTCAACAGCCATATCTTTCACCACCTTCTGCTCCACAGCCACCTCCTTGTCATCCTCCACCGCCATCTCCTTCTCCCCCACAGTCACCGTTTTCTCCTCCACCGCTTGTTCTTGGACAGGATTAAATATTACACATTTATCTTATTAGCCTAGCTGAGCCTGACAATGTTTAAACCACGCCATGTGTAGTGCTGAACATCATTGTAATTTTATATAGCATATTATCCCTAAACCCTAAACGAATTGGTGCCCTACAATGAAGTTAACAAGCAAATTATTCCCTGCAAGCATTTGGTACACACCAATTTACTTAACTAGCATATTAGTCCCTGGAAACCATCTGGTGAACATCAATGAACTGAACTAACCATTTTTGTACTTGCAAACAGTTGGCGAACATGAATTTATGTGCAAATTAAGTACAAAAGACGGTTGCACACCAATACTCAGCCAAGTGCGGATCATAAAATACATGGCATACAAGCCTGATTAAATACAATGGCTGGAGCACTAAATATACCGGTAAAACATCCGATGATAGTTTTTTTCCTAAATTTGATTAGCATAGCCTAGCTATGCCAGGTTTAGTTTACCTCCTCTTCCACAGTGATAACCTTCTGCTCCAAATCCATCTCCTTCACCTCCTTCTCCCCCACAGCCAACTCCTTCTCCATAGCCATCTCCTTGACTACCGTCAGCTCCACAACCACCTCCTTGTCATCCTCCACAGCCATATATTTCACCACCTTCTGCTCCACAGCCACCTCCTTGTCATCCTCCGCTGCCATCTCCTCCTCCCCCACTATCACCGCTTTCTCCTCCACCTCCTGCAGCTGTCGGACATGGTTAAATTTTAAATGTTAATATCAACTAAATTGAAAAACTAGTTGCTAATTAAGTTATTATATAAGGGTATCAGCTTACTAAAAAAACACAGATGTGTTGTTATTATGTTACTATAAAAGAGGTTTTCATTATCCCTTAACCCTAAACCAATTGGTGCCCTACAATGAAATTAACTTGCAAATTGTCCGCTGCAAGAATTTGGTACACACCAATGAACTTAACTAGCATATTAGTTCGTGGAAAACCATCTGGTGCACATCAATGAATTTAACTAAAGCATATTTGTAATTACAAACATATGGTGAACATGAATTTATGTACAAATTAAGTACAATAGAAGGTACCACACCAATACTTGGCATACGAAGGCAATTATGTTCAATCACAAAAACAAACCCTAGTTTTCAACATTTAGATTTTTCCTAAATAAATTGTTTGTATGCCGGATTTATAACTAAATATAAACTCTGCGTTGTTCTATTTAACAAGATTGAGACATACAAAAACCATATCTTTAGCAGAACAGTACTCCTACCTCTTCTTCTTCCTCATGGACGACCTGGTACAGGAAGAAAGTTTGTTCCGAATAAGAGGAATAGTAGCCAGGATCGTAGGGAGTGAGGTAATAAGAAGGATTGAACTTCCATGGCGTTGGAGCTGTGGCCGCGCCGGATACCGGCGATGGATATTCCAAATCAGAGGAATAGTAGCCAGGATCGTAGGGGGAGATGTAATCGGAAGGATTGAAGGTCACCGATGATGGAGCTGCGGCCGCGCCGGGCACGATACATCCACAAATACAACAAAAGATATAATACAACAACGACTTGAATGAGTCAAGATACAAATGATACAATACAAAGATACAAATGTCAGCGGAAGCAAAATAGTATTCGACTACGGATAAGACACAAATTGGACTAAGAGTCCTGAAGATAAGCAATGGCGCCATATCCCTGCCCAGCCAAGCCGGAGGTATTCCCAATCTAACGTCGTCAAACTTCAAACCTGTTAGATGCACATAAAGCACAACCCAAAATAGGGTCAGGGCACTCCCTGGCAAGCAAAACCGACTTTCCTACTTTCTACACCATCTCCCAAAATATGGGGTAGGTGCATTTAGCGGTAGCAACACTAGCAACCTAAAGAGACACGCTACAACTTCCGTCTAAATAGAGAGGGATAAGAGAGCGCATAAGATAAACATCTACGACTAACACCAATAATTGCCCATTCTCGGATTAACCCCCTCAACCAAGTATGAGGAAGCAATTCGGGAAAACTCACACATTGAACAGTTTTAGTTACCATTTATTGTGAAAGTAATTCTACATTACTAGTCAAATTAATTAACAATAATTAGGTGCAAGTTGTCTAGATCTTGTTAGCCAGCATCATCACCAAAATCGTTCATAACCGTGGACACGGCTCATCGATAAGATTATACCCTACAGGGGTGCACTACTGTACCCATACTCGTATGATCAACCCAAGCAAGCATCAGGGCCTCTCAACACGAATCGTTCCTTCACTACAGCAAGTCCAAGTGCCACCCATATGAGTTGTTTCCCGCGTCAAGAGTCCGGCCGAATCTCAATTGCGGACTCATTAGTTTGTGCCTGCACGCCATGCGGCTCAAACCACAGTAGGAATTGTCCGCTTCGCGCGCACCACCCCTATATGACCCCAAAGAAACATAACCTCTCATCAATCATCATCATCGTGCACATGATATGCGCAAATGGAAAACCCGAACTAGTTGCGGCACATGGACAAGCTGAAGATCCGTTCAAAGTCGAGGGGGGCTCCATAGGGCCTCCCACAAGTGGTTAGTGCGCTCAAAATTGGATCCGAGGACAAAATCTCGGTTCCTAGGTCGACACTTAGCAGAACAAAGCACCTCGCAAGGCCTTCCGCCGGTGCCTTATCTTTTAACTATAATACCCCAATATAAGACAAAATTTTATTAAGGTAGAATAATCTATCAAGCTAAGCATATGAAATATACGACCAACAGAGGACTCGCACAACCAACTCTAAGCATGCGCTACGACTCGCAAGGCTAACAGATAAACATTAAACAAGTGATGGGATGTGGGGATAAAGCTGTATAGGCTGCAGGATAAACATGTGATGGGATCGCAATAAAGAATCGAATACTAGGGTAGCAGAGATCAACGACAGGAATAAAAGACAATGTATAGGTAAACAAGCAAACTTTTTTTGCCTGGAATCCCGCATGGAAGAAGATCTTATCGTTGCTCACACATCTCAACGTCTTATCCGCGAAGAAGCAACAAACACTGGAAAGCGCAAAAGATGCATTTTACAACTACGGCAAAAAATCCAGCATGATCATACGAGAATGATGCACGACATGGCAAGATGCAAAACAATGCAGGTGATCCAAATTAAGCGGAAAAAGCAATTCCGACAATTAATATTTAAGTGCAAATTATTTATCTACTCAACAATATTAAATGTTGTTAAACATGGTAATACATGGCATGGGTGATCTAATTAAATTAAATGGAATAGGGCATTATATATTTATTACCCCACACATCCCACATTTAATTATTTAGTTGCAATTAACAAATTACACTAAGCAATTAAAATAACAGATGCAAAATGGCATACAAATGGCATATTAATATTCATTGCATTTTTCTGATATTAAAACATATAAATATTATTTTATTTGGAGTTATAGAATTAAATTTATTGCATTTTTAGTTGTAGGGGTGTTTCTGTAATAAGGCAGGGACCTATTCGTGATGGGAGAATTATCTGGGAGGGCTTAGGTGTGAAACACGGAGAGCAGTGGGCTCGGGGTAAATTTCTAGTGCCTCTGTCTCTGACTACTGGGACCCACTCGTCAGCGAGCTACAAGAAATTAAAAAGGAGGCCTTTTATTCCACTGGCCGGGGTTCGAACCGCGCCCGCGCGGATGGAACGCAAGGCGCTGATAGCCACTCGGTCTGGATCGGTGGTGGTGACAGATCGAAGTTCGTTTTGCTATTGAACCGTAACTTATACATAAACATGACAAAACTGAAGTTTTACGGGGACAGTGGGCACGGCGGAGAGGCGTGCGTCGCCGGTGACAAAATAGGGGCGGCGCTGCCTCGGGCTAGCGCGCGCGGATGCGGGAGCGTGCGGGGGCTCCGTTTTTGTGCCCAGGTTGAGGAGGGGAGGCACGGGCGCTCGGGTCCGTGCTCAGCCATGGCGCCGACGGACGGGAACGGCGGGGCGCATGGACGGATTCGGCGCCTACGTAAAGAAAGCGAGACGCGGAGAGGGGGAAAGGGGAGAGGTGCTCACATGGAGTTCGTCGGCGTAGCAGTTCATGCGCGAGGAGGTCCAGGGTCCGAGAATTTCGCCAGAAACGGGGGCGGGGAACGCTGGAGTCGGGGACGAATGTGGACGAGGGCTTCAGATACGGCGGCTCCCGGCACGATTCCTTGCGCGGAGAGGTGGACGACGATGCCGCGCAGCTCCTGGTGCTGGAGTACTCCCTATGACGACACCCTAGCAACGGTTCTATGGTGAGGAGGCTTCGGTGGTGCTCATCGGTGGAAGGGACATAGAGGGAAAGAGAGGTGGAGAGAAGAGGGGGAGGCGGCAGAGCAGGAGGAGGAGGGAGGAGCGTTCTAGGGTTCTGGATATAGGAGGGGGTGGCTAAGTAGGAGGGGGAGTAGGTGGAGGGAGAGAACATGGTGGGGGATCACCATGGCCACGGTGGAAAGGGGAGGGATTCGTCTGCGTCCGTACGAGGAAGAAGTGGAGGTGGGCTTGGGCTAGAAGGAGAGATGGGCCAAGGTGGGCTCCGACCAAATTTTTATTTCTTTTGTTTATTCTTTTCTGTTTTATGTTTTTAAAATAGAATAGAAAAAGAAAAGAAGTATAGACTTTTGGAAAATATTTATAGTTTAAAAAATACACAATTTAATATATTAGTATGAATATTTGAAAAGAATTTAAATATCATATTCAAATAAATTGGATTTGCATTTTAACTTAAAAGTGGAATTTGAATTTGAAGGGTGTGATTTAAATTAAAATGCAATAAAATAAATGAAGTGGCGAATGCATGATGAAATGATGACATGATGATGCAAAAAGACAAACAACAATAAATCTAAATTGGGATAAATTCCGGGGCGTTACACTAGGGAACCGCATGATTGTGTGCGTAGTTGCTCAACCCCATACCCGGAACTTTGCAACACTCTAAGAACGTGCCACCCTATATGAGAATCGACTACTCCATCGTCATGAGGTCGTTATGTAACCATATGCATGCATCAAATGGAAAACTCGAACTATTTGCAGCGCCCTGTATAAGAAGCGGATTAGATCGAAGCCGCGGGGGGGGGGGGGGGGCTCCATAGGGCCTCCCGCAAGCGGTTAGTGCGCTCAAAATTGTATCCGAGGACAAGAACTGAGTTCCTAGGTCGACACTTAGGAAAACAAAGCACCTCGCAAGGCCTTCCGTCGGTGCCTTATCTTTTAATTATAATTCCCAATTGAAGATAACATTTTATTGAAGTAGACATTCTATCCTGCCAAGTACAAGTGACATAGGACAAACAGACTCACAAAACCAACCTTGAGCATGCACTACGACTCGCAAGGCTAACAGATAAACATACAACAGGTGATGGGATGTGGGGATAAAGCTGTATATGGCTGCAATATAACATGTGATGGGATCGCAATTCAAGAATCGTAAACTAGGCTAGCATAGATCAGAAGGCAAGGATGAAAACCAAACAACCTGTAACATGTTAGCAGAAGCTTGCCTGGCAGCTTTGGCCTGGCACGAAAGATGGAACCTCAGTACCATAGGTACCGTCAGCAAGCACGTTGTCGTCTACGCAGAGCAGAGTAAAACACATACAATAGGAAGCATAATCAATACATGGAAATGCGCAAACAATTGATGTGGCAATATGGTATGCGATGATTAGGTCACATTAAAGCGGGGATGAAATCCCGGCAAAAGATTATGTTGCAAGTTATTTATGTATCCAGCAATTTAATGTTGTTTAACATATATAACATGGCATGGGTGATCTAATAATTTAATTGGAATAGGCAATAATTAAATATTTGCCCAACATATTCCATATTAATTATTTAGGTGCAGTTATTAAATTACACTAAGCATTTAAAATAAATGATGCAAAAATGGCATAAGAATGTCATATTAATGTTTATTGCATTTTTCTGATAATAAAACACATAAAGATTATTTTATTTGGAGTTATGGATTAGAAGTTATTGCATTTTAAGTTGTAGGTTTTTTTTTGTAAAAGACATGGACCTATCTGTGATGGAAAAAGTATCAGGGAGGGCTTCTGTGCAAAAGCCAGAGAAACAGGAGGCTCTGCACAAAAGGTACATATCCAGATCGGGATCTGGCATTTGCTACCACGCGCGTGGCCAACCAGTGAGGCTGACGCGGGGGCCCAGGCGCCACGCAGACATTGACTGGGTACGTGGAGTTGTGCTGGCCCGGGCAGTCGCTGACGTGCGGGCCCGGACTGTCAGTGGCGCAAGCAAAAATGGGCTTTTTCCAACCCGCCTGTGGGATTCGAACTCGCCAGCGCGCGGATGCGAGCGTACGTCGCTGTTAGCCGGTAGGGTGAGTGAGTGATGTTGTTTGGTTTAGCGTATGTTTAGTTTTAAACAGTAACAAAGTCATATTCTTTTGACTGACGAAACTGACGACAAATAATACAGTGCGCGACGGCGGCGGAACTCGCCGGCGATGACCATTTCCTGGCGGCGCTGCGCGTGCGTGTGTGTGCGTTGGGTGCGGGAAGCCATGGCCGTTTCATTTTCGTCCTCTGAAGCAAGAAAGGGGGAGCGTAGCGTCGCGTCCGTGGCGTGTCCGTGCGGGGTTCGTGCGGCCGTGGCGGACGTCTCCGGTGACGACGGAATTCCGACGAACCGAGATGAATTCGAAGAGGGAAAGGAGGGGGACTACTGCGGCTCACCGAGGGGAGGTTGTCGGGTTGTGACTCCCAAGAATCGGGGGTAGTCACTTCCTGAAGAGTAGTTCGTGAAGGGGGTTGAACGCGGAGGTCAAGACCCTCGAGGGACACTGTGACGTTGCTCGCCGGACCCGAAGACGACACACCCACGACAGAGATAGACACCGGCCTTTACCCAGGTTCACGGCCCTCGTGAGGAGGTAAGACCGCTACTCCGGCTTGTCTGTATTAGATGGTGGAGGTTACAGTGCAATGGAGTTTGCCGGAGGCCCCCTTGAGGCAGTTCTTGCCTAGGGAGGGAAGCGATGGTCTTCTTCCTCCTCCAGCCAGAGGCTATACTAACAAGTGTTGCTAGGGTTTACAAGGGTTGTGGCACGCAAAGAGCCGACCTTTGCTACGATGGATGTCTTGTCCCTTTTATAGGCCCCTCTGGCGCTCTCCTTCGGCTTGGCCTTCAAGGTGGCTCCCACACGGCAGAGGCATGGTGGAGTAGGAGTCCACCGCGGACCGTTTGTCCATGGACGCGGTCCACCGCTCTACTGCCCGCAGAGAGGGCAGTCTCTGAGGTGGAGCCCACGATGACGTTCTCCGTTGGAGGGAAGCGCCGTCCACCTGCTTTATCGCCAGAGTAGAAGGTCCTGGCAGTTGCGCAGCATGCGACGCCGCTTTATTGACCCCTTTATCACCAAAACGGCAACGGGGGGGCTTGCGTTACCGCGTGGGTGTGGCAGAGGCCACGTGCGTCCTGCCGTACTTCCTTGGTCGCAACGTTTCCCTTCAGGCCCGAGGAGGCCTGAGGGGAGATTCCTGCGGGACTCCCTCGAGGCGAGCTGGCGCCTCGGGAGGGTCCCCTGAGGCTAGGGACCCCTTGAGTTCAACGTTTCCACTTCAGGCCCTCGAGGGGAGTTGCCTCTTGAGGGTCCCGCCAGGCGGTGATGCCTGGTCCTTAGTCGTTTCGTCTGACTGGCCAGTGTGCGAGGCCTGGGGGAAATGGGCTCTCCATACCCCAGTTCCCACTGGGCCGACAGTAGCCCCCGGGCCCATGCTGGGAACGGTTGAGCCCATGGGCTCAGGCGAAGCGTCGTGGGCCCTTAGTGCCCAGCCGGCCCGAGCCACGCGGCACTTGGACGAATAACGGCCTCGCACGATCCGGGGCGCGAGTCGTGGGGGGTCCCACCACGCCCCGGTAACTGCTCCTTGAGGGGATACAAAGCCCAAGCGCTGCGGCTGAGTGTCGTTACCGTTTCCAATTCTTCTCGCAGAGATTTTCGCTTCCCAGAGCTCTCCACCTCCGCTCTCTCCTGTGAATCTCCATTCTCCATCTCCTTCGATCCTCCGTACTCGCGACGATGGGCCCAGTCAAGAGCAAGAGCAAAGCCGCTGCGGGGCCTTCCTCCCATGCAGAAGCCCTAGAGGTAGTGCAGGGCGCGGCTCTCGTGGGGGCGTGCATGGATCTTCCGGCGTTGGAGAAAATTCACCACCTGGTTGCGGGGCAGACCAACGAGCACGGCGCCAGCGCGCTTCAAGCTGCTCGGTTCGGGAGATTCCCCCAGGGGTTTTATCCCATTTTTCTCCATGCCATCACCGCCGGGCTGGTGCCGTCGTACTCGCCTTTCCTGGAAGCGGTACTGGAGTTCTATCAAATCCAACTCCTTCATCTTCACCCAAACTCCGTGCTCATCCTTTCTATCTTCGCCTATCTCTGCGAGGCTTATCTGGGCGTTCGCCGTTCAGTAGCGCTCTTCTGGAACTTCTATTCGCTGCGGTGCACCGCTGCCGGCGAGTGAACTGGGTGCGTCTCTTTCCGTATTGCGGACGGCATGGGGAGCGTATACATTCCCATGTCATGGAGTGGAGGCAAGCCTGTCACGGCCCTGCTCAAGAAGGTGGGGGACTTTCGTCATAGGTGGCTGCTTATCGGTGTCAAGTCGCCCTGTGCGTTTCTAGACGTCCCGGAGGTGCCGCCCGTGAAGAACTCTCATTGGTGCAAGTCAGCCCTTCGCGGCGCAAACAACGCACACCTGGTGGGGCGTTTGGAGTATCTCCGGGAGGAGGGCCTCACGGGGCAGCTAGTTGTGGTGGACTTTGTGCAGCGCCGCATTGCTCCTCTTCAGGCCCATGATCAGCCGATGTGGATGTACACTGGCCCCTCGGACCCAATGCGGTTTCACCCTGAGGATCACGACTTGGATGTTGTCGACACCATCTTTAACATCCTCTTTGCCAATCCAGAGGTGCCCGGGAATATCGCCGGCTCCGTGTGACCTCTGCATCAGCTCCCTGTGGGTGACCGCATGGACATCTTGGACGGAATGCCAGATTTCACCTAGTATGGTCTGGCGGGGGTGAGGGATGAAGTGGTCACCTCATCGGTGCATGAAGTCGTTGGTATTGACTCTCCATCGGCCTCCCGTGCCTGGAGTGACGAGGAGGAGGCCACGATGGGAGGGGCGTCCCCCGTGAGGCTTGAGCCCTTCACCGACGAGATTTGCGACATCTCGTCCGGTGACGACGACGTCTTCGCCATAGCGCCTTCGCGCCCCGTGGTGGAGGCGACCGAGGCGGTGAAGGCCCTCGAGACAGGTGCTTCGCCGGGGAGGCGCGAGCCTCGCCCCAAGGCCGTGCTGGATCGCACTGGGGTGAGGCCCTCTGACATCCCCTCCAAGAGGAAAGCAGAGACGCCTCTGGGGGGATCAGGCGCCAGGACCACTCCTTCCTGGCGCTCTCCAGGCCTGGCGTGGGTCGATGCCGGTGCTTCCCCTTCAGGGTGAGTATTTACGGCTCCTGGTCATTCTTGGCTCTTGGTTTTTCCCTCTGTTTCGCCCTCTCTTGAATGTCTTTTCTTGGGCTTTTTGCCAGCGATCTTGTGCCTACGAAGCGCCGCAGGCTTCGCAAGGCAGTAGACGTGAAGAGGGCCACACCTGAGGCAGTGGCCGACGAAAACATGAGGCCTGCGGAGACGACCACTTCGGGCCCTGCTGAGGGGGCGCCTTACGTAGAGGCGGCCGCGCTGCCGGTGGGGGTGGCATTGCCTCAAGCCGAGGAGGGCGCGCCATGCCAAGAGGCCTCTACACCTCCTCTCGAGCCTCTGGTGGTGGAAAGCGCGGAGGAGAAGGCTTCCACGCCGCCTCGCGGTCCCACTCCCCCTCGCGCGGCTACGCCTCCGCGCGAGGCAACTCCGCCCCGCGAGCCGACACCGCCACGCGAATTGACGCCGACGCGTGCGTCATCTCCACCGTGCACGCCCGCGGCTCCCGCGCCACCTGCGGAGGAAACGAGCGAGGCGCCAACGTGCGCAAGTGCGTCTGTAGGAGGGGGTTTTTCCTCGCATCCTCGTCCCGCTGGAGAAGATGAGCGACTCACCGGCCCGAGCACGGAAGCGGAGGCAGGCGTGGACGGAGGCGGAGCTGCGCCTAGCCCCCGAGCTCGATCTGGGGCCGGGCTCGCGGGACCGGACGCCGCGGCTGGGCCTTCGTCTAGTCAAGAGCTGGTCCTCCGAGGCTGGGATTGGAGCGCGGGATGTCGCGAGGTGGCTTTTGGCCTTGTGCGGGAGTCCTTGGAGGGCCTGGAGGCTCACCTCGCCCTCGGAGACATACGACTCGCCCAGCAGCGGGAGGAGCTCGTGAGGTCGTGGGCGTCCTTCCATGCGGCCATCGAGGCGTGCCGGCTGGAGGACTCGGCGCTGCGCGCCGCCCGTGAGGATGTCGTCCGCTTCGCTAAGGAAATCCGTGACGGGGCCATTCGCGACGCTGCAGAGCTTCTTGAGCCCCTTCAGGCAGAGCGCGACGCCGCCGCGGAGCTCCTGCGAGAGGCCACAGCTGAGCGCGAGGCGATGGAGGGCTCGCTGGCGCAGAAACGCTGCGGGATGGGCCAGCTGGAGTCCCAGCTGCTTTCTGCCCACCAGGTCGCGCAGGATGCTCTGGAGGAGGACCGCAAGGGCTTGGCCGAGCGTGAGCGGCAGCTGGCCCTCATGGGGAGAGAGCTACAACGGCGCAAGCAACAACGCCTTCAGGCGGAGAAGGACTTGTTTGCCCAGCGCGAGGCCCTCGAAGCGCGCGAGGGAGGCCTGGCCCAGGCGATCTCGAAGTTCGACGAGCATGTCGCTGCTCAGAAGCTTTCTTATGAGCGCTTCGAGCGGCGTTTCGCCAAGAAGACAAAGGCGTCTGAGAAGGCCCTCGTGGAGCACGAGAAGCAGCTCCGTCGGTCCCTCTTTCAGAAGTAGCGCTCAGGTCCGGAAGCAGGAGGACCGCATCAAGGCCAAATATGATGCGGACGCTCAGCGGCTCGCTGAGCTCCAGAAGGCCAACTCCAAACTAGAGCGCTGCCTCAAGCGCGCAAAGGCTGGCTGGCGCCGAGCGGAGGAAGCCCGCGACGAAGCCATCCACGGCCCCGACTCTCTGGCCAAGGGTATGGAGGAGCAGGTGGCTCTGGCGATGGAGCGGGTGGCGGAAACGCCGGACTCGGCCCAGGCGGCCAGCGCGCTCGCGAAGCAGTGTGAGCTCTTGTTTGAGGCTTTGGTCTCGCGCGGCAATAAGCTCGCGGTGTAGCTCGGCGCGGATGCGCCGCACACCGGGGACCGACGCCACGATGATGCCGCCACGCACTTGGCCTACTTCGACAGGCTCTTTGCGACGCTTGAGGGCCCTGTCGCCAAGCTCCGCGAGATGATCGAGGACGAGAGCAGGTAGCTCCTGGGGGTGGCTGTTGATCGCATCTTCACCAACCTCAAGCTCCTCACGCCAGGCTTCGACCTCTCCTCCGTGACAGAAGCTTCTCAGGGCGAGGACGCGCAGCGGGTCTCCGGTTCTCTCCACGAGCAAGTTGACGCCTTCTGCAACCGCTTCAGGCGTGCGGAGGCTGCGGCTGAGGACAGCTAGGAGGAGGCCTGCTCTACCGAGGCTGAAGAGGGTGCCGCGGAGGAGGTCCAAGGCGGCGCTGCTTCCCCCTGAGCCTCTTCTTATTGCGCCTGCGAGCGCTTGTATCTGAAACAATCGTGTGTTTAGATATCTTAAGACCTTTTGGCCTGTAATATACTTTTTACTGATGTTTGATTCGAGCTTGTTTGCCCCCCGTGAGGTCTCTTTGGACTCATCTTCATGTCTATTTGTTCTTTGCGTCGGTAGGTCCCATCTCTTCGTGCCATAACTCCGCCACTTCGGTATGCAGGAGCAATGACTCCACAAGGCCGGGGGGAGTTTAGTCCTAGGAGAGGTAAGAGCCCTGAGTCGCGATGCTCAAGTGCCCCCCTTAGACGTGCGAGTAGTCCATGAAGCGTAAGGGAAAGCGAAGTTGCTTGAGGGGCAAACGTGCGCTAGGGGGAGAAAACGCTCTTAAGGCGTGGGTGCGAGACTTAGCTTCTCGAGTTTTTTTCCTTGCAGAGGCTTTTCACCTAGCGAGGTTGCCCACTTGAGGGGTCGCTCCTGGATGCCTCTTTAGGCTCGTGGGGGGATTTTTCCCTGCAGATGTTAGAGGGGCGAACCCAAACGCTGGAACACGGTTCAAGGGACTCGTGCGCGTTTATAGGTCCCCTCAGGCGTTCCTTGCGAGGAGAGTAAGAACCAAGGTCCTCTGTAGAGATGGCGTGTTTGTGGGATCTTGCCCTCTAGCCAGAGCTTGGACTCTTGGATTTTGCAGTGCTGCTGGTGTGTCATTTGAGGCACTGGCACCGTACTCAGCCCCCGCTCGCGAGGTACGCATGTGGAGAGATATAAGCGCACACTTCAACGGAGTAATGCAAAAATAAAACTCACCAAATATATTACAAAGCGGCGCTGAGGCGCTAAGTTCACTTGGGAACGAAATTGAGTCATTATGCTTGGGGTTGCCAAGTTAATGTTTTGACCATGTCGAGGCATGGGGACCACCCATTAGTGGAAGAGACTCTCAACGGCCTGAGGTGGCTCGTTAAATGGACAACTCGGAGGGTTTCCCTTCAAGAGAAGCCTTTGGAGCTTGGAGGTTTAAGCCGTGAGCTTTTAACCTCTAGAGACAAAGATGCTTGGAGGTTGAGCCGTAGGCTGCCCCTTCCGCTAGAAGTCTCGACGTGACAATGATCCCGGGCGTGACAATGATCACGGTTGCGTTTGTTCCCTTAGGAGACAAAAAATTCTTGGGAGGTTTAAGCCGTGAGCTTTTAACCTCTAGAGACAAAAATTCTTGGAGGTTGAGTCGTAAGCTGCCTCTTCCGCTTTATGTCTTGACGTGACAATGATCACGGGCGTGACGATGATCACGTTTTGAGTTTGTTCCTTGTGGATACAAAGATTTGTGAGGTTTAAGCCTTCAGCTTTGAACCTTCAGAGACAAAAAAATGCTTGGAGGTTGAGCCGTAGGCTGCCTCTTTCGCTAAATGCCTTGACGTGACAATGATCACGGGAAGAACTTGCGTAGGTGCATGATGTTCCATGGATTCTTGACGGGGACGCCGTCTTGAGTCTCGAGGCGAGCCGCGCCAGGCCTGGTGATGTGGGTGAACCTGTAGGGGCCTTCCCACATCGGGGAAAAATTGTGGAGGCCTTCCCTGGAGAGGATTCGCCTGAGGACGAGATCGCCTGCCTCCAGGGTGCGCGAGCGCACGTTGCGGCTGTGGTAGCGTCTCAGGTCGTGCTGGTATTTGGCCGCACGGAGGCCGGCGCGGCGTCGTAGCCCTTCAAGGAGCAGCAGGTCATCGTTGTGGAGGACCTCTTGCTGGTCCTCGTTAAAGGCATGGACCCGTGGGGATCCATGCTTTATCTCAGTGGGGAGGACTGCTTCGGCTCCATAGACGAGGGCGAACGGTGTTTCCTTGGTGGGCTTGGGTGGCGTGGTACGGATGGACCAGAGCACCGAGGGGAGCTCGTTGATCCAGCCCATTCTGTGGCCCTTGAGGACATCGAAGGTCCTGGTCTTTAGGCCTCTGAGGACCTCTGCGTTTGCGCGCTCAGCCTGTCCGTTGCTTTGCGGATGGGCGACTGAGGCGAAGCAGAGCTTGATGCCCATTCTTTCACAGTAGGCTCTGAAGATGCCACTTGTGAATTGTGAGTCATTGTCGGTGATGATGCGGTTAGGCACTCCGAAGCGGCAGACCAGGCCTCTGATGAATTTCACCGCCGCGCCTGCAGTGATTGTGCGCGTCGCCTCCACTTCAGGCCACTTTGTGAACTTGTCAATGGCCACAAAGAGGTAGCGATATCCACCTTGCGCCGTAAGGAAATGTCCCAGGATGTCCAGCCCCGAGACCGCAAACGGCCACGAGAGCGGAATGGTCTGTAGTCCCAGCGTTGGTTGGTGGATTTGCTTGGCGTGGAATTGGCAGGCTTCACATGTTTGAATGATGTCCATTGCATCTTGAAGTGCTTGAGGCCAGTAGAAGCCGCTCCTGAAGACTTTGCCTGCGAGGGTGCGGGCGCACGAATGGTGGCCGCATTCCCCGCTGTGGATGTCCTTGATCAGCAGTTTGCCTTCTTCGGGAGGGACGCATTTGAGCGCGATGCCGTTTGGGCGCTTGCGATAGAGAATTCCTTCGAGGATTTGGTACGATTTTGCTTGGCGGGCAATTCACTCCGCTTGAACGTCTTCCTCGGGAAGGACCCCTTTGTGGAGGTAATCTTTGATCTCGTCGATCCATCTTGTTTCTTGGTGCACCGCTGTGAGCAACAAACGCTCCCCTGTATGTGGCCCGCAGCCTGGAGCCCCGCTTGCAGGTGGTGGCGGGAGCGCTTCGTCTGTGCTTGCGGGCAGGGCCTCTTGGGGCTGTTTTATGGATGCCTTGACGAGCCTTTCTTAAAAGACACCTTGCGGCTGAGCTTGCCTCTTTGATGCGCGCTTGGCGATGTCATCAGCCTCTTGGTTTTCCTTTCTTGGGATGTGCATGAGCTCCATTCCCCTGAAGTGCTTCTCGATCCTACGGATCTCTTCAAGGTATGCGGCCATGTGGTCATCCTTAGGCTTGTAGCTTTTGTTAGAGAAGTTGACGAGCAACTGGGAGTCGCCCTTGATGAGTAGATGCTTGACGCCTAGGGCGATTGCGGCGCGTAGGCCGGCAAGCATGCCCTCATACTCGGCGATATTGTTGGATATCTTGTCGATTCCGAAGCACAGCTGGACTGCGTAATACAACTTGTCGACTTTGGGTGAGATCAGGACTACGCCTACCCCGCCGTGGCGAGAGGCGAAAGCTCCGTCGAACTTCGTGGTCCAGTGGATGGGCATTGCGGCTCCAGAGGGCTCTTGCTCTTCTCCCAAAGGCTCTTCAGTGGTTGGGTCAGTCCATTCAGCGATGAAGTCAGCCAGCGCTCTCCCTTTGATTACCCTTGTGGTATCGAAGCGCAAATTGAATGGTTGTATCTCTATGTTGGGTTGCGCAGTATTTGCTCCAGGGGAAAAGAGGTGAGCACTGTGATGGGGTGCCCCTGGAAGTAGTGTCGCAGCTTTCTTGAGGCGATGAGGAGTGCGAGGAAAAGTTTCTGCTGCATTGTATACCGCTCGCGAGCATCACGCAGTACTGTGCTGACGAAGTAGACTGGATGCTCGACGATGGTAATTCCTGTAGCCTTGGCGTCTTTTGCCTGAGGTGGCTCAGCTTGGCCCTCGAGGGGGTTTGCCTCGAGGGGGTTGGCCTGGGCCTCGAGGGGGTTGACTTGGGCCTCGAGGGGGTTTGCCTCGAGGGGCTTGTCCTGGGCCTCGAGGGGGTTGGCTTCCTGAGGCTCCTCGGCAGGATTTCCTTGCAGCGGTTGGCTTGGGGCGGGCCTTTCTTGGGGCTTTGGGCCTGGCGGTGGGTTTGTGAGGGCTGCCCTTTAGTCGAGCTCCTTATCAGGAGGCTTTTTCTTTGGAGTAGCTGCACTCTTCTTGAGGAGTACTGGCTTTTCTCTTTCCACCACAAGGACAGCACTGGCTGTTTGCAGAGTAGCTGATAAGTACAACTTCAGGTGCTCGCCAGGCCTTGGGGCGACCATTACTGGTGGGCTGGCCAGATACTTCTTCCAGTCCTCAAATTCTTTTTAAGCTTCAGGGGTCCACTTGAAAGTGCCGTTCTTTTCATGATCTTGAAGAACGACATGGCTCTTTCACTGAACTTGGAGATGAATCGACCCAAGCTGGCCATGCAGCCTGCTAGGCGTTGCATGTCCTTGAGCCTGCGTGGAGGTTGCTTGTCTTCTATGGCCTTGATTTTTTCTGGGTTTGCCTCTATGCCTCGATGAGACACGAGGAACCCAAGCAATTTGCCTGAAGGTACTCCAAAGATGCAGTTGGCGGGGTTGAGCTTGATGTTCACCTTGCGCAGGCTGGCGAAAGTTTCTTCAAGATCTCCGAGGAGAGTATTTCCTTCTCGTGATTTCACGACGATGTCATCGAGATATGCCTCAGCTTTCTGCCCCGTTTGCCCGCCAAGGGCTATCCTCATCAACCTCTGGAAAGTGGCTCCGGCATTTTTTTGGCCGAAAGGCATGCAGACGTAGCAATACACACCGCACGGGGTGAGGAAAGCCGTCTTCTCCTCGTCCTCCTTAGCCATCTTTATCTAGTGATAACCAGAGAAGGCATCGAGGAAACAGAGGAGGTCACAGCCTGCCGTGGAGTCCACAATCTGGTCAATTCTGGGCATGGGATAAGGGTCTTTGGGGCAGGCCTTGTTTACATCAGTGTAGTCGATGCAGAGACGGCCTCCTCCGGCGGGCTTTGGGACTACCACGCCGTTGGAGAGCCAAGTGGGGTGCGCGACTTCGCGAATGACTTTTGCCGCTTTGAGCTTCTCGACCTCCTTGACGATGAATGCTTGCTTCTCGGGGGCTTGCTTTCTTGCTTTTTGCTTGACGGGGCGCGCGTTTGGGCACACGGCCAAGTGGTGCTCAATCACCTCCCTCGGTACACCAGACATATCTGACGGTGTCCACGCGAACATGTCAGAGTTTGCCTGGAGGAAGGCGACGAGCGCGCTTTCCTATTTGGGAGGCAGCTCGACGCCAATGGTGACGCTAGCCCCTGAGCCTTCAGCCCCCAAGCTGCTGGAGCTCAGAGAGATCTTCTTTGTAGCAGCTGCCTCCTGGGAGAACAACAACTTCTTCTTCTTGGGTCTCTCGAGAGGCTCTAGGTCCTCGTCTGCGGGGAATGCCTAGGCACCGGTCTTGTAGGCCGTCTCAACGGCGCGCGAAGCGTCCAGGACATGCCTACGGATGGTGATCGTGCCAGCGCTGCCGGGGATCTTGACCATGTTGTAGGCATGGTGTGTGACGGCCATGAACTTCGCGAGCGCGGGGTAGCCGAGGATGGCATTGTACGGCAGGCCGATGTGTGCGACATCGAAATCGATGTGCTCGGCGCGGTAATTTTCCTTGCTCCCGAAGGTGACGGCAAGCCTGACCTGGCCTAGAGGCTCGATCGAGCCGCTGGTGACCCCCGTGAAGGGCCTCGAGGGCATGAGCCGCTCGTAGGGCACTCGAAGCGCTTCGAACGTATCTATGGAGATAATGTTCAGACCTGCTCCGCCATCGATGAGAGTCTTGGAGACAGCCACGTTGTCGATGGTGGGGCTGCAGACCAGCGGGAGGGTTCCAACAGTCTCCCACTGCCCTCTGCTTTCTCGCGCTCCTTGCTCAACTTTTTAAGGTCGAAGCAGGACTCTGAAGGGTGGCCACGCCTGTTGTGGTAGATGCAGAAAGGGCGGTGGTCATCTCTTCTCTCTCCAGGCTCGAGGGAGTCCCTGCGGGTGCCCTTCGCGTCAGCCTCTGCCCCGAGAACCGCGGTCGCCTTGCGCTTGGCCTCCTCCTTCTTCTTCTGGCTCTTGGACCCCTCAGCGTGATCGTCCCCTCTCGAGGACATCTTGACGAAGAGGAGTCCCTCTTCAGCCTTGGCGCACTTGTCCGCTAGGTCGAACAGCTTTACCACAGAGGTGAGCTTGTCGTGGATGCCCAGCTTCTCGAGCATCCTGCTGTTTGGGACGCCCTCGCGGAAGGCGGCGATGACTTGGGTGTCAGGGATGTTCGGGATCTTGTTGCGCACTTGGCTGAAGCGCTGGATGTACTTGCGGAGCGTCTCATCCTTCTTCTGCACAACATCGCGCAGGTCGTTGTGGCTGAGGGCGTGCTCGTATGTCCCCTTGAAGTTGGAGACGAACTGCTTGTAGAGCTCCTCCCAGGAGTTCACGGAGTCCTCAGGGAGGTTCAGGAGCCACGACAGCGCAGAATCGCAAAGCACGTGGGAGAACCAATTGGCCATGACCTTGTCATCTCCACCCGCAGCTTGGATGGAGGTGGTGTAGAGCTGCAGGAACTCGATGGGGTTGCTGGAGCTGTCGTAACCCTTAGGGAGAGCCGGCCTGAACTTTGGGTGCCAGATCACGCGACGCAGAGAACGGGTGAACGCCATGCAGCATGTGGCGTACGTGGCGACCCCGTGTTGCAGCGCGCTGTGGTTCTGCTGATCCGCCTAGCCGATCTCCTCCACGAGCCTATTCTGGCGGTTTCGCTAGAGCTCCATCCCCACGCGAGCGTCGGGCGCGGTGTGCTGCACGATCAAGCAATCGTGCGGCGAGGACGCGTGCGAAGCAGCCCTCTGCGTCGCAGCCGGTGCAGGTCCCGGAGGTGGCGGATGGGCGTTTGTCGCAATCGTGCCCACGAGAGATGGGTGCAGGTTGGACTGTGACGGAGCAGGGTTCGTCGTGGCGATGCCGACGAGGTGGTTGAGGCGTTGGAGCCACTGCTCGTGGTCCTCAGCGGTGGGCTGGTAGCGGAGAAGCTCCTGCGCCATGAGCAGCGCGGTGTGGGGCGCGGGGTCTGTCCTCCACGGGCTCGAGCCGCTCGGGTGCGCGTCGGGTGCAACGACTGCGCGTGCTCCTGAGGCTCGGAGTGACGTCCCGGCACCTCGGCATGAGGGCCGGAAGGGGCGCGCTCTTCGTGGCAGCGTCGTCCCTGCCGTGCGCGGGTGTTCGCGGTGTCCGGCGGCGCACGCGCTCCTGTCGGTTGACGCGGGCGGCGCGGGTGTTCACCATGGCGCGGAGACGAACTCGAAGGTTGTTGACGCGCCTCAACCGCCTACCTGGCACGCCAAATGTCGGGTTGTGACTCCCAAGAATCGGGGGTAGTCACTTCCTGAAGAGTAGTTCGTGAAGGGGGTTGAATGCGGAGGTCAAGACACTCAAGGGACACTGCGACATTGCTCGCCGGACCCGAAGACGACACACCCACGACAGAGATAGACACCGGCCTTTACCCACATTCACGGCCCTCGTGATGAGGTAAGACCGCTACTCCTGCTTGTCTGTATTAGATGGTGGAGGTTATAGTACAATGGAGTTCGCCGGAGGCCCCGTTGAGGCAGTTCTTGCCTGGGGAGGGAAGCGATGGTCTTCTTCCTCCTCCAGCCAGAGGCTAGACTAACAAGTGTTGCTAGGGTTTACAAGGGTTGTAGCACGCAAAGAGCCGACCTTTGCTACGATGGATGTCTTGTCCCTTTTATAGGCCCCTCTGGCGCTCTCCTTCGGCTTGGCCATCAAGGTGGCTCCCACACGGCAGAGGCATGGTGGAGTAGGAGTCCACCGCGGTCCGTTTGTCCATGGATGCGGTCCATTGTTGATAAAGGTGGGCGCGGTGGCCGATAGGCGGCCGACCGCGCTGTACTGCCCGCAGAGAGGGCAGTCTCTGAGGTGGAGCCCATGATGACGTTCTCCATTGGGGGGAAGCACCGTCCACCTGCTTTATCGCCAGAGTAGAAGGTCCTGGCAGTTGCGCAGCAGGCGGCGCCGCTTTATTGAGCCCTTTATCACCAAAACGGCAACGGGGGTGCTTGCGTCACCGCGTGGGCGTGACAGAGGCCACGTGCGTCCTGCCGTACTTCCTTGGCCGCAATGTTTCCCTTCAGACCCGAGGAGGACTGAGGGGAGATTCCTGCGGGACTCCCTCGAGGCGAGCTGTCGCCCTGGGAGGGTCCCCTGAGGCGAGGGACCCCTTGAGGCCAACGTTTCCACTTCAGGCCCTCGAGGAGTGTTGCCTTTCGAGGGTCCCGCCAGGCGGTGATGCCTGGTCCTTAGTCGTTTCGTCTGACTGGCCAGTGTGCGAGGCCTGGGGGGAATGGGCTCTCCATACCCTAGTTCCCACTGGGCCGACAGAGGTTGTTGGCGCTGTGGGAAGGCTCGGGGACGACGGAGTGCAAGGAGACGGTGCGGGGAAGGGGAAGCAGAGCCGCGGCGGCATCAGGGAAGAAGAGGTGGCGACGTCGCGTCGTGGCTTCCAGGACGTCGAGGACGAAGGGGAGGAAGACTACGCAGCTCCTAGCGCGATCTAGTCGAACGAGGGGGCAGGAAACACCAGGGGACTCGAGCTCGTCCACTCGGCCATGGCGACGACAGATCAGGGAGAAGAGGCAAGCGGCGACAGGGTAGAGGGAAAAATATAGGTGGCTAGGGTTTGGCGGCGCGGGCCACGGCTTAAGAAGGAGAGGGGAAAGGCGCGGAGGCAGTGGGGGCAATGGGGCAGTGGCCATGGCACCAGGGTGGAAAGGCGATCTCGTGCTCGTGTTCTCCTGTCCGTACGGGGAAGAAGCAGGGGGCAGGCCGTGTGCTGGGCCGGAGGTAGGTCTTCTTATTTTTTTTCTTTTCTTTTTCTTTTGTTTTTATTCTTTTATGTTTTGTATTTTTAAAATAAAATAGAAAAGAAAAACATGATAAAACTTTTGACAATTTTTATATTTTCAAATAGACAATTTAGTTTACTGATTTTGAAAGATTACAAAAAAATATTTGTAACATCACATTTGATTTTATTTGAATTCGCATTTGAATTTAAAAGTGTGATATAATTTAAATGTAACAATTTAATTAATTAAGGAGACAAAATGAAATGATGCCATGATGAGCAGCTTTATTACACAACAAGCACAACATTCTAGGAAGGTTTACATTTGGGATGTTACAATGCACTAGCGTTTGGGTTTGCCTCCCTAACATCTGCAGGGAACAAAAGTTCCTCGAAGCTCATGGAGGCAAATACTCCGCCCATGAAGGAGAGCGCCTCGCCAGGGAAAATCTCGAGAGAGCAAAAAACCTCGCAAAGCTAAGTTCTTCGCTCACGCCTCGAGAGTCTCTTTCTCTCTCACAAGCACCCGTCGCTCCTCGAGCGATTCTTTCCCTCACACCTCATGGACTGCTTGTACATCAAAGGGGGGATCTTGAGCATCGCGCCTCGAGGGCTCTTACCTCTCTAAGACTTAAACTCCCCCCGGCCTTGTCGAGTCATTGCTCAGGCATACCGCAGCGGCGGAGTCATAGCGCATAGAAACGGGTCCTAGCGACGTAGAGCGAACAAAGACTTGAGGTTAAGATAAAGGCCTCTAGAGGGGCACACGTGCAGATCACCTGCTTAAAAGTATGTTACAAACCATGAAGCAAAAGTATCTAAGCAAAGTCTTCTGAATGGCGCTGCAAGCGCATGACAAATGCAGTAACGGATCAGGGGGAAGCCTCGCCATCGTCCTCCTCCGCGGACTCCTCCTCTCCAGCGCCCGCGGAGCCTGCCTCCTCGCCATCATCATCCTTCACCTCAGCTCGCTTGAAGCGGCTGCAGAAGTCGTTGACCTGGTCGTGGATGGAGTTGGAGAGTTTCCACCCTTCTTCCCCCTCGAGAGGCTTGGTCACCGACGTGTAGTCGAAGCCGGTCTTGAGGCGCTGGAGGTTGGAGAAGACGTGGTTGACAGCAACTGCCAGAAGTTTGCAGCTTTCCTCCTCGACAATGTCGCGGAGCTCCACGGCAGGGCCCTCAAGCCCCGTGTAGAGCTGGTCAAAGTAGACAAGTAACATGGCGGCGTCGGCGTGGCCTTGGGTAGAGACGTGCGGTGCCTCCACTACCAGCTTAGCTGGGAGATCGTTGCCCCGACTCACCAAAGACAAGAACATGCGTTCCCGCTGCTGCGACAGCACCAGCGCCGCTTGGGCGCTCTCGGCAGCCTCCACCGCACGATCAACGACAGGACCCACTTGCTTTTTCATCTCCTCCATGTCCGTCATGAGGGATTGGAGGTCCTGCGACATGCGCTCATGAGCCTCTTCAGCAAGGCAGCGACCGTCAGAAGCACGCTTCGCCCGGGATTCCAGCTTGGTGTTCATCTTCTCCAGCTCGTGGATCTGGTCAGCGTCCTTAGTGCGCTTCTTCTTGAAGCGATTCTCCTGTTTCTCGAGCTTCTCGCGGTAGTCCTTGGCGACGGCCGTGCGGTACTCCTTCGCCCAGGCTTGGAACTCTTCCCCCGCCTCCGCCTTCTGCTTGGCGAATCCCACGTTGAAGCGTTCCACATGCTTCTTGTGGGCAGCCACCTCTTGGTTATACCTGTCGATAGCTCCAGCCAGGTTCCCCTCCCGGGCCTCGAGCTCGTCACGCTTCGTCGACAACTCGTCCTCTGCTTGCAGCCGCTGCTCGTCATGCAGGCGCACCTCCTTCTCGAAGACGCTCAGCCCTTGCTCCCTGGCGTCCAAGGTATCACGGAACCCCTCCAGAGAGGTCCGCACGGTCTTGAGTCGGTGTGGATCTTTGCCTCGAGCTCGACGAGCTGGCGATGCTTGTCTGCCAGCGAGTGCTCCACGGCCTCCCGTTCTGCCCTTGCCACGAGCAAGTCCTCTGGAGCAACCTCGCGCTCGTCTTTGAGGGGCTCAAGAGGCTCCTCAGCTTCGCGCA
Source organism: Poa annua (assembly GCA_026929855.1). Classification (NCBI taxonomy): domain Eukaryota; kingdom Viridiplantae; phylum Streptophyta; class Magnoliopsida; order Poales; family Poaceae; genus Poa; species Poa annua. The sequence continues at coordinate 159,655,891 of CM049426.1, read as the reverse complement.
CGACCCCTTTACGGACCTCCTTGGCGAAGCGCAGGGCCTCTTGGTGCTTCCCTCGCAGAGCCAGGTCGCTCTGGCGGTGAAGCACGGCCGCATGAAAGGTAGCCCAGGCCTCCGCAAGCTCGCCTTGCCGCCGGACAATCACCGCATTCTCGAGGGCGAGATGGGCCTCCAACCCCTCCAGAGACTCCCGCACCAGGCGGAAGGCGACGTCGCGACGTCCTCTTCCCCAGTCCCAGATGATAAGGACTAGGTCTCGCGAAGCAGAGGGCCCAACACCCGCATCGAGCAGGAAGAAGGGGGCCTTAGCGCTGGACCCTGCAGCACCGTGGGCCTGGGGGCTAGGCGGCAAGGCACTCCCTTCCGCACCTGCAATCTGCGCGCCCGAGTCGTCGCCCTCGAGCACCACCTCCTCATGTGACTCCGGGGCTGGAGGAGCCTACCCTGCAGCCGCTTCCTTTCTTCTGCTGTGGAGCGTGGCGAGGGCGGCGGAGGAGCTCCCCCCTCCATCTCGTTGGCCCTAGGCGGTCTCTGGATTGGAGTCTGGCCTACCTCGTCCTCCTGCTGCACGGGAGGAGTGGCCGCACGAGGCGGAGTGGGCCCGCGAGGAGGAGTAGGCACCCTCTCTGTTTGGTCCTCAGGGCTTTTTACCTCGGGAGGCGGTGCGGTCGCCTCCGCCTGAGGCATCTCCTCGGTAGAGCCTGCGGTGTCCACCACCGCAGGATTCGAGGCCTCGTCAGCTGCGGCCTCTGGCACAACTTTCTTCACCTCGGCAGCCTTGCGAAGCTTGCGACGCTTCGCAGGCACCAGGTCGCTGACAAAGAGCAAGAAAAGCCATCAGGAAAGAGTGGGCAAGAGGAGATTAAGAAATAAGCAATCGAAGTCAAAACACTTACTCAGTTTTCTTGGTGCGGGTGTCAACCCACGCCAAGCATGGCGAGTGACATGACGGCTTTGCCCTGGTTCCAGACTCTCGGGAGGCGCCTCTGCTTTCCTATTGAGGGGAACGTCATATGGCTTGCCACAGGCCTGTCGAAGGCCGCCTTGGACCGGGGCTCTCGCTGCCCCGCCGCGGTCTCGGCATCGTCGTCGTCCTCCTCCTACTCCTCCTCAACGGGGCGCGAAGGAGCCACCCTGAAGGAATCGTCGTCGCCTCACGAGACCTCAAAAATTTCTTGGGCAAGGGGCACAACCCTTGACGAGCTCGCCTCGCCTGTTGAGGGGTTTGCCCTGGCCTCCTTGCCGCCCGACCCGGCATCTGAAGCGGAAGGCGACTCCGTGGCCGCTGCCTCCTTCACCACCGGCATGGCCATCTCGTCCTTCTCCTCCCCCCCCAGGCCCAACGGGTTGAACGTTGGCATCTGCTCCAGGATCGCCAGGCGCTTGTTAATGCAGAGCTGGTGGAGAGTCCTCAACAACTCCACAATCGCCACTGGCATGTCCGGGTTGATGAAGAGGACGCTCATGATGATGGCGACGACTGCGGGGCGGTTGTCGCTGCAGTGGAGCGGCATCGAGTCCATGAGGCCCGAGTACATCCACGTCGGCTTCTCTTGCGCCTGGAGCGGGGCGATGCGGCGCCTCACGAAGTCCTCCGCGATCATCTACCCAGTGAGTCCACTCTCACAAAGGAGCTTCATGCGGCCCACTAGGGCCACGATCTTCGGGATGCGGAAGACCAACTTGCCCCAGTGGGAGTTATATATGGGCGGCGCCTCCGGGATGTCGAGGAAGGCGATCCCCCACTTGACGCCGATGAAGAACCACCTCTGCTGGAAGTCTTCCACTTTCTTCACCACCGCCGTGACGGGCTTGTCCCCATTCCATGACATGGGTATGTAGACGTCCCCCATGCCGTCCACGATGTGGAAGGAGACGCAGCCCGTCCGCTCGAGGCTGGCGGAGCACCGAAGCGCGTAGAACTGCACGACCAGATAGGCCTCGCACAGATATGCGAAGATGGAGAGGATAAGAATGGAGTTGGGGTGAAGATGGAGGAGATGGTTCTGGTAGAACTACATAATCGCCTCTAGGAAGGGCGAGTACGGAGGCACCAGTCCGGCGAAAATGGTGTGGAGGAAGATGGGGAAAAATCCCTTTGGAGGCCGTCCAAGCCTCGCGACTTTGAGGGTGCTAGCGCCGTGCTCGTTGGTCGTCCCGGCAACCAAATACCAGATCTTCTCTAGCGCCCCTTCATTAAAGCGCTCCCTGACCAGCGCGGGGTTGAGCACGTCCTTCCCCTGCGCGTCCGCGCCGGATCTCGCCTTCGTCGCCTTGCCCTTGGCTGGACTCATTGCCAGAGAAGGGGGAAGTGTGGAGAAGCGCAGAAAAACGCGGAAGGGAGCGGAGATCGCCGGAGTGCGCAGGCGCAGAGCAGGAGATTGGAGGATTGGGAGCGCGGAGTGGAAGCAGTAACGGCTCCCATGGCCGGCGCGCAGGCTTTATGTCCTGTCTGAACAGTTACCGGGTGAAAGAACATTTTCGGTCTCTGTCGTGGTGGTGTCACGGCATAAGCCACGGGGTGGCTAAAGTTGGGGGTCGGACGTGCGCTGTGGATCTGGGGAGGGCTTGCATGGCGAAAGACATGCATGCGCGAGCTCAAGAAACCGCAAGAACAAAGGAGAAACTCCCAACACCAAAGAACCCAAAACAAAAACAACACGATGTACCCAGGTTCGGGGCCCTCGTGAGGAGGTAACACCCCTACTCCTGCCTCTGTCCCTCTCTTATATGTGTGTACCAAGAACTACAAGTTTGCTTCTTCTGTTGTTTCCTCCAAGGACACAAGAACACTAAATGCTAGAGGGAGGGAGAGACTAGAACTCAGCGCAATAAGTCTAACTGCAGTGTGTGGGCGTCCCTCTCGCAGGAGGAGTTATGGCAGTATTTATAGGGTCCTGGTCGGATTGACCGGAAACCCTAACTTGCCCAGGTCCACTTGGAAGTGACTCCGGGTTAACGGTAATGCCGACGTGGCCTACCCGACCTTGCCGCCGAGCTACCCGAGTAGCCTCAGTCATGTCGTCATGAACTAACCGTGATAGCGCCAAGCTAGTTGATGATGGTCTTCGTATCAGAGACAAGACATGGCTTGCCCATGCCTTGTCCCCTGTCAGCACGTCAGTGCCACAATGGAATAGTCGCGTCCGTGCGGTAACCTCTCATGAGTTCTGGCATGGCTATGCCGACGTTTCCAACCTGCACACAATGCACAAAGAGATGGTGCCAACATGGTAATGTCGGTTCAGTTATGTCGGTTCAGTTATGTCGGTTTACCCATAACTCGGTACAACTTACAGGTCGAACCCCGGGCCCTCTGCCCGGAGGCGAATGTCAGCCACTCCCGAAATACAGATATGTCGGCAAAGCTCTTCCGAGAACTTGTGTCCCTTGCCTTATCTTATCTATGCTTTCCGTTCAACCGAGAGAGTAGCCCTAGGCCTAGCTGCTCGAAGATGTCTTAGGCTTGCTCCCGAAGAAATCTTCGAGAAGCTGGTTCTTAGGAGGACTCTCTGTTCCTGCCTCAACGAGAAGGAGGGGCTGGGGATCTATTTATAGTGTATCAATCTGCCCTTTGCCTCCATCAAAGGACAGCTCCAACTCTTTCCCAAAGGTCACCCTCTATACTGCTCCAAGGGCCAACTTATCACAACCTGAAGGGTCAAGTGACTCTTGGTGTTAGCCAAAGGGCCAATCTTACTGGCAATGGGACCAAGTTGTCCACACCTTTACCCTACCCGGGGGTAGCCCCCCGACACTAGTTCCCGAAGCTGGTGTAGTTCGACAACTTTGGATGTCTGGCTGCACTAGATTAAAATATACTTATCCTCATACAACAAGCTCCGACATTACCATGTCGGTTCCTTCAGTTATCAAACTTTTTTGTCACTTGCTCCAAACTTTACCCGGTGTTATCATGCCGACTAATTCATGCCTCTGCCGACACTCCCTACCTTAACGGTTCCTCCCGACACATCCAAATCTTTTGGTAGATCTAATCATGCCACCTGCCGTTGCAAGATCACCTCTCCTTTCTGTATTATTTTTTTCCACTGACAAACTGTCTTGAACAAGCCTCAGAGGGGACCCAGCCGATGTAAAATCCCTCAGGCACTCGAGTGCGTTTGACTTAGGTGCACTGCCTCGGTTCCCTGGTGGCCCAACACAGATGATCCCACCGCCTAGCTGTTGGTATTGTGTGGCCCAATACGTGGCCGATCGTGCGCTCGCACGAATCTCAACCGCACCAACTGCCACACACGATCCCACGATTTGTTCGAAACTGCTCACGGCGGGAAAATTGGAAACCGATGTTCCCCCTCCTTCTTAAATACGACCACGAGCACCTTTCCTTCCCCTTCCTTCTTCACTTACTCATCCTTGCCTTCTCATCTTCTCCGCCGCCGCGTCCGCGCCCTCGGACGAACACGTGCTCGTGGCCGCTGACGAACCTCTCCGGTGTCCTTGATTGGAGGTCGCGGATCCTCTCTGCCTCCTCTGCCGTGCGATTATGTCGCGCCCAACTCATCTCCGGTAATATCTCATCTGCAACATCTCAATGTTTTCGGCGTTCGCCCATGCTAGTTCATCTCCGTCGCCGATGTTCTTCTTCAGATCTTGATGTTCCGACATGATTAGGGTTCACCGTCTCGTGAAATGGTAGCAGGGTTCATATTGCTTAGCCCAGATTCGTATTGGCCTTGAGGTACAGATCTAGGCATCACACATTAGAGGAAATCGGCCTTTCTAGGGTTGCAGTTCGTCTCCTCCATAGTATCTTATACGCGTATTTACTGTGATTTGTTACTGCTTCTTCAGATCTTCTTTCTCTGGTTTATCCAATTAGGCTGTTTACATCCGACTTACCAACTTTAGACCTTATGCCGACCTGCCCCGAGTTACCTTTTATGTCGGCACTTAACTCGGTTCCTTTCCACAGGCTCATCCCGGCATGTCCTCAAGCCAACACTCAGAGCCCACTGACATGGCCGCCGAGGGAATTCGGGGTGGCTGGGAGGGATCCGACACTGATCGGAAGGATATTGCATGGCTGCGCCGGTCACGCTGTAATCCGTATCAAGTTCTGTGTCGGTTGCTGAAGGAGGAGAACGAACCTTAGCACTGAGACGGGGAACGGGTTGTTTTTGTCACCCACTTTGAACGTGGCTTTAGCCTTTCGGCCAGCCGTTTCTTTCGCTCCTTCCTCGACACTTTCGGCATCCAATCTAATAATCTCCCCGCCAACTCTATTACGGCCCTCTCGGCCTTTGTCTCCTTCTCTGAGGCTTACCTCGGTCTCTGGCCCATCGTAAATCTCTGTGCCAAGTATTTCCAACTCCGGAAACAGAGCGTTCTGAATCCGAGAGTCAAGGAGAAGGAAATGACCGCTTGCGGCGCGACCATTGTCACCGTCCGGAAGTTCATCAACTTTGAAGGAGATATGACCCTTCAAACTTCCCCAAGATCACCGGGCTAGAATCTTGCCGGAAGTGTCAAAGGAGCTTCTTGTACGTGCGCAACCCGGAGCACGTGTGAGAGGCCACCGCCGTAGAATACATCAACTTGCCCGAGTTTCACATTGAGCCCCCCACTGCTCAACTCAATTAGTCGCTTGACCCAAAGAAGAATATCGGGGAGATCAATCTGATCAACAAGTACCTCCTTACCATCAATGAGACCCTTAGTGCCGACGATCTTCTGCGGACTTTCAATGTCCGCAGAGTTTGCCCTCTCTAGTCTCGAGCTCACAAAATCTGCCACATGAGTGGCCCGTACGACCCGACTAGGGTCAGTACTTTCGAGTTGGACAAGGCTGTCGTCCATCGGCGCGTTCGGGCAATCGCTCAGACCGAGATGGGCGATGATTGGGAGTGGGGGATGACTCCTCACAGTCGCTCCAATCCACGGAACATGTAAGCTCCCTCTTATACCTCCCGACATACCTTATTGTCCAGATTATCATACGTCGGTTTGTTGCTCACAGCCTTTTACTAATGATCTTACTTCCCTTTGTTTTTTCCTTAGCGATTCGGCCGTCAAACTGAGGAGGCCGCTCAGTATGGTGAGGGTCAGTGGCAACCCGACCTCCCCGTCCCGGCTACACCTTCGACAGAAGATCCAGATGCCTATGATCACCTGCCCATACCGGCACCCCGTGCTGTTGCCGCGGGTAAGGCCCCAACCCGTTTCGTCTTACAGGATTGTCGGATGATGACGACAGCGTGATACTAGAGATTACTCCTGCCACTCCTCTAGCCTTTTCTTACCCGACCTCTCCGACATCAATTGTGTCGAATGCCACGGGAGCCATGCACAAGCGCGCTGCCATCGGCGTTTCCACCTCGACCAACCCGGAGACCGCCGTGCCTGCGGCCAAGAAGGCCAAGACCAAGGCCATCGTCAAGAGGCCCGTCCAACGGAAGCCTCCGACCTCCATCGGGTACGTAATCTCCAACTTAGCTTGCGCTTTTCACCTTTTTCTTTTGCTCAACACACTTGCCTTCCGACCTAACTTCCTCCTTGCGTCTTTGCCGCAGTGCCGCGCTTGATCAATCCGGCTAGTCTACCTAGGGGTATCTATGACATGGATCAATCCGGCTAGTCCATGGTGGCCCAGCGGTGGTAAGGATGCCTGCCGGGCGGCCTAGATAGTATACGTACAAGGAAGTAGGCGGACGGTCCATGGAAGGCAGAAGACCGAAGCCCATCAAGCCACCAAGCTGAAGACGAAAGGCGGCAACTAAGCTGGCTAGGTCTAGGACTCTGATTACTTGCCGGACAAGTACTTCCCTTGTATCCCGGTGCTTGGCCGCCTATATAAACCGGCCACCGGGAAGCCTTTAGGTAACGCTCCAATTCGCAACATACACATTGTAACCTTTCACGGCTATTGCCATATAGCGAATTATAGCAACACGTAGGGTCTCGCCACCGCTGCGAGATCAGAAGCTCGGTAACCTTGCCGTGTTAAATCCTGACCTCGATGACTCCAACCTTCTTCCCCTCATCCATCCGTAGGCTAGAGGACCCCCATCTCCTATCAATTATGCAGATGCTCCGACAGTTGGCACCCACCGTGGGGTATAAGGTTTCTGACATCATGTTCCTGGCGGGAACACTTGGCGGCGTGGGCAAGGAGATCGCCATCAGCCGCGTCACAAGTTATGGCGGCCACAGCTACATCAACTCAGATGCTTCCTGGCTCCCGGCGGACGACTACCTCATCGGATGCGCAATCGTGCCGATCGGAGGAATCGACGTCTTCATCGGGTACACGACGGAGGCGTACGGCTTACCGCGTTTCTACAACCCCACCCACCAACCCTTCGACCAAGCAGTCCTAGGAGTCGGCTGGATCTGACTTCCACTTCGTCGGAGTTGTCGGACTGGGATCCGACTCCCAGCCGGAAAACAACGATCCTGAATCAATCCTTCCTGCTCTTCAGATGTCGGATCCCGATCTACCTTTCAAGTCAACGTGGATTCTGACTCTGATGATGATGCTAGTCTCTTCGACGAGAGAGTCAGAAGCTGCTTTTCCAGTGCTAATCTAGTTCCTTCAGAGAACACAGTGGATACAGACATGCCTGACAAGCTAGCTATGATGGCTGTTATCGGCAATGAAACAACCCCAGCCGCTTCTGATCTGCAGGACAAGCCGGAGGAAATAGGCAGCAACACCAACGTCGGCCAAATCGTTGACGGTTCCGACAAGGTGCAGGCGAAAAAGAAAGCTGGTCTCGAAAAAGGCGGCAACAGCAAACCTACGGATTTGCTCTCCGTCATCAAGGAAGTTGACAAAATCATGATCACTCCAGTGACTAAAAATACCCCACTCGACAAAGTGGAGGAGCTCAGGCGTCACATGCTTTTGCACTCTAATTTCCTACGCAAAAGGGAGGAGCATGTTGAGAGTCTTGCGAAGAAGATCGAGAAGGAGTAGGAAAAGATGTCGGGAAAGCCGAACAAGAAGCTCTTTGAAGAAAAGAAATGTCCACAAAAAAACGCTGTGACAAAGAGCCGCCAATCTATGCGACCACAACAGTTCAACATCTAGGTTTCGACTAGCGCACAACACCACAGCGTACGTACAGAAGGGGGGATGTTGTTTTCTGCACCCCGATCCTTAACGCTGCTGCTGCGCTCGATACCTAACCGTGGACACGGCTCATCGATAAGATTATACCCTGCAGGTGTGCACTACTGTACCCATACTCGTTTGATCAACCCCAAAAAGCAAGCTAGAAGGTAGGGCATCTCAACACGGCAAATCACTTCTCTGCAACTCATCCAGGGAACCGCATGATTGTGCGCACGGTTGCTCAGCCCCATACCCGGAACTTCGCAACACTCTAAGAACGTGCCACCCTATATGAGAATCGACTACTCCATCATCATGAGATCGTTATGTAACCATATGCATGCATCAAATGGAAAGCACGAACTACTTTCGGCGCCCTGGATAAGAAGCAGATTAGATCGAAGCCGCGGGGGGCTCCATAAGGCCTCCCACAAGTGGTTAGTGCACTCAAAATTGGATCCGAGGGCAAGAACTGAGTTCCTAGGTGACACTTAGCAGAACAAAGCACCTCGCATGGCCTTCTGTCGGTGCCTTATCATTTAGTTATAATTCCCAACAGAAGATAACATTTTATTAAAATAGACATTCTACCATGCTAAGTATATGTTACATAGGACAAACAGACGCGCAGAACCAACCTTAAGCATGCACTACGACTCGCAAAGGCTAACAAATAAACATACAACAGGTGATGGGATGTGGGGATAAAGTTTTATAGGGATGCAGGATAATATGTGATGGGACCGCAATTCAAGAATCGTAAACTAGTCTAGCATAGATCAAAAGTCACGGATGAAAATCAAACAGCCTGTAACAAGTTAGCAGTAGCTTGTCTAGCAGCTCGAGGCCTAGCACGAAAGCTGGAACCTCAGTATCGTAAGTACCGTCAACAGGCACGTCGTCGTCTACCTAGAGAAAAGCAAAACATAGACAATAGGAAACATAATCAATACATGGAAATGCGCAAACAATTGATGGTGCATGGCATGGCAAGATGTAATACGAGATGCACTTAATCCAAATTAAGCGGGAATGCATTCCCAACAGTTTATATTTAGGTTCAAGTTATTTATCTACACCTCAAATTAAATGTTCATTAACATGGCAAGACATGGCACAAATGATCTAATCAAATTATATGGAATAGGATATTAATTACCCCACACATTCCATATTTAATTATATTGTTACATTTGTTAATGTCAACTGTCTGGTTATGACTCCCTAGAATTGGGGGTAGTCACTTCCTGAAGTGTAGTTCGTGAAGGGGATTGAACGCGGAGGTCAAGACCCTCGAGGGACACGGTGACGTTGCTCGCCGGACCTGAAGAAGGAACACCCACGACAGAGATAGACACCGGCCCGTACCCAGCTTCACGACCCTCGTGTGGAGGTAAGACCGCTACTCCTACTTGTCTGTATTAGATTATGGTGGTTACAGTACAGCAGAGCTTGACGAGGACCCCCTTTAGGCGGTTCTAGCCTGGGGAGGGAAGCGATGGTCTTCTTCCTCCTCCAGCCAGAGGCTATTCTACTTGGGCTTGCTAGGGTTTACAAGCGTGGTTACAAGCAATTGGCCGACCTTTCCTAAGATGGAAGTCTTGTCCCTTTTATAGGCGCCTTCGGCGCTCTCCTTCTGCTTGGCCTTCAAGGTGGTTCCCACAAGGCAGAGGCGTGGTGGAGCAGAAGTCCACATCGGCCCGTTCGTCCATGGACACGGTCCATTGCTGATAAAGGTGGGCGCGATGGCCGACCAGCAGCCGACCGCGGAGTTCTGCTGCAGGGGAGGTAGTCTCTGAGGTGGAGCCCACGATGACGTTCTCCGTTGGAGGGTTGCGCCGTCCACCCGCTTTATCGCCAGAGTAGAAGGTCCCGGCTGTTCCGCAGCAGGCAGCGCGGCTTTATTGACCCCTTTATCGCCTAAAACGACAACGGGGGTGCTTGCGTCACCATGTGGGCATGGCAGGGGCCATGTGCATCTTGTCGTGCTTCCTTGGAGGCGACATTTCCCTTCAGGCGTAAGGAGGCTTGAGGGGGGGGTTCCTGTTGGATTCCCTCGAGGCGCGCTGGCGCCTCGGGAGGGTCCCTTGAAGCGAGGGATCCCGTGAGGCCCTCGTTTCCTCTTCAGGCCCTCGAGGGGAATTGCCTCTCGAGGGTCCCGCCAGACAGTGATGCCTGGTCCTTAGTCGTTTCGTCTGACTGGCCAGCGTGCGAGGCCTGTGGGGAGTGGGCTCTCCATACCCCAGTTCCCACTGGCCCGACAGTAGCCCCCGGGCCCGTGATAGGCACAATTGAGCCCATGGGCTCAGACGAAGCGTTGTGGGCCCTTAGTGCCCAGCCGGCCCGAGCCACGCGGCACTCAGACGAGTAACGGTCTCGCACGATCATGGGCGTGAGTCGTGGGGGTTCCTACCACGACCCGGCAACTGCTCCTTGAGGGGATATAAAGCCCGAGCGTTGCAGCAGGGAGCCGTTACCGTTTCCAATCCTTATCGCAAAAGTTTCCGCCTCCTAGAGCTCTCCGCCTCCGCTCTCTTTTGCGATTCTCCATTCTCCGTCTCCTTCAATCCTCTGAGCCCGTGACGATGAGCCCCCTCAAGAGCAAGGGCAAGGCCGCAGCGGGGTCTTCCTCTCAGGCGGAGGCCCCTGAGGTCGTACAGGGCGCGGCGCTACTGGGCGTGAGCGTCAATGAGAAGGCGCTCGGCAAGGTCAGCTTCCTGGTGGCGGCCCGGACGAACGAGCACGGTGCCACTGCCCTGAAGCCCGCGTTGCACGGGAAGCGCCTGCGAGGGTACTTCCCGATCTTCCAACATTGCCTCGCCGCTGGGTCTGGTGCCGCCCTTCTCGCCATTCCTGGAGGCGGTGCTGGCGTTCTATCAGGTGCAGTTATTGCATCTGCAGCCCAACTCCATCCTCATCCTCGCCGTCTTCGCCTACCTCTGCGAGGCGTATCTGGGGCTAGAGCCCAAGGTGGGGCTGTTCCGGTGCTTCTACGCGCTCCGGAGCACGGCGAAGAATGAGCGCTCAGGGTGCATCTCATTCTGCATCGTCGACGGTATGGGGAGCGTCTACACCCCCATGTCCTGGAGCGAGACCACGGCCATCACTTCAGTGACGAAGAAGGTGGATGACTTCCGCCAGGAGTGGTTCTACATTGGGGTGGAGCGTCCCTGCGCCTTTCTCGAGGTCCCCGACGAGCCTCCGCTGAAGAACTCCCACTGGGGCAAGGCCACCTTCGACGGTGCGAGGAATGTAAGCATGATGGGGCGCCTGAGCTTCCTCCACGAGGAGGGCCTCACGGGGCAGATGATCGTGGCGGACTTCGTGACGCGCCCCTTCAGGCACACTCGGTGCCCATATGGATGTACTCGGGGCCGAGCGACAAGATGCGTCTTCATGTCGAGGACAACGACAAGGACGCCGTCGACAATGTCCTATCCGCGCTCTTGGTCAATCCATCGTTGCCTGCCGTGGATATGCTACCCGCGACGCTCGGGCCCCTTCATCAATGCAACTTGACGGAGCGCATGGACATCCTGGAGGGGGTCCCCCGTTTACCTCGACAGGCTAGGCAGACTCGGAGTTGCCAACGCCAGCCATGCGGGGAGCGGAAGGGGCAGATTCTCCCTCGGCCTCAGGAGCTGGCCTAGGTGAGGAGGAGACCACGGCAGGGGAGGTCTCTTCTTCGAGGGCAGGGCCATTTACTTACGAGATCTGCGACATCCCGTCAGGTGATGACGATGCCTTCGTGGTGGCTCCCTCGCGCCCCGTGGAGAAAGAGGAGGCCTCTGACGCGGAGGCCTCTCCAAAAAGGCGCGGGCCCCGCACCAAGGCCGCCGTGGACCGCGTGGGGGCGAGACCGTCTGATGTCCCCTCGAAAAGGAAGGTGGTGACGCCCCCCGCAAGGCCTGGGTCCAAGATCTTCCCCTCATGGCGCTCGCCAGGCTTGGCGTGGGTTGATGCTGGCGCCCCCCTTCAGGGTAAGTGCTCACGACGCTTGGTCGCTTGATCTTTGTTTTCTCTCTTTTTACTTTGCGCTTTATTGAAGGTATTTTCTTGGGTGTAACGCCCCGGGATTTATCCCAATTAGTTTTTTTGTTGTTTTTCTTTTGTGTATCATCATGTCATTATTCATCATGCATTGGTCACTTCATTTAATTTATTGCATTTAAATTTAAACTCCCTTTAAATTCAAATCACACAATTTGAATTCAAATACATTTCAAATTAATTAAAATGTGTATTTTAAATCTTTTGCAAATATTATAAAAACTAGTTTATTAAATTGCCCATTTTAAACTAAAACTATTTTTGTAAAGTTTCTTTATTTAAATTCGTTTCTATTTTTGTTTTAAAATACAAAAACAGAAAAGAATTAAACCAAAAATAAAAGTTCAGAGAAGAAAAGCCTCACCTGGTCGAAGCCCACTTGGCCCATATCCCCTCTGGCCCAGCCCACCTTACCTTCTTCCTCGTACGGACACAGATGAACAACTCCCCCTTTCCACCTCAGCCATGGTGATCCCCCACCATGTGCTCTCCCTCCCCCTCCTACTTAGCCCGACCCCCTCCTCCTCTGCCCTAACCATAGCTTCCTCCTCCCTCCCTCGCGCCGCCGCCTCCTCCCCCTTCTTCTCCTCTCGTTTTCATCCTCTGTTTTTCTTCTCCCCGAAGCCACCGGAGCAACCTCACCGGCCCCCGCTACTCCGGTGCTGTCGAAGGCCAGCGGAGGAGCCACGAAGCTCCGCCTCGTCCTCCTCGCCGTGCAAGGCGAAGGAATCGAGCCGGGAGCTGCTCGGACGGTCGGCCTCGTCCCCGTCGTTCTCGGCACCGACGCCGCCGTCGCCGCAAGATTCCCCGTCTCCGGTCTTCCCCGGCCGGAACCACTACCCCGAGCCTCCTCCCGGTGAGCCGAGCTTACGATTCCCTCTCTTCCCCCTTCAATTCGTGGCCGGATTGGTCGAATTCGTCCACAGCATCTCCGGTCCGCCATGGACGAACAGAGAGCTTCGCTCTGTTTCTCCTCCTCCGCTCGACCCTGCACCAAATCCACACCTCCGAGCACCCAACCCGAACCACTCCAGCACCCAGCGCCCTCCCCTGCATCCTATACCGACGCGAAGAGTCCAGCAACGCTCGCTCAGGTTCGTCCTCGTCGTTCGTTCCACCGGATCCGTTCGTCAGTGCGCACTTGGGGTTCAGATTCAGTTAATGCGTCGCGCGTTGTTCATCTTTTATCCGTGTCCGATTCAAACATCAACACCAACCGTCCCACTGGCTGCGCACCTTCTTTCCCTCCGTTTGGGTCGCGAGTTCGATTCCCACCATCCACCGACAGTTCCTTTTTTTCCTGCTTTTTCCATCAGATTCAGTTAAAGTGCAAACAATCATATACAGAGGCGTCGTCAAATATCAGAAGCACCAAATCAGTCCAGTGGTTAGGTCCCTTTTCCTCACCTAGGCAATCCCTAGTTCGAATCCTTGTGGAAGCTTTAACCCACACATTTTTCTCTCTTTCTTTTTAAATATGTATATCTTATATATGTACTATCTTTTGTTCCACAATTTCAGATAATACAAACTTTATATCTATTTTTATCATAAAAATGAAATGAACATTAATTTGCCATTCTTATGTCATTTTGCATCTTTTATTTTAAATGCTTAGTGTAGTTTAATAATTACACCTAAATAATAAATATGGAATATGTTGGGTAAATATTTAATTATTGCATCATTCCATTTAATTTAATTAGATCACCCATGCCATGTGTTACCATGTTAACCAACATTTAATATTGCTGAGTAAATAAATAACTTGCACCTAAATATTAATTGTCGGGGTTGCTTTCCCGCTTAATTTGGATTACCTGCACTGTATTGCATCTTGCCATGCCATGCATCATTCTCGTATGATCATGTTGAATCTTTTGCCGTAGTTGTAAAATGCATCTTTTACGCTTTCCAGTGTTTGTTGCTTCTTCGCGGATAAGACGTTGAGATGTGTGAGCAACGACAAGATCTGCTTCCATGCGGGATTCCAGGCAAGCAAAGTTTGCTTGTTTACCTATACATTGTGTTTCATTCCTGTCGTTGATCTCTGCTACCCTAGTATTCGATTCTTGAAATTGCGATCCCATCACATGTTTATCCTGCAGCCTATACAGCTTTATCCCCACATCCTATCACCTGTTGTTTGTTTATCTGCTGGCCTTGCGAGTCGTAGCGCATGCTTAGCGTTGACTGTGCGAGTCGTCTGTTGGTCTTATGTTTTCATCTGCTTAGTATGTTATATTATTCTACCTTAATAAAATGTTGTATTATATTGGGGTATTATAATTAAAAGATAAGGCACCAGGCGGAAGGCCTTGCGAGGTGCTTTGTTCTGCTCAGTGTCGACCTAGGAACTGAGATTTTGTCCTCGGATCCAATTTTGAGCGCACTAACCACTTGTGGGAGGCCCAATGGAGCCCCCCTCGACTTTGAACGGATCCGCAGCTCGTCCATGTGCCGCAAGTAGTTCGGGTTTTCCATTTGCTCATATGCATGCGCATGATGATGAAGATGATGATGAAGATGATGATGATGATGAGAGGGTATGTGATACGGGGGGTCATATAGGGGTGGTGCACGCGTAGCGGACAGTTCCTACTGTGGTTTGAGCCGCATGGCGCGTAGGCACAAACTAATGAGTCCGCAATTGAGATTCGGCCGGACTCCTGACGCGGGTAACAACTCATAGTGAAGGAATAAGTCGTGTTGAGAAGCCCTGATGCTTGCTTGGGTTGATCATGCGAGTATGGGTACAGTAGTGCACCCCTGCAGGGTATAATCTTATCGATGAGCCGTGTCCACGGTTATGGACGACTTTGGTGATGATGCTGGCTAACAAGATCTAGACAACTTACACCTAATCATTGTTAATTAATGTGACTAGTAATATAGCATTACTTACACCATAACTGGTAATTAAAATTGTTAACGTGTGAGTTTCCCGAATTGCTTCCTCATATTTGGTTGAGGGGGTTAATTCGAGAATGGGTTATGTTTGGTGTTAGTTGTAGATGTTTACCTTATGCGCTCTCTTATCCCTCTCTGATTAGACGGAAGTTGCAGCGTGTCTCTTTAGGTTGCTAGTGCTGCTGCCGCTAAGTCCACCTCCCCTATATTTTGGGAGATGGTGTAGAAAGCCGGCAAGTCGGTTTTGCTTGCCAGGGAGTGCCCTGACCCTCTTTTGGGATGTGCTTTATGTGCAGTCAACAGGTTCGAAGTCAGACGACGTTAGCTTGGGAATCCCTCCGGCTTGGCTGGACAGGGATATGGCGCCATTGCTTATCTTCAGGACTCTTAGTCCAATTTGCTTCTTATCCGTAGTCGGATACTATTCTGCTTCCGCTGTCATTTGTATCTTTGTATTGTATATTTGAATCTTGACTCGTTCGAGTCGTTGTTCTATTTTATCTTCTGTTGTATTTGTGGATGTATCGGAACTATTGTAATGTTATCACAATTCCACCCACATAATGCGCATGTTTCGGCGTGCACATTATGTCTGGTGGGCGACCTAAAATCGTTATTATGAGGATTTCGGCGGGAGCGCTTAAATCTACATAGTACCGATTTTAGGGCGCACAAAGTGGTATCAGAGCCTTGGTTTCGATCTCCTTGTTGTTTTGATACAAATGGTTATCGAAGCAGCGGGTCCACAAAAGCCTGTAGGATAACCTCGCTAACGGTCGTTGTTTCTAGAGTGTCGAAAACAATTTGACAAAAATTATTTTTTGAAATGATCTCAATAGGTTTCTATTTACTCCTTACCTCAATTCTATTTCTCCTCTTACCTTACTTGTTTTGGAGTCTCTTCTCTTATCCAAACTTTCAA
This sequence comes from Poa annua, assembly GCA_026929855.1. NCBI lineage: Eukaryota > Viridiplantae > Streptophyta > Magnoliopsida > Poales > Poaceae > Poa > Poa annua. The sequence goes on along the minus strand of CM049426.1, from coordinate 159,639,932 downwards.
AGTTTTAGGATCCTACGTGTGGGTGGACGATTTCTTACCTTTTACCCTATTAGGTTCGATCTTTCTGAGTCGACTTCGTCGTGAGCAACAATCCCTTGTTAGTGGTGTTGAGAATTTCAAGGTGGAGCAACAATCCCTTGTTAGTGGTGTCGAGAAGTTCATCACGGAGCTTGAATACTCGATAGATACCCCTCTCTTCTTGTGGTCTCGGCGTGGATCGCGGGACGCGATCCCTTGTTAGTGGTGTCGATTGTAACGCCCCGGGATTTATCCCCAATTAGTTTTTTTGTTGTTTTTCTTTTGTGCATCATCATGTCATTATTCATCATGCATTGGTCACTTCATTTAATTTAGTGCATTTAAATTTAAACTCCCTTTAAATTCAAATCACACAATTTGAATTCAAATACATTTCAAATTAATTAAAATGTGTATTTTAAATCTTTTGCAAATATTATAAAAACTAGTTTATTAAATTGCCCATTTTAAACTAAAACTATTTTTGTAAAGTTTCTTTATTTAAATTCTTTTCTATTTTTGTTTTAAAATACAAAAACAGAAAAGAATTAAACCAAAAATAAAAGTTCAGAGAAGAAAAGCCTCACCTGGTCGAAGCCCACTTGGCCCATATCCCCTCTGGCCCAGCCCACCTTACCTTCTTCCTCGTACGGACACAGACGAACAACTCTCCCTTTCCACCTCAGCCATGGTGATCCCGCACCATGTGCTCTCCCTCCCCCTCCTACTTAGCCCGGCCCCCTCCTCCTCTGCCCTAACCCTAGCTTCCTCCTCCCTCCCTCGCGCCGCCGCCTCCTCCCCCTTCTTCTCCTCTCGTTTTCATCCTCTGTTTTTCTTCTCCCCGAAGCCACCGGAGCAACCTCACCGGCCCCCGCTACTCCAGTGCTGTCGAAGGCCAGCGGAGGAGCCACGAAGCTCCGCCTCGTCCTCCTCGCCGTGCCAGGCGAAGGAATCGAGCCGGGAGCTGCTCGAACGGTCGGCCTCGTCCCCGTCGTTCTCGGCACCGACGCCGCCGTCGCCGCAAGATTCCCCGTCTCCGGTCTTCCCCGGCCGGAACCACTACCCCGAGCCTCCTCCCGGTGAGCCGAGCTTCCGATTCCCTCTCTTCCCCCTTCAATTCGTGGCCGGATTGGTCGAATTCGTCCACAGCAACTCCGGTCCGCCATGGACGAACAGAGAGCTTCGCTCTGTTTCTCCTCCTCCGCTCGACCCTGCACCAAATCCACGCCTCCGAGCACCCAACCCGAACCACTCCAGCACCCAGCGCCCTCCCCTGCATCTTATACCGACGCGAAGAGACCAGCAACGCTCGCTCAGGTTCGTCCTCGTCGTTCGTTCCACCGGATCCGTTCGTCAGTGCGCACTTGGGGTTCAGATTCAGTTAATGCGTCGCGCGTTGTTCATCTTTTATCCGTGTCCGATTCAAACATCAACACCAACCGTCCCACTGGCTGCGCACCTTCTTTCCCTCCGTTTGGGTCGCGAGTTCGATTCCCACCATCCGCCGACAGTTCCTTTTTTTCCTGCTTTTTCCATCAGATTCAGTTAAAGTGCAAACAATCATATACAGAGGCGTCGTACAAATATCAGAAGCACCAAATCAGTCTAGTGGTTAGGTCCCTTTTCCTCACCCAGGCAATCCCTACTTCGAATCCTTGTGGAAGCTTTAACCCACACCTTTTTCTCTCTTTCTTTTTAAATATGTAAATCTTATATATGTACTATCTTTTGTTCCACAATTTCAGATAATACAAACTTTATATCTATTTTTATCAGAAAAATGAAATGAACATTAATATGCCATTCTTATGTCATTTTCCATCTTTTATTTTAAATGCTTAGTGTAGTTTAATAATTGCACCTAAATAATAAATATGGAATATGTTGGGTAAATATTTAATTATTGCCCCATTCCATTTAATTTAATTAGATCACCCATGCCATGTGTTACCATGTTAACCAACATTTAATATTGCTGAGTAAATAAATAACTTGCACCTAAATATTAATTGTCGGGGTTGCTTTCCCGCTTAATTTGGATTACCTGCACTGTATTGAATCTTGCCATGCCATGCATCATTCTCGTATGATCATGCTGAATCTTTTGCCGTAGTTGTAAAATGCATCTTTTACGCTTTCCAGTGTTTGTTGCTTCTTCGCGGATAAGACGTTGAGATGTGTGAGCAACGACAAGATCTGCTTCCATGCGGGATTCCAGGCAAGCAAAGTTTGCTTGTTTACCTATACATTGTCTTTCATTCCTGCCGTTGATCTCTGCTATCCTAGTATTCGATTCTTGAAATTGCGATCCCATCACATGTTTATCCTGCAGCCTATACAGCTTTATCCCCACATCCTATCACCTGTTGTTTGTTTATCTGTTGGCCTTGCGAGTCGTAGCGCATGCTTAGCGTTGACTGTGCGAGTCGTCTGTTGGTCTTATGTTTTCATCTGCTTAGTATGTTATATTATTCTACCTTAATAAAATGTTGTATTATATTGGGGTATTATAATTAAAAGATAAGGCACCAGGCGGAAGGCCTTGCGAGGTGCTTTGTTCTGCTCAGTGTCGACCTAGGAACTGAGATTTTGTCCTCGGATCCAATTTTGAGCGCACTAACCACTTGTGGGAGGCCCAATGGAGCCCCCTCGACTTTGAACGGATATGCAGCTCGTCCATGTGCCGCAAGTAGTTCGGGTTTTCCATTTGCTCATATGCATGTGCATGATGATGAAGATGATGATGATGAGAGGGTATGTGATACGGGGGGTCATATAGGGGTGGTGCGCGCGTAGCGGACAGTTCCTACTGTGGTTTGAGCCGCATGGAGCGTAGGCACAAACTAATGAGTCCGCAATTGAGATTCGGCCGGACTCCTGACGCGGGTAACAACTCATATGGGTGGCACTTGGACTTGCTGTAGCGAAGGAATAAGTCGTGTTGAGAAGCCCTGATGCTTGCTTGGGTTGATCATGCGAGTATGGGTACAGTAGTGCACCCCTGCAGGGTATAATCTTATCAATGAGCCGTGTCCACGGTTATGGACGACTTTGGTGATGATGCTGGCTAACAAGATCTAGACAACTTACACCTAATCATTGTTAATTAATGTGACTAGTAATATAGAATTGCTTACACCATAACTGGTAATTAAAATTGTTAATGTGTGAGTTTCCCGAATTGCTTCCTCATATTTGGTTGAGGGGGTTAATTCGAGAATGGGTTATGTTTGGCGTTAGTTGTAGATGTTTACCTTATGCGCTCTCTTATCCCTCTCTGATTAGACGGAAGTTGTAGCGTGTCTCTTTAGGTTGCTAGTGCTGCTGCCGCTAAGTCCACCTCCCTTATATTTTGGGAGATGGTGTAGAAAGCAGGCAAGTCGGTTTTGCTTGCCAGGGAGTGCCCAGACCCTCTTTTGGGATGTGCTTTATGTGCAGTCAACAGGTTCGAAGTCTGACGACGTTAGCTTGGGAATCCCTCCGGCTTGGCTGGGCAGGGATATGCCGCCATTGCTTATCTTCAGGACTCTTAGTCCAATTTGCTTCTTATCCGTAGTCGGATACTATTCTGCTTCCGCTGTCATTTGTATCTTTGTATTGTATATTTGTATCTTGACTCGTTCGAGTCGTTGTTGTATTTTATCTTCTGTTGTATTTGTGGATGTATCGGAACTATTGTAATGTTATCACAATTCCACCCACATAATGCGCATGTTTCGGCGTGCACATTATGTCTGGTGGGCGACCTAAAATCGTTATTATACGGATTTCGGCGGGAGCGCTTAAATCTACATAGTACCGATTTTAGGGCGTCACATTGGGCCTCTGCCAGTGATCTTGTGCCTGCGAAGCACCGTAGGCTTTGTAAGGCAGCTGAGGTGAAGAGAGCCACGACAGAGGCCGTGGCTGACGAGGCCACAAGGCCTGTGGAGACAGCCTCCACAGCCCCCACTGAGGGGGTGCCTCAAGTGGAGGCGGCTGCGCCTCAGGCGGGGGCGACAGAGCCTCAGGTGGAGAGGGAGACGCCGTGCCCAGAGGCACCTACGCCGCCCTCCGAGCCGATGGTGGTGGAAACTACCGAGGAGAGGGCTTCCACGACGCATCCCGCTCCTACTCCTCCTCGCGTGGTTACGCCTCCGTGCGAGGCAACTCCGCCGCGTGAAACAACGTCGCCGCGCGTGTCGACGCCACCATGCGCGCCTACCCCGCAGTCTGCGCCCACTGCTCCCGTGCAGCCTGCGACGGAAGCGTGCGAGGCACCAGCAAGCGCGGGCGCGTCCACTAGGGGAGATTGTCCCGCGCCTCCTCGTCAAGCTGGAAGTGAGGAGCACCCTCCTGCCGCGGGGGCCGAAGAGGATGCCGGCGCGTGCGGAGCCCCGGCTAGCCCCCCGGCTATCCCCGAGGCCGGGCCCTCAGGACTCGACGACGGAGCCGGGGCCTCCACAAGTCAGGAGCTGGTCCTTCGAGGCTGGGACTAGAGCGCGGGGCGCCGCGAGGTCGCCGTCAGCCTCGTGAGGGAGTCCTTGGAGGGCTTGGAGGCGCACCTCGCCCTCGGGGACATATGGCTCGCTCGGCAGCAGGAGGAGCTGGCGAGGTCGTGGGCGTCCTTCTATGCGGCGGTCGAGGCACGCCGGCTGGAGGACTTGGCGCTGCAGGCCGCCCGCGAGGAGGCCATCAGCTTCGCCAAGGAGATCCGCGAGGGGGCTATCCGTGATTCCGCAGAGCTCCTCGAGCCGTTCCAAGCGGAACGCGACACTGCTGCGGAGCTCCTGCGTGAGGCCAAGGCAGAGCGCGAGGCGATGAAGGACTCGCTGGCACAGAAGCACCGCGAGCTGGGCCAGCTGGAGAACCAGCTGCTCTCCGCCCATCAGGCCGCCCAGGCCGCCCTGGAGGAAGACCGCAAGAGCTTCGCCGAGCGCGAGCGACAGGTGGCCCTCAAGGAGAAAGAGCTGTGGCAGCACGAGGAGCAACGCCTTTAGGCGGAGAAAGACTTAGCCGCCCAGCGTGAAGCCCTCGAGGAGCGCGAAGGAGACCTGGCCAAGGCGATCTCGAAGTACGACGAGAACATCGCTGCCCAGAAGCTCGCTTATGAGCGCTTCGAGCGGCGTTTCGCCGAGAAGAAGAAGGAGGTCGAGGACGCCCTCGTGGAGCGCAAGAAGCAATTCTGCAAGTCCACCTCTCAGAAGTACCGCGACCTGGCCCAGACGCAGGAGGACCGCTTCAAGGCAAGGCACGCCGCAAATGCTCAGCGGATCGCCGAGCTCGAGAGGGCCAACTCCAAGCTGGAGGCTCGCCTCAAGCGCGCCAAGGACGTTCGTCGCCGAGCGGAGGAGGCCCACACCGAGGCAGTCCACAACCTCAATTCCTTAGCCAAGGACGTGGAGGAGCAGGTGGCCCCTGCGATGGAGCGGGCGGCGGAGGCGTCGGACTCAGCACAGGCGTCTCGCGCGCTCACGAAGCAGTGTGAGCGCATGTTCGAGGCCTTGGTTGCTCGCGGTAACGAGCTTGCTGTGCAGCTTGGCGCGGACGCGCCGCACACCGACACGAGGCCGCGGCGATGCTGCCATGTACCTGGTCTACTTCGACCAGCTCTTCGCGGCACTCGAGGGCACCGTCCCCGAGCTTCGCGAGATGATCGAGGACGAGAGCCGGCAGCTCCTGGGGGTGGTTGTTGATCGCATCTTCACCAACCTCAAGCTCCTCACGCCAGGCTTCGACCTCTCTACCGTTACCGAAGCTGCTCAAGGCGAGGACGCGCAGCGGGTCTCGAGTTCCCTCCGCGAGCAAGTTGACGCCTTCTGCATCCGCTTCAGGCGCGCGGAGGCTGCAGCGGAGGACAGCGAGGAGGAGGCCCGCTCTGCCGAGATCGAGGAGGGTGCCGTGGAGGAGGTCCAAGGCGACACAACTTCCCCCTGAGCCACACCTTATTGCGCCTGCGTGCGCTTGTATCTGAAACAATCTTGTGTTTAGATATTTTTAAGACCTTTTGGCCTGTAATATACTCTTTATTGCTATTTGTATTTAGCTTGATTGCCCCTCGAGAGGTCTCTCTAGACTCATCTTCATGTCTATTTCCTCTCTGCGTCGGTAGGACCCATCTCTTCGTGCCATGACTCCGCCGCTTCGGTATGAAGGAGCAATGACTCCGCATGACCGGGGGGAGTTTAGGCCAAGGAGAGGTAAGAGCCCTGAGTCGCGATGCTCAAGTGCCCCCCTTAGACGTGCGAGTAGTCCATGAAGCGTAAGGGCAAGCGAAGTCGCTTGAGGGGCAAACGTGCGCTAGAGGGTGAGAAAACTCCCTTAAGGCGTGGGTGCGAGACTTAGCTTCTCGGGGTTTTCGCCCTGTAGAGGCTTTTTGCCTGGCGAGGAGGCTCTCTTGAGGGATCATCCCCGGGTGTCTCCTCAGGCTTGTGGACGCTTATGTTCCCTGTAGATGTTAGAGGGGCGAACCCAAACGCTGGAACATGGTTCAAGGGACTCGTGCGCGCTTTTAGGTCCCCTCAGGCGTTCGTCACGAGGATAGTAAATAACAAGGACCTCTGTAGAGATGGCGTGTTTGTGGGATCTTGCCCTCTAGCCAGAGCTCGGACTCTTGGATTTTGCAGTGCTGCTGGTGTGTCATTTGAGGCGCTGGCACCGTACTCAGCCCCCGCTCGCGAGGTATGCATGTGGAGAGATATAAGCGCACACTTCAACAAAGTAATGCGTAAAATAAAACTCACCAAATATATTACACAACGGCGCCGAGACGCTTAGTTCACTTGGGAACGAAATTGTTTCATTATGCTTGGGGTTGCCAAGTTAATGTTTTGACCATGTCGAGGCATGGGGACCATGCATTAGTGGCAGAGACTCTCAAAGGCCTGAGGTGGATCGTTACATGGAGATCTCAGAGGGTTGACCCACGAGAGAAGCCTTTGGAGCTTGGAGGTTTAAGCCGTGAGCTTTTAACCTCTAGAGACAAAAAGTGCTTGGAGGTTGAGCCGTAAGCTGCCTCTTCCGCCAGATGTCTTGACGTGACAATGATCACGGGCGTGACGATGATCACGTTATGAGTTTGTTCCTTCTGGAGACAAAAAGTTGTGTGAGGTTTAAGCCGTGAGCTTTTAACCTCTGGAGACAAAAAATGCTTGGAGATTGAGCCGTAAGCTGCCTCTCCCGCTAGATGTCTTGACGTGACAATGATCATGGGCGTGACGATGGTCACGGGTAGAACTTGCGTAGGTGCATGATGTTCCATGGATTCTTGGGAGACGCCGTCTTGAGTCTCGAGGCGAGCGGCGCCAGGCCTGGCGATGTGGGTGACCCTGTAGGGGCCTTTCCACATCGGGGACAGCTTGCGGAGGCCTTCCCTGGAGAGGATTCGCCTGAGGACGAGATCGCCTGCCTCCAGGGTACGTGAGCGAACGTTGCGGCTGTGGTAGCGTCTCAGGTCCTGCTGGTATTTTTCCGCCCGTAGGGCGGCGCGGCGTCGTAGTCCTTCGAGGACCAGCAGGTCGTCGTTGTGGAGGTCCTCTTGCTGGTCCTCGTTAAAGGCGAGGACCCGTGGGGATCCATGCTTTATCTCTGTGGGGAGCACTGCTTCGGCTCCATAGACGAGGGCGAACGGCGTTTCTCCCGTAGGCTTGGGTGGCGTTGTACGGATGGACCAGAGCACCGAAGGTAGCTCGTTGATCCAGCCCTTGTCGTGGCCTTTGAGGATATCGAAGGTCCTGGTGTTTAGGCCTTTGAGGACTTTCGTGTTTGCGCGCTCAGCCTGTCCGTTGCTTTGCGGATGGGCGACTGAGGCGGTTAGGCACTTCGAAACGGGAGACCAGGCCCCTGATGAATTTCACCGCCGCGCCTGCTGTGATTGTGCGCGTCGCCTCCACTTCAGGCCACTTAGTGAACTTGTCGATGGCCACGAAGAGGTAGCGATATCCACCCTGCGCTGTTGGGAAATGTCCGAGGATGTCCAGCCCCCAGACCGCGAATGGCCAGGAGAGCGGAATGGTCTGTAGCCCCAGCGCAGGTTGGTGGATTTGTTTGGCGTGGAATTGGCAGGCTTCATATGGTTGGACGATGTCCACTGGAGCCTGAAGTGCTTGAGGCCAGTAGAAGTCGCTCCTGAAGACTTTGCCCGCGAGGGTGCGGGCGCACGAATGGTGGCCGCATTCCCCGCTGTGGATGTCCTTGACCAGCAATTAGCCTTCTTCAGGAGGGACGCATTTAAGCGCGGTGCCGTTTGGGCGCTTGCGGTAGAGATTTCCTTCGAGGATTTTGTAAGATTTTGCTTGTCAAGGTAATCTTTGATCTCGTCAATCCATCTTGCTTCTTGATGCACCACTGTGAGCAACAGACGCTCCCCTGTTGGGGGTCCACAGTCTGGCGCCCCGTTTGCAGGTGGTGGGGGGAGAGCTTCGTCTGTGCTTGCGGGCCTTATGGATGCTTTGATGAGCCTTTCTTCAAAGACACCCGACGGCTGAGCTTGCCTCTTTGATGCGCGCTTGGCGATGTCATCAGCCTCTTGGTTCTCCTTTCTTGGGATGTGCATGAGCTCCATTCCCCTTAAGTGCTTCTCAAGCCTAGGGACCTCTTCAAGGTATGCGGCCATGTGGTCATCCTTAGGCTCGTAGCTTTTGTTGGAGAAGTTGACAAGCAGCTGGGAGTCGCCCTTGATGAGTAAGTGCTTGACGCGTAGGGCGATTGCGGCGCGTATGCCAGCAAGCAGGCCTTCTTACTCAGCGATATTTTGGAGATCTTGTCGATTCTGAAGCACAGCTGGACCGCGTAATACAGCTTGTCTCCCTTTGGTGAGATAAGGACCATGCCAGGCCCACCGTGGCGACAAGCGAAAGCTCCGTCGAACTTCATGGTTCAGTGGCTGGGCATTTTGTCTCCACAGGGCTCTTGTTCTTCTCCCAAAGGCTCTTCAGGGGTTGGGTCAGTCCATTCGGCGATAAAGTCTGCCAGCGCTCTTCCTTTGATTGCCCTTGTGGTATCGAAGTGCAAATTGAATGGCTGTAGCTCAATATTCCATCATGCAACACGATCTATGGCGTTTGGGTTGCGCAAGATTTTCTCCAGGGGAAAAGAGGTGACCACCGTGATGGGGTGTCCCTGGAAGTAGTGTCGCGGCTTTCTTGAGGCGACAAGGAGTGCGAGGAGGAGCTTCTGCTGCATCGTATACCGCTCGCGAGCATCGCGCAGTACTGTGCTGACGAAGTAGACTGGATGCTCGATAAGGGTAGTTTGTGTAGCCTTGGTGTCCTCTGCCTAAAGGGGCTCCGCTAGGTCCTCAAGGCAGTTGGCCTCTGGGGGCATTACCTGGCCCTCGAGGGAGTTTGCCTCAAGGGGCTTGTCATGGGCCTCGGGAGGGTTGGCCTCAAGGGACTTGACAGGCTCCCTGGCGGGATCTTCTTGCAGCAGTTTACTTGGAGCGGGCCTCTCGTCGAGCTCCTGATCAGGAGGCTTTTCCTTTGGAGTGGTTGCACTCTTCTTGTGGAGTACTGCCTCTTCCCTTTCTACCACAAGGACGACACTGGCTGTCTGTGGAGTAGCTGATAGGTACAGCTTCAGGTGCTCACCTGTCCTTGGGGCGACCATTACTAGTGGGCTGGCCAGGTACTTCTTCAAGTCCTCAAATGCTTTTTCAGCTTCGGGGGTCCACTTGAAAGTGCATGTTCTTTTCATGATCTTGAAGAAGGGCAGGGCACTTTCGCCAAACTTGGATATGAATCTACCCAAGCTGGCCATGCATCCTGCTAGGCGTTGCATGTCCTAGAGCCTGCGTGGAGGTTGCATGTCCTCTATTGCCTTGATTTTGTCAGGGTTTGCCTCTATGCCTCTGTCAGACACGAGGAAACCAAGCAGTTTGCCTGAAGGCACTCCGAAGACGCACTTGGCGGGGTTGAGCTTGATGTTCACCTTTTTTTTTGAGAATAGCTTGATGTTCACCTTGCGCAGGCTTGCGAAGGTCTCTTCGAGGTCCCGGAGGGGAGTGTCTCCTTCTCGAGATTTTACGACGATGTCATCGACATATGCCTCGGCGTTTCTCCCCATTTGCTCGCCAAGTGCTATCCTCATCAGCCTCTGGAAGGTGGCTCCGGCATTTTTTAGGCCGAAGGGCATGCAGACGTTGCAGTACACACCGCAAGGGGTGAGGAAAGTCGTCTTCTCCTCGTCCTCCTTAGCCATTTTTACCTGATGATAACCAGAGAACGCATCAAGGAAGCAGAGGAGGTCGCAGCCTACCGTGGAGTCCACGATCTGGTCGATTCTTGGCATGGGATAAGGGTCCTTGGGGCAGGCCTTGTTTACGTCGTTGTAGTCGATGCAGAGGCGGCCTCCTCCGGCGGGCTTTGGGACTACCACGCCGTTGGAGAGCCAAGTGGGGTGCGTGACTTCGCGGACGACCTTTGCCGCTTTGAGCTTCTCGACCTCCTTGACGATGAATGCTTGCTTCTCGCGGGCTTGTTTTCTTGCTTTTTGCTTGACGGGGCGCGCGTTTGGGCAGACGGCCAAGTGGTGCTTGATCACCTCCCTCGGTACAGCAGACATATCTGACGGTGTCCATGCGAACATGTCGGAGTTTTCCTGGAGGAAGGCGACGAGCGCGCTTTCCTATTTGGGAGGCAGCGCAGCGCCAATGGTGACGCTAGCCCTCGAGCCTTCAGCCCCCGAGCTGCTGGAGCTTAGAGAGACCTTCTTTGTGGCGGCTGGCTCTTGGGAGAACAACTGCTTTTTCTTCTTGGGCCTCTCGAGAGGCTCTAGGTCTTCGTCCGCGGGGAATTCCATGGCCGCAGCCTTGTAGGCCGTCTCGACAACGCGGGTGGCATCTAAGACATGTCCACGGATGGTGATTGTGCCAACGCTGCCGGGAATCTTGACCATGTTGTAAGCATGATGCGTGACGGCAATGAATTTCGTGAGCGCGGGGTAGCCGAGGTTGGCATTGTACGGCAGGACGATGTGCGCAACATCGAAGTCGATGTGCTCGGTGCGGTAATTCTCCTTGCTTCCGAAGGTGACAGCAAGCCTGACCTGGCCCAGAGGCTCGATCGAGCCGCTGGTGACCCCCGTGAAGGGCCTGGAGGGCATGAGCCGCTCGTAAGGCACTTGAAGCACTTCGAACGTATCTGTGGAGATAACATTCAGGCCTGCTCCACCATCAATGAGTGTCTTGGAGACAACACCGTTGTCGATGGTGGGGCTGTGTAACGCCCCGGGATTTATCCCCTTTTGATTTGTGAGTTTTCTTTTTGCATCGACATGGCATCGCATCGCATTAATTTAATTGTTGCATTTAAATTTAATTTCCACAATTAAATTCAAATGCATTTCAAATTAATTAAAATTGTGTTTTTCAAATCTTTTGCAAATGTTAAAAACTAGTTTATTAAATTGGCTATTCAAAACTAAAAATATTTTGTATAGGTTTTGTATTCATATTGCTTTTCTATTTTGTTTTAAAAATATAAAACTGAAAAGAATAAAAAGGGAGAGAAATAAAGCCCAAGCCCACCTAACCCCAAACCCTAGGTTTTGTCCCCTGAAAACTTTTCCCACCCCTTGAAATTTTTGCAGGCGCCCCCTCCATCTTTTCCTTTTTCCTTTTCTCTTTTCCCCCCTCCTTTTCTTTCCTTTTCTCTTTTTTTTCTTTCCTTTTCTTTTCTTCTTTCCTTTTTTTTCCTTCTCTCTTTCCTTTTTCCCTCCTTCCCGCACGGGAGAGCCTCGCTCCCGAGCCCGCAGTCACGCGCCCGAGCTCCCCGCAGTGTGCTCCGGCCCGGCCGCCGCGCGCACCGCCGCCAGCCGCCGCGCGCGCCCGCGCGCTGCTCGGCCGTGCGCCGCCTCCGGCCGCGCCCGCCGGCCTCCTCCGCCGCGCCCTGCTCGCCGCTGCCGCGCCCGAGCTCCACCCCGACCCGACGCAGCGCCGCCGCCTGCTCCGGCCGCACCGCCCGCCTCCGGCCTCCACGCCGCGCGCGCGCCTCTTCCGCGCCTCCACCTCCGCCTCTAGGCCGGCCTCCTCCGGCCGTGGCCGCGCCGCCGCTCCCCTTCGCGCCCCGAGCACCACGCTGCGCCCCCGAGCCGCTCGCCCGTGCGCCGCCGCCGCCCGCGCGCCAGCCGCCGCGGCCTCCTCCTTCGCCTCCCGAGCGCCGCTCGCCGCCTCCGGCCCGTCTCCCTCACCGCCGCCGCCTCGACCGCCGCCTGCATCGCGCCGCCGCGCGCCCTGCTCCGGCCGCCGCCGCGCCGCTCCGGCCTGAGCTTCCCCGCCGCTGCCCCGAGCGCGCCCTGCCGCCGCCGCGCCGTGCGCCGCCTCCCCGCCTCCGGCCGCGCGCGCCCGCGTCGCCGCCGGCCGCCCTCGCCGCGCCGCTGCACCCGCCGCGCCGCCGCGCTCCACCTCCGTGCCGCGCACCCTGCTCCCCTGCGCCGGCCCGCCGCGCGCCGCCGCTCCCCCACGTCACCGTGCGCGCCCCCCGCCTCTCCCCGCCGTCGCGCGCGTGCTTCACTTCCGCCACGCGCGTCCGCGCCGCCGCGGCCAACCACGCCGGTCGCCGTCGCCGAGCGCATCCGCTCCGCTCCAACGGTTTTCTCCGTCCGGTGTCCTCCGCGTCCGCCGCACGCCGGGTGTCCGACAAAATGCCTGCAAGACCCCGGCGTCGCTTTGTTGTCCGTGTTTGTCCACCCTTCGTGGTGTTGCCCGTGCGCGTCGTCTTCCGGTGCCGCGTTCCTGTGACTGCCCATGTTCGTGTTTCGGCGCCCGCCCGTGCGCGTTTCCTTCCGGTGTCCGTTGTCGTGGCCCCGAAGACCGGATACGACAAGTGCGCCACCGACCCCGATGCTGGTGCTCCGAACAACGACCAACCGAGTACGACTACTTCCCCGGCCACTTCCACGACACCGACAAACGACGATGCCCCGGTTCAGCGACGACTACTTCCATGACGACGAATACTTCCTCTACAGACCGAAGACGTCGGTTTCGAACCCTATCTCTCTCAATCAAACGTGCGAACCCAAACCCTAACCCTAAAAACCTATTTTTATTAAATGTCATCTATCTTGTGCATATCGCATCATAATTGCATTTGTTGCATCTCTTGGGTTTGTGGGTGTAGCAAATCACCTAAATAATAAATATGGAATGTGTGGGGCAAATCAATATATGTATTGCCCCATTCCATTTAATTTGATTAGATCACCCATGCCATGTGTTGCCATGCTAACCAACATTTAATATTGCTGGTAAATAAATAACTTGCACCTAAATATTAATTGTCGGAATCCCTGTTCCGCTTAATTTGGGTTAAGTGCATCTCATATTGCATCTTGCCATGCCATGTATCATTCTCATATGATCATGCTGGATCTTTTGCCGTAGTTATAAAATGCATCTTTTACGCTTTCCAGTGTTTGTTGCTTCTTCGCGGATAAGACGTTGAGATGTGTGAGCAACGACAAGATCTACTTCCATGCGGGATTCCAGGCAAGCAAAGTTTGCTTGTTTACCTATACATTGTCTTTCATTCCTGCCGTTGATCTCTGCTACCCTAGTTATCGATTCTTGAACTGCGATCCCATCACATGTTTATCCTGCAGCCCATACAGCTTTATCCCCACAACCTAATACCCGTTGCATGTTTATCTGTTGGCCTTGCGAGTCGTAGCGCATGCTTAGAGTTGTTTGTGCGAGTCGTCTGTTGGTCTTATGTTTCATCTGCTTAGTATGATATATTATTCTACCTTAATAAAATGTTGTATTATATTGGGGTATTGTAATTAAAAGATAAGGCACCAGGCGGAAGGCCTTGCGAGGTGTTTTGTTCTGCTCAGTGTCGACCTAGGAACTGAGATTTTGTCCTCGGATCCAATTTTGAGCGCACTAACCACTTGTGGGAGGCCCTATGGAGCCCCCCTCGACTTTAAATAGATCTTCAGCTTGTCCATGTGCCGCAACTAGTTCGGGTTTTCCATTTGCGCATATGCATGTGCACGATGATGATGATGATGATGAGAGGGTATGTGATACGGGGGGTCATATAGGTGTGGTGCGCGCGAAGCGGACAGTTCCTACTGTGGTTTGAGCCGCATGGCGCGTGAACACAAACTAATGAGTCCGCAATTGAGAATTCGGCCGGACTCTTGACGCGGGTAACAACTCATATGGGTGGCACTTGGACTTGCTGTAGTGAAGGAATAAGTCGTGTTGAGAAGCCCTGATGCTTGATTGGGTTGATCATGCGAGTATGGGTACAGTAGTGCACCCCTGCAGGGTATAATCTTATCGATGAGCCGTGTCCACGGTTATGGACGACTTTGGTGATGATGCTGGCTAACAAGATCTAGACAACTTGCACCTAATTATTGTTAATTAATTTGATTAGTAATATAGAATTACTTTCACAATAAATTATAAATAAAATTGTTCAATGTGTGAGTTTCCCGAATTGCTTCCGCATATTTGGTTGAGGGGGTTAATTCGAGACTGGGTTATGTTTGGTGTTAGTAGTAGTTGGCTACTTTATGCGCTCTTATCCCTCTCTGATTAGACGGAAGTTGTAGCGTGTCTCTTTAGGTTGCTAGTGCTGCTGCCGCTAAGTCCACATCCCCTATATTTTGGGAGATGGTGTAGAAAGTAGGGAAGTCGGTTTTGCTTGCCAGGGAGTGCCCCGACCCTTTTTTTGGGATGTGCTTTATGTGCAGTTAACAGGTTTGAAGTCTGACGACGTTAGCTTGGGAATCCCTCCGGCTTGGCTGGGCAGGGATATGGCGCCATTGCTTATCTTCAGGACTCTTAGTCCAACTTGCATCTTATTCGTAGTCGGATACTATTCTGCTTCCGCTGTCTTTTGAATCTTTGTATTGTATCATTTGTATCTTGACTCGTTCGAGTCGTTGTTGTAATATTATCTTTGTTGTATTTGTGGATGTATCGAAACTGTTGTAATGTTATCACAATTCCACCCACATAATGCGAATGTTTCGGCATGCACATTATGTCTGGTGGGCGACCTAAAATCGTTATTATGCGGATTTCGGCGGATGCGCTTAAATCTACATAGTGCCGATTTTAGGGCGTCACAAAGTGGTATCAGAGCCTTGGTTTCGATCTCCTTGTTGTTTCGATACGAATGGTTATTGAAGCAGCTGGTCCGCAAAAGCCTGTAGGATAACCTCGCTAACGGTCGATGTTTGTAGAGTGTCTAAACTATTTGACTAAAATTATTTTGAAAAGATCTCAATAGGTTTCTTTTTACTCCTTACCTCTATTCTACTTCTCCTCTTACCTTATTTGATTTGGAGTCTCTTCTCTTATCCAACTTTCAAAGTTTTAGGATCCTACGTGTGGGTGGACGATTTCTTACCTTTTATCCTATTAGGTTCGATCTTTCGTAGTCGTCTTCGTCGTGAGCAACAATCCCTTGTTAGTGGTGTCGAGAATTTCAAGGTGGAGCAACAATCCCTTGTTAGTGGTGTGGAGAAGTTCATCCCGGAGCGTGAAGAATCGATAGTTACCCCTCTCTTCTTGTGGTCACGGCGTGGATCTCGGGACGCGATCCCTTGTTAGTGGTGTCGATTGTAACGCCCCGGGATTTAACCCCTTTTGATTTGTGAGTTTTCTTTTTGCATCGACATGGCATCGCATCGCATTAATTTAATTGTTACATTTAAATTTAATTTCCACAATTAAATTCAAATGCATTTCAAATTAATTAAAATTGTGTTTTTCAAATCTTTTGCAAATCATAAAAACTAGTTTATTAAATTGGCTATTCAGAACTAAAAATATTTTGTATAGGTTTTGTATTCATATTCCTTTTCTATTTTGTTTTAAAAATATAAAACTGAAAAGAATAAAAAGGGAGAGAAATAAAGCCCAAGCCCACCTAACCCTAAACCCTAGGTTTTGTCCCCTGAAAACTTTTCCCACCCCCTGAAATTTTTGCAGCCGCCCCCTCCATCTTTTCCTTTTTCCTTTTCTCTTTTCCCCCCTCCTTTTCTTTCCTTTTCTCTTTTTTTTCTTTCCTTTTCTTTTCTTCTTTCCTTTTTTTTCCTTCTCTCTTTCCTTTTTCTCTCCTTCCCGCACGGGAGAGCCTCGCTCCCGAGCCCGCAGTCACGCGCTCGAGCTCCCCGCAGTGTGCTCCGGCCCGGCCGCCGCGCGCACCGCCGCCAGCCGCCGCGCGCGCCCGCGCGCTGCTCGGCCGTGCGCCGCCTCCGGCCGCGCCCGCCGGCCTCCTCCGCCGCGCCCTGCTCGCCGCTGCCGCGCCCGAGCTCCACCCCGACCCGACGCAGCGCCGCCGCCTGCTCCGGCCGCGCCGCCCGCCTCCGGCCTCCACGCCGCGCGCGCGCCTCTGCCGCGCCTCCACCTCCGCCTCTAGGCCGGCCTCCTCCGGCCGTGGCCGCGCCGCCGCTACCCTTCGCGCCTCGAGCACCACGCTGCGCCCCCGAGCCGCTCGCCCGTGCGCCGCCGCCGCCCGCGCGCCAGCCGCCGCGGCCTCCTCCTTCGCCTCCCGAGCGCCGCTCGCCGCCTCCGGCCCGTCTCCCTCACCGCCGCCGCCTCGACCGCCGCCTACATCGCGCCGCCGCGCGCCCTGCTCCGGCCGCCACCGCGCCGCTCCGGCCTGAGCTTCCCCGCCGCTGCCCCGAGCGCGCCATACCGCCGCCGCGCCGTGCGCCGCCTCCCCGCCTCCGGCCGCGCGCGCCCGCGCCGCCGCGCGCCGCCGGCCGCCCTCGCCGCGCCGCTGCACCCGCTGCGCCGCTGCGCTCCACCTCCGTGCCGCGCACCCTGCTCCCCTGCGCCGGCCCGCAGCGCGCCGCCGTGCCCCCACGTCACCGTGCGCCCCCCGCGCCGCCTCTCCCCGCCGTCGCGCGCGTGCTTCACTTCCGCCACGCGCGTCCGCGCCGCCGCGGCCAACCACGCCGGTCACCGTCGCCGAGCGCATCCGCTCCGCTCCAACGGTTTTCTCCGTCCGGTGACCTCCGCGTCCGCCGCACGCCGGGTGTCCGACAAAATGCCTGCAAGACCCCGGCGTCGCTTTGTTGTCCGTGTTTGTCCACCCTTCGTGGTGTTGCCCGTGCACGTCGTCTATCGGTGCCGCGTTCCCGTGACTGCCCATGTTCGTGTTTTGGCGCCCGCCCGTGCGCGTTTCCTTCCGGTGTCCGTTGTCGTGGCCCCGAAGACCGGATACGACAAGTGCGCCACCGACCCCGATGCTGGTGCTCCGAACAACGACCAACCGAGTACGACTACTTCCCCGGCCACTTCCACGACACCGACAAACGACGATGCCCCGGTTCAGCGACGACTACTTCCATGACGACGAATACTTCCTCTACAGACCGAAGACGTCGGTTTCGAACCCTATCTCTCTCGATCCAACGTGCGAATCAAAACCCTAACCCTAAAAACCTATTTTTATTAAATGTCATCTATCTTGTGCATATCGCATCATAATTGCATTTGTTGCATCTCTTGGGTTTGTGGGTGTAGCAAATCACCTAAATAATAAATATGGAATGTGTGGGGCAAATCAATATATGTATTGCCCCATTCCATTTAATTTGATTAGATCACCCATGCCATGTGTTGCCATGCTAACCAACATTTAATATTGCTGGTAAATAAATAACTTGCACCTAAATATTAATTGTCGGAATCCCTGTTCCGCTTAATTTGGGTTAAGTGCATCTCATATTGCATCTTGCCATGCCATGTATCATTCTCATATGATCATGCTGGATCTTTTGTCGTAGTTATAAAATGCATCTTTTACGCTTTCCAGTGTTTGTTGCTTCTTCGCGGATAAGACGTTGAGATGTGTGAGCAACGACAAGATCTGCTTCCATGCGGGATTCCAGGCAAGCAAAGTTTGCTTGTTTACCTATACATTGTCTTTCATTCCTGCCGTTGATATCTGCTACCCTAGTTATCGATTCTTGAACTGCGATCCCATCACATGTTTATCCTGCAGCCCATACAGCTTTATCCCCACAACCTAATACCCGTTGCATGTTTATCTGTTGGCCTTGCGAGTCGTAGCGCATGCTTAGAGTTGTTTGTGCGAGTCGTCTGTTGGTCTTATGTTTCATCTGCTTAGTATGATATATTATTCTACCTTAATAAAATGTTGTATTATATTGGGGTATTATAATTAAAAGATAAGGCACCAGGCGGAAGGCCTTGCGAGGTGTTTTGTTCTGCTCAGTGTCGACCTAGGAACTGAGATTTTGTCCTCGGATCCAATTTTGAGCACACTAACCACTTGTGGGAGGCCCTATGGAGCCCCCCTCGACTTTAAATAGATCTTCAGCTTGTCCATGTGCCGCAACTAGTTCGGGTTTTCCATTTGCGCATATGCATGTGCACGATGATGATGATGATGATGAGAGGGTATGTGATACGGGGGGTCATATAGGTGTGGTGCGCGCGAAGCGGACAGTTCCTACTGTGGTTTGAGCCGCATGGCGCGTGGACACAAACTAATGAGTCCGCAATTGAGAATTCGGCCGGACTCTTGACGCGGGTAACAACTCATATGGGTGGCACTTGGACTTGCTGTAGTGAAGGAATAAGTCGTGTTGAGAAGCCCTGATGCTTGATTGGGTTGATCATGTGAGTATGGGTACAGTAGTTTACCCCTGCAGGGTATAATCTTATCGATGAGCCGTGTCCACGGTTATGGACGACTTTGGTGATGATGCTGGCTAACAAGATCTAGACAACTTGCACCTAATTATTGTTAATTAATTTGATTAGTAATATAGAATTACTTTCACAATAAATTATAAATAAAATTGTTCAATGTGTGAGTTTCACGAATTGCTTCCTCATATTTGGTTGAGGGGGTTAATTCGAGAATGGGTTATGTTTGGTGTTAGTAGTAGTTGGCTACTTTATGCGCTCTTATCCCTCTCTGATTAGACGGAAGTTGTAGCGTGTCTATTTAGGTTGCTAGTGCTGCTGCCGCTAAGTCCACCTCCCCTATATTTTGGGAGATGGTGTAGAAAGTAGGCAAGTCGGTTTTTGCTTGCCAGGGAGTGCCCTGACCCTTTTTTTGGGATGTGCTTTATGTGCAGTTAACAGGTTTGAAGTCTGACGACGTTAGCTTGGGAATCCCTCCGGCTTGGCTGGGCAGGGATATGGCGCCATTGCTTATCTTCAGGACTCTTAGTCCAATTTGCATCTTATTCGTAGTCGGATACTATTCTGCTTCCGCTGTCTTTTGAATCTTTGTATTGTATCATTTGCATCTTGACTCGTTCGAGTCGTTGTTGTAATATTATCTTTGTTGTATTTGTGGATGTATCGGAACTGTTGTAATGTTATCACAATTCCACCCACATAATGCGCATGTTTCGGCATGCACATTATGTCTGGTGGGCGACCTAAAATCGTTATTATGCGGATTTCGGCGGATGCGCTTAAATCTACATAGTGCCGATTTTAGGGCGTCACAGGCTGCAGACCAGCGGGAGGGTTCCAACAGCCTTGGTGGACTTGGGGTGGTCCTGAGCGTCGAAAGTGATGGTGTACTGCGACCACTTGAGGGGCCTGGAGATCTCGGTGCTTGGGAGGGTGTCGTTGAGCTCGCGGGCGAATTGCTTGAACTGATTTTTCGATTTTGGCGCCTGTGCCCCTCCGAGGATGCAGGCAATGGCGCCTCTTGGGGCTTGGCGGCCACCGTCCTCCTCGTCAGGAAGGTTTCCGTTTTTCTCCGCAGCATTGGCCTGGTTGCTAGATGGCTTCTGCTAGCCGCCCTTGCGTCCGCTCCCGCGGTAGCCGCGGCCTCGGCCGTGGCCACCACTGCCTTCTGCTTGCTCGCGCTCCTTGCTCAACCTTTTGAGGTCGAAGCAGGATTCGGTAGAGTGACCGCGCCTGTTGTGGTAGATGCAGAATGCGTGGTGGTCATCTTTCCTCTCTCCGGGCTCAGGGGAGTCCCTGTGGATGCCCTTCGCGTCAGGTTCTGCTGCGAGAACCGCGGTGGCCTTGCGCTTGGGCTCCTCCTTCTTCTTTTGGCTCCTGGACCCCTCAGCGTGCTCGTCCCCTCTCGAGGACATCTTGACGAAGAGGAGTCCCTCTTCAGCCTTGGCGCACTTGTCCGCCCTGTCGAACAACTTCACCACAGAGGTGAGCTTGTCGTGGATGCCCAGCTTCTCGAGCATCCTGCTGTTCCTGACGCCCTCGCGGAAGGCGGCGATGACTTGGGTGTCAGGGATATTCGGGATCTTGTTGCGCACTTGGCTGAAGCGCTGGATGTACTTGCGAAGCGTCTCATCCTTCTTCTGCACCACAGCACGCAGGTCGTTGTGGGTGAGGGCGCGCTCGTACGTTCCCTTGAAGTTGGAGACGAACTGCTTGCAGAGCTCCTCCCAAGAGTTCACGGAGTCCTCAGGGAGGTTGAGGAGCCACGACAGCGTAGAATCGCGAAGCGCGTGGGAGAACCAGTTGGCCATGACCTTGTCGTCTCCACCTGCAGCTTGGATGGAGGTGGTGTAGAGCTACAGAAACTCGATGGGGTTGCTCGAGCCGTCGTATCCCTTAGGGAGAGCCGGCCTTGACTTCGGGGGCCAGACCACGTGACGCAGAGAGCGGGTGAACGTCATGCAGCCTGTGGCGTACGTGTCGACCCCGTGCTGTAGCGCGCTGCGGTTCTGCTGACCCGCCTGACCGATCTCCTCCACGAGCCTGTTCTGGCGGTTGCGCTGGAGCTCCATCCCCACACGAGCGTTGGGCGCGGTGCGCTGCACGATCAAGCAATCGTGCGGCGAGGACGCGTGCAAGGCAGCCCTCTGCGTCGCAGCCGGTGCAGGCCCTGGCGGTGGCGGAGGCGCATTTGTTGCGACCGTGCCCGCAAGAGAGGGGTGCACGTAGGAATGTGACGGAGCAGGGCGCGTCGTGGCGATGCCGAAAACGTGGTGGAGGCGCTCCAGCCACTGCTCGTGGCTTCAGTGGTGGGCTGGTAGGGAAGAAGCTCCTGCGCCATCAGCAGCGCGGTGTGCGGCGCGGGGACCGTCCTGCCTGGGCCAAAACCGCTCGGGCGCCGCGTCGGGTGCGACGACTGCGCGTCCTCCTGGTTGTAACATCCCAACATTTTATAATGTTCAAAAATCACTAAAATTTAAAACTTTTGTTTTGATTAAAAATAAAACATTAAAATGCATAAGAAAACCAATTATGAAAGACTTCAAACATTTTGAAAG
The DNA here is from genome assembly GCA_026929855.1 of Poa annua. Lineage (NCBI taxonomy): Eukaryota > Viridiplantae > Streptophyta > Magnoliopsida > Poales > Poaceae > Poa > Poa annua. The sequence goes on along the minus strand of CM049426.1, from coordinate 159,618,734 downwards.
AGTTTAATATTTCAAATATCTTAGTTATTATAATTTTCAAAACTTGTTTCAAGTTAAACAATTTATTACTCCATTGTATTTTCTTTAAAACCTCAATATCAAATTTGACAAATGTTTTACAAGGCTTCAAACCATATTCATGAAATAAATAGTTTCCTCATAAGTATATGATTTCAACCACTTAGCCATAACTATTCATAAATTAAGTAATATTCACAAGTGTTCTTCTAAACTATTTCAAACATGATTTATTTGTCAATTGGAATTCTATTCCTTCAACTAAGTTCAAAACATAGTGTAGTTTATGAATTCAATAACTTCATATAAACATTTCATTAGCTTAAATAATTGTCATTTATTTTCAAAACATAAAATGATTTTCATCATATTTTCTATATAAGAAATGAATTAAATCTAGAATCTTTTCCAAAAGTTGTTATAAGATTTTCAAGTGAATTATCATAATATAAAATACAATGGTACACAAATTATTTTCAATTAAAAATGAATACCTTATATTTCCCATTTCCTTAAAATTATTTATATTTAGTTCTTTAATATTATGCCAAAATAAAGATGAATGATTTCAGCAAAATAAGTTTAAATAACTTAAATTCAAACATATTTGAATGTGGGTATTTCATAGAATTTGTTTCAGTCAAAAATAAAATTAATTAAACCCTAATTTCAAATATAACATAAAGTGTCAAAATTTGCATTAATCCATATTTCAAAATTATTATTTTTGAAAATTGTTCAAAACATGCCCACAACTGGTTTAACAGAAAGATAATAATTTTGCAAATTTTTAGAAATTTGTTTGGCCTCAATTGGAGTTATAAAACAAAAGTTACAAAGGAAATAAATAAAACAGAAAAGAAAAAGAAAAATACCTGACAGTGGGACCCACCTGTCAGGGGAGGTCGTCTTCTTCCTCTTGCCAGAAATCACGCCCGAAAATTGCTCCGATCCCGTTTCCAAAATTCTTCTCGAGGATTACACCATCCGTTTCCTTCTCCTGCCCTACAAATACCCCACGCCATCCTCTCCATTCCCCCCCCCCACGAAACCCTAGCCCGAGAGCCCCCATGCTGCTCGAGTTCGTCCTCGGAGCTCCGCCACGGGCGACGGCGAACTTCTTCGTTTCCGCTGAACTCCGTCGACCCCGAGACCTCTTTTCATTTTCTTTCTCCTTGTTACAACCGCGCGAACCTCACTGACATCTTTTCCCTAATTTTTCCGCACCGGAGCAAGCAGTCCGTGCACTCCCGAGGAGGACCGCCGCCGTGCGCATCTCCGGCGAGCAATAGGAGGCGGGAGGGAGCGCACCGAAGACCACTACCGCGCCACCGTCTCTGCCTCGATCTCCTCTTCCTTGTGGTATGATTCGTTGATCCCCGTAAGCTGTAGATCGTAGGGAATGATTTTCAGAGCATGTCGCCGCCGCGCGCATCGTCTCCGGCGAGGTTCCGGTGACCTAGCGCCGCAAGTTTTTGGTCAACGCACCAGATCCGTCCGATTCTCCATCTACGGTCTAGATTATAAATTTTAATCGAAGAGGTACCCTCGGATCTGAGCCCTCCGATCTAAATCCAACGGATACGGTTAATTCACTTATCCACGTCATCGCTGACTCAGCATGCATAGTCAGCAGCCACGTCAGATCCAGTCAGCGCCCAGTCAACAGATCTGGCACTTTTACAGAAAAGCCCCTGCATATTCAAACCTTCATAACTTAGTATAAAATATTCAAATTTCAAATGGTGAATTTGAGTATATGTGTAATACCTTTAAATCTATAAGTCCAAAAATTGCAAATAAAATTGTTTTACAAACTTGGGATATTATTATTGTTATGCCTCTGTTATAAAAATATTTTTGAGTAGTATTTGATGATTTAATAGTTGTTTGTTTAATTTGAATAGTTTGAGTATTTTCAACATAACTTTTAATAGAAATATTATTTTGATTAAATCAAATTGCTATAAATGTAATTAAATGCCCCTGTCTATTAACACTAATTATAAAACTTTGTTATAAAAATTTAATCATAGAAAACTTTAATCTTATAATTATTCCTTTTATTATATTTTCCAAAAATAGAAATTAATTAAATTGCATTTATAAATTCATGCATATTTATAAAGAAATCACAAAAGTTATTTTGATGTTTCTTGTGATATAAAATAGCATTTCATTCATAGCATATTTTATTTTGTAGATATAATTCTCATAGGAAAACTCCTCTTCATTATTTTTCTCTAAGTTGGAAATATTTTCAACTTAGCATTTTGGTGAAGTGCTACACTTAGACACTTAGTAATTTTCAACATGGAGCTGGAAGACCAATGAAGGACTTAGCCAAACAAGACTCCAGAAGAATCTCCAAGGAGTGGAAGTACTTAGAAGAAAGATCAAGAAGAAGTTCATGAAGACCAACCAGAAATATTTTCTAAGTCTTTCTCCCTCTTTCTTTCTTTTCTCCCTCCTTCTTCTGTTAGACTTCATGATGACTAAGTAAGTCCAAGACCATCCTCGAGGATACAAGAACCACCAAGTCTAAAAATTTATCAAGTCTATCAAAACTTCAATCAAGACATCATCAAGGAGAATATTACAAGTCTGGAGATGAAGCCTGGAGGACAACTACGTCTTTTTTGTATTTTTTCCCTCTTTTCTAATCTTGTCTTTCACATTGACATAAACATTTTTTGATCATGATATTATCGTCTTGAAGTTATTGGATCCTAGCGGCATAGTGAGATGAAGCGGCCTGGAAACAAACCTTACATGTCCACGTACATGAGACCTGTTCCACAATTTAAGTGGCTGGCCAGGTGTATGTCTCTCTCACTATAGTGAATGTCCAATTTACAAAGAGTTGATAATAATTGTTGATCATCTTGAAGAAATGACTTAGTATTTACTCTAAATATTTCTACATATCAAGACTAAGCCATTAGAGGACTTATTCAAGATGATATAAAACAAAATATTTTATTCAACTTATGACCTTAGTCCTTAGTCATTTTTTACCAACACATTTCCTTGCATTAACTTAAAAGATTTTCATGCATGGCATGTTTTCCTTAGAAGTTTACAAAACTTTTTTGTTCACTAGATATGAGCATGTAGGTTTGATGATTGCTGTTTGTTGATTGTTGTATTGTTGTTTGCTTATATTGATTAGACTGAACGGAGAGAACCAAGTTCGTTGAAAAGATTTTGTGAGTAAAGAATACATTCAAAGGCAAGTGGCACACCTCATAAACTTCCTATTATTTCTATATGCATTACTTAGTGTATTTTTATATGCATGTGTAGGATAGTAGTGCTATGCTAAACCTGTGTAGAATTCCCTTACTCCTGTGTCTAGGTTCCTATATAATACTTAGTAGATATATTGATGCTATGCAATGATGAAAAGTTTTACAAAATGTAAGTGACTACCCAGGGCTGGGCTCATGGTTGTCGTCGCCTAGGATGAATGTCTATTCCTCTTAGGGCCGTGAGCATGGTGATTTTCACCTGAGAGTGCACATCCAGTATGTTAATGAAACTCCTTGGATTGGTTGTTAATGGTGGCGAAGTTGAGTGGCTACTCCGGTCCATGTCTATGGTTCCTGGAGTACGTGCACGTGTGGATGACCACCCAGGGAACAGAGGATTCTGAAGAACTCCGAGTGACGATTGCTTCCAGTGCAGCCATTGCCATATGGGCTCTGGCTTGATCAATTATGTTGCGTGGACTCTCTCCGGCTTGACAAGCAGATGTAGGGGGATGTTAGGTGGAACGGGTCAAGCCAGAGTGGGAGGGAAAATGTTTCTGAAAGATCTCGTCTCATTCTTCTCCTTTCCTTATCACAAATGGTGTGTAAAGGATAAATTGGGTTGAATGGGTACAATGGTGAAAGTGCACAACCTCTGCAGAGTGTAAAACTAAGTACTTAGCCGTGTCCCCGGTACAGACAATTTGAGCAGCTGATCACGGACGTCAAACAGAGGATTCTATCATTCCAACTTCAGAAATAAAACTTGATGGGTGAACAAGGGAAGATGAGATTTATGGTTTTCATGCCATACTTGTCTTAATTTGAAGAAAGTGTTTTCTAAAGAGATAGAAAAAATTGGCTTTATGCAAAATAGCCTTGAACTCCACCAGCCAAATATGCATATAGGCTATAGAGTTATTCCATTAAGTGTCCACCATAGTGTCACTTGCCAGACTCCATTTTTTATGGAATCTGACCCACGTTGTTACAATATTTTTCTTATTGCAGATTGTTCAGATGATAAGTGAGGTTTCGTTTATAGGTTTCGAGTCTACAACCAACATGTTTTCGCCTGTGGCAACATGAAGTTGTTGGAGACCCACTGCTATTGTATTTCCGCTGTGTACTTTTTTTCAATGCTAGCTTTATGCTATGCAACTTGTATCGAATATTTTGTAATTCTGGATCATCGATGTAATAAAACTGACGCTTTGTTGTGATATTACATCGTAAACTGTGTGTGCAAATGAATCGATCCAGCGATTTGCACTATACACATGTATCTGCCTTATTTAATGTGCAGGTACGCTACAGATGGTATCAGAGCACTGTGTTGCCTGTAGGTTCAAAACCCTAGGTTTGGATAGAAATAGGATTTGACCATAGGATTAAAAATCTATTTTATTCACTTTTCTTAAAAACAAAACTTTCCATTTTATCATATAAATTTTTTCTGTTTCATTTTAATTCTAATACTCCTTCCTCTTCAAAATTTTAGATGGGAGAGTACACTGAGACCGCGTATGCTGGTATTTTGGCGGATTTCATCTTTGGGAGGCAGCTGTCTAGGTTGACAAGTACATTGAAGCTACCACCGCCCTATTTCCGAGAAAGGAAGAGACCGACATACCTGCGGTGACGCGTTAGGAAATCCGCACAATCATGACCCCAGATCCCACGATGCCAGACTTCGAGCCCGTGGACTATATCACCTACTACCCTGAATGGATTGAAGGAGTGAACATAGCTATGGTGGACTTGGTGGCCCGATTGTGTTATAAGTATCGCAACAAGCTGGCACCAGAATCGCCCTTCCGTGCCTTTGGGAAGAGGGATGCGCATGGCCACTCAATGGCTCACACGGGAAATCGCTTGGACCTGCCCATCACTAACAAGATGTTTGAAGACTTAGATTTTCTCATGAACCGTCTGACCAGGAAGGTTCAGCAAGCTTATAACATCACAGATCATGCCCGAGCCGTCATACACGCAAAAACCCAAGAACTCCAGACTTCTGAGACCCTTATTGGCCATATGGAGGAACTCATCCATGAACTACATTTGCAGAATCTTAACAAGGATGAGCAGATCGCCACCCTTGAGGCGCAACTCAATGTACCTCCACCACCGCCAGTAGCTGAAGGAAGTGACCAAGGCACTGCAAATGTGGTAGTAAACTCAGAGGTAAAGGATGAAGAAGACCCCGAAGAGGTGCTTTTTGAAGAGTCAACTGAGGGAGAAGTCACGTCTGTGGCGAATAACCACGCAATAAAGCGCAAGCGTGAGATTGAGGAGGAATAAGTGGAGCAATACAAACCATGTTAGAGGGACCACCATTTATTTCATTTAGCTTATCGTATCGATTTGATGTATTGACCTATCAAATTGTGGTATGGCAGTACTATCGTTTTAGTAATTCCATGACATTGATGTGTTTTCGTTCGATAAATGATTAGTTCGAATTCTCAAAATAAGTGTGAAATTTGTTTTTGTATGTGTTTGCATGTGTTTGAATCATGTTGATTGATATTATTAGGTATTGGTTGTGTTGTTCTGAAATTATTGAAGTAGTATTTCTCCATAGTACTTATAACTCAACTCATTTATTTTCTAAAAACAATAGATGTCTCACTCCAATAACGACAACGGTGAATTGTACCCAACTACGCAAAAGCCGTTAAGGAACCAGAGGCAGAAGGTGATCAACGACCACCCGCCTAAGATTGATCAAAACCATAGTATTGTTGAAGAGGACCCTATGACCAAACTAAAGGCATGCAAAACTTGTGGAGAGATAGGACATACGTCCAAGAATTGCTCTGATGAGTGGCCCCATGGTCACACCAGACGTCCAATTAATGGAAGCCACACCAAACGGGTTATTTGCTTCCTGTGTGAAGGAACAACCCATGTTCCAATCCAATGTCAATTTTATCCCTTGGTGGAACAAGCTAACCAGCAAGCCAAGGAAGGAATGCGACAGTCTCTCATGAATATCCTCGAGGAACAAAGACAAAAGAGTGAATCCAAGAAGGATCTTAGCCACATAACATGCTACAGGTGCAAGGATAAGGGACACTATGCCAGTGGCTGCCCAGAGTGGAAGATGATCAAATCTCTCCAAGGACTGAGTGGAAAACGTGAGTGCTACAACTTCCCGTATCTACCACATGTCATTGTATTTTGAATACTTGTACGCTCTACAACAGAGAAATAAAAATGATTAAACAAAGTTTCTAGACTGACCACAAAATTTCCTTTTAAGGGTGGTAGCCACCCAGTTAAATTAAACCCCGTTGCTTAAATCTAGAGATCCCAAACTGTATTTCTTTCTAACCTTCCAATCAGAAAAATCATCCCCTACTAGTTTCCAGCTTCCATGTCAGAAAAATTCATTTCCTCAAATCTCTCGAGTTATCAGAATCATTCAAGCATTTGCTTTTCTTTTTAGCTTCTCCGAATCTCGGGGACGAGATTCTTCTTAAGGGTGGTAGTCTGTAACATCCCACCATTTATATAATGTTCAAAAATCACTAAAATTTAAAACTTTTGTTTTGATTAAAAACAAAACATTAAAATGCATAAGAAAACCAACTATGAAAGACTTCAAACATTTTGAAAGAGTTTAATATTTCAAATATCTCAGTTATTATTATTTTCAAAACTTGTTTCAAGTTAAACAATTTATTATTCCATTGTATTTTCTTTAAAACCTCAATATCTAATTTGACAAATGTTTTACAAGGCTTCAAACCATATTCATGAAATAAATAGTTTCCTCATAAGTATATGATTTCAACCACTTAGCCATAACTATTCATAAATGAAGTAATATTCACAAGTGTTCTTCTAAACTATTTCAAACATGATTTATTTGTCAATTGGAATTCTATTCCTTCAACTAAGTTCAAAACCTAGTGTAGTTTATAACTTCAATAACTTCATATAAACATTTCATTAGCTTAAATAATTGCCATTTATTTTCAAAACATAAAATGATTTTCTTCATATTTTCTATATAAGAAATGAATTAAATCTAAAATCTTTTCCAAAAGTTGTTATAAGATTTTCAAGTGAATTATCATAATATAAAATACAATGGTACACAAATTATTTTCAATTAAAAATGAATTCCTTATATTTCCCATTTCCTTAAAATTATTTATATTTAGTTCTTTAATATTATGCCAAAATAAAGATGAATGATTTCAGCAAAATAAGTTTAAATAACTTAAATTCAAACATATTTGAATATGGGTATTTCAAAGAATTTATTTTAGTCAAAAACAAAATTAATTAAACCCTAAATTCAAATATAACATAAAGTGTCAAAATTTGCATTAATCCATATTTCAAAATTATTATTTTTTGAAAATTGTTCAAAACATGCCCACAATTGGTTTAACAGAAAGATAATAATTTTACAAATTTTTAGAAATTTGTTTGGCCTCAATTGGAGTTATAAAACAAAAGTTATAAAGGAAAGAAATAATACAGAAAAGAAAAAGAAAAATACCTGACAGTGGGACCCACCTGTCAGGGGAGGTCGTCTTCTTCCTCTAGCCAAAAATCACGCCCGAAAATTGCTCCGATCCCGTTTCCAAAATTCTTCGCGAGGATTACGCCATCCGTTTCCTTCTCCTGCCCTACAAACACCCCACGCCATCCTCTCCATTTTCCCCCAAGAAACCCTAGCCCGAGAGCCCCCAGGCTGCTCGAGTTCGTCCTCGGAGCTCCGCCACCGCCGACGGCGAACTTCTTCGTTTCCGGTGAACTCCGTCGACCCCGAGACCTCTTTTCATTTTCTTTTTCCTTGTTACAACCGCGTGAACCTCACTGACATATTTTCCCTAATTTTTCCGCACCGGAGCAAGCAGTCCGTGCACTCCCGAGGAGGACCGCCGCCGTGCGCATCTTCGGCGAGCAATAGGAGGCGGGAGGGAGCGCACCGAAGACCACTACCGCGCCACCGTCTCTGCCTCGATCTCCTCTTCCTTGCGGTATGATTCGTTGATCCCCGTAAGCCGTAGATCGTAGTGTACGATTTTCAGAGCATGTCGCCGCCGCGCGCATCGTCTCCGGCGAGGTTCCGGTGACCTAGCGCCGCTAGTTTTTGGTCAACGCACCAGATCCGTCCGATTCTCCATCTACGGTCTAGATTATAAATTTTAATCGAAGAGGTACCCTCGGATCTGAGCCCTCCGATCTAAATCCAACAGATACGGTTAATTCACTTATCCACGTCAGCGCTGACTCAGCGTGCATAGTCAGCAGCCACGTCAGATCCAGTCAGCGCCCAGTCAACAGATCTGGCACTTTTGCAGAAAAGACCCTGCATATTCAAACCTTCATAACTTTTTAACCACTTATCCAATTTTGATAAATTTTATATATTTGGAAAGCCCTCACCATGTAGATTATTTTAGATCGGGCAAAATTTAAATTTGAATTAGTATAAAATATTCAAATTTCAAATGGTGAATTTGAGTATATGTGTAATAACTTTAAATCTATAAGTCCAAAAATTGCAAATAAAATTGTTTTAGAAACTTGGAATAATAGTATTGTTACGCCTCTGTTATAAAAATATTTTTGAGTAGTATTTGATAATTTAATAGTTGTTTGTTTAATTTGAATAGTTTGAGTATTTTTAACATAATTATTAATAAAAATATTATTTTGATTAAATCAAATTGCTATAAATGTAATTAAATGCCCCTGTCTATTAACACTAATTATAAAACTTTGTTATAAAAATTTAATCATAGAAAACTTTAATCTTATAATTATTCCTTTTATTAAATTTTCCAAAAATAGAAATTAATTAAATTGCATTTATAAATTCATCCATATTTATAAAGAAATCACAAAAGTTATTTTAATGTTTCTTGTGATATAAAATAGCATTTCATTCATAGCATATTTTAGTTTGTAGATATAATTCTCATTGGAAAACTCCTCTTCATTATTTTTCTCTAAGTTGGAAATATTTTCAACTTAGCATTTTGGTGAAGTACTACACTTAGACACTTAGTAATTTTCAACATGGAGCTGGAAGACCAATGAAGGACTTAGCCAAACAAGACTCCAGAAGAATCTCCAAGGAGTGGAAGTACTTAGAAGAAAGATCAAGAAGAAGTTCATGAAGACCAACCAGAAATATTTTCTAAGTCTTTCTCCCTCTTTCTTTCTTTTCTCCCTCCTTCTTCTGTTAGACTTCATGATGACTAAGTAAATCAAAGACCAGCCTCGAGGATACAAGAACCACCAAGTCTAAAAATTTATCAAGTCTATCAAAACTTCAATCAAGACATCATCAAGGAGAATATTACAAGTCTGGAGATGAAGCCTTGAGGACAACTACGTCTTTCTTCTATCTTTTCCCTCTTTTCTAATCTTGTCTTTCACATTGACATAAACATTTTTTGATCATGATATTATCGTCTTGAAGTTGTTGGATCCTAGCGGCATAGTGAGATGAAGCGGCCTGGAAACAAACCTTACCTGTCCACGTACATGAGACATGTTCCACAATTTAAGTGGCTGGCCGGGTGTCTGTCTCTCTCACTATAGTGAATGTCCAATTTACAAAGAGTTGATAATAATTGTTGATCATCTTGTAGAAATGACTTAGTATTTACTCTAAATATTTCTACATATCAAGACTAAGCCATTAGAGGACTTATTCAAGATGATATAAAACAAAATATTTTATTCAACTTATGACCTTAGTCCTTAGTCATTTTTGACCAACACATTTCCTTGCATTAACTTAAAAGATTTTCATGCATGACATGTTTTCCTTAGAAGTTTACAAAACTTGTTTGTTCACTAGATATGAGCATGTAGGTTTGATGATTGATGTTTGTTGATTGTTGTATTGTTGTTTGCTTATATTGTTTAGACTGAACGGAGAGAACCAAGTTCGTTGAAAAGATTTTGTGAGTAAAGACTACATTCAAAGGCAAGTGGCACACCTCATAAACTTCCTATTATTCCTATATGCATTACTTAGTGTATTTTTATATGCATGTGTAGGATAGTAGTGCTATGCTAAACCTGTGTAGAATTCCCTTACTCCTGTGTCTAGGTTCCTGTATAATACTTAGTAGATATATTGATGCTATGCAATGATGAAAAGTTTTACAAAATGTAAGTGACTACTCAGGGCTGTGCTCATGGTTGTTGTCGCCTAGGATGAATGTCTATTCTACTTAGGGCCGTGAGCATGGTGATTTTCACCTGAGAGTGCACATCCACTAAGTTAATGAAACTCCTGGGTGGATTGGTTGTTAATGGTGGCGAAGTTGAGTGGCTACTCCGGTCCATGTCTATGGTTCCTGGAGTACGTGCACTTGTGGATGGCCACCCAGGGAACAGAGGAATCTGAAGAACTCCGAGTGACGATTGCTTCCAGTGCAGCCATTGCCCTATGGGCTCTGGCTTGATCAATTATGTTGCGTGGACTCTCTCCGGCTTGACAAGATTATGTAGGGGGATGTTAGGTGGAACGGGTCAAGCCAGAGTGGGAGGGAAAATGCTTCTGAAAGATCTCGTCTCATTCTTCTCCTTTCCTTATCACAAATGGTGTGTAAAGGATAAATTTGGTTGAATGGGTACAATGGTGGAAGTGCACAACCTCTGCAGAGTGTAAAACTAAGTACTTAGCCGTTTCCCCGGTACGGACAATTTGAGCAGCTGATCACGGACGTCAACCAGAGGATTCCATCATTCCAACTTCAGAAATAAAACTTGATGAGTGAACAAGGGAAGATGAGATTTATGGTTTTCATGCCATACTTGTCTTAATTTGAAGAAAGTGTTTTCCAAAGAGATAGAAAAAATTGGCTTTATGCAAAATAGCCTTGAACTCCACCAGCCAAATATGCATATAGGCTATAGAGTTATTCCATTAAGTGTCCACCATAGTGTCACTTGCCAGACTCCATTTTTAATGGAATCTGACCAACGTTGTTGCAATATTTTTCTTATTGCAGATTGTTCAGATGACGAGTGAGGTTTCGTTTATAGGTTTCGAGTCTACAACCAACATGTTTTCGCCTGTGGCAACATGAAGCTGTTGGAGACCCACTGCTATTGTATTTCCGTTGTGTACTTTTTTCAATGCTAGCTTTATGCTATGCAACTTGTATCGAATATTTTGTAATTCTGGATCATCGATGTAATAAAATTGACGCTTTGTTGTGATATTACATCGTAAACTGTGTGTGCAAAGGAATCGATCAGGGGATTTGCACTATACACAGATATCTGCCTTATTTAAAGTGCAGGTACGCTACACTGGTGCTCGGAGTTGCGCTCGGGCACCTACGCATGAGGGCCCGAGGGGGCGCGCTCTTCATGGTGGGGTCGGCCCCGGCGAGAACGAGTGGCAGTGGCGCCTAGCGGGGCGCGCGCTCCTCCAGGAGTGCGTCGGTTGACGCGGGCAGCGCGGGTGTTCGCCATGGCGCGGAGGCGGCTCGAAGGTCGTTGACGCGCCTCAATCCCCTACATGGCGCGCCAAATGTCGGGTTATGACTCCCTATAATTGGGGGTAGTCACTTCCTGAAGTGTAGTTCGTGAAGGGGATTGAACGCGGAGGTCAAGACCCTCGAGGGACACGACGACATTGCTCGCCAGACCTGAAGAAGGAACACCCACGATAGAGATAGACACCGGCCCGTAACCAGGTTCACGACCCTCGTGTGGAGGTAAGACCGCTACTCCTGCTTGTCTGTATTAGATTATGTTTACAGTACAACAGAGCTTGACGAGGACCCACTTGAGGCGGTTCTAGCCTGGGGAGGGAAGCGATGGTCTTCTTCCTCCTCCAGCCAGAGGCTATTCTACTTGGGCTTGCTAGGGTTTACAAGCGTGGTTACAAGCAATTGGCCGACCTTTCCTACGATGGAAGTCTTGTCCCTTTTATAGGCACCTTCGGCACTCTCCTTCTGCTTGGCCTTCAAGGTGGTTCCCACATGGCAGAGTCGTGGTGGAGCAGAAGTCCACAACGCCCCATTCGTCCATGGACACGGTCCATTCCCGATAAAGGTGGGCGCGGTGGCCGACCAGCAGCCGACCGCGCAGTTCTGCTGCAGGGGAGGTAGTCTCTGAGGTGGAGCCCACGATGACGTTCTCCGTTGGAGGGTTGCGCCGTCCACCCACTTTATCGCTAGAGTAGAAGGTCCTGGCAGTTCCGCAGCAGGCGGCGCAGCTTTATTGACCCTTTTATCGCCTAAAACGGCAACGGGGGTGCTTGCGTCACCACGTGGGCGTGGCAGGGGCCATGTGCGTCTTGCCGTCCTTCCTTGGCCGCGACGTTTCCCTTCAGGCCTGAGGAGGCCTGAGGGGGGTTCCTGTTGGATTCCCTCGAGGCGCGTTGGCGCCTCGGGAGGGTCCCTTGAAGCGAGGGATCCCTTGAGGCCCTCGTTTCCTCTTCAGGCCCTCGAGCGGAATTGCCTCTCGAGGGTCCCGCCAGGCAGTGATGCCTAGTCCTTAGTTGTTTCGCCTGACTGGCCAGCGTTCGAGGCCTGGGGGGAGTGGGCTCTCCATACCCCAGTTCCCACTGGGCCGACATAAACTAAGCAATAAAATTAAATGATGCAAAATGGCACAAGGATGGCATATTAATGTTCATTGCATTTTTCAGATAATAAAACATATAAAGATTTGTCCGTGATGGCAAAGTTTCTGTGAGGGGCTAAAGCACTAAACCCGAAAGTAGAGCGGGCTCGGTGTAATTCTGCAGCGCAGATTTCGTATCGGAACTTTTGTCACCGCGCGCGTAGCTAGCCATAGAGGCTGACGCGCGGGCCTAGGCGCCACGCGGGCGTGGGTGTGTGCTTTGCTGGCCAGCGGTCACTGACTGGTGGGGCGAGGTTGTCAACGTGCGAGTTAAACTCAAAAAAGGGGGGCTTTTTACCACGCCCGGGATTCGAACTCGGATGAGCGCGCGCGCGAGCGGATCAGACGCGCTAGCCAGTGGGCCGGGTTAGTGTTGTTGTTAGGGTTAGGTTTGGTTTTGTTTTAACAGTAAGATGTGTCATGTTTAACTGTCAAGACTGAACCTGACGGAGATAGTACGCCGCGGCGGAGGGAAAAGCGACGCCGGCGTGCGTGCGCGTGCGTGGTTTGCAGAGTGTGTGGTGTGTGCGTTTTTGTGCTCGTCTGCAGAGGAAAAGGCCGGCGCTTTCGTGTTCATGCTCACGCTCGGCGGTGTGCTCGTCGGCCATGGCGTGGCCGCTGCGGCGCCGGCGAAATTGGAGCGAACGAAGAAGAAACCGAAGGGGGAAAGAGGTCGAGGAGATGAGGCTCACCGAGGGGCACCCGATGGCGAGGCGAGTAGGCTCAGGGGCTACAGAGATGAGCAGTCGGTGCTGGGGAAGAAAAACGGAGTCCGCGGCCTGCGTCAGGATAGACGCGCTCGTCGTGGTGGCGTGCGTGGCTCCCGGTTGCGGCTCCGGGGCGTCGAAGAAGGAGGAGGAAGAGGCGATGCTCCTAGCGCGAAGACGAGGCAGGGGGTGCGCTGTATCACCAGGGGCCCGAGCTCGGTCCTACGGCGTCCGTGGCGTTGGCGTGAGCGAGAGGAGCGAGCGGCGGCGGAGAACAGGGAAGAAGGATAGGCCTAGGGTTTCGCGGCTGTTGCGCGGCTTATAGGAGGAGAGGGGGAAACGGAGCAGGCTCGGTGGGGGCGAGGAGGCAGCGACTCCATGGCTGTCGAGCTGGAAAGCGAGCTCTCCCCGTACTGAGGAAGACGACAGGTAGAGGGCTGGCTGGGCCGGAGTTGGGCTGGGCCGGCCCACTTCGGCCAGGAGGTGAGGTTTTTTTATTTCTATTTTTTATTTTTTCTTTTATTTCTTTCCTGTTTTGTTTTTAAAACAAAAATAGAAAAGAAAAAGAGATAGAAACTTTTGGCCAATTTAAATAGTTTCAAAATATACAATTTGACACACTAGTTTGAAATTTTGAAAAGAATTGTAACATCACATTGTACAAGATTTGAAATTTGCATTTGAATTTTAAAGTGAGTGATTTAAATTTACATGCAACAATTTAATTAAATGAAGAGACAAAAGAAATGATGCCATGATGTTTCTTTATTTCACAAACAAACATATATTCTAGGAAGGCATTACATTTGGGATGTTACAACACTCCCCCCTTCAAAGGAATAACGCCCCGAGATTCTTCATGGAGCAACGAAGAGGTCGAGATACTCGGCAAAGAGGTGGTCTTCACGTTTCCATATAGCTTCCTTGTTAGAGTGATGAGACCATTGGACCTTGTAGAACTTGACACTGTTGTTACGGGTGCGACGTTCAGCTTCATCAAGAATGCGAATAGGTTGTTCCACATAAGAGAGATCTTCTCGAAGTTCAATTGATCCATGATCAACTGCACGTCCTGGATCTTGGAAGCACTTCTTAAGTTGTGACACGTGGAAGCCATCGTGCACTTTGGAGAGGTTTGGAGGAAGTTCCAGACCGTAGGCCAAATCACCACGACTTGAAAGAACGTTGAAAGGCCCAACATAACGCGGAGCGAGCTTTTCTTTGATGCCAAAGCGTTGCGTGCCTCTCAGAGGAGTGACACGAAGGTAAGCTTGATCACCAGGTGCACAGACCATGTCCCTGTGCTTGCTATGATAATAGCTTTTCTGTCGAGACTGGGAAATCTTCAGATTGTCACGAATGATGCGAACCTTTTCTTCAGCCTCCTGGATTATGTCAGGGCCAAAGAATTGACGTTCACCAGCTTGAGTCCAATTCCGAGGAGTTCTGCATTTGCGCCCATAGAGATCTTTGAAGGGAGCCATGCCTAGACTTGCTTGGAATCCGTTGTTGTAGGAGAACTCAGCATACGGAAAGCAATCCTCCCATTTCATGCCAAAGGATATAACACAAGCTCTGAGCATATTCTCCAAAATTTGATTCACCGTTTCAACCTGTCCACTTGTCTGCGGATGGTAAGCGGTGTTGAACAGAAGTTTGGTACCCAAGGATTTCTGAAAGCTATCCCAAAATTGAGAAGTGAAGATACTTCCACGATATGAGCTTATTGCTAGAGGAACACCATATAAAGGAACCAGTCTTGTCATATAGAGTTCTACCAACTGACTAGCTGAGACTGTCTCTTTGGCTGGGAAGAAGTGAGCCACTTTGGAGAGACGATCAATGACAACAAAGATTGCATCGTTGCCTTTCTTGGACTTTGGAAACCCAGTAACGAAGTGGTTGAAGAAGTCCAAGTGGTCTCTGGTGTACTGCCTTGACACGACAACAAATATCACACTAAGACACATAGCGAGCAGTTTCACGCTTCATCCTGGTCCACCAATAGATTGACTTGAGATCCTGGTACATCTTTTTGCTGCCAGAGTGGATAGAAAGCGGAGTATCATGAGTCTCCTTGAGAATCAGCTCTCTTAAGCTGTCAAGATTGGGCACTACAATGCGTCCTTCAAATAGCAAGGTACCCTTGTCATCGATAGAGAAACTCTTGTACTTATCCTTGCCGATATCTACTTTGATATTCTTAATACCAGAATCGCGCAATTGTGCGGCACAAATTTTATCCTCAAGTGTAGGAGTGGCAATCAATTTTGCAAAATAACCAGAAGGAACCACTTGAAGATTTAGCTTCTTGAATTCTTCGTGAAGAGGAGGTTGGATGTCTTCAACCATGAGGTTATTGCAATAGGACTTGCGACTGAGAGCATCAGCCATTACATTAGCTTTGCCTGGAGTGTAAGAGATGGTGAGATCGAAATCTGAGAGTTTCTCAAGCCACCTTGTTTGCATGAGGTTCAAATCTGGTTGAGTAAAGAGATATTTGAGACTCTTGTGGTCGGTGAAGATCTCACAGTTGTGCCCCAACAAATAAGGTCTGCACACCTTGAGCGCATACATGATTGCTGCAAGTTCAAGGTCATGTCTAGGATAGTTGAGCTCATGAGGCTGCAACTGACGAGATGCATAAGGCACAACTTTGCGTTCTTGCATGAGGATTGCGCCAAGTCCTTGAAGAGATGCATCACAGAAGATTTGGAAAGGTTTGGAAGTGTCTAGGCACCCTAGAATAGGAGTAGAAGCGAGTTTAGCTTTCAAGAGAATGAAGCTCTCATCACACTATGGAGTCCAAAGAAACTTCTATCCTTCCTAGTAAGATTGGTGAGAGGCTTAGCGATTTTGGAGCAGTTCTCAACAAATCGACGGCAATAGCTAGCCATGCCAAGAAAGCTCTTGACTTGTTTCACCATTGTAGGAGGCAACCATTCAACAATGGCCTTCACTTTTTATGGATCAACAGAAATGCCTTCAAAAGAGATGATATGACCAAGGTAGGATACTTTAGGAAGCCAGAATTCACAATTGGAGAACTTGGCGTAGAGGCGATGTTCTCGGAGTTTCAACAAGATAAGGCGTCGATGTTCTCCGTGTTCTTCCTCGGATTTGGAATAGATAAGAATATCCTCGAGATAGACTACCACGAACTTGTCGAGGTATTCCATGAAAACGAAGTTCATGATACGTGAGAAAGTCGCCGGGGCATTTTTGAGACCGAAGTACATGACAGTGTATTCATAGAGACCATAACGAGTGGTGAAAGCTGTCTTTGGAATGTCTTCTTTGCGGATCTTGATCTGGTGATAATCTGACCTTAAGTCCAACTTGGAGAAAACCTTAGCACCAGCGAGTTGATCAAACATGTCATTGTTGCGAGCAAGAGGATACTTGTTCTTGATGGTTTTCTTGTTCAGAGGACGGTAGTCAACAACCAGTCGCTCAGTCGTGTCCCTCTTCTTGACAAACACAGTAGGACAACCCCAAGGAGAAGAACTAGGTTGTATCTGAACTTTACTTTCCAACTCTTCGAGCTGTCTTTTAAGTTCAGCCAGTTCTTTGGGGACCATCTAGTAAGGACGTTTGGAGATAGGAGCAGTGTCTGATTCTAGTTCAATGACGAACTCCACGGCTCTGTCAGGTGGCATACCTAGCAATTCTTCAGGAAAGACGTCAGGAAATTCTCAGACGACCGGTATATCTTCCATAGCAGGAAGAGGATGAACATTGAGAGCGAAAAGCTGAGCTGAAGAGGTTTGGTTTGGAGAATAGACTATATGTCCAGAAGGATGAGAAAGAGTTACATTATTTGTGGAACAGTCTAGCTTAGCTTGATTGAGTTTCAACCAATCCATCCCTAGAATGACATCAATGTCCGAGTTACCCAGTAGGATTAGACAAGCAGAGAACAAGTAACCTCCAATTTCGATTTGGTTTCCATGGCTCACCCTGGAAGTCTGCATTTGAGTTCCCGGAGAATGGATCACGAGTGGAATAGATAAGGGATCTAAAGGCAGCTTTGTTGTTTCAGTAAAGGTTCTTGACACACATAAATGAGATGCTCCAGTATCAAATAACACCTTAGTAGGAAAAGAGTTAACTAGGAGTGTACCCATCACAACTTTTGGAGCTTCTTCTGCTTCCTGGGCGTTGAGGTGATTCACCCTTCCACTCCTTGCTCCAGGCCTATTGTTGGGGAAGACAGGCCTAGCTGGTGCAGTTGCACGAACCATCGCCTTAGTTGGAGTAGGGCGAGGTGGTGGTGGAGGAAGGCGGTTATCAAGGCATTTGTTGGAGTAGTGGCCCTTTTTACCGCACTTGTAGCAGATCATGTCGGGGTGAACGCTTGGTTGTCTTGGCGGTACTCCGAAACCCCTCATAGCTAGAGCCGGGTTCGGTGGGTGAGGCGCGAGTCCTAGAGCTCCCGACATGTAGGTAGCTCGTGCGAGTGCACTGTTGGGCACTCAGATGCGGCGAATCTAAGTAGGAGCGGCGGCGTTTGAGGAGGAAAAAAAATTTCTCTCACGAAAGTGCTTGCGCGAATCCTCGAAGATCTTGCGCCCATGCTCCTCATTGAGCGCGATGCTGACGAGGTGCTCGAAGTTATCAGCCTTGACGAGGTTCAGCTTGTACTTGAGCGCGGCGTTGAAACCCTTGCGGAACTTGTCTATCTTCTTGGCCTCAGTGTTCACCTCATCTCTAGCGTAACGAGCATGGCGATTGAACTCACCGTTGTACTCCATGACGTCCATCTTTCCTTGCGTCAGTGAGTTAAACTGCTCGCGAATCCTGTCCATGAGACCTTCTGGGATGTGGTGGCGCAGGAAGGCTGTCTTGAAATCCCCCCGAGTGGTAACCACCCCGGGAGCTCTCATAGCCTAGAAGTTCTCCCACCATTAGGCAGACTTGCCCCTTAGCAGGTAGGACACGTAAGGCACCTTGTCTTTCTCAGCCACGTGGGCGATAGCAAGGGTCCTTTCCATCTCGCGAAGCCAATCATCAGCTTCCAGAGGCTTAGTGGGGGAAGCAAAGTTCCTAGGGCCCAGACTGAGGAAGTCCTTGACGGTCACACGTGCATTGCCTTCATTGCGATGCCCCTGGTTGTTCTGGTAGGCTTGATGCTCATCGATTTGAGCCAGGACTTGGGTCATCTGCCCAAGCAACGTAGTGATCGGTGGCGGCTCATTGCCTTCCGCATTGCAGTTGTTCCTAGTGTTCGTCATCCTGGATACATTGGATATTAGAACAACAACAAGATACGTAATGCAAGGTAGAATTCTTGCTCAGAAAATAGCTATAAATTGTAGGATTACAAGGATGAAAGCTTCTCATAGAAAAGGATCATAACATGACACTTAGTTAGCTATCAGTACAACCACTAAGGTTTCAGTACAACAAAGATAGCTACTAGTACACAGTTAAACATCCGTACAGCCAACACGGTTTAAGTACAACAAGGACGGCTCCTATTACAAAGGAAGAGATACATCGTGAAGACTAGCTCGCACTTCCCTCGGAAGGTGAATCTATGTACCCCTCTCTATTGTGGCGATGGGTGTAACGGCGACAAAGTACGCGTGGTACTCCGGCACAACAGAAAGTATCTCGCAGAAGTGGGCATCTGGCGTCTGTCTCCCATACAGAAGTGGTCCGACGTGGTCTGGAGAAGTAGTGAGCAGTGGACCATGCTCTGGAGTGTGTCCGCCCACATCAGACAGGCGACTCACTGGTGGAAGCTGGAACCTCGGGTACGCGTCATGTGTGACGTTCTCCCTGTCATACTGACCGAGCTGAGGGAGTGCCCGCTGAATCTGCTCCGGACTGCTCCTACCTCCAAGCATAGAGCTCTAGCGACTGAGTCCGAAGACTGGCCAAACTGAGCGGTCCTGTCCAAAACATCGGTCTCGTACTGAGTCCATGGAGACGAAGTCTGGAACGTAGCAGAACGAAGGGTAGTTGAAAAAGTAGTAGTCCCTGCGCAGAGTCACAGCTGCCTCATAAGCTCCCAAGTGTACTGCCATGTCGACATTGGAAGCTGCGGCCTCGTACTTGTGCACAGTGCAACCATCATCTCCCCTGATCCGAACTATAGCTCTGTAGAAGGTCTATCCAAAATCCAACGGGATCTCAAACACCTCGTACTCTGGAAGCCAGCGGAAACCGAGATAGTCAACCATGCCTCTAAGAAACTTCGGGAAACCGGTAGTCCGCTCGCAATGTGTCATACGTACCACCTGGTAGTGCGCGATCTACATAGCAGCTCGAAGTAGAAGTTAGCCGCCGGAAACAAAAGGATTGATTGCATAGAATAGATAGTACAACAAGAAGGAGACGATTTAAGTGAAAGGTAGAACAAGAACTGATTGATTCAGGAATGAAACTGAACATCGCCGAAGAGGTTGATAACTGCCAAAACGAAAAAACAACCTTCAAACACCTGCAACTACGGTACTACGGAAACCCAGAACACGTGATGTCATAATTTGAAATTTTAGATGAGAAGGGAAAAACATCGTAACACTTTCTTACCAGAAGAACATGGAGGGCGGGTGGGGAAAGGAATAAAATATCATAATTCCTACTCTCACGTTTAAGTTATTCCTGATAACTACAAAATATTTTTCTAGACTCAAACAACAACCAGAAGAAGGGAACCTGAGGGCGTTTAGTCTCTGATACCAACTTTCAGACCCTGTATTGAGACGTCACAAAGAAGACGTATCGGTTGGGCCACACAACTAGGAGCATACTGGGGGGTACCAATCCCAGGAAAAAAGGCAGGCGGGCTCGGAATGGATCATGGGCCCAAAGCTCGCTAGCGATCCCAACTTCACGTACGTCTCGTGATTGCGCACAAAAGAAATCCAAAATCCTACCAATTCGTATACTTCAAACATACATACACTGTATACGAACCGGTTTGGAAACAGAATGAAAATCACAGGATAAACCTAAGACACAAAAAAAGGAAATAAATATCCAACGCTCTCACTAATCAAGATAGCAAATATCACCAAGCAGAGGACACATGTCCAAACATTACATCATTCAGCGGAAACATGCCGGTCTGATTACAGACAAGAAGAGAATAGGCACAAGGCCGAAACGAAAAGAGAAAGCCCATCCACGCGGTCCACCAGGAAGAAGTCCAGGGGAACTCTAACTACTCGTCATAGATGTCGTCATCGAACTCCACGTAGTAGCCACCCACCTGGTCATACGGAGAATCTTCAACTGTAGAGAAAAACAACAGCCCGCGAACGGGTCAATACACCGGACCGTATCGAACAAGCTAGAGCTAACAAGTTACAAAACTGAAAGACTCCCTTTGGGGTTTGGTGGACTTAGAGGCAGCAGCACTAGCAACCTAATAGTGACACGCTAAAACTTCCGTCTAATTAGAGAGGCATGAGAGAGCGCATAAGTAACCAACTACAACTAACATCAATCATTACCCATTCTCCGATTAACCCCCTCAACCAAGTATGAGGAAGAAATTCGGGAAAACTCACACATTGAAAAGTTTTTAGTTACCATTTATTGTGAAAGTAATTTTTTATTACAAGTCAAATTAATTAACAATGATTAGGTGTAAGTTGTCTATGATCTTATTAGCCAGCATCATCACCAAGTCGTCAATAACCGTGGACACGGCTCATCGATAAGATTATACCCCGCAGGGGTGCACTACTGTACCCATACTCGTTCGACCAACCCCAAAAAGCAAGCCAGAAGGTAGGGCATCTCAACAAGGCAAATCACTTCTCTACAACATATCTAGGGAACCGCATGATAGGGCGAACGGTTGCTCAGCCCCATACCTGAAAGTTCGCAACACTCTAAGAACGTGCCACCCTATATGAGAATCGACTACTCCATCATGTGATCGTTATGTAACCATATGCATGCA
Source organism: Poa annua (assembly GCA_026929855.1). Classification (NCBI taxonomy): domain Eukaryota; kingdom Viridiplantae; phylum Streptophyta; class Magnoliopsida; order Poales; family Poaceae; genus Poa; species Poa annua. Next base: position 159,597,210 of record CM049426.1, on the reverse strand, counting down.
TCAAATGCAAAGCCCGAACTACTTGCGGCGCCCTGGATAAGAAGCGGATTAGCGGGCTCCATAGGGCCTCCCACAAGTGGTTAGTGCGCTCAAAATTGGATATGAGGACAAGAACTGAGTTCCTAGGTCGACACTTAGCAGAACAAAGCACCTCACAAGGCCTTCCGCCAGTGCCTTATCATTTAGTTACATTTTATTAAAGTAGACATTCTACCATGCTAAGTATATGTGACATAGGACAAACAGACCCGTAGAACCAACCTTAAGCATGCACTACGACTCGCAAAGGCTAACATATAAACATACAATAGGTGACGGGATGTGGGGATAAAGGTGTATAGGGCTGCAGGATAACATGTGATGGGATCGCAATTCAAGAATCGTAAACTAGGCTAGCATAGATCAAAAGGCAAGGATGAAAATCAAACAGCCTATAACAAGCTAGCAGTAGCTTGCCTGGCAGCTCGTGGCCTGGCACGAAAACTGGAACCTCAGTATCGTACGTACCGTCAGCAGGCACGTCATCGTCTACCCAGAGAAGAGAAAAACATAGACAATAGGAAACATAATCAATATAGGTAAATGCACAAATAATTGATTGTGCATGGCATGGCAAGGTGTAATACGAGATGCACTTAATCGAAATTAAGCGGGAATGCAATATCGACAATTAATATTTAGGTTCAAGTTATTTATCTACACATCAAATTAAATATTCATTAACATGGCAAGACATGGCACATATGATCTAATTAAATTAAATGGAATAGGACATTATATATTAATTACCCCACACATTCCATATTTAATTATTTAGTTAGATTTGTTAATGTAAACTAAGAAATAAAATTAAATGATGCAAAATGGCATAAGAATGGCAAATTAATATTCATTGCATTTTTCTGGTAATAAAACATATAAAGATTATTTAATTTGGAATTATAAAACTAAAGTTATTAATATTTTAAGTTTCTAGACTAAACTGCAAAAAGCAAGGACTTGTCCGTGATGGAAAATTTTCGGTGACGGGCTAAAGCACTAAACCTGAAAGTAGAGGGGGCTCGGTGTAATTCTGCAGTGCAGATTTCGTATCGGAACTTTTGTCACCGCGCGCGTAGCTAGCCAGAGAGGATGACGCGCGGGCCCAGGCGGCACGCGGGCGTGGGTGTGCGTTGCGCTGGCCAGGCGGTCACTGACCGGTGGGGCCAGGGTGTCAGCGTGCGAGTTAAACTCAAAAAGGGGGGCTTTTTACCACGCCGGGGTTCGAACTCGACTAGTGCGCGCGCGGTGCGGATCGGACGCGCTAGCCAGTGGGGTGGGTTAGTGTTGTTGTTAGGGTTAGGTTTGGTTTTCTTTTAAGTAAGATGTGTCCGGTTTAACTGTCAAAACTGAACCTGACGGGGACAGTACGCCTCGGCGGAGGGAAAAGCGAAGCCGGCGACCTTATCCGGGCGGCGAGGCGGCGTGCGTGTGCGCACGGGGTTGCAGAGTGTGTGGTGTGTGTGTTTTTGTGCTCGGATGAGAAGAAAAAGGCCGGCGCTTTCGTGTTCGTGCTCGTGCTCGGCGGTGTGCTCGTCGGCCGTGGCGTGGCCGCTCTGGCGCCGGCGAAATTGGAGAGAACGAAGTAGAAAACGAAGAGGGAAAGAGGTCGAGGAGACGAGGCTCACCGACGGGCACCCGATGGCGAGGCGAGTAGGCTCGGGGGCGACGGAGATGAGTAGTCGGTAATGGGAAGGAAGAACGCAGTCCGCGGCCGGCGTCGGGGAAGACGCGCTCATTGCAGTGGCGTGCGTGGCTCCCGGTTGCGGCTCCGGGGCTTCGAAGAAGGAGGAGGAAGAGGCGACGCTCCTGGCGCGAAGACGAGGCAGGGGGTGCGCAGCATCACCAGGGGCCCGAGCTCAGTCCTTTGGCGTCCATGGCTTTGGCGTGAGCGAGAGGAGTGAGCAGCGGTGGGGAAAAGGGAAGAAGGATAGGGCTAGGGTTTCACGGCTACGGCGCGGCTTATAGGAGGAGAGGGGAAAAGGAGCAGGCTCCAAGGGGGCGAGTGAGCAGCGACTCCATGGCTGTCGAGCTGGAAAGCGAGCTCTCCCCATACGGAGGAAGACGACAGGGAGAGGGCTGGCTAGGCCGGAGTCGGGCTGGGCCGGCCCACTTCGGCCAGGAGGTGAGGTTTTTTCTTTTCTGTTTTTTAATTTTTGTTTTTTTTTGTTTTGTGTTTTAAGACAAAAAAAGAAAAGAAAACGAGATACAAACTTTTAGCCAATTTTAATAGTTTCAAAATATACAATTTGACACACTAGTTTGAAAATTTGAAAAGAATTGTAACATCACATTGTACAAGATTTGAAGTTTGCATTTGAATTTTAAAGTGAGTGATTTAAATTTACATGCAACAATTTAATTAAATGAAGAGACAAAAGAAATGATGCCATGATGTTTCTTTATTGCACAAACAAACATTCATTCTAGGAAGGCATTACATTTGGGATGTTACAATACCCTCGATGACAAGGCTTACACAGCGGAAGAAAAGGTGGCGAATGCAAGACACTTCATTAACAAGGCCCTAGAACAACAAGCTCGCGCCTTCTCTTAAGCCCATATGGCGGATGCCCGCGGGGGAGCTCTGGAATGCAAGTCGGAGAAATGCATAGCAGCACCCGGTGCTGACCCCGAAGGCCCGTCCGGCTCCACTAGCCATGGCGACAAAAGGAAAGAGACGCCACCTCCAAAGAAGGCGGGACGAACACTCGCGGACAGGAGCAGAGGTGACCTGCCACCTCCAGCTCAGCCCAGGCGCAGCGATGGCGGTAGCAGGAACAATGGCTAGCCGACTAGAAAAGATGTTGCTAACGACCCTCCCAAGAGAGGTCGAAGCCGGTCTCCACGATGCAGTACCGGCAACAAGAGAAGGGAGGCGACAGACGAGCCCAGGTGCAACAGAAGCTGGGCAGCGCTGAACGAGCCGAAGGCCAACAGAGGCGGACAACAACTCGCTCCAGAAGACGCACGCCACCGCCTACAAGACATAGCAAGAGGAAAGGAGCCACTATATTGTGGTCCAAAGTGCTTTCGCGATGCCATCCCCAGAGAGCCATTTAACAATGTCTAAATATTGTCCTGGGTACAGCGGCCTCGTGAAGCCGGACTCATGGCTAGCCGACTATGCCATGGCCATAGAGATTGTCGGTGGAAGCAATCACATTGTCGTCCGCTACCTACCTCTCTTGTTGGAAGGCACGACAAGAACTTGGATCGACAACCTCCTAGAGAAGTCTATTCATGGTTGTTATGACACGGAAAAGGTGTTCTCCCAGCACTTCCAAGGAACATACAAGCGACAAAACACCTATCCAGATTTGCAACGCTGTGTTCAGAAACCGGACGAAACCATGACAGGCTTTGTCAGCCGATGGATCTCAGAGAAGGCCAATTGCCATGGTGTTTCGGACGCTCAGGCTATCCACGCCTTCTACACGGGCCTATAGAAGAAGTATTTACTCTGTCATAGACTCGTCCGCAGGCAAGTCACGGACCTTGGCGTAATGCTCAACCTTTCTGCCCAGTATGCAGCAGCAGACGATGACGTCCGTGACGATGATCCGGACGTTAGCATCGTGCCAAGGCGGAGCAACAAGCGCAAGCAAGTAACAGAAGACGAAGCCGGGCCATCTAACGAGGTTGCCGTCACGGTCCCAGGAAACGCCGGCAAAAAGAAGTGGAAAAACAAGAAATAAAACCGTGACGCCGGCTCAGGCCCTAAGGCGGCACGCATCACTTATGAGTAGGCAAAAAATCTGCCATGCTGCATCCACGAAAAACTCGGCAAGGTCAACCATATGCTTAGCGAGTGCCGCTTCATGGACGACTTCAAAAAGGACCCTACTATCGGCCGCAATGTTCACGTCTACCTTGACGACATTGCGGTGATGTCAAAAAAGAAGGCGGATCTCCTAGAGGACTTGGAAGAAACTTTTCAGAATCTCCGGAAGTACCAAATGAAGCTCAATCCCGCCAAATATGTTTTCGGTATTCCAGCCGGCAATGCCTCTCTACCGGCTATTGAAGAAATCAGACAACTTTGAGTGGACAATAGAAGCAGATGCCGCCTTACAACAACTTAAGGAGGCACTCATGTGCACTCCCATATTGGCAGCACCTCGATCGCAGGAACCAATGCTGCTCTACATAGCGGCAACTGGTTGTAACACCCCGGGATTTATCCCCAGTTAGTTTTTCTTGTTTTTCTCCTTGCATCATCATGCCATCACATCATCATGCATTTGTCACTTCATTTAATTTTTTGCATTTAAATTTTTAAATCACACAATTTGAATTCAAATACATTTTAAATTAATTAAAATGTGTATTTTTAAATCTTTTGCAAATATTATAAAAACTAGTTTATTAAATTGCCCATTTTAAACTAAAACTATTTTGTAAAGTTTCTTTATTTAAATTCTTTTCTATTTTTGTTTTAAAATACAAAAACAGAAAAGAATTAAACCAAAATAAAAGTTCAGAGAACAAAAGCCTCACCTGGCCGAAGCCCACCTTGGCCCATCTCTCCTTCTAGCCCAAGCCCACTCTCTCTCCTTCCTCCTTCGTACAATCTCAGAAAAGGAGATGCACATGGGTGACGCCATGGCCATGCCCCACTGCTCCTCTTTTCCCCCTCCTTTAAATCGCTCACCGAGCCTCCCCCTGGAACCCTAGCTCCCCTTCCCTCTTCCTTCTGCACCGCCGCCGCCGCCCCTCGTTCTTTCTCCTCTTCGTTTCTCCACCGAAAAAGCCCACCATTGCAACTACTGAGGGAACCGCGCCGTCCCCCGCAGCTCCGGCGCTGACGAGGACCAACAGAGGAGCCCCGAAGCAGCGCCACCCCTTCGTCGTCCTCCTCCCCGAGAGAATCGAGCCCTAGGCCCCCGCAGCCGTCGGCCTCGTCCCTTCTTCTCCACGTCCGGCGAGCCTCCGCCGACGAAATTCCGGCGACCACGGTTGCCTCGGCAAGAACAAACTACACCGACATCCTCTACGTGAGCCCCTCCTTCGGTTCCTCCCCTCCCTTTCCCAAATTATTGCCGGGAGCGTCGAATTGGTCTTCGCCCTCCTCTGTTTTCCGCCATGGCCGTGGCTTCCACAGCAGTTCGAGCACGGGACGAGCCGTGACGCCTTCTCTTGGAGCTCCGAGCACCCGCCACACACGCCACAACCACCACCGCATCGCACGCGCACCACCCCGCCCTAGCAGCATCAGTCTGTGGTCGACGCCGGTGTTTCCTCCTCCGCCGCGGCTTCCTGTTGATTGAAGAAATTCAGTTTCGACAGTGTTCGTAGAGGCGTTAAGTGCTCAAATTTTTTTTCGTACGTTTACTGTCAACAGTACGCACTGGCTCTTCTGGCTAGCACAGCCGAACGAACCATCCCACGAGCGCGAGACGCGGGATCGATTCCCAGCTTGGTCGAATAAAAATCCCCTTTTGTCTCTTTTTTTCGCGCACTGACATGCGGTCCCCACCGGTCAGTGACCGTGGGAACCACACCGCGCCCACACACGCCAGCATGTCTTATGGCCCACTGGTCAGTCTCACGAGTGCGATCAGCCTTCAGTGAGAAAAGACCCGAACAGATCTCTGCACTGCCGTTTTGCGCTGAGGCCCCTGCCCTCTCTGTTTTTCTAGTTTAAACCTCACTAGCATGTTTTCAGTCACGAATAGGTCCCTGCCTTTTGCAGTTTAGTCCAGAAACTTTATATGCTAATAACTTTTAATCTATAAATCCAAATTAAATAATCTTTATATGTTTTTATATCAGAAAAATGCAAGGAATATTAATATGCCATTTGTATGCCATTTTGCATCTGCTATTTTAATTGCTTAGTATAATTTGTTAATTGCAACTAAATAACTAAATATGGAATGTTAGGGGGTAATAAATATATAATGCCCTATTCCATTTTATTTGATTAGATCACCCATGCCATGTGTTGCCATGCTAACCAACACTTAATATTGTGGGTAAATAAATAACTTGCACCTAAATATTAACTGTCGGAATCCCGGTTCCGCTTAATTTGGATTAAGTACATCTCGCAATGCATCTTGCCATGCCATTCATCATTCTTCCATGATCATGCTGGATCTTTTGCCGTAGTTGTAAAATGCATCTTTTACGCTTTTCCAGTGTTTGTTGCTTCTTCGCGGATACGACGTTGAGATGTGTGAGTAACGACAAGATCTGCTTCCATGCGGGATTCCAGGCAAGCAAAGTTTGCTTGTTTACCTATACACTGTCTTTCATTCCTGCCGTTGATCTCTGCTACCCTATTTTACGATTCTTTATTGCGATCCCATCACATGTTTATCCTGCAGCCTATACAGCTTTATCCCCACATCCCATCACCTGTTGTATGTTTATCTGTTAGCCTTGCGAGTCGTAGTGCATGCTTAGATTTGGTTGTGCGAGTCGTCAGTTGGTCTTTTATTTCATATGCTTAGCTTGATAGATTATTCTACCTTAATAAAATATTGTATTATATTGGGGTATTATAATTAAAAGATAAGGCACCGGCGGAAGGCCTTGCGAGGTGCTTTGTTCTGCTAAGTGTCGACCTAGGAACTGAGATTTTGTCCTCGGATCCAATTTTGAGCGCACTAACCACTTGTGGGTGGCCCAATGGAGACCCCCTCGACTTTGACTAGAACTTCGACTTGTCCGGGAGCCACACCTAGTTCGGGTTTTCCATTTGCCTCATATGCATTGATGATACTAGTGTAGTATTTTACTTTGGCGGTGTGCCTTGTTACATGCATATAGTGCGCGGCATGTTGGTGCGGAGGGGTGTGTCCTGCGGGAGTCCGCACCCTTTTGGCCGGGACCAGCATAGCTCCCGTGGCTCCTGGACTTGTTGCGGTGAAGGAAAAGAGTTGGGTTGAAAGGCCCTAATGTTTTTGACTGGGTTGATCATGCGAGTATGGGTCTAGTAGTGCACCCCTGCAGGGTATAATCTTATCGATGAGCCGTGTCCACGGTTATGGACGTTTTGGTGATGATGCTGGCTAACAAGATCTAGACAATTTACACCTAATCATTGTTAATTAACCTGACTAGTAATATAGAATTACTTTCACAATAAATGGTAATTAAAACTGTTCAACGTGTGAGTTTCCCGAATTGCTTCCTCATACTTGGTTGAGGGGGGTTAATTCGAGAATGGGTTATGTTTGGTGTTAGTAGTAGTTGGTTATCTTATGCGCTCTCTTATCACTCTCTGATTAGACGGAAGTTATATCGTGTCTCTCTAGGTTGCTAGTGCTGCTGCCGCTAAGTCCACCTCCCCTATATTTTGGGAGATGGTGTAGAAAGTAGGCAAGTCGGTTTTGCTTGCCAGGGAGTGCCCTGACCCTCTTTTGGGATGTGCTTTATGTGCAGTCAACAGGTTTGAAGTCAGACGACATTAGCTTGGGAATCCCTCCGGCTTGGCTGGGCAGGGATATGGCGCCATTGCTTATCTTCAGGACTCTTAGTCCAATTTGTATCTTATCCGTAGTCGGATACTATTTTGCTTCCGCTGTCATTTGTATCTTTGTATTGTAACATTTGTATCTTGACTCGTTCGAGTCGTTGTTGTATTATATCTTCTGTTGTATTTGTGGATGTATCGAAACTATTGTAATGTTATCACAATTCCACCCACATAATGCGCATGTTTCGGCCTGCACATTATGTCTGGTGGGCGACCTAAAATCGTTATTATGCGAATTTCGGCGGGATCGCTTAAATCTACATAGTACCGATTTTCGGGCGTCACACTGGTGCAGTTGTCAGCGTTGTCCTGGCTATGGAAAGAAAGGAAAGCGAAGCCGCAACGTCTGAGCAACGTCCGGTCTACTTCATCAGTGAAGTCTTCTCCGCCTCCAAGCAGAGGTATCCACATCACAAGAAGCTGGCTTATGGCGTATTCTTCGCCGCCAGAAAGCTTAGGCACTATTTCCAGGAACCCACAGTGACAGTAGTCAGCAGGGCACTGTTGAGAGACATAATCAACAACGCACTGGCAACAGGCCGTGTCCCCAAGTGGGGCATAGAGCTTTCCGCCTTCGATATAGTCTATAAACCACGGACCGGCATCAAGACTCAAGCACTTACTGAATTTCTTGCCGACTGGACAGAGGACATGGAGGAAACAATACTCACCGAGTAAGAATATTGGGTCATGCACTTTGACGGATCAAATATGCTCAAAGGCTCGGGGGCTGGGGTTGTCTTGCGCACGCCAAAAGGCGATAAGCTCAGCTACGTGTTGCAGATTCATTTCATAGCAACCAACAATGTAGCAGAATACTAAGCTTCATGGGCTACATGTGGCAAACAACCTCGGCGTCAAAAGAATCCTCTGTTATGGGGACTTCGACTTGGTCGCACAACAAGTAAGCGGCACATGGGATGCGAAAAGGGTAACAATGGCGGCGTACAGAGTCAAGGTCGACGAATTCGCCAAAAAAATCATGTGCTACGAAGTCCGGCATGTTCCAAGAGCTGAAAACGAGGCGGCAGACACCCTCGCCAGACTCGGGTCAGAACGCAAAAAGGTGCCAAAGGACATTTTCCTGGAGCAGTTGCACAAGCCGTCCATTAATGGCGCTGACTTGTTGGACCCCGATGCAGAAGAACTAGTGGAGGTAGCAACTCTTGTCGTCTACCTGGTTCAGCCATATCGGACTGTCCCCTATCTCGACTTATTAGTCGACCAGAAGTTGCCGAAAGATGATGAGGGGTTGAAAAGGCAAATCATAAGGCGAGAAAAAGCATTCACAATCATCAAAGGCGAGCTATACAAGCGAAGCACGTGCGGTATCTATCAGCGGTGCATACTGCTAGAAGAAGGCTGGGAAGTTTTGAAGGACATATATATTGTCACCTACGGGCATCACGCATCTGCCAGGTCCATCGTATCCAAAGCTTTCCGCCAAGGTTTCTATAGGCTAACCGCCAAAGAAGACGCTGAGCACATCGTTCAAACATGCAAAGGCTGCCAATTTTACGCCCGCCAACCTCACTTGCCGGCACAACAACTCAGAACAATCCCAATCACCTGGTCGTTTACGGTTTGGGGCTTAGACATGATTGGTCCCTTCAAGAAGGCAAAATGTGGATACACCCCCCTATTGGTCGTTGTGGACAAGTTCACTAAATGGGTCGAAGACAAGCCAATCAACAAACTTGATGCACGCACATCCACCCATTTTCTCTGGGGAACTTGGCGTCCTTCAGAGACGTCCAGGGGTCCCTGACCTTCCCGCCTTCAAAAACCTTGTTCTAATAAGGCTGCGAAGTCGGGCCGCCAATATGGCAGCTGGTAACTCCTCCTCGCTTACACGAAGAGAAGCTGTGGCAGTAGGAGAATACTGACACATCTTGTGCAGGCTAAACCGCGGACGCAGTATTTTCCGACTCACCAGCAAATGACGGTATCCACCCCGTCCAGCAACGGAGCTTCCATCGTCATGGTGAGGAACTTGATCCCAGCATGGCTTGGGCATAGGCAGCGCGTTGACAAGGCGGGGACGCCAAATTTGCGCCCCGGCGTTGCCATGTCTTGGCAGTAGAAGAAGGTGGAGGTCCAACCTTTGACGAACTCAATGTATGGTATCTTGGGATACCATTGACCTCCTTGGCGGCAGTTGAAAGTGCCACTGCCACAGGTTGCCAGACCTCACTTCCGGCACTATTTGGCGCGGACAACGAAAGCAGTATCTATAAAAGTCTAAAATAGGCGTAGCGCCTAGATAGCCCTCAAATAGAACTGTGAAGCCGGCTAAAACCAAAATGCTATTGGGTGCGACGTTGTGGGGCTTGAGCCCATAGATATCTAACACCTTGCTAAAGAAGGCGGAAGGCAGTAACGCCATTCCCCTAACTAGGTGGGAGGTGAGGATTACCCGTTCACCGGCATTCGGAGCCGGAACGATGTCCCCGAAGGCGGACCGCCAGCTGCAGTCCTCCCGGGTCGGCAGGTAGCCGGATTCCTCCAACTCCTTGAGGACCTTGTCGTCCACCATGGAGGGGAGCCAGTAGCGTGACCCAAGGTCCGCATCTCCTCCTCTTTGTCGACGGTCGTGCCACCGGCCACCGCCAGGCTGGTTTCAGACGAGGGTGCCGAGGTCGCCGCCGCGCGGGCATGTGCGGTAGAAGCGGAAGAGGGGATAGAAGAAGTATCGAGCGTGACGCCCGCACGGCCCGCTGAAGAACGGGAGACCAAGCCACCCATCATCACCGTCGTCGCGGCGAGCTCGGCCTCGGTATCCGCTGTGGGGGCAGAGAGATTCTTGGGCCGGAGGCCATCGCCGTACGCTAGGTCGCCGGAGAAGTGGTGGTCGTCGGAGGTTTTTCTCTCGGTGCGGTGGAGAGCTCGGGAGTGCAAGAGACGAGAGTGGGAGAAAATGAAGTCCTGAGGAAGAAGATGAACACCTCGCCTCCCTATTTATAGGCTGGGCGTTGCGATCTGTTCAACGGTCCGAAAGTTGGACATGTGGCGATCATCCGAGCGAACACAAGGCGGCGCACGTCACACGATCTCCACGACTCCTCTTTTCCCATGATTTGCAATCATGACATGATTTCGTTCCGTTTGGTTTCAAACTGTCGTGGACCAAATGACATCATTTGTCAACTATAAGTTTGACTAGCCGTCAAGGATTAGATTTTCATAAGAAGCTATGCGGCAAGTTAAGCTATGCCGTCTTTCCCATGTCGGATAAAGGCAGCCGTGTGCCAGAGTTCTTTATGGTACACGTTCCCCATTATTTTTAGAATTGTTCAAGTCCTGCAGCCGCCAACATTGAAGAATGAAGATCAAGAAGAAGCCGGCATCTGTAGAACTTCAACCTTTCTAGGGGCTAATGTTGGGGATATACCAACTAGGGGTATCTCTGACATGGATCAATCCGGCTAGTCCAGGGTGGCCCAAGGGTGGTAAGGCTGATGCTTGCCGGGCGGCCCAGATAGCTGACGTACAAGGAAGTAGGTGGACGGTGCAACGAAGGCGGATGGCCGAAGCCCATCAAGCCAACAAGCCCAAGATGGAAGGCGACAACTAAGCCGGCTAGGTCTAGGACTCTGATTACTTGCCGGAGAAGTACTTGCCTTGTTTCCTGGGGCTTGGCCACATATATAAGCCGGCCACCGGGAAGCCTTTAGGGCACTCTCCAATTCGCAACATACACATTGTAACCTGTTCACTACAATTGCCATATAGTGAATTATAGAAGCACGTAGGGTCTCGCCACCGCTGCGAGATCTGAAGCTGGGTAACCTCGTCGTGTTCAATCCCGACCTTGACGACTCCAGCCTTCTTCCCCACATCCATCCGTAGGCTAGAGGACCCCCGTCTCCTATCAATTATGCTGATACTCCGACACCGACACTGGCGGTGCAGGACACGCGAGTATGATCCGCGTCATGGACTCACACCCACGTTCCACTCCCGCGGCAGACTTGCCCCCGACTCCCCCGGCTCATGCGTAGTTGGTTCCTCCTACCGCGTCGACCTCCCGCTCCGACACAACGTCAACTGAGATCCTGACAAAGGATCCTCAGTCTCCAGGGGAAGGATTTGTGTCTTTGCCGGTACTCCAACCGACAAAGGTTCCGACACCACTGCCAACCTCTGCAGTACCACCACCGACACAGAAGTCGGTTGTCCAGAAGGCACCAACTCCCCAATGTAAAGGGACGCCTATGGCCCTGGCCCGGAGCTCCACCTCTATGCCCAAGAAGCGGGCGACCATCACCTCCCTGCAACCTTCTCCCCAGACTGCCGCTCTCGCTCTGCTACGAGCATCTGCGGGCAAGGAAGTCGCGATCACTAAGAGTGGGCAACCCGGAGTGTCGGCGGTCTCTGGCCCTCGCTCTATCAGTCAAGTTGATCAACTGATCCTTGACTAGAACAATGCCAATGTCGGCCCCGCCTCGATCAAGGTCTTGTCCACCATGAATCCTGCCGGGTCGGGCATGACGACCCGCGTTATGGATGAGATGCACGTTGTCGTTCTCCAATCCACCCAAACCACCGAGGTAAGCTGTTATATTCTCCACCCCACTAGTCCCCGAGATTTGTGGCGAGCGACCAAGCTCTCTTGAGTGAAGGATATTCGGCATGAATCTTCAAAACCTTTCCAGAGTTCCTATTAATTTATCTTGCCCAATACCTCCGACCTAAGATGTCCGACACTTACCGTGCCTTTTTACTTTGCAGGATGTCATGCGAGCGCGCAGCGAGCTCTTCAAACAAGCTACCTAAGACTTTGGGCACCTCAAGAAATATCATCGGGATCTCCGTACACAGCATGAGCAAACGGCGAAGGAGCTTGCCGAACAGAAGCTTGCTCTCGACGAAGAGAAGGAAAAGGTGATCCGACTTTACCAAGAGCTTGGCAACGCTCTAACTGCCAAGGCCACCTTGTAGTCCCGGTTGTCTGTTGCTGCCGAGACCCTGTAACAGCCCAAATGTAGACTTTCCTAAGATGTATGCTTGTTGTGTAATAAAGTGTAGGATCATGGCATCTTTCATTTTGAATTGCATTTCTATTAAATAAATTTCTTTCAAATTTCATATCCTATATTTAAATTCAAAAGCTTTTTCAATTCAGTTCAAAATTGAAGTGTCAATTTTGGTACAATTAATCTTCTCAATAGTTTAATCTGTTTATTTTTAAACTATAAAAACTTGCCAAAAACATTTTATCTCTTTGCCCTTTTCTATTTTGTTTAAAATTACAAAACAGAAAAAGAATAAAAACAAAAGAAAACAAAAAAAAGAGGAGAGGGGACTCTCTCTGGACGAAGTGGGCCAAGAGACCCAACTCCGGTCAGATTCCCTCATCCCCTCCCTCCGTACGCCTTTCCAGCTCGACAGGAGGAGCCATGCCAGACGCTGCCCACTGCGCCCCACCGTGGCCGCTGCTCCTTTCCCCCCTCTCCCTTTTAGACGCCCCGCAGCCGCCCCGGAACCCTAGCTCTTTCTTCCTTCTCCTCGCGCCGCTGGCCCCTCTCTGTTTTTCTCAGTTATTCTTCCACCGAATAAAACCCACCGCACGGCCGCGCCGATTTCTCCGTCTCCGGTCGCCCCCTTTCCTCCTCCTCGCACCAACGGCACCCCCAACCTCTTCTCCATCATCGACACCGCGTCAGAGGACCCGGGAGAACGAACGCAACGCCGCCACAACTTCGTCCACGACGCCGGCCGCCGCGCCGCCCCGACCTCCCCGCCACCATCCTCTCCCCTCCGTCGCCCCTAGCTGCCTCGCCTCGCCAACGAGCTCTCCACGGTGAGCCTCGCTGATCCCCCTCATGTCCCCTCCGATTCCGTCCCCCTCGCCGGGTTTCCACCGGCGGCGCACCCGCTCCGCCCGGCCGTGTCGCGCGCGCAAAGATACGAGCACAGAACCGAGGCAGAGAGCACTCCTCTTGCCCCTCGAGCACGCACACGACATCCCCGCAGCTCCTCGCACGTCGGACACACCCGCACGCAGCGGCACCGCCCCTGTTTGGTCGCCGCCGGCCAGAATCGCGCCGCCACTGTTCGTCAGACAACACTTCAGTTCAGTTCGTCAGTTAAAGAAAAACCGAGAAACCTTTAACTGATAAAAGGTAAAGCTAATCTAACACTAACAGCAACCTTAACGTAGCCCTACTGGCTAGCAGCGATCGCTAGCTCGCCGTCGCGCGCGTGTTCGAAACCAACCGGCCGCGCTGGCAGAAAAATGCCCCCTTTTTTCCTTCCTCCCACTGACAGCTGGGTCTCACTGTCACTGAGAGAAGCCTGTAGTTTTTTACACCCTAGCCCCTGGCTCTCTGTTCTTGCACCGAAACCCTTCCCAGATAGTTCTCCCATCACGGATGAGTCCCTGCACATTTACAGAAAAATCCTAGAACTAAAAAAATGCAATAACTTTATTTCTACAACTCCAAATAAAATAAACTTTATATGTTTTAATATCGGAAAAATGCAATGAACAACATTATGCCATTATTATGTCATTTTGCAACATTTTATTTTATTGCTTTGTTTAACCAAACAAATGCAACTAAATAACTAATTATGGAATGTGTGGGGTAATAAATATATAATGCCCTAATTCCATTTAATTTGATCTTATCATCTGCACCATATCTTGCCCTGCTAATAAACATTTAATTTAATGTGTAGATAAATAATTTGCACTTAAATAATAAAATGGAACGTGTTGGGAAAATATTTAATTATTACCTATTCAATTTAAACTGATTAGATCACCATGCCATGATATATGTTAAACAACATATAATTTGTGGGTTACACAAATAATTTGCACCATAATTAATTGTCGGGATTTCATCCTCGCTTTAATGTGACCTAATCATCGCATACCATAATGCACCATCAATTATTTGCGCATTTGCTTTGTATTGATTATGTTTCCTATTTTTGTCTGTGTTGCTCTTCTCTAGGTAGACGACGACGTGTCTGCTGACGATACTTTCATCCTTGAGATTCCAGCTTTTGTGCCGGGCCATGAGCTGCCAGGCAAGCTTCTGCTAACATGTTACACGACTGTTTTGTTTTCATCCTAGCCTTTTGATCTATGCTATCCTAGTTTTACGATTCTTGAATTGCGATCCCATCATATGTTCATCTTGCATCCCATACAACTTTACCCCCCCATCCCATAACCTGTTGTATATTTATTTGTTAGCCTTGCCAGTCGTAGTGCATGCTTAAGGTTGGTTCTGCGAGTCTGTTTGTCCTATGTCACTTATACTTGTAACGCCCCGGGATTTATCCCCTTTTTGTTTTGTGTGTTTTCTTTTTTTGCATCAACATGACATTGTTTCATCTCATTAATTTAATTTGATGCATTTCAATTCAATTTTCACGATTAAATTCAAATGCATTTCAAATTAATTAAAAATGTGATATTTCAAATCTTTTGCAAATGTAAAAAAATTAGTTTATTAAATTGTCTATTGAAAACTAAAACTATTTTGTATAGTTTTCGTATTCAAATTCCTTTTATATTTTGTTTTAAAAATATATAACAGAAAATATTAAAAGGAGAGAAAAAAGGCCCAAAGCCCACCTAAACCAAACCCTAGGGTTTCACCCTGGAAAATTATTTCCCACCCCCTGCAATTTTGCAGCCACCCTCCTCATTTTTCCTGTTTTTGCGAAAGAATCCTCCCACCCCTTCTTTCTCTTTTTCCCCTCTTTCTTTCTTTTCCTTTTTTTTCCTCCTTTCTTTTTTTTCTCTTCTCTTTCTTCCTATTCACCCGCACGGGAGAACAGAGCCGGCCCGACCGAGCCGAGCTCCCCGAGCACCCCCCGCCCGGCCTCCCTCCGGCCGCCCCACGCCGCCACCGCCGGCCGTTCCCCGGCCTCCTCTGCCGCCGCCCCATGCCAGCGTGCGCCGCCGCCGCCCACCGCCGCCCGCCACGCCGCTCCCCGGGCGCTCCGGCCGCCCAGCTCCCCGCCGACCTCCTCCCGAGCTCCCGCGCCGCCCCTGTCCTCCCGAGCCGGCCGGCCTCCCGCGCGCCTCCCCTAGCCCCCGCCGCGCCCGTGCTCCTGTGCCCGCGCCGCCCTCGCGCCGCGCCTCCTCCAGCGCCGCACGCCCCCGCTGCCTGCGCCTCCGTGACGGCCGCGCCCCTGCTCCGGCCTCGGGCCCCACTTCTGCCATGCGCGTCCGCGCCGCCGCCGCCCACGTAGCGCCTCCAACCGCGCCGGTCGCCGCCACCGTGCACATCCGCTCCGCACCTTCCATTCGACCTTTTCCCAGTCCGGTGACGCCCCCGCATCCGCCGCCCACAAGGTGTTCGACACAATGCCCGCAAGAACTTCGGCGTCGCTTTTGTGTCCGAGTTGTCCACCCTTTGAGGTGTAGCTACATGCGTGTGCGCGTGCCTCTTTCGGTGTCGCGTTGCCGCGACTGCCCATGTTAGTATCGCGGTGCCCGCCCGTGCGCTTTTCCTTCCGATGTCCATTGTCGTGCTCCTACGTGCCCGCGCCCGTCAACGGTGATGACCGAGTACAACTACCCCAACCACTTCCATGACACCGACAAACGACGATGCCCCGGTTCCGCGACAACTACTTCCACGACGATGACTACTTCCTCTACGGACCGAAGACGTCGGTTTCGAACCCTAGTTCACCCGATCCGACGTACGAACCCAAACCCTAACCATATAGCTATTTTATTAAATGTCATCTATCTTGTGCATATCGCATCATACTTGCATGTGTTGCATCTCTGGGGTTTGGTGGTGTTGCAAATCACCTAAATAATAAATATGGAATGTGTGGGGCAAATCAATATATGTATTGCCCAATTCCATTTAATTTGACTAGGACACGTTTGCCATGTCTTGCTATGTTAATGAACATTTAATTTGTTGGGTAGATAAATAAATTTAACATTAATATTAATTGTCGGAATCCCGGTTCCGCTTAATTTGGATTAAGTGCATCTCGCAATGCATCTGGCCATATCATGCATCATTCTCCCATGATCATGTTGGATCTTTTGCCGTAGTGGTAAAGTGCATGTTTTACGCTTTCCATTGTGTGTTGCTTCTTCGCGGATACAACGTTGAGATGTGTGAGCAACGATAAGATCTGCTTCCATGCGGGATTCCAGGCAAGCAAACTTTGCTTGTTTACTTATGCATTGTCTTTCATTCCTGCCGTTGATCTCTGCTACCCTAGTATTCGGTTCTTTATTGCGATCCCATCACATGTTATCTTGCAGCCCATACAGCTTTATCCCCACAACCTAATACTCGTCGCATGTTTATCTGTTGTCCTTGCGAGTCGTAGCGCATGCTTAGGGTTGATTGTGCGAGTCGTCTTTGGGTCTTATGTTTCATCTGCTTAGTATGATAGATTATTGTACCTTAATAAAATGTTGTCTTATATTGGGGTATTATAATTAAAAGATAAGGCACCAGGCGGAAGGCCTTGCGAGGTGCTTTGTTCTGCTCAGTGTCGACCTATTAAGTGAGATTTTGTCCTTGGATCCAATTTTGAGCGCACTAATCACTTGTGGGAGGCCCTATGGAGCCCCCTCGACTTTGAACGGATCTACAGCTTTTCCATGTGCCGCAAGTAGTTCGGGTTTTCCATTTTCTCATATGCATGTGCATGATGATGATGATGATGATGAGAGGTTATGTGATACGGGGGGGCATATAGGTGCGGTACGACACGAAGGGGACAGTTCCTACTGTGGTTTGAGCCGCATGGTGGCGTAGTCGCAAACTAATGAGTCCGCAATTGAGATTCGACCGGACTCCTGACGCGGGTAACAACTCATATGGGTGGCACTTGGACTTGCTGTAGTAAGGGAACGAGTCGAGTTGAGAGGCCCTGATGCTTGCTTGGGTTGATCATACGAGTATGGGTACACTAGTGCACCCCTGCAGGGTATAATCTTATCGATGAGCCGTGTCCACGGTTATGGACGACTTTGGTGATGATGTTGGCTAACAAGATTTAGACAACTTGCACCTAATTAATGTTAATTAATTTGACTAGTAATATAGAATTACTTTCACAGTAAATGGTAACTAAAATTGTTCAATTTGTGAGTTTTTCCGAATTGCTTCCTCATACTTGGTTGAGGGGGTTAATTCGAGAATGGGTTATGTTTGGTGTTAGTTGTAGATGTTTACTTTATGCGCTCTCTTACCCCTCTCTAAATACACGGAAGTTGTAGCGTGTCTCTTTAGATTGCTAGTGCTGCTGCCGCTAAGTCCACCTACCCCATATTTTGGGAGATGGTATAGAAAGTAGGCAAGTCGGTTTTGCTTGCCAGGGAGTGCCCTGACCCTCTTTTGGGTTATGCTTTATGTGCAGTTATGCTTTATGTGCAGTTAACAGGTTTGAAGTCCACCTACCCCATATTTTGCGACGACAAAGGAATTGTTCGTAGAACTCTCCTTCTTGTGAAAATCGAGTCTAGAGAATTCAGATTAGTCCTTGAAATTGAGAATATGGGGTTTTAGTATAGCAAGCATGTAGTTAAAGACTATAAACAATGTATCTAGACTATGTGTACTGATGTTGCCTGTGACTGGGCAATTACATGATATAAACCTTCTAAGAGCATCTCTAACAGAGCCCTTATACTGAGAACCTCAAACAAAGTTCACGTTTTTTAACAAATCTCGCGGGCAGCCTGCGCCGCCTTTAAAGTTCACGTTTTTAACAAATCTGTGTGGTACTGCTCGCCGCGCAAAGCAGAAACCTTAAATGAAACTGCATAATTCATAGATTTGGCGGGAACGAAAGTGTGTTCGTCACCAATGCATTCGATTCACGAGTTCATACCCGATTTACATTAAACAAGACGAATCCAAAAGCTAAAACTAGTCCTAAATCGTCGCCGGAGCCCACCGTAGTACCAAAATTTGGCTCACCGGAGCCCAGGCGCGTCGGCGACGATGTCGAGGCGGCGGCGTTGAGCTTCACTCCTCGTCGGAGATGAGGTCGACGACCTCCTCCGCGTAGGCCGCCCAGTACGCCCTCTTCTCGGAGGCGGCGGCATCTGCTTCGAACCCCTGCCGGAGGAGGATCGCGTCGATCTCCTCCTCACCGGCACCATGCGCCGCCTTATCCTCCGCCGCCTTTTCCTTGAACTGCTCCTCGACAGCGCGGCACTCCGGCACCTCCGCCTTGAACTGCTCCTCGGCCGCGCTGCGCTCAGCATACATGCGTCGAAGGAGCTCTGCACCCGTCATTGTGCCGATAATGGGTGGAAGCGCATCGACCAGCACTACGCCGACGGGCACCTCCGTGGCGAGCTGCACCTGCGCCTCTAAGGTCGCCGCCGCCGACGCGTAGGCATCATCAAGAGCCCTTGCCTCTGAGCAGACTTCCTCGTGGACCTCCACGTACTTCTGCGGGGTGGGCTTTGCGTGTGTGGTTGGAAGGCGGCGAGGCATGGTGTGGGCGCCGTAGCTGGTTGGATTCGTACGAGGAGGGGTAAAAGGAGGTGTGCGGCTAGCGTTTGCCTCTGGTCCTTGTTATAATGGTGACTCGGCGGTGCGCAGCGAATGCGAGCAGCCGTGTCATGCCCTGTAGCACGTACATGTAGATTACCAACCGTGTTAACACCGCCACCCGCACTGCATGCAGATTACCAAGTGTCTACACTGAAGGATGCTCGTGATCTGTTGGATCCATTTCCATGCAGTCTCACAACTACACGATATTAAGCCGTATTAGCGTTAATTGCTGATTTAATTAGGCTGTTTAAGATCAATGACCCTCTTATCCGTCTATATGTTCATCAACCATATTTAGGACATGTGGACCCACATAGAACACTTCGTGTTCAGCTGCTTGTTGCGGGACATGGCTAGATAGGAGGAGTAGACCTGGATGGCTAGCGGGAACTAGACATGGCTAGATAGGAGTGGTGCATGTGGATCCATATATCTCAGGCACATATTCAAAGTTTCCATCAGCGATATTCCTTCTGTCATTTTTATATGTTTGTGAGTTAACCAAGAATGGCACCATGGTGTATCCTGGCATGCAAATGCATGAACTCGCATGCATTTAAAAAGCTACTTTGATCATGACCAATTAGAGTGGTAGACCCAAGACGTAGGGTTTATGATGCACCACCTAGGGATTATGGAAACATTTAAAAATTAATGGAGACATTTAAGGGAATACATGCATGAGTCAAACAAATTTAGCTCTGACAACAAACAAATATCTCCAACCACTCTTGGAGTGACATACTAACGATCCATACAAAATATTTTGATATGAAAATAAACTCACACTAAGTTCTTTACAAACTTCCGTCTATGTAGGAACAATATCGAATTACTCATTCATAACTATAACAATGAGGCTAAAAACATGAAAGTCCCCTCACATCCGTGAAATAGAGTGAGCACCACAGTGTAACCAGTTTCAAGTGTATCGTCCAGCTTATTCAACAACTCGTTCCACGCGCCATTAATGCAGAGACTTCCATCTAAGGCTGAGATGGTGTAATCACCCATAACCCTAGTCTTCTTCACATAAAAAATAATGGTGATGTCACCATGTTCTTTCATGAAAGTTGGGACAACGTCTTTCAGGAGTTTCTTGCAACGGGAAAATGATATATAGATTTAATATTATTTGATGGCAGAAAAACATCAGGAATAATAATAAAGTATTTTGAATATTACCAGTTGCTTGCTATTACCAACAGTGTTTGTCCTGGTAAGGGTATGCAGCACTGCTGCAGCCTGTCCTTTAATCAACTCGCCAGCTTCATGTTCCTTCAAAATATTTGGAAGTGATTGTAAATGTGTACTGATCATCTTCTTGCAAATGTGCTGCCACGATCCATCAGTGACAGTGACAGAGTCAAGAATGGAACGAACACCATCGGTTAAATCGTAATTTGCTGTAAAAAAGTAGCAATGAAATTTGGTTCAATAAGTAGCATGGATTATAATAAATATAATACCTGTACATTACATCGATGGGTAAATGGGGGGTTTCCGCAGTTGAAGTTTATCGAGAGATGAGGGCGGTCAAAATTGAAATATATCTCCTGACCAACTTTGAGCCGGTACATCCTACAATA
This sequence comes from Poa annua, assembly GCA_026929855.1. Lineage (NCBI taxonomy): Eukaryota > Viridiplantae > Streptophyta > Magnoliopsida > Poales > Poaceae > Poa > Poa annua. The sequence continues at coordinate 159,576,580 of CM049426.1, read as the reverse complement.
TTATTTCCAATTCTTTCCTCAAATGCAGGTTTCAGTAACTTCGTTTTCGATCTGAATGCAATACTCGAAATCCTCATCGGTCACGAGAAAAGCAAAGAAAGAACTCTTCTGGTAAATGGCCGCACTGTTCTTCTGAAGGAAACGTGTTCTGGTGTAGCACGGCAACACCTGGCAAAAAAATCAAAATTTATGATATAGAGATCAATATTTAAGTAATAGGTACATATTTACTCGCACGCATGCATTATCATGGGGTTAAATGAACATCAGCACATGTGACAAGAAACACGCAATATTTAATGCCCTATCTATACTTTGAAATCAAATCGTAGGCGAACAGAACAGCAGTTTGCTTTGAATGTTAATTGAATAAGTGGCGATGGTAGATTATTACCGCTTTGTCAGTGAATCCCTCTTTCAGGGTAACAGAAAACACTTTGGTCTTTACATCAACATAGCACAACCCCTTGGTGTCAAAACACCATGGACACTGCGATCGAGATAATATAACGACACATATTAGTATTCAGATCGGAATAATCGATATCTATTATTATATATCAAAATTACATTCCACAGCAGTAGTAGTATTATATCGAACATCGCCGTACCTCATTGTGGCTCAATGGGGGGTTTTCGCAGTTGACGTTTATCGTGAGACCAGGGGGGTCAAAATTAAAAAATATCTCATGGCCAACTTTGAGCTGGTACATCCTACAATATTTTTCCATGTTTTTCCTAGATTGCAGGTTTCAGTAATTTCGTTGACAATCTGAATGCAATGGTCGGTATCCTCGGTCGCGAAAAACGCAAAGAAAGAACTCTGCTCGTGTACGGTTGCTTTGTTCTTCCGAAGGAAAAGTGCTCTGGTGTAGCACGGCAACACCTGGGAAAAAAGGTTCAAAATTTATGATATAGAGAGATCATTCTTAAAGTAATACGTACAATATTACTCACACACATGCATTATCATGGGGTTGTAATGAATATCAGCACATAAACATGAAATATTTAATGCCCTACAAGCATATAAACTTTGAAATCATATCGTAGGCTAACAGAAAACAACAAATTACTTTGAATGTTAAGTGATTAAGAGGGGATGTCAGATTAATTATTACCACTTTGTCAGTGAATCCCTCTTTCAGGGTAACAGAACACACTTTGTTCTTCACATCATCGGCATAGCACAACGCCTTGGTGTCAAAACAAAATAGACACTGCGATCGAGATAACGACACATATCAGTACTCATATTGGAATAATCGACACCTATCATTATATATCAATTTTAGATTCCACAGCAATAGTAGTAGTATATCGGACATTGCCGTACCTCGTTGTAGTCCGCCATCGTCGTCGTTCACGGAAGAAGATCGGATCAATCTAGGACAGATGGCATTACGGTCAACGCCGCCGTGTTCACGATTGGATATGGAGAGATTAAAGCTAGGTCAAGGAGACGGCGCACGACCTAATAAGTAGGCACCCCACGACCTCAAGGATAAGAATCGGTTCGGGTTTATCAGGGGCCAGTGGCACCACACGAGCGCGAGGTTTGGGCCGCCTGAGCGTTTTGGGCTAGGCAGCCGACCTCATATTTGTATTTGTCTATTTGTTTATGTGATTTTTATTATTTTGCTTCGCTTATATGAGGTATCATGACCAATATGAGTGGAAGACCCTAAACCTAGGGTTTATGGTACACCAGATGCAACTTGAGCATCGAATTATACGGTACTTGGACATGTAAAAAAACAGGTATTAGCACTGGAAGTACAAATAGTGGCTAGATAGGAGTGGTGCACGTGGGTCCATACATATATCTCAGTTGTGCATGGTACCACATGCATACAAGGGTCTACGAGCACACCTAGTGAAGCCTTGTTTGTTATTTATCTTGATTGCTTTTTAATTAACTTGCATTTTAGTGTAATTAGGGTATACAAAGACATGTGAAGCAGTCTCCTAGTAGTGTACCGTAATATTAGGCACTACACTTATTTACTTCAAATGAACTACTGGATGATTTAATCATCTAATAATTGATGTAATGAATACTTTAGCTTGTTGGCTTCTATTCTTAGTTGTAGATAACTGGAAGATATATTTATATATAAATTGGAGTGGTTTAAGGTTTCTGGTTCAGTCGAGCAACATATGGTGTGCCATGCAATTTTATTAGTTGCTTATACATCCTATGTTCATTTGTGTAATTAGGGTATACAAATACATGTGAAGCTTCCTAGGATTGTATACATGTATCGTAATATCCTTCTAGTCCTGGAACAATTTTGAAATGTTTTATTGTATATATTTGCTACTAAACTGATAAGAATAAATTGACATACTCCTAGTGCTTCCAATGAATCCACGTTTCACACTGCTCTTGGTGTTTTTGATGGAATGTGAGGTGTGTGGTGCGGCTTGGATGAGGTCAAGGGGTCGGTTCAGCCCACTTCCTTGACTGGTGCAAGGTCAAGTCAATTTTTCTAATTTACCTAAGAAGAAATGGATCATTTTGCTTGCTTGCATTATATAGATACTTATTATGTTCAATAAATGGATCATTTTTTCTTGCATTATATAGATACTTTTTGTGTCTACTACATGCATAATTTTGCTTGCATATGAATTTCATTTGATTTACTAACCAACATGTATTGCTTGGCGGAGATAATGAAAGGGAGGTCAATTCTAAAAGCTGTGCCCAGTGCCGCCGTCCTCTGCGTCCCTTTATCAAGATATACCAAGAAGAGGGCCATGGAGACGGATTATGAAAACTCCAGTGATCAATCCGGCCCTCTAATCGACCCGGATGACATCGACAGCTGCGACCAGTCAGAGGTGAGCAAAAAAACTAATTTACTTAGTGAGTTTAGTGCACAATTTAAGGTAGATTTCAGTTTTCTTAATGTTCTAGGCTGTGTTCAATAGTTTATTTAACTATCTCATACCAGTTCTGACTCTTTTCTTTTTTTCTCAAATGCAGTACAACCCTGGGGACTCGGTGCATAACTATAATTTGCGTTCTTTCACCGACAAAGCTTTGAAGAACCTGGAGGATGCTGTCCTGACCAAGAATGGAGTCTTGACGATATTCTCTGCTAAAGGTTTCAAGTGTCCTTTTGATGACAAGCCCAACGACGGGAACAAGTTTGCACTTGCCCAGCATGCTATGGAAGCTAGCATGCGTGGGAAAACCGCCAGGGTTAAGGGACTGCACAAGGCCGTACTTGAGTACATGAAGGATAAATATGAGGATGTCGACCCTTCTCGTCCAGGTAAAAATGCTGCCCAGCATGAAAGAAGGAAGAAGGCCAAGATGGCCAGGCAGGACCAGAAGCTTTACCAAGAACATTACTTCGAGGCTGAGAGCCATGAAAACTAGGCAGCCGAAGCCATTTGCCATGCTTAAAGTGTTGACCATCTGTTTGTGGTGTTTCTTTTAAACTATGTTTTGTGTTGATGTGTTTCTTTTATATTCTCCACTGTGTCACCAGACTCGTACTGCATGTGTGGATCACTAGAGCAAAACAAGTCACTGGCCCCGGGCCGGCAGGGCTTTTTGTCCCGGTCACGCGCCCAGGACAGCGTGTTCGGACAAATAGCCTCCCCTATTTGTCCCGGTCACGCCACGGCCCGGGACCAATAGGGGGGTCACGTGGCCAAACAAGCCAGCCTCTGGCTGCCACTCATTTGTCCCGGTTCGTTATACGAACCGGGACAGTATATATGATTTTTTGTTTTCTTTTTTTGTTTCTTTTATTTTGTTTCCTGTTTTCTATTTGTGTTTCTGTTTTTGATATTTATGTTACTGACTGTTTTGTGTTTCTGTTTTTTCATTTATGTTTCATTTCAAACAAGATCGAGTTGCATATTATACGTTACTATACAATATATATCATGAATACACGATTTTTTCCTCGGGATATAGTCATGAATACTACTAGTACACGAGTTCTCCCAAACAAATATTTACAACCGGAAGATCATGTCTAAATATTTACAAACAGAGATCATTACATGACAGAGAGGCATTAGACCCTTTTTTTTCCTCGGGGTGGTCTTTTTCCGCGGCTGGATTATACTGCATTCTGCGCCTGGCTTTATGACATAGTCAAGCAGAAAGCCCGCAATTTACTCCGCAATTGGTAGTAGGCGGTCTTTTGCATCAAGCCTGTTCCGGATCGTCTCAAACTAAAAAGGAGAGATCAACACCAATATATCAACCATTATGAAAATAATTCAATTTAAAAAGTGAACAAGTTTGAATAAATTGTTAACGTACCCTATTCCAGTCTGCACCCTCATTGAAGTGAATTCGGATGAACTCGCAGACATAGAATCCATACAAATTGGTGCCTTGTTGCTACTTCGCGCACTTTATGATAGAATAAGATAAGAAACCAATAAAAAATAATCAAAAATATTGAAAAAATGGTATTGTGAGACTGAAATTAAGAATATGCATACGTGGAACCTAGCTAGTACGGCTTACCTCTCGCCATTTAAAAGTGAGGTTCCGGGCTATACCGACGTCCTTGTGGAAAGAGGTGAACTTGTCCCAAACCCTGAAGTTTACGGTATGGAAAATTAGTAAAGAAGTTTACTAATTACTATATATTATTAGAAAAGACGAGGTCGATTGGGATAATGAACGAAATTACCTCTAGAGCATCTGTTTCGTGCCGTCGAACTTTTCTTCAGGTTTCGATAATGGGTCGAAGACATCAACGATTGCCTTTTCAACATCAATCTCAAATAATACCCAGTGAAATCTGCCATATGTTTATATTTGTTAATAACTAAATCATCAATTACATATACTTAACATCGAGTATGTATAAGAAAGTAAACAACTCACTCGAAGTTGAACGGGAAAATTATGGTGTTTTTGTAATGTTGCGCCATCAAATAAGTAAGCAAAAGCTCCTCCGTACTCTCTGGGTAATGTAACAAACCATGATGATGAACTCGATTAGGGTCAATGAATCCAATCTTGTGATTGAGTCCCAGCTTTCGAGATTGTATAATTTTCAGCCTGCATATAAGAGTACAAAAGTAATATAGTGATAACTATAATTACAAGCAATGAAAAATAAGTTGAGACAGAGAATTACTGACATATATACATAATTTAATTACTTACATGCAAAAGGCATTGATGGTAGATTTGTCGAGCGCGTCAAAATTGAATAACTGCCATAATTCGCAATACTCAATTTGAATCTCATCATCACCTGGGCCATAAAAATCGGTTGGAATTTTACCATAGAGCCAGTCTCCTTCTTGACTTTTCGTAGTATGCATGTACCATGCATTTAGTTGGTGCAACCTAGCTGGTAGAGTGCGCACCATAGCAGGGTCGACAAGATCTTCTCCTCTCACATATTTCCGCACCACCTAATGTATGGTGACACTCTCGCCAGATTGTAATGCCTTAAGCTCTGCCAGAGTTATACCCATATCTCTAGCTTGCTGCGAAAGTACATCATCGACCGGGTTGCGGTTGTAAGGCGCCAATATGAGTGGAGGGGCCGATTGTCCCGCCTGCATTCCAAGCTGTGGAACATCTCTCTTCTGGGTGGAAGCAGATTTTTGTTCTTCCCGCACTCTCCTAGATGTACGCACCAGAATGCGTGTGTAGTCATCGTCCATATTTAGTCTATATTGCGACGGATGCGTAAGAAATTCTATGGCCCACCATATCGCATCCAAAGAATATACCGGAACAGGCAAAGGCATCTTTTTTGCCTTCTTTCTCTGGGAAGCCTGGATCTCGTTGACCCATATATCGACATCTTCACGAGAGTTCACAAAGCGAGACTTCCCCGTTTCGCTTTTCTGAGTACTAGTCGACGCAGCGGTGCACTTCCGCTTATTTTGCGGAGGCGGCGGAGTACGCTCACGCGACGGCGGAGATGGACTAGCGCCTTGGTTGTCGTTGTGGGGGGTGTCGGGACTAGCGCATTGGTTGTCGTTGTAGTAGTTATGTGGGCTGGCATGTGGACTGGGAGGGCGATTTTGCTGCATGCGTGGGAACACGATGTATTCCTTTTTCCGTAAGCAGGTACTCTTGAGGGAAAATCTCAACTCAACCTCGTCTTCACCCGTAGGGAAGTCCAGCTTAATTCCCTCATATGTCTTGATAACCTCATCAACCCCGACAACAACATAGCCATCTGGAATAGGGCGGCAATGGTAAGTTCCATTTGGTCTAGGCGGTAGGGCAAAGCCGTGCGCCACCTTCACGGTTATGTTCAAGCATGGCACATGTAGGTCGCAAAGTTCCCGCTGCACGATATAATCCACGGGGTGACGAGGACCCAGCATATCATTGTGGCGATCGAGCTCCGTCGAAGCCACGATGCTTCTCCGCATTGATTTTGGATCAGGAGAAGGATCTTCGGGCGTCTCAGATTCGCAGGGCATCCGTCGAGTCTGCGCTGCCTTCAGCTCTGCTATCTCCTTCTCATCATGTAGTAATTTATTTTCCATCCACTAGACCCGGTCGGCATGCCCTTTCTTCTTTCTCGATCGGCTTCTGTAAGTGCCAACATCTTTGGGAAATCCAATTATCCACGGTACGGAGCCAACGGTTCCTCGTGTTCGTCCACTGTGTTCAGGATTCCCAAGGGCTCGCGATAGCTCGTCCTTCTCTCTATTAGGGTGGAACCTGCCTTCTGTGACCTCCTTCCATACCTCTCTGAGAGCTTTAATAGGGTCAGCTCCATGCTCCGTGGTAAAAAGACAGTCACCTGTTTCAGGGTCTAACTTTCCACCATGCCCATAGAACCAAGCATTAAGCCGGTCTGGCCAGCCAAATATCTCGATCTCTATACCTTTAGCCAAAAACTCATCCTCCATTTTCGTCCACTTAGGCATGGCCGTCAGGTAGCCACCTGACCCCATGTTATGGTGATATATCTTTTTCTCTGCATTTTTCTTATTTATCGCTGAGATTTTTGTAGCGGCTTCCAATTGCTTGTACGCCTTAAATTCGGGCCACTCATCTTTTATCTTTTCATAGACTTTGACAAATTATGGAGTCTTACCTTCAGTTATGAACCTGTTTAGCCTTTTCTTCCAGCTGCGGTAAAATTCACCCATCTCAATATAAGTCCAGGCCTTGCATCGATTCTCTATAACCGGCTTCTCTACATCCTCCTCTTCCGGTAAAGTGAAATTCTGCATGAGCTCATCCCAAAGGAGTTGTTTGTCTTCATCCCTTACATAAATAACTCCCTCTTTTGGCACCTTTGGCTTATACCGTTCTTGAGCCCTGATGGAGAGTCTGTCTCGAACGATGACTCCGCACTGAGCTACAAATTTCCTTGCGTGGTTAGCGGGAGCAATCGGTTTGCCTTTTTCATTGATTGCGTCGATGTGGTACTTCTGTTTCCCTTGGAGATTTTTGGTCCCGGTTCGTGGCCCGCCTCGTTTCCGGGATGCTTTTTTGCTTGGTCCCGGTTCATGGCCCGCCGACGGCTAAACACAAGAAAAAGTGATAGTTAATATATGTATACGCACAAATCTATTCAACGGAGACAAAAACCTGAGGGCATATATCTACCTCGGCGGCCGACTTTCCAACAGTAGAGTCGGTGAACTGTCGGTGATGTCTATTCCGTCTGAATGCCCCTCCAGTCCATCACCAGACTGGTTCAGAAATTGCCCGGTGAAATCGTCTAAGTGTTCCTCTTCTTGTTGGTCCAATCCATCACTTTCATGGATTATGCCGAACATGTCCTCTTCTTGTTCAAGGTTTCTACCGGTGTCCATAGTTTCTGCAAGGGATTTCAATCCATTTACATTTGCAATAGTAATGTGTTAATAATGTAGTCGAACAATATATAATATGTTAATTTATATTTCAATCATCCATTTATATTTCACTAAAATAGTCGAATATTCCATTTAAAAAACCAATAATACATCTTAAATAATCCATTTACATTTTCTTGCTCGTCTGACAGTGGCGGAGTAGTCGAAGAAAGTTGGGGCTCCGAGAGGGCGCAAAATCCGAGGGGGCAGCGCTCCGACACTGCGGTGGCTCCGACACGGTGACAAATCAGAGAACCTGTATCAACACATTACAATATTTCAACACATTACAATAATTCAACACATTACACTATTTCAACAACTAAACATCAATTGCTAATGACCTAACAATTTTCTATGATTTTTTTTTCAATGACCAAGTGTTGAGCTATGAAAATTCAAAACATTTGCTTCAATGTTGGAAAAGTGTTTGAATTCAACAAATTTTGTCATGACACACAAAATAATATCACATTTGCATTTGCAACGATATTCCAACAATTATTTTTGTTTATTCAAACTTATTCAAACACACAAAATAATGACACAACAACATCCGTAAAACATTACAATATTGAGTATCATATTGCATATTGCTAATGAACTAAAAAGAAAATGGGATGATGACGTCATCGTGGAGTCATCAATGGAGGCTACGGGGATGGGGATGGCCGGAGGTGCGGGGATGGGGATGGCCGGAGGCGCGGCGAGCTATACCTCGGAGGCGGCGGGGGTGGCCGGAGGCGCCGGGAGGCTACGGGGATGGCCGGAGGCGTGGGGATCGATGGAGGCGGCGGGGATGGAAGCGGCCGGCGCGGGGAGGACGGAGGCTCGGCCGTGCGCGCGACGGGGATCGACAGAGGCGTGGGGAAGACGGAGGACGGAGGCGCGGGGATCGCCGGAGGTCGCTGGCGACGGGGATCGACGGAGGCGCTCGCGGCGGCGGCGCGACGGAAAATTTCGGCAGCGTAACGCTAGGATTAGGTTCGGGCTCCGGGTTGAGCCACCACCCGTGGCTAAGTGTGGCTTATATAGCCCCACCCATTTGTCCCGGGTGGTGGCTCAGCCCGGGACAAATAGGGGTCATCTGTCCCGGGCCGTGGCTGCACCCGGGACAGATAGCACCTCATCTGTCCCGGGCTGAGCCACCACCCGGGATAGATAGCACCCCATTTGTCCCGGGCTGAGCCACCACCAGGGATAGATGGGTTTTTTTCTTTTTCTTTTCTTTTTTTTTTTCTGTTTTCTGTTTTAAATAACTTTGGAATTTGAAAAAACTTTCAATATGAAAAGTGTTTGAATTTGACTAACTAATACAAAAACATTTTCTCTTTTCTATAACCATTATTTTAATTAGTTTAAAACTATTTTGAATGTGAATTTGTATAACTTTTGCAAACTTTGGAATTTGAAAAAACTTTCAATATGAAAAGTGTTTGAATTTGACTAACTAATACAAAAACATTTTATCTTTTCTATAACCATTATTTTAATTAGTTTAAAACTATTTTGAATGTGAATTTGTATAACTTTTGCAAACTTTGGAATTCTGAGCTGTTCGATCAACACTTTAACTTCCAAACCGGGACTAAAGAAGCACACGGATCGTGTGTTTCTTTCAAGCACTTGTAAGCCGTTTGATCAGGTGTGTGTTTCTTTTGATTGCTTCTGAGCTGTTCGATTAACGCTTTCAGTTTCAAACCGGGACTAAAGAAGCACACGGATCGTGTGTTTCTTTGAAACACTTGTTAGCCGTTGGATCAGGGGTGTGCTTCTTTTGAGCACTTGAGAGCTGTTAGATCAACACTATCAGTATCACTGGTTGAGCCCGTGACCCTATATATAGCCCCCTCTCGAACGAGGAGAGCACTCAGTGTTTCCTCCTTCTAGTGCCTAGCCGGGTGGTGTGTGGTATACAAATCACTCGGATTCCCTGCATACGCCCCATGGTGCATTTGATATGCATTTGAGGAGCCACCGTGGGGCTGTATGCAGGTGAAATCGTGTGTTTTGTTCTATCAAAAGAATAGTTCAATTCATCTACTGAGGAATATATACAAATCGTGTGTTTTGTTCTATCAACGCCGACGGATCCATTTGATATGCAGGTAAAAATTGAGCATCTTCTTCATATAAAAAGTTTAATCTATTAATTATTACATATCGCACCAACATCTCCATCACACAACACCGCCAGTTCTTCTGCGTCGGAACCATGGAGCATCTTCTTCAATCAACTTGATGATTGGGTCAATGTTCACTACGAATGGCGGAATTTCATCAAAATTATTATAATCATCTGACATGTCTGTCTTGTCCTCCACTCCCACGATGTTTCTTCTTCCTGAAAGAACTATGTGTCGCCTCGGCTCCTCCACTCCCAGGATGTTTCTTTTTTTGGGTCTGCTAGACATGTCTTTCACATAGAAAACCTGAGCCACATCATTGGCTAGCACGAATGGTTCGTCTCTGTACGCAAGATTGTTTAGATCCACTGTTGTCATTCCGTACATCTTGTCTACCTCAACCCCGCCTTTCAGATTGACCCATTTGCACTGAAACAAAGGGATCTTAAAAGAAGGTCCATAGTCAAGTTCCCATATCTCCTCTATGCAACCATAATATGTGTTCTTCTGCCCATTGTTGTTTGTTGCATCAATGCGAACACATTTGTTTTGGTTCGTGCTCTTTTTATCTTGGACACTCGTTTAAAATGTATTCCCATTTATCTCGTACCCTTGGAAAGTACATATAGTTGTAGATGGTGCCCTGGACAACAAGTGTAATTGTTCATCAACCTTGTCTTTATTTTCAAGATGTGCTCGCAACCAACCGCCGAATGTCGCCATGTGTGTACGTAGAATCCAGTTGTCAGACTTCCCCCGTGTAGAGATCGTACAAGATTCTTGTGTTCATCGATATACGGGGCCACCAAGGTAGCACTTTGTAGAACTGTATAGTGTGCTTCAGTGAAAGAATGTCCATCCATACAAATTTTTGTTTTCTTTCCTAGTGTGCCTTTTCCACTAAGTCTACCCTCATGTCGTGATTGTGGAACACCTATCGGCTTAAGGTCATGAATAAAGTCAACACAGAACTCAATGACCTCCTCGTTACCGTAGCCGTTGGAGATGCTTCCTTTTGGCCTAGCACGGTTATGCACATATTTCTTTAAGACTGCCATGAACCTCTCAAATGGGAACATATTGTGCAGAAATACAGGACCGAGAACTTGAATCTCTTCGACTAGGTGAACCAGGAGATGCGTCATAACATCGAAGAAGGATGGAGGGAACACCAACTCAAAACTGACAAGACACTGGACCACATCATTTTGCAACCCTGGTAGAATCGCCGGATCGATTACCTTTTCAGATATTGCATTGAGGAATGCACAAAGCTTCACAATAGGTACTCGAACATTTTCCGGTAGTAGCCCCCTCAGTGCAATCGGAAGCAATTGCGTCATAATCACGTGGCAATCGGAAGCAATTGAGTCTCACATTTACTATCCTCTTTATATTCGACGAGAACCCAGCCGTGACCTTGATACTGCTAAGGCATTCAAAGAATATTACTTTCTCTTGTTTGGTAAGAGCGTAGCTGGAAGGACCTTCGTAGTGTTCGGGACTTAGGCCGTCTCGTTCTTTCACACGTTTCTGGTCCTCCCGTGCTTCCTCTGTATCTTTTTTCTTCCCGTACACGCCCAAGTAGCCTAGCAGGTTAACGCAAACATTCTTCGTCACGTGCATCATGTCGATAGCAGATCTAACCTCTAGGACCTTCCAATATGGTAGCTCCCAAAATATAGATTTTTTTCTTCCACATGGGTGCGTGCCCGTTAGCGTCTTTCGGAACCTGTTGTCCTCCAGGACCCTTTCCAAATATTACTTTTAGATCTTTGACCATATCAAATATTTCTTCACCAGTACGTTTGACAGGCCTCCTACTGTGATCAGCTTCACCTTTAAAATGCTTGCCTTTCTTCCTTGCGGTATGCCTGATCGGAAGAAATCGACGATGCCCCAGATACACACACTTCTTACATTTATCCAAATATAAACATTTAGTCTCACCCAAACAGTGTGTGCATGCATTGTACCCCTTGGTCGACTGCCCTGAGAGGTTAGCAAGAGCAGGCCAATCGTTAATTGTTACAAAAAGCAAAGCTCGTAGGTCAAATTCCTCATGTTTGTGCTCATCCCACACCCGTACACCTTCTTCCCGCCACAACTGTAAAAGTTCTTCAAATAATGGCCTGAGGTACACATCAAGGTCGTCACCGGGTTGCTTCGGGCCTTGGATGAGCAATGGCATCATAATGAACTTTCGCTTCATGCACAACCAAGGAGGAAGGTTATAAATACATAGAGTCACAGGCCATGTGCTATGACTGCTGCTCTGCTCCCCAAACGTATTGAAGCCGTTTGTACTTAGACCAAACCTTAAGTTCCTTGCGTCATCTTCAAATTCCGGGAACTCTCTCTCAATTTTTCTCCACTGCGACCCATCAGCGGGGTGTCTACACATCGCGTCTTTCTTACGGTCCTCTTTTTGCCATCGCAACAACTTGGCATGCTCTTTATTCGCGAACAGGCGTTTCAACCGTGGTATTATAGGAGCATACCACATCACCTTGGCAGGAACCCTCTTCCGGGGACGCTCACCCTCAACTTCACCAGGGTCATCTCGTCTGATCTTATACCGCAATGCAGTGCATACTGGACATGCATCCAAATTCTCGTACTCACCGCGGTAGAGGATGCAGTCATTAGGGCAGGCATGTATCTTATGCACGTCTAATCCTAGAGGGCACACAACCTTCTTTGCTTCGTACGTGTTGCCGGGCAACTCGTTGACCTTTGGAAGCATCTTCCTAATTATCTGCAGCAACTTTCCAAATCCCTTGTCAGTCACACCACACTCTGCCTTCCACTGCAGTAATTCCAGTGTGGTACCCAGCTTTTTCTGACCATCTTCGCAACTTGGATACAACAATTTCTTGTGATCCTCTAACATCTGGTCGAACTTCAACCTCTCCTTTTCAGTTCCACACTCTCTCTTTGCATCAGCAATGGCCCTACCAAGATCGTCAGCGGGCTCATCTGGTGCCTCTTCAGCTTCAGCTTCCCCCGGTGCAGAATCTCCGTACTCCGGGAACATAGGATAGTTGTCATCATCTTCCTCTTCTTCATTGTCTTCCATAATAACCCCTTTTTCTCTGTGCTTCGTCCAACAATTATAGCTGGGCATGAAACCATGCCGAATAAGATGACTTTGAAGGGTTCTCGCGCTTGGGTGATCTGTCTTATTCTGACAGTTGACACATGGACAACACATGAAACCATTGGTACTGTGGGCCTGGGCTTTCTCGAGAAATTTCCTCAAACCCGTCATGTACTCGGCAGTGCGTCGGTCACCATACATCCATTGTCGGTCCATCTACATTATATAATTAACTATATCAATAACCATTACAGACCATCGAGAAATAATCACTAAACATGCACGGTATCAATTAATGACAAATGAAATGAGAAAAAATTAACCTCGATCGAAAAGAAGGATAAGGATCAACTTCTTTAAGTGAACATCAAATCATTTCGTGAACTCTCTCGGGCATTTCATCGAACACCTTGCATGCATACTTAAAAAAAATAGACTAGCACACACCCCCTCCTTCCATTTCCAAAAAAATGCCTCCAATGGTTTTGGGAGGGGGCGCTGTTGGTCAGTATATATAGGCACCCATTTTTTGTCCCGGTTCCAGCCACAAACCGGGAAAATAAGGAGGCCCATTTGTCCCGGTTTGTGACTGAAACCGGGATAGATGGGGTTTTTTTTTCTATTTTTTTTTTCTTTTTCTGTATTCAGTTTTAAATAACTTTTGCAAACTTTGGATTTTGAAAAAATTATGAATATGAAAAGTGTTTGAATTTGTCTAACTAATACAAAACCATTTTCTGTTTTCTGTTTTAAATAACTTTTGCAAACTTTGGAATTTGAAAAAACTTTTGCAAACTTTGGAATAACTTATGCAAACTTTAGATATATTTCGGTCAATACATGAGAACACGCGCACACAGTATTTTTGCGTAACGGAATACATAGATAGTCTACTCATCAATGACATTAAGATGATCATACTCAGTATTATAGCCGCGTAGACTATCCCACTTCCGTGCAATCTCGAAACCAAGGCGAGCGTCTAAAGCAGCATATACGACTTGATCGTAGCTCAATGGAACGTTGCCCCATCCGAAAATTAGGTCTTCTTCTAACGTGTCTTCCTTGTCGTCTTCCGTGTTCTTCTTCTTCTTGTATTTCTTCTTCTTCTCCAGATTTGTCCCAATGACCGCATTAGAGAGAGCATAGAGAGAGCGTAGAGGCCCACGCCGCAGCCCATCTTCCTCCTCACAGTCGCTGACAGCCCGGCCCCACTTGTCATCTCCTCCGTCGTGAAGAACACGAAGTGTACCGAACCCTATATCGAATCGGATCAAAATCCGTTGTTAAATCGCGGTTTAATCGCTCCCCTATGTCCCCATATAACCCCCCTCTCTGCCGCCGTCTCCCGCGTCCAAAAACCCTAACCGATACTCGCCAAAATCGTGAGTTCATCTCCGACGTTGCCGCCGCCGCGTTTTGCATCGTTCCGGTGAGTCCAGCACCCGAGCTCCACCCCCACACCCCCTCTGTGACTCCCCGTCTCCGTACGCATCTAACAGACTTGCTCCGGCGTTCTCTGGTGCACCAGGGCGGCTGATCCTTCGACGACCCGACGCCGCCGTCCGCCGCGCATCTCCGACGAGCACGCAGGGGAGGAGAAGGGCCATCTCGACCGCGCCTACCACGCCATCAAGTTCGCCACGACGATCCGCGTCCAGTGGTATGAGTTTCCCTCTCTCCTTAGCCGTAGGACGCAAAGTCAAGCGATGCCGACGATGGCGCCGCCGCGGGCACGGGATCGCCGGCGAACCGCGCCGCTCGTCCGCCCCCTTCTGATCCTGGCCGTCGGATCTAGATCCAATGGATCTAGATCGGGTGGATCTGGAGCGTGCGATTTAAATTAGATCGGACGGTTCGCGTACGCGATCCGCGCCGAACCGGTATCGGCCAATCAGCGAGCGCCGCGTGGCATATTGATTTTCTATTTTCGTAGAGAAATTGTTTTTAAAACATAAAACAACACAAACTTACAAAATTCATAACTTTTGTTCTGTTCATCCAAATTTGATGAATTTTATATCCACGTGAAGCTCTGCTCGTGTCGTTTAATATGGTTTCATTAGTTTATCCTTTAAGTGTATATTAAATTGCGGAATTTAATTGTTTAGCTTTCGGATGATTAAATCTATAATTTAATTAATAAAATTTCTTTCCAAATAAATCCAATTGTTTTAGAGATTTATTAATGCCCTCTGTCCAGAGAGTGCAATCTGAGATTTACTTGAAACTTCTCATAATATAATTAAGGAAATTGGTTTTAGAACTTAAAACTACTATTATGCTCAATATTTTAAATGATTAAATAAAATAGTAAAATATGGCTCATTGTAATTCATGCATGAATAACAGAGAAATTAAAATAGTAATTATTTGGTCTTGTTAAGTTCATTGCATATTAAGCATGCATACATATTTTTGTATTGATATTTTAAGTGTTATGTTTGTGTGTTTATTTAATTTTATTGTTTGTCTCTAGATTGTGAAGAGGAGGAAGGTCCTTGTGATTGTTATTCTTGCTGTGCTTGTTCCTCTTGTTACCAAGGCAAGTGACATTCATAATCTATCCTATGTTTTCTATATGCATTATTAGTAGATTTTGAGTAGTATGCATGATAGGGAAATTTTGATATTATCTTACAATGCTAAGTTAGTTTACACTTTGAAAATATCCTAGTAGTATGTAGCCATCCCTTCCCATGCAGCCACCAAAAGTTTTATTAGATGCTTAGCTATGCTATAAAGGAGTTACTTATCATGTTATAGAATTATTGCTAAGTGTTAAAAACTTTGAATGCACTTCTGGGTGGAATTGGTTGTTTGGTTTATGTTGAGTGGCTTTTGGGACCCTACTTGTGGTTGTCTTTGCCTAGGATGAATTTCTATTCTACTTAGGGCCATGAGTAGGGTGGTTGTCACCCAGAAGCGCACTTGTGGACGGCCACCCAGGAACAAAGAGATTTCTAAGTCCCTCCAAGTTTAGAAGCTTCCCGTGCAGCCTTCTGACAATGGGCTCTATCTAGAACTACTAAGTTGTGGGAGTGCAACCTGTCAGCTTGACAA
The DNA here is from genome assembly GCA_026929855.1 of Poa annua. Lineage (NCBI taxonomy): Eukaryota > Viridiplantae > Streptophyta > Magnoliopsida > Poales > Poaceae > Poa > Poa annua. The sequence continues at coordinate 159,560,464 of CM049426.1, read as the reverse complement.
GCAGATGTAGAGTTGATAGGTGGAACGGGTCTTGCTAGTATGGTTGCATTCTTCTTCTGAAAGTTCTTGTCTCAATTCTCTCCTTTCCATAATATACTCCGCGTGTATAGGATTTCTCGGACAAATTGAGTCTTAAGGTGAAAGTGCACAACCTCTGCAGAGTCGACAAACTGAGTACTCAGCCGTGTCCCCGGTGATGGACAACTTCGAGCAACTTGACAAGGATGGACGGAAGAACCTCAACATGGTTTTCGTAAAGTAAAATTTGACTAAGGAAAGAATTATTGGTGCACTTGGGCTTCATCCCTTGGTGCCATGTCTTTGAGATACAAAAGTGTTTTACAAAAGATAGGAGAAAACTGGCTTTCTGCAAAATAGCCTACCAACTCCACCAAGCCAAATATGCATATAGAATTAGACTTGTCATAATTTATCCACAATAGTCACTTGCCAATACTTCATTGTATTGACCTCCTTCGGGGGCTGCATATTCAAATGTGCAGGTAATTCTGATGAGGAGTAAGTTTGGACTCGATTCTACACCCAACATGTCTGCTTGTGGCGTATGCTAGAAGAGAAGGCCCATTGCTTTTATTTCGTTGTGAACTCTGAATATTTTAGCTAGTCTTCATGACTATGCACCTTGTAATAAAGCTATACTTGGCTATCTTTGGATCTCGATGTAGTATTTTGATACTTATGCAATAATACTATATATTTTGTACTGTGGTGCTGGCAGTGATCCAGGGACTAGCACATAACACAGATGTTCCATCTTTATTTAAAAGATGGGGCGCTACAAAATGGTATCAGAGCTTAAGTGTTGCCTGTAGGTTCGAGCCCTTAGGATTGGTTAAGCCTCTTTTTGATCATAATATTACCATCTTTGAAGTATGTTGGATCCTAGCGGCATAGTGGGATGAAGCGGCCCGGGACTAACCTTACATGTCCGCGTACATGAGACATGTTCCATAATTATAAGTGGCTGGCCGGGTGTCTGTCTCTCTCACTATAGTGAATATCCGACTTACAAAAGAGTTGATAATAGTGTTGATCACCTGTTAGAAAAGAACTTCTTTTTCTCTAAGTACTTAAGTACACCACAATTAGTATATCTTACCTTTGTCTTGTTTTAATAAACTCTACCTTTATCACTTAAGGATGTCGTTCTTCATGTATCAAACTGCGGAGGACTTCAAGGACATGCGCTTTGGGAGATACCTTCTAGAGTTGGTACAACTGTTGGCACTTCCAACACCCATCATCAAGGCAAGCCAGCTGAAGCACTTCAATAAAGAAGACTTATGGGGAATTCGCCTTTACCAACAAGGGCGCCAGACTGAACCCAATACCGAGGACATCCAGTACAAGTCGATTAGTGACTCCTTGGAGAAAGGACTGAATCTCGTCACGCAGGAGCTAATAGGACGTCTTTGCTTGCAATACCAAGAAGAGTTAAAAGACCACTACTTTGCTCACCTTGGCCAACGTGACGAACATGGGATTCCTTACTGTGTTAGCGAGGAAGACAAAAACAAACCAGAAGCTTTGTACCCATATCTCCAAGACTTAGAACTTCACCTCTGGCAACTAGAAGAGGATAGACGCAATGAGCTGTTGAAGAATGATGAAATAATGGCACAAGTCAAGGAGACTCAAAAGAAGATTGAAGCCCAAGAAGAGGTGGCCAACGCTCAAGAGGAGAAGTTCCGAGCTCAAGAGAAGAAGTTCCAAAGTCAAGAAAAGAGAATTAGAGACAAGAACAAGGAGATCAGGACCTTGAAGGATGAAATTCTGAGCAACGACGTCGAGTTCGAAGCTAATCGAGATTTGATCTAGACTCTACGCCGTGAGAAGAGAATGCTACAAGAGAAGATTGAAGTCCTGGAGAAGGAAGCAATTGAGACTCTGCACCGTGAGACGACAATGTTACAGGAGAAGAATGAGGCCTTGGAGAAGGAGGTGAATGACTACAAGGAGATCCTTACGAAGGAAGGCATCACCATCGAGGAAGTGGAAGAAGATGAAGGAGACGTCATGGACGAAGTTTAGACTTAGTAGCTGGACCACCATGTTCTCCCTCGTTTAGTTCGTCGTTCTTTTTAAAACATTGATCTCCAACTTGTGGTGTGACAATGATAAAATTTTTTGGTTTGCAGACTCTGTTGTTTTATTAAATCAATTTAGACTACTTGTTTTGTTTTGCTAAGTAGACTTTTTCTTTTTAAGTTGTCTTATGAGTGTTGATTGTGTTGACTTGGTTGCTTTGTGCATGGGTAGGATTTTTCTTCTCTTAGTTCTGTCTATCTTTCACTCATCTATGCTGAAAAACCCTACAGATGCCTCCTCGTCGTGATACCAGCAACGACGACGTCATGCAACAACTGATGGCCGCTCAAGCTCAATTGATGAATATGATGACTCAGTTCATTGCAGCAACCAACAACAATAACAACAACAACCACAACAACAACAACCCGCCACCTCCACCCCCACCCCCAGTGGACAGACTTGCTAGATTCCTAAGGCTTAGGCCTAATAAGTTCTCCTCTGCTACTGAACCAATAGTGGCGGATGACTGGCTTCGTTCAGTCAACAAGGACTTAGTAACTTGTGAATGTTCTGAGGCAGAAAAAGTGAGGTTCACTGCACACCTGTTGGAAGGACCCGCAGCATTGTGGTGGGAAAATTATCAAGTGACTCATCCTTTGGATGGCATGACTTGGGATGCGTTCAAGGAAGGCTTCCGGAATGCTCACATCTCCTCAGGTATAATGAACCTGAAGAAAGACGAATTTCGCAGCTTGAGGCAAGGCGGTAGAACTCTGAAGGAGTATATGGATGACTTCTGTATGCTATCAAGGTATGCACCAGAGGACATTGATACTGATGCAAAGAGGAAGGAAAAGTTCCTCAATGGACTTAAGGGAGAACTGAAGATACCTTTGTCTATGGCATATACTCCAAACTATCAAGCTCTGTTGGATCAAGCTATCACCTTGGACAACAACATAAGAAAGGAAGAGAATAGGAAGAGGAAGTTCAGTGCAAGTAAGGTTCATTCTGAAGGGACATATAAGAAACACACTTCTGAAGTCGGTAGCCATAAACCCTGGAATCACTCCAACACTGGTAGTGGCCAAAAACATCATGGTCATAACCACAATGGAGGAAACAAAGGAAGCAATGGAGGATACAATGGAAATAATGGTGGATCCAGAGGAAACCATCATCATGGCCAAAATCATGGGAATAGTAATCACCGTCCTAACCATGAAGGGAAGAAAGACTTGTCTCATGTGACCTGCTACAAATGCAAGAAGACAGGACATTATGCAACTGATTGCCCAGAGAAGAAAGCTGATGAAAATTCCAAGCCCAATCCTTTCCAGAAGGGACAAGTGAACCACATCAATGTGGAAGAAGTTCATGATGAACCTGATGCTGTGATTGGTACGTTCTTGCTCAACTCCTTTCCAGCATTAGTTTTATTTGATACTGGAGCATCTCATTCATTCATATCAAGAGCTTTTGTTAACAAACATGGGTTAGCTGAGGAAAGTCTAGGAAAACCTATTAGGGTAAGTTCACCTGGAGGAGAGATGCTAGTAAATTCCGGGTGTAGGCAGTTAGACTTGCAAATTGGAAAACACACCTTCCCAACAGACTTAGTCATCCTAGAAACTCAAGGTTTGGATGTTATCATCGGAATGGATTGGATGACTCGTTTTGAAGGAATCACTGATTGTGCAAATAGAGCAATCACCCTCACCACCCCAGAGAAAAGGAAGATTAAGTTCCGATCAACTTTCGAACTTAAGAAGGTTAGGCTAAATTCTCTTAAGGGGGTTAGCCTTGGTGATGTGCTTATCGTCAAGGAATACCCAGATGTTTTTCCGGAGGAACTACCGGGAATGCCACCCGATAGAGATGTAGAGTTTCTCATCGAACTTAAGCCGGGAACAGGGCCAATAGCAAAAAGACCTTATCCTATGGCCGTCGATGAATTGAAAGAGCTCAAGAAGCAATTAGAGGAACATATCCAGAAAGGATTCATTCGTCCAAGTTCATCGCCATGGGGAGCACCAGTCTTATTTGTTAAAAAGAAGGATCAAACCCAGAGGCTAGTCACAGATTATAGAGATATAAACGAGCAAACTATCAAAAACAAGTACCCGTTACCCAAGATAAATGAACTATTTGATCAAATGGAAGGTGCTTGTGTTTTCTCAAAGATCGATCTTCGATCGGGGTACCTCCAAATGAAAGTTAGAGAAATGGATATACCCAAAACTGCATTTGTTACGAGATATGGCCCTTATGAGTACACAGTAATGCCTTTTGGATTAACCAATGCACCAGCCTATTTCATGAATATGATGAATAAAGTGTTCATGGATTTTCTGGATAAGTTTGTGGTCGTGCTCATAGATGATATTCTAATCTACTCCAAGAGTCACCAAGAACATGAAGAGCACTTGCGTCAGGTATTGCAGAGACTACGTGAACATAAGTTGTATGCCAAGTACAGCAAGTGTGAGTTTTGGTTAGAACAAGTCGGATTTTTAGGCCATGTGGTGTCCAAGGAAGGTATAGCAGTGGATCCTGAAAAGGTTTCAGTTGTAACTAATTGGGAACCGCCGAAGAATGTTGGTGAATTACGAAGTTTTCTGGGCCTAGCAGGATACTACCGACGATTCATTGAAAACTTCTCCAAGATTGCCAAGGCCTTGACGGAATTATTAAAGAAGGAGAAGAAATTTGAGTGGACAGAGGCATGCGAAGCCAGTTTTCAGGAGTTGAAGAAACGTCTGGTTTCAGCCCCAGTTCTATGTTTACCTGATTTGGAGAAGGAATTCCAAGTATGCTGTGATGCTTCACGCCAAGGCTTGGGAAGTGTGTTGATGCAGGAAGGCAGAGTGGCATCTTATGCCTCTAGACAACTCAAGAAACATGAAACAAATTATCCAACTCATGATCTCGAGTTAGCATCAGTAGTGCATGCCCTGAAAACTTGGAGACCCTATCTAATGGGAAAAAGGTGTGAGGTATTCACGGACCACAAAAGTTTGAAGTACATATTTACAAAGAAAGAATTGAATATGAGACAAAGAAGATGGTTGGAACTTATTAAAGATTATGATCTAAGTCTTCAATACCATCCGGGAAAAGCTAATGTGGTAGCAGATGCTCTGAGCCGAAAAGTGTATGTGAATGGCCTTACAGCAGGAGAATTACCCGAGGATTTATGTAAGGCATTTAAGGATCTCAGGTTGGAAGTAGTACCTGAAGGGTTTGTAACCTCATTAGTTGTACAGCCCACTTTGATGGACAAGATACGTGAAGCTCAGAAAAGAGACAAGGAAATAGAAGAGATCAAAGTCAATTTAAGAGCTGGAAAAGCTAAAGGATTTCATGAGGATGAGCAGGGGATTTTGTGGTTTGAAAAACGTGTATGTGTGGCCAATGACCCTGATATCAGGAAGTTAATTCTGCAAGAAGCTCATGAAACACCTTATTCAATTCATCCGGGAAATACGAAGATGTATATGGATGTGAAAGAGAGATTTTGGTGGAATAATCTGAAGAGGGAAATAGCAGAATACATCGCTAAGTGTGATGTATGTAGTCGAGTAAAGGCAGAACATCAGAAACCAGCAGGGCTCTTACAACCTTTGAAAGTACCGGATTGGAAGTGGGATTCCATTGGTATGGACTTCATCACTGGATTACCAAGGACCAGATCGGGTTATGATTCTATTTGGGTTATTGTTTGTCGTCTAACCAAAATAGCTCACTTCATACCCGTGAAGACCACCTATACTAGTGCAAAGCTAGCTGATATTTACATGAAGAGAATTGTGTGCCTCCACGGCGTTCCTAAGAGTATCGTGTCTGATAGGGGGACCCAGTTCACATCTCATTTCTGGAAGCAGTTGCATGAATCTTTGGGAACCAGATTGGAATTCAGTACGGCTTTCCACCCGCAAACAGATGGTCAGACTGAAAGAGTGAATCAGATTTTAGAAGATATGTTAAGAGCTTGTGCGCTCGACTATGGATCTAGTTGGGATGATAATTTGCCATACGCGGAGTTCTCCTACAACAATAGTTACCAAGTCAGCATTGAGATGGCACCGTTTGAAGCCTTATATGGAAAGAAATGCACAACCCCACTGTTGTGGAGTGGTGTAGGAGAACGGAGTTTCTTTGGGCCTGATATAATACAGGATGCTGAAGAGAAAGTCAGGCTGATTAAGGACAGATTGAAAATAGCACAGTCACGCCAGAAAAGCTACGCAGATTCCAAGCGTAGAGAAGTCACCTATGAAGTGGGAGATAGAACCTATTTAAGGGTGTCACCACTTCGGGGTGTGAAGAGGTTTGGAATCAAGGGAAAGTTAGCACCTCGATTCATTGGACCATTCAAAATTCTGTCTCGCAAAGGTGAAGTGGCATATGAGTTAGAACTACCTGAAGTACTGTCTGTTGTTCATAATGTGTTCCATGTCAGTCAGTTGAAGAAATGTCATCCCGAAATGATGGGAGTTCCTTTAAAGGATACTGTACCCCTCGAGGAGGTGCAGTTGGAAAGTGACCTGACATACGAAGAGAAGCCCATCAAGATATTACAGACAGCAGAAAGAGTCACTCGTACCAAAACCATCAAGTTTTGCAAGGTCCAGTGGAATCATCACACTGAAGACGAAGCCACCTGGGAACGAGAGGATGACCTCCGAGAAGACCACCCACACCTATTTGCTGACCTTTCCGAAGCTCGAGGGCGAGCTTCTTCTTAAGGGGGTTAGTCTGTAACATCCCAAATTTCTTAAAAATTTAAAACCTTGCATTCAAGCATCATGCATCATAAAAGTATGGCATTGAAATCACATAAGGAGTAAACTGAATTTTAATTGTAAGGTTAAATAAAATGGTTTTCATTAAAGAGGTCTAATTGAGCTCCTTATACAAATCTGTATTTTATTATTTTATTTATTTAGCAAATTGATATCAAAAAGTTATATAAATTAAATTAGCTTTTCAAAACAAATTTTTATGAATTTTTCTGAAATGTTTTGATAAGTTTTAAAAATCAAATTTGAATTAAATGTTTGAAAACAGAAAATGTTTTGTTAAAAAAAAAAGAGGAGAGAGGAACGGCCCGACCCAATCTGGGCCGAAGCCCACTTCGTTCCCTCTGCTATCCGCCGCGCACGCAGCGCAGAGGCCCATGCCGCAGCCCATCTTCCTCCTCGCAGTCGCTGACAGCCTGGCCCCACTTGTCATCTCCTCCGTCGTGAAGAACACGAAGTCTACCGAACCCTATATCGAATCGGATCAAAATCCGTTGTTAAATCGCGGTCTAATCGCTCCCCTACGTCCCCATATAAACCCCCTCTCCGCCGCCGTCTCCCGCGTCCAAAAACCCTAACCGATACTCGCCAAAATCGCGAGTTCATCTCCGACATTGCCGCCGCCGCGTTTTGCATCGTTCCGGTGAGTCCAGCACCCGAGCTCCACCCCCACACCCCCTCTGCGACTCCCCGTCTCCGTACGCATCTAACAGACTTGCTCCGGCGTTCTCTGGTGCACCAGGGCGGCTGATCCTTCGACGACCCGACGCCGCCGTCCGCCGCGCATCTCCGACGAGCACGCAGGGGAGGAGAAGGGCCATCTCGACCGCGCCTACCACGCCATCAAGTTCGCCACGACGATCCGCGTCCAGTGGTATGAGTTTCCCTCTCTCCTTAGCCGTAGAACGCGAAGTCAAGCGATGCCGACGATGGCGCCGCCGCGGGCACGGGATCGCCGGCGAACCGCGCCGCTCGTCCGCCCCCTTCTGATCCTGGCCGTCGGATCTAGATCCAATGGATCTAGATCGGGTGGACCTGGAGCGTGCGATTTAAATTAGATCGGACGGTTCGCGTACGCGATCCGCGCCGAACCGGTATCGGCCAATCAGCGAGCGCCGCGTGGCATATTGATTTTCTATTTTCGCAGAGAAATTGTTTTAAAAACATAAAACAACACAAACTTACAAAATTCATAACTTTTGTTCTGTTCATCCAAATTTGATGAATTTTATATCCACGTGAAGCTCTGCTCGTGTAGTTTATTATGGTTTCATTAGTTTATCCTTTTAGTGTATATTAAATTGCGGAATTTAATTGTTTAGCTTTCGGATGATTAAATCTATAATTTAATTAATAAAATTTCTTTCCAAATAAATCCAATTGTTTTAGAGATTTATTAATGCCCTCTGTCCAGAGAGTGCAATCTGAGATTTACTTGAAACTTCTCATAATATAATTAAGGAAATTGGTTTTAGAACTTAAAACTACTATTATGCTCAATATTTTAAATGATTAAATAAAATAGTAAAATATGGATCATTGTAATTCATGCATGAATAACAGAGAAATTAAAATAGTAATTATTTGGTCTTGTTAAGTTCATTGCATATTAAGCATGCATACATATTTTTGTATTGATATTTTAAGTGTTATGCTTGTGTGTTTATTTAGTTTTATTGTTTGTCTCTAGATTGTGAAGAGGAGGAAGGTCCTTGTGATTGTTATTCTTGCTGTGCTTGTTCCTCTTGTTACCAAGGCAAGTGACATTCATAATCTATCCTATGTTTTCTATATGCATTATTAGTAGATTTTGAGTAGTATGCATGATAGGGAAATTTTGATATTATCTTACAATGCTAAGTTAGTTTACACTTTGAAAATATCCTAGTAGTATGTAGCCATCCCTTCCCATGCAGCCACCAAAAGTTTTATTAGATGCTTAGCTATGCTATAAAGGAGTTACTTATCATGTTATAGAATTATTGCTAAGTGTTAAAAACTTTGAATGCACTTCTGGGTGGAATTGGTTGTTTGGTTTATGTTGAGTGGCTTTTGGGACCCTGCTTGTGGTTGTCTTTGCCTAGGATGAATTTCTATTCTACTTAGGGCCATGAGTAGGGTGGTTGTCACCCAGAAGCACACTTGTGGACGGCCACCCAGGAACAAAGAGATTTCTAAGTCCCTCCAAGTTTAGAAGCTTCCCGTGCAGCCTTCTGACAATGGGCTCTGTCTAGAACTACTAAGTTGTGGGAGTGCAACCTGTCAGCTTGACAAGCAGATGTAGAGTTGATAGGTGGAACGGGTCTTGCTAGTATGGTTGCATTCTTCTTCTGAAAGTTCTTGTCTCAATTCTCTCCTTTCCATAATACACTCCGCGTGTATAGGATTTCTCGGACAAATTGAGTCTTAAGGTGAAAGTGCACAACCTCTGCAGAGTCGACAAACTGAGTACTCAGCCATGTCCCCGGTGATGGACAACTTCGAGCAACTGGACAAGGATGGACGGAAGAACCTCAACATGGTTTTCGTAAAGTAAAATTTGACTAAGGAAAGAATTATTGGTGCACTTGGGCTTCATCCCTTGGTGCCAAGTCTTTGAGATACAAAAGTGTTTTACAAAAGATAGGAGAAAACTGGCTTTCTGCAAAATACCCTACCAACTCCACCAAGCCAAATATGCATATAGAATTAGACTTGTCATAATTTATCCACAATAGTCACTTGCCAATACTTCATTGTATTGACCTCCTTCGGGGGCTGCATATTCAAATGTGCAGGTAATTCTGATGAGGAGTAAGTTTGGACTCGATTCTACACCCAACATGTCTGCTTGTGGCGTATGCTAGAAAAGAAGGCCCATTGCTTTTATTTCGTTGTGAACTCTGAATATTTTAGCTAGTCTTCATGACTATGCACCTTGTAATAAAGCTATACTTGGCTATCTTTGGATCTCGATGTAGTATTTTGATACTTATGCAATGATACTATATATTTTGTACTGTGGTGCTGGCAGTGATCCAGGGACTAGCACATAACACAGATGTTCCACCTTTATTTAAAAGATGGGGCGCTACAGCCACCGAGAGTTGAAGGACGGCGGCGCGCTGCGGAGTATCCTTCCGTCGAGGGTCGGTGAACTCGCAATCGAGTCCAACGGCTTTGATCGGAGCGGCGTCGAGGAAGTAGTTCTTCACGTCGCGGATCCATTTCTCCACGCGCCAGGCACGAAGGGTGACCCACACCTTGAACCGCATGCCTTCCTTCTTGTAGTAGTACAACTCGGACCAAGGCGGACGCGCGAGTGGCTCCATAGGACCGGAGAAAAGAGAGGAGACATGGTGTGTGGAGGAGCCGGAGAGATGGTGTGTGGAGGAGCCGTACTGTGCATTTTATAGCGCCGGAGAGGTAGATGAATCGCCGGCCGGAGAGCAGAGGAATTAATCGCCGGAGGCAGAGGAATCGCCGGCTGCGCCGTACTTCCGCTCGTCTTCCGTGTGCCTCGAAAAAACGCGGCGATGGCTCGACTTCCGCGCGCGTGTAACTGAAACCATGTCATTTGTCCCGGTTCCAGTCAAGAACCGGGACAAATAGGTGTACGCTGGAGCGCTCGGTGGGTGCCAGCTTATTTGTCCCAGTCCGTGGCTGGAACCGGGACAAATGGGTGTCGCCTGGAGCGCTCGACGGGTTTTAAGCCCCATCTGTCCCGGTTTGCAGTACGACCGGGACAAATGGGGTTTTGGAGTTTGGTCCTTTAGCCTGTTTTCTACTAGTTACGCATGTGTGTCAATGTATGTTGAATTCCTCAATATTAATGGTTATGTGAAACCTCTCATCTAGTAACTGGTAGTTTTTGGAGCTTTTATTCTGTTGTGAACTGATTTTACACAGATGAGTATTCATGATGCTAAACTTATGCACACATTCACGAAACACAAATAGGTAGCATTATTAGATAGAAATAGGTAGCACTATTAAATAAATAGCTGGAGGTCTAAAAGGAGCACACTTGGTATCACTTGATCATACATCTGGAATTCTCAAGGGAGCACAATAGGTAGCAATATTACATAAATATCTAGCATACTGCCTAAAAAGGAGCACACTTGGTAGACTTGATCATACATCTTGATTTTACACGACGTATTCACATATAGTTTATCAGGCGTGAACACATAGAGTCAAACATTGACATATTATGAAATTAAAAAAGATTAATGCCTTCCTCGCCTTCTTCTTGGCAGAAGTTCTTAAAGGAACCAGTCAGTCATCGTCTTTTCGCTTTAAGCTGGATGTCCATTAACAAGGCCTTATGGTCTGCCCTGATCTGAATCATATACCCGTTTTGCGCTTCATATCTGACATGATCTTTAAAGCTTTCCCATGTATGATATTCCTCATCATCAAATGGACATGGGTGAGTAATTTCTGCAAACAAATCGATGTGTGTTCCCTCATCTAGTGCCTCCACAACCTTTGATATGTAAGAATCCTTATTTGTATTGTACTACATGTGTGAAAGAAACAATCAGAAACATAATAGGTGGAAAACAAGAAGCATGCCCTGTCTAAAATAGCCTAATATAAACTCTAGAAGAATTAGGGTTTTTCTGACTCACCTCCTTCCTTGACTTGACGTCGGACACATCTGTCTCTGGCTCCTTATAGCACGTGTGCTTTAACAAGGCCGTATGGTTTGCCCTGGTTCGATTCCCCTTCCCATGTTTCGATTCATGTATAGCATGGTCTATCGTGATTTTCCAGTACCCACGAAAACCATCAAAGGGACATGTGACTTTCCAAAGCTCAACTATATTGATAGTAGAGTTCTACAGCTTCTCGAAAACCTTCCGTGTGTAAGAAACCATATTTATATTCTCCACTTTATCATCAGACTCGTACTGCATGTGTGAAAGAAACAATCAGAAACATAATTGGTGTAAAACAAGTATGCTCTATCCAACATCACCTACTCTACATACTAGATCAAATACTTTTTTACTGGCTCACCTCCTGGTCGGAGGAGAATAATTCTCCGAGAGTAAAAATTGGTGACCTCCTCGCCTCGATCACCTCTTGTTCGGAGTCTGTCTCCCACTCTTTAACCACAGTGTTGGTGGATGGGATGTGTTGCTCCTTTTGTAAGGTCGCATCGGTGACTAGGTCAGCATCCATGCGTCCATCTCCGCCCTCGTTCTTCAGTGGCGCTTGCTCCTCAAGGACGGCAGCGGCGTTGCCCTCACCATCGGTCAGTCCCTCCCCATCAGTGGCCGTCAACGGCTGTTGTTCTGTGGAGGATACGAGGTGTTGTTCCTTTTGTAAGGCCTTGTTGGTCACGCGGTCAGCATCCTGGCGTCCATATCGGCCCTTGTTTTTCAGTGGCGCCTGGTAGGTGGTGACAATACAATCAGCATGGCTTAATCTATATACAGTTACATACACTAGATGAAATTAATAGGGTTTAACAGGCTAACCTCCTGATCGTACAAGCAGTTGGGATCAATATATGGCGAATCAGACTCTTGCTGGATGCATGCACGTATGTCTCTGGCTCCTTAAGGACGGCAGCGCGGTTGCCCTCAGCATCGGCTACCACATCCCCACCAGTGGCCTTCAGCGGCTGTTGTTTTGTGGATACGAGGTGTTGATCCTTCTTTTGTAAGGCCGCATCAGTGAGGCGGTCAGCATCCTGGCACCCATCTCCATCAGCTACTACCTCCTCACTAGTGACATTCACTCTCTGCTGCTCAGTGGTGGCTGGGTTATGCTCCTGCTTCTGTAAGGCCACAACGGTGACGCGGTCAGCATCCTGGTGTACATCTACGCCCTCATTCTTCATTGGTGGCTGCTGGACGGTCATGACGTCCTTCTGGCCCGCCTGGAATGTTGCTTCAATTTCTGGTGCAGATTCATCCAGAGTTACTAGATCATGATTATGATCAAGCACAGCTTTCTGAATATTCCATATACCCTCTCGGTTGATGCTGAATTGAACACGAGCTGGACAACATTTCCTTGGAGCAGATGAGCAAACCATGTATCTACTACGTAAAGTCCCATCACTCCGAGTTTTTTTGTGGATTTTATTTAAACTGAATCATTTAATTCTAGCATATGAGTTATAAAATGTATATGCCTCATCTTCAGATTTGAAAGTCATCCCTGTTAACGGAACAATCTGCTTAGATGATACATCATGAACATCAGGCTGCAACAATGAGAATATGTAGGATTCATATGTTAGTGATACACATATATATACTGATATTGCGCAGCAAACACACTGATATGTTTGTAAACAATGAGAATCTATTTGTAAATATTACTTTATCAACATGAAGCGACTCCATGTTTGAATCATTTATGGGATCCATGCACCATTCATCCACGGCCTTTCCTCCGCCCGGACTCGTCATCAATCTGGCAAGATGTCAACTAATCACGAAATATGAAATTTAAATGAAATCAATATAAGAAGATAGAAAGGTGTATAATGTTGTTAGTTACAGGGAGAGGGGACGATCCATCTGCTTAGGAGGGGCTTTTCACCGCCTTGCCGTCGGAAGTGTCGTGGATTCTTGCAGAACCTGCCGGCGGCGTCAGTGCTGTGGATTCTTGCTGCACCTGGTTTCCGGCGGCCGGACGGGGCAACACGCATCCGCCGGGTTTTCCAAGCCCTAGCCGCACATGCGAAAGAGTCTCGCCGCCCTCGATCTTTTTTTTAAAGTTTTGCCGCCCTCGATCTGTGTTGCAACAGTTTGCACGCCACGTTCCAAGGATTCCACTGCCCACGTATTAGGCTAGTAGACCAAATGATTTGACACAGTACCATGCATCCGTATGTTTAAATTGTCAACACTCCGATCTACTTGGCCTGGATGCATTAGTTGATGGCCTAATTTAATAATTTTCTAAACACATGATTGTTTCAACTTTCATGATATAATGTCTATTCAACAGAGTATAACGTCTTGAACACATTAAATAATACCAAACACAATGCTTTAATCACGCAATATAACATAGTTCAACACATGAAATAACACCATAAAACATATCATAACCTCATTCCAACATGGAATATATATAACATAGTTATTCGGCGTAAATTTATTCATAAAATTAAATTGTTCAAGTATAAATACATCAATTGAATACTCAGAAACAAAGGATACAATATATTGTACTCCCTCCGTTCTGAATTAATTGACTCAGATTTAGTACAAGTTGTGCTAAATCTGAGTCAATTAATTTAGAACGGAGGGTGTAGTTCATAACGTAGCAGTGAAAATATAATCAGTAGAACCTCTAGGCACTTACACACTTCCTTTCATTGCAAAACATAATATTTTGATGTTGCCATACGCATGAAATAACACCATATAATATAGTTCAACACACGAAATAACAAACATAATATAGTGCTCTGACATTTCAGATAGCTTATCATTAAGCAACATCAATCTAATGCTTCTTCGTCCTCTTGTAATTCTTCATTGAAGGATCTGCATCGCCGTGTAACAAGTATGTCCTGAGGGCCACATGCCTTGCCCTAGTGCGACCTGTTCGAGCATAATTCGATGTGGCTACAACATGCTCTATAAGGCTATCCTTTTCACCGTTCTGCAGCTTATCATCAAAAGGGCATTTGAATGTCCCGTTGACAAAAACCTCGTGGGTACCATTGTTTAGTTATAACAATATTTTTTTATGTATGACGCATCCTCATCGCGTGCAGTGTTCAGGTTGGTATCAGATCCATCCTAAAGGAAAAATAACGCATGATTAATTACAATGGAAATAAACACTGTATAGTGAAATATATAACATTTATGGCAACATTGGAAAGGAAATCATAGTTGCACATTTCCCAGACACAGAGACTTGAGCAATAAAAGGCAATTAAGTTCCTCAGGCAATCTAACCGGACTTGTATAACTCTAGACTGAGTCGCGGGTCTAGTTTTTTTTTAATATGAGGCGGGTCTAGGGTTAGTCTAACTGCAAAAATAAAGTCATACCGAATCATCCTCATCTTCGTCAAAGATGAAGTCGTACGGAGAGATCCGGTCGTTCAGGTCCAACGTTATTTTCTCACTCGGTGCAGCATCGGGTACGTCTATCTCCGCCGCCTTCACAGCCGTGGCGGCGCTGACGTCACCATCGATCCTCCTAGAGAATGGACCAGCATCTAAGTTCTCTACACGCCTCTTCTCCATGCTGCTCGGTGGCGATGGCGGTGGACTGAGGAGATGGTGTGGCGGCTCGCATAGAAATAGGATCTGCTTAATCGGACGAAGTAGGGTTATATATATATTTGGACGTGCGCTGTCGGTCCCGGCCTCTCCAAATGTGATGTTGGACCGACAACCCGATAGTATTTACCGTTTTAATATCATTTTGGATTAAATATTTCAAATTAAATTCATGACCATAAAAAAAAACTCTCATTAGATAATTAGGTTTTCGTGTGTAGATTGTTTCTGCACGTACGGTGTTGTTAGCTTAATGAGTTCAAATTTCGGTTGATTAGTTTAAATTTCGGTGGCTAGTTGAAATTTTCTTGTTTCGAGAAAATTCATGAGTTCATTGTAAAATATTACTCACTCCATTTTGTTAATACTCTTTCCACATTCACAGGTCTAACCTTGTATCTAGACATGTATGTTCCATATTCACTCATTTTTGTGTGTATCTGGACAATATGTGCAATAGCTAAAACATCTTATATATTAAAAAACGGAGCAGGGAGTACTTTAATAACTTTCTAGCAAAAAAAATTCGGGTCTTTGAATTTAAAAAAGCAACAAAAAGTAAATTTTTGGACCACTATGCACGCAGTCTTTTCTAGTTTCGTCAAAAATAGAAAACAAAACTGCTTATCGAACTACTAGATGATGTTGATACTCTAAGAAAACACTCTAGATGATATTCATTACAAACATCATGTTCTGGTTCTGACGAGTAGTGGGCTTGGCGATGATTAGAACCACATGTTCAAACTGTAGATGTTCGCCTTCATGGAAGTCCTTCCACCCCTCTTCATTCAAGCATATGTTGTTTTTGAACATTATATCCTTAACATTATCCACATCCGTCTTGATCTTGTATGCAACGGTTCTGAAGGTGTAAGGTTGAAGGCGTAGTCCAACAAAGCCATCATCCGGGATTGTAATAGAGGAAATCATATCCAAAGGCAATTTCAAAGAAGCAATGATGTCAGATTGCGGCCACACAACAGTTATGGGAACGAACATGGGCTAAGTGATAGTGTCAAGAAAATACCATATTGTGTTTAACAAGATTTTTGCTTGTCACGCGGGTCACATATGGGACCCCGATGAAGCTTTTGATGTCCGACAAGTTTCTCAAGAGGCGATCTTCCTCATCTGCGGTAAGTATGCATGGTGGCCCTTCCTCCGTGTCACCGCGGACATAGACAATAGTTATCCGTGGCTCATTTTTTTCCAGAGAGAAGCATACCATTTCTCCACCTTTCAAATAGTTCTGTGTCATGAAATTCTTCCTCCCTTCGCCTCCAAAGCTAGATTTTGACTCTTCTACTTTCACATCAATGTTATATGTGTGGTCATGCGCCTTCAAGAACATAGTCTCTTCTACTATTACATTTTTTTAAGAAGTCTTCTACTGATGAACATTAACCTTGAATAGCATGGGACAATCTATATTGACCAAAATAAAAGAAAACACACGTTAAAAGCCCCACCGAATAACAGTTACAACAAACATAAAATACAAGGTCTATAATTACCACCGAACTATTGAACTCTTCACTCATATAGACATGAAATAAGATGCATCCTCTTGGAAAGTTGTGCTCACAATCACTCTTGCAAACTTTGCACGGAGGTCGGCACGGCGGCATGTCCTGTCTAGAGAACTATGGAAATTTAATATTACAATCAATGCGTTTCAACGCATGCAACAAATTAATTTATCCAACAGCTACGTCCGCTTCTCTTGCCGCACTCAAAGAGCAAAAAAGCGCTATGCCTTTACCTAGGATGAGATGGGCGGGTTCGGATGATTGTTCACCAGGACGGTGCAGAGACGATAATCCGGCGCCGGAGTCGCGAGGAGCTACGGACTGCGGCGTCCTAAACGGTCGCTCGGTCGTCACGTGAGACGGCGAGGAAGCAATGCAACTATCTTCTCGGGTTGCGGCCACGATGTTTATCTAGACTTGAGATCCCGGTGTTAGGCCGATCGTTGGGTAACGGGCTGCTGCCTGGAGCAGGACGCAATATTAAAAGACAAGTTTTTATCTTCACTAGAAAACTCTGTAGTTTTAGTAGTACTCCCTATGTCCGCTACAAACTGTGCATTTGTAGACTTACACACAAACCAAGAACACATCTCTTTTTGCTCCATGCCCTAATTAATGCATAAAAATAGCAGCCCCACGCGTGCATGCAACCATCGAGAGAAGACCATTTAATGAGATTTTCTTGCATGCAGCAATTAAGCTAGTAACCCAAATGATTTAAGTAAGTATGCAGCCAATAGCTAAATCACACGTTTCTCCATGAGTGTATTAAATGACTATTGGATTAAAAGGATTGTGCATTGGGACGTATGCGTACACTCTTTTGCGGAAAAATACTAGACCTCAAACGTCCACTCTTCTATGGACAGAGGGAGTATGTACTGACATAAATAAACGGGTACTCTATTACATATGTTTTTTCTGTAGTAGATTACACAAGCCTGTCCATGCTAAACTGGAAATTAGCAAACTAGGTAATAAAAGGAAATTTTACAGTGCGGAAGGATGTGGTTTAGATACATAATACATTGGGGACTAAAATGCAAACTGTGGAACTATTAAGGAGAAAATGAAAAAAAGCTACCAGATTAGGGACATATGACACATAACTTAGGGACATTGGACAGTTGACACATAACTTAGGGACATTGGGGCACGGTCACGACGCGGAGAACTGATCTCACGTGTTTAGTAGTTTGACGCTAGTTCTGACGAGGCTGGCCCACTATGGGAGGGATTCGTGGCGACGGTGTTTCAGTGCCCTTATAATAATCGGGGCGTGGTGATGGCCAGAGCCCCCCCCCCCCCACTCACCAAGAACAGTCCTCTCCACCCCCACCAAGTACAGTACCGGGGAGGAGATGGCCAGAGCTCCTACAATGGAGGGGACGGCGACGAGGCGCCCACGAGGTCGTCCACGAGGTAGCGTTCGTGACGGAAGCAGAGGCGGTGCAGCACTGCGAGGGACATCTGCGGAGGCTTCCGATGCCGCTGGCGTTATCCCCGACACTCTTGCGAGGCGCCCCCGCGGTCGCCCCCGAGGCAGCTCGGCCGGGCGAGGTCGAGCGGCGCCACCCTCCGATGTCGCAGACGTTTTCCCTGACGCGCATGTGAGGCGCCCCCGCGGTCGCCCCGGAGGCAGCGCAAGAGGCGGCTCGGTCGGGCGAGGTCGAGTGGCGCCGCCCTCTGATGCCGCAGTCGGTGCCGGAGATGCATCTGGAAGGCGTCCACGCGGACGCCCCTGAGGCAGCGGAAAAGGCGGCTCCGCCGGGCGAGGTCGAGGGGCGCTGTCCTCCGATGCCGCAGTCGGTGCTGGAGACAAATTTGCTGCCGGTGGAGCCCGGTCGGAGATGGGGCATCTCCGGGCAGTGAAGATCGAGGAGGTGGAGGAGGAGGTATCGCGGGACTTCTTCGTCATCCTCTAGGCAGGCGACTGGGACCGACGTCTGAAGCTACCAACCAGGTTCGTGCGGGGATCCAAGGTTATAAGGCCTGGCGGCGTGCGTCTTCGCCACGCCGAAGGTACCGAGTTCTGGGCCATGAACGTGGAGTTCGAGGAGCCGGAGACCATGTTCCTCACCATCGGCTGGGTGAGGTTCGTGACTGATCACAAGATCGTGCAACACATCATGCTCGTCTTCCACTACATCGGCAAGGGGGATTTCCGCGTCAAGGTCTACGACCCGACGATGTGCATGCACGAGTACCCCCGCACCATCCTCAACAGGTAGAAAAGTAATCCTCACCAATGTGAGAGCAGTACATTGCCCGCACCTATCAGTGTCTCCAGTATCATGTACTCGTTTAGTTAATCCAGTTATGTAAGCCCGAATTCTTAAGTATTGCTGCTAGTTACCGTGTTGTATGTTTGCATCACGTTTCTAAGAATATGAAGTACTATGTCTGTTTATCTAGATCCATGTTCATCCAACAAATTATGCGTCACTACTTGAGGACATATGTGTTGATGTGGTGTGAGAAAAAAAGGTTTTGTTAGTGCACACCATTTAAAACATGATCCATACCCATGAACATTTACATGAACTGTAGCCATCACTGTCGAAGATCGTCCTGATCGAGTACGTTTCTCCGTCACTCCAGGACACCATGGCGGCGGCAGCGGCGGGCGAGTCGGGGCCGGGAGCGGAGGGGCCGGCGGAAACTGAGCGCGACAAGGAGAAGCGGGGATCTGGATGTCAGAGACCCAGCAGCGCAGCAATGGAGGAAATGGAGGAGGGGAACGAGCTCCTCCTCTCGCCCGCCCTCATATCCCGAGCCCTAACGGAGAGACGTAACGGGATTCCGTAATGACTAGCCACGTCGGCCCTGACAGTGGGCCAGCCTCGTCAGAACTAGCGTCAAACTACTAAACACGCGAGATCAGTGCTCCGTGTCGCGACCGTGCCCCAATGTCGGTAGTTATGTGTCAAATGTCCCTAAGTTGGTAGCGAGTGAAATGCATCCACAGTCCTCGAAGTTGTTCGCCATGTCCAGAACAGTCCCCAAATTCAGAATCTGCCTAAGTACAGTCCTGGAAGTTGCTATCCATGTCCATCTACGGCCCTAGATAGAATGTCTAGCGTATAATGCTGACGTGGCAATAGAACAAGTTTAGTTAGGTCCTCAAAGTTGCCGACGATGTCCAAAACAGTCCTAATAAAAAAACGTGAAAACAAAAAAAATGTGGGAAATTTATCAAAAAATGCGGACAAGCGAGCACAACCACTAGGCCGCCATAATGCTTGTGTCAAGTACTGGAACTGAAGTCATATAAAAAATCGTGAAATGTTGACTGAATTTCAACAAAAGGTACCGCGACGGAGACAAAGATCAGCAGCAGATCATTGTATCCTTGCGCGTGCACAAGAGATCGTTGGTGCGGGTGCACATGGGAGAGCACGGTGCTCATCCTATGTAACATCCCAACATTTTATAATGTTCAAAAATCACTAAAATTTAAAACTTTTCTTTTTATTAAAATAAAATATTAAATGTATAAGTAAACCAACTATGAAAGACTTCAAACTTGAGTTAATATTTCAAATGTCACAGTTTTAACATTTTATTATCCACTGTGGTTCAAAAATCTTAAAATATAATTTGAGAAATATTCTACAAACTACAATCCATTTTATTTTAAATAAATTAGTTTCTTTATAAGTATTTGAATTAAACCACTTAGCCATATCTATTCATAAATATAAGATTATTCAAAATGGTATATAATTACTAAATGGTTTTCATTCCTTTAACTAAGTTCAAAATATAGTTTGGAAAATATAAGCCTAGAGTGTATAACTTTAAAACTTCATAGTTTTTTAAATTAATAAATTAGCCAAATAAACATTTCATTTGCTTAAATGAATTTCATCTATTTTCAAAGCATGAAATGAGTAATATATTTTAAATAAGAATAGAATTAAAACAAAAATCCTTTCCAAAGTTGTTATGAAGTTTTCAAATGAATTTTCATAATATAAAATATAATTTTGCACAAATTATTTTCAATTAAAAATGAATACCCTATATTTCACATTTCCTAAACATTTATATATTTAGTTCTTTAATATTATGCCAAAATAAAGATAAATGATTTCAGCAAAATAAGTTTAAATAACTTAAATTCAAACATATTGAAATGTGGGTATTTTAGAAATTTTATTTAGCCAAAAGAAAATCTAAATAAGGTAGAAATTCAAATTTGACTTTAAGTGTCAAATGTGTAATTAATCAATATTTCAAAATATTATTTTTCAAAAATATTCAAAACATGCCCACAATTGGTTTAACAGCAGGATATTATTTTTACAAATTTTTAGAAATTAATTTGACATCATTTGGACATTTAAATCAAAAGATATAAATTAAATAAATAAAATCAGAAAAAGAAAATACTTGCTGACGTCATGCTGACGTCAGCAGATCTTCTTCCGAAACCAACTCCTGCTAGAAATCCGCATCGATCCGGAGACGATCCCGGGCCGTTTTCGAACGAGATTCTATCTCCTCCCCGCCCCCATAAATACCACAGGCCGCGCCGCGTCTTTCCCCTCTCGTTCCTCTTCAAATCGCGCCGCCAGGCCGGAGAAAACGCTCGCCGGAGTTGCTTCAGCCGCCGCCGCCTTTTCTTCGAATCCGGTGAGCCCCATCGACCCTCAAGCCTGTGGCCTTTCCCCCTCTCTTCGCCGTGCCCGGGAGACTCGTTCTAACCCCATCCCCGGCTTTCTTGCACAGCAAATCTAGCTGGACAAGCTCGCCGGAACCGCCGGAGGTATTCACCGCTCCGCCCGCGCCTCCTCGTCGCTGCACAGCAGCCGAGCCTACGCCACCGCCTCCATCCCGCTCGCCATCTCCTTCCGCACGCTTTCGTGTCCTTACGGAAGCTAGGAGACCACCGCAACGACGAGTTCGTCGTCAACCGAAGCCGCGCCGCCGTCTTCATCGTCGCCGGCAGCCACCGGCGCCGCCACCCTCAGGCCAAGCAAGGTGAGCCCTCCGATCGGCGATTAACGACTGAGATTAGATGTCGAGGACGAAGCGGTACGATCCGATCTGGACCGTCAGATCCAGATCTGACGGCCCAGATCTGTGACTTATCCACGTCAGCTAGCCACGTCAGCGCCACGTAGTGCACAGTCAGCGCCGCGTCAGCGCCAGCGTGTAAATCAATTTTCTATTTTAATTTTAATTGGAAAATTTGCAGATTAGTCCCTGTAATTAAAACATCTATAACTGTTTAACCACAACTCCAAATTTAATAATTTTTATATATTTGGAAAGCTCTTGACATGTAGATAATTTTGGATCTGACAAAATTCAAAGTTAACTTAGTATAAAATATTCCAATTTCAAATGGTGAATTTGAGTATATTTGTAATAGCTTTAAATCTATAAATCCAAAAATTGCAAATAAATATGTTTTAGAAACTTTAGAATATTTGTAAATTAATGCCACTGCTATAAAATATTTTTGAGTAAATTTTGAATGATTTCATAGTTGTGAGTTTAATTTGAATAGTTTGACTAATTTTGAAATAACTTTTAATAGAAATATTAATTTTGATTAAATCAAATTGAATTAAATATAATTAAACCACCTCTGGCTATTAACACCATCTATAAAGAAAATTGTGTTATAAAATATAAAACACATAAAATTCTAATCTATATGTTTCCTGTTATTATGTTTTGCAAATTAGAAACTATAACTTTATGCATATGTTATAAAATTTACAAAAATTAGTGTTATGTTGCTTGTGATTTAAAATTGCATTTCATGCATAGCATATTTTATAGTTATAGTTTCCATAAGGAAAACTCCTCCCCATTTTCTCTAAGTTAGGATTATTTTCAAACTTAGTATTTTGGGAAACGTGCTATACACTTAGACACTTAGTAATCTTCAACATGGAGCTGGAAGACCAATGAAGGACTTAGCCAAAAACAAGACTTCAGAAGTATCTTCAAGGAGAAGAAGCACTTAGAAGAAAATCAAGAAGTTCATGAAGGACTTAGAAGAAAACAGACTCTGGAACCATCCTCAAGAGGTCAAGCACTTAGAAGAAAAGTGAGAAGAAGTTCAAGAAGGCCAACCCCTCTTTATTCTCTAAGTCTTTCTCTCTGTCTTTTGTTCTCCTCTTAGACTTCAAGAAGACTAAGTAAATCCAAGACCAGCCTCGAGGATACAAGAATCATCAAGTCTGAAGATTCATCAAGACTACCAAGAACTCAATCAAGACATCATCCAGAAGAAAGTTACAAGTCTGGAGATGAAGCCTGGAGGACAACTACAGCTTTCTTTCTATCTTTTCCCTCTTTCCTAATCCTGTCTTTTAGACTTAAACAAATTTTTGATCATGATGTTATCATCTTGAAGTTGTTGGATCCTAGCAGCATAGTGGGATGAAGCGGCCTGGAAACAAACCTTTCATGTCCACGTACATGAGACCTGTTCCACAATTTAAGTGGCTGGCCGGGTGTCTGTCTCTCTCACTATAGTGAATGTCCAATTTACAAAGAGTTGATAATAATTGTTGATCATCGTGAACAAATGACTTAGTATTTTTCTCTAAGTATTTTACACATCAAGACTAAGCCATTAGAGTGCTTATTCAAGATGATATAAAACAAAATATTTTATTCAACTTATGACCTTAGCCCTTAGTCCTTTTGGACCAACCTAACTGCCTTGCATCAACTTAAAAGATTTCCATGGCATGAAAAAGCATTTCTAGCCTTAGGAATATTTTGCACATCATGCATAAACATATTTTCCTTAGAAAGTTTTATAAAACTTATTTATTCATTGTGCTTGCTGTTGATTGTTGTATTGTTGCTTGTCTATACTGTTAGATTGAACGGAGAGTCCCGAGTATCGTTGAAAAGAGTTGTGAACAACGACAACATTCAAAGGCAAGTGGCACACTTCATAAACTTCCTAGTTTTATATGCATTACTTAGTGTATTTTTATATGCATGTGTTGCTATGCTAAACCTGTGTAGAATCCCTCATACCTGTGTCTAGGTTCCTATGCAATACTTAGTAGAATTATTGTTGCTATGCAAATGTTGTTTTGTGAAAATCTAAATTCTACTAAGTTAAGAATGAAACACCTGGGTGGTAATTGGTTGCATGGGTTATGTTGAGTGGCTACTCAGGTCCATGTCTATGGTTCCTGGAGTATGTACACTTGTGAATGGCCACCCAGGAACAGAGGAATCTGAAGAACTCCGAGTGACGATTGCTTCCAGTGCAGCCATTGCCATATGGGCTCTGGCTTGATCAATTATGTTGCGTGGACTCTCTCCGGCTTGACAAGCAGATGTAGGGGGATGTTAGGTGGAACGGGTCAAGCCAGGTGGGAGGGAAAATGCTTCTGAAAGATCTCGTCTCATTCTCTCCTTTCCTTATCACAAATGGTGTGTAAAGGATACCTTGGGTTGAATGGGTACAATGGTGAAAGTGCACAACCTCTGCAGAGTATAAAACTAAGTACTTAGCCATGTCCCCGGTTACGGACAATTTTGAGCAGCTGATCAAGGACGTCAACGGAGGATTCCAGCATTCCAATTTCTAAGTTAAAAGTTGATGGGTGAACAAGGGAAGATGAGATTTATGGTTTTCATGCCATACTCATCTGGATTTCAAGAAAAGTGTTTTCGAAAGAGTAGGAAAAATTGGCTTTATGCAAATTAGCCTTGAGCTCCACCAGCCAAATATGCATATAGGCTTTAGAGTTATTTCCTTAAGTGTCCACCATAGTGTCACTTGCCGGACTCCATTTTTAATGGAATCTGACCCACGTTGTTGCAATATTTTTCTTATTGCAGATGTGATCAGATGACGAGTGAGGTTTCGTTAAAGGTTTCGAGTCTACAACCAACATGTTTTCGCCTGTGGCAGCATGAAAGTTATAGAGACTCACTGCTATTGTATTTCCGCTGTGTACTTTTCAATGCTAGCTTTATGCTATGCAACTTGTATCGAATATTTTGTAAGTCTGGATCATCGATGTAATAGAATTGATACTTTGTTGTGATATTACATCGTAAACTGTGTGTGCAAATGAATCGATCCAGGGATTTGCACTATACACAGGTATCTGCCTTATTTTAAGAGAAGGTACGCTACATCCTAGGAGTGTTTCATGAATCCCTAATTTTTCAACAACTAATAATATATTTTGGTTTTTAAATGAGTACTATATACATTAAGTATGTCTCTTAATTAGAAATCAATTCTTTTTGAGTGAAATGCATTCACAGTCCTCGAAGTTGTTCGCCATGTCCAGAAGTAATTCTTTAGTAGGATACTAAGTAAAATGTATTACGATGAAATCAAACATAAATTTTATTACGAAGTAATTCTACAGTTTTACTTAGTTTTTAAATCGACTTTCTATATCAAGAAGTAATTCTACAGTAGGATACTAAGTAAAATGTATTACGATGAAATCAAACATAAATTGTCTGATTCGGAGAAGGAAAATGTAAATTGTTTGATACTTAGAGACATTTTATTTACATAGTTATAGAAGGAAGTAATTCTATAGTAGTATGATTAATATTTTTATAAATAAATATCACGAAACATGCACCTTTTGTTGAAATTAAAAAACAGTAATTCTTCTTCATATGACATAAGTTCCAATACCTAATATAATCATTGAGTTGGCCTAGTGGATGCGCTCCTTTGTTCCTACACGGGAGGTTTCTATTTCGAATAACGCATGAGCCGTTTTCCTTTTTTTTTTTTAATAGGAATGTTTTGGACATCGTCGACAACATTGAGGACCAAAGTGCGCTTGTTCTATTGTCACGTCAGCGTTATACGCTAAGCATTCGTACCTAGAACCGTAGATGGACATGAAGAGCAACTTTCAGGACTGTATCGAGGCAAATTCTGAGTTTAAGGACTGTTCTGGACATGTCGAACTACTTCGAGGACTGTGAATGCATTTCACTCGTTGGTAGCTCCGCGTCAACTCAGCCCCCAATCTGGTAGCTATATGTCATTTTCTCACTATTAAGTGACGCTGAGTTAGGCTTTCATATCAGTTGCCTACACGCGCCGAATAGGGTTCCCCTCTTCGCCTACACGCCACCGTCGGTCTCACAGACACGCCGCCGTCGGTCTCACCGCGAGGAGTGCCCACCAGCAGTAAGTTCCCACCCTGCTTCTCCTACATGCACCGTCTATTTTTCTGAATAGATCCCCTTATTTTTCTAGATTTGTCTTCTGTCGGATTAAAGATGCCATTGTCCACTTATGTAGTGCATAGTTTACTGTCTTTTACTGCATATTACTGTCTTGAACTGCATATTACTGTCTTTTACTGCTTATTACTTTTGATTCATCTGTACTAATAATCTGTAGTAACATTGTTTACTGTCTTTTATTGTCTGTAGTAATCTGCAACAACTCCAGTAATTTGTAGTAACATAGTTTACTGTAGTGTACCTGCACTTTAAATAAGGCAGATACCTGTGTATAGTGCAAATCACTGGATCGATTCTTTTGCACACACAGTTTACGATGTAATATCACAACAAAGCGTCAATTTTATTACATCGATGATCCAGAATTACAAAATATTTGATACAAGTTGCATAGCATAAAGCTAGCATTGAAAAAGAACACAGCGGAAATACAATAGCAGTGGGTCTCCAACAACTTCATGTTGCCACAGGCGAAAACATGTTGGTTGTATACTCGAAACCTATAAACAAAACCTCACTCGTCATCTGAACAATCTGCAATAAGAAAAATATTGCAACAACGTGGGTCAGATTCCATTAAAATGGAGTCTGGCAAGTGATACTATGCTGGACACTTAATGGAATAACTCTATAGCCTATATGCATATTTGGCTGGTGGAGTTCAAGGCTATTTTGTATAAAGCCAATTTTTCCTATCTTTTTGGTAAAACACTTTGTTCAAATCAAGACAAGTATGGCATGAAAACCATAAATCTCATCTTCCCTTGTTCACCCATCAAGTTTTATTTCTGAAGTTGGAATGATGGAATCCTCCGTTGACGTCCGTGATCAGCTGCTCAAATTGTCCGTACCGGGGAAACGGCTAAGTTCTTAGTTTTACACTCTGCAGAGGTTGTGCACTTTCACCATTGTACCCATTCAACCCAGATTATCCTTTACTCACCATTTGTAAAAAGGAAAGGAGAAAAATCATACGAGATCTTTCAGAAGCATTTTCCCTCCCACTCTGGCTTGACCCGTTCCACCTGACATCCCCTACATCTGCTTGTCAAGCCGGAGAGAGTCCACGCAACATAATTGATCAAGCCAGATCCCATATGGGAATGGCTGCACTGGAAGCAATGGTCACTCGGAGTTCTTCAGATTCCTCTGTTCCTGGGTGGCCGTTCACAAGTGCACGTACTCCAGGAACCATAGACATGGGCCTGAGTAGCCACTCAACTTCGTCGCCATACAAATTTTTACCACCCAGGTGTTTCATTTTTAACTTAGTAGAATTTAGATTTTCACAAAACATCATTTGCATAGCATCAATAATTCTACTAAGTATTGCATAGGAACCCAGACACAGGAATAAGGAATTCTACACAGGTTTAGCATAGCAATACTATACTACACATGCATATAAAAATACACTAAGTAATGCATATAGAAATAATAGGAAGTTTATGAGGTGTGCCACTTCCATTTGAATGTTGTCGTTGTTCACAACTCTTTTCAACGATACTTGGGACTCTCCGTTCAATCTAACAGTATAGACAAGCAACAATACAACAATCAACAGCAAGCACAACTCCACAATGCACACAAACACATATAAGATGAATAAATAAGTTTTATAAAACTTTCTAAGGAAAATATGTTTATGCATGATGTACAAAATATTCCTAAGGGCTAGAAATGTTTTTTCATGCCATGGAAATCTTTTTAGTTTATGCAAGGCAAATGTGTTGGTCCAAAAGGACTAAGGACTAAGGTCATAAGTTGAATAAAATATTCTGTTTTATATCATCTTGAATAAGCCCTCTAATGGCTTAGTCTTGATGTGTAGAGATATTTAGAGAAAATACTAAGTCATTTCTTCAAGACGATCAACAATTATTATCAACTCTTTGTAAATTGGACATTCACTATAGTGAGAGAGACAGACACCCGGCCAGCCACTTAAATTGTGGAACAGGTCTGATGTACGTGGACATGTAAGGTTTGTCTCCAGGCCGCTTCATCTCACTATGCCGCTAGGATCCAACAAACTTCAAGTGGGTAATAACATGATCAAAAATTGTTTATGTCAAATGTGAAAGACAAGATTAGAAAAGAGGGAAAAGATAGGAGAAAGATGTAGTTGTCTCCAGGCTTCATCTCCAGGCTTGTAATATTCTCCTTGATGATGTCTTGATTGAAGTTTTGATAGACTTGATAAATCTTCAGACTTGGTGGTTCTTGTATCCTCGAGGCTGGTCTTGGATTTACTTAGTCATCATGAAGTCTAACAGAAGAAGGAGGGAGAAATAAGAAAGAGGGAGAAAGACTTAGAAAATATTTCTGGTTGGTCTTCATGAACTTCTTCTTGATCTTTCTTCTAAGTGCTTCCACTCCTTGGAGATTCTTCTGGAGTCTTGTTTGGCTAAGTCCTTCATTGGTCTTCCAGCTCCATGTTGAAAATTACTAAGTGTCTAAGTGTAGCACTTCACAAAAATGCTAAGTTGAAATTATTTCTAACTTAGAGAAAACTAATGAAGAGGTTTTCCTATGGGGAATATAATTATATAATAAAATATGTTATGCATGAAATGCAATTTTTATTCACAAGAAAGCATCAAAATGACTTTTGTGATTTCTTTATAAATATGCATGAATTTATAAACACAATTTTAGTTAATTTCTATTTTTGGAAAATATAATAAAAGGAATAATTATAAGATTAAAGTTCCCTATGATTAAATTTTTATAACAAAATTTTATAATTAGTGTTAATAGACAGGGGGCATTTAATTACATTTATAGCAATTTGATTTAATCAAAAATAATATTTCTATTAATAGTTATGTTGAAAATACTCAAACTATTCAAATTAAATATATAACTATGATTTCATTCAAATATTACTCAAAAATATTTTATAGCAGTGGCATTAATTTACAAATATTCCAAGTTTCTAAAACAATTTTATTTGCAATTTTTGGAATTATAGATTTAAAGTTATGACAAATATACTCAAATCTTCCATTTGAAATTTGAATATTTTAAACTAAGTCAAATTTGAATTTTGGCAGATCCAAAATATTCTATATGTTGATGGCTTTGCAAATATATAAAAATATTTGAATTTGGATGTGTGAATAAAAAGTTATAACAATCTAAGTTACAGGGGCTTTTCTGCAAAACTGCTAATTAATTAAATCGAGAAATTCATTTTCCACATCAGCGTTACTGGGCTGCTGACGTGGAGCTGACGTGGCTGCTGACTGGGTTAAGTGATTGAATCTGGCCGTCAGATCTGGATCTGGCGGTCCAGATCAAATCCTACCGATTCGTTCAAAATTTCTAATCTGGGCCGTTGAGATTTGATCGGACGGCTCACCGTGCTTGACCAGAAGATGGCGGCGCTCCGGTCACCGGAGACGAAGGGGACGGCGGCGTTCGGCTCCGCGAGGACGGATCTCTCGGTCCAGTGGCTCCCCGGCGAAGCTGAGGTGACGGAGAGGTTCGTCTGGCCGCGGCGGAGGCGAAGGGCTCGATGCAGGCATCGAGTTCGTCTCGGAAGGGCGTGGGGATGTGCCCGAGGTGTTTCGGGCGCCGGCGAGGTCCAAATCGTTATCTCCCCTCCGGGTTTGCTGCAAGGGGAGGTCGGGGAGGGGGTTAGGAAGTTGCGCGCGAGTGCGGGAGAGGCAGAGGACGAGGAATGGGCGGCGGGGGTCGTACCGTTTCGCCGGAAAGCAAGAAAATGGCGGCGGCGACTTCGGGTGCTCCGGCGAGCTTTTCCGGCGGCCTGGGGGCACGATTTTGACGGGGATGAGAGGGGAAAGACGGAGGGGGCGAGGGGATTAAATAGGGACACTCGATGGTAACAAATCCCGCTGACTTCGCCCTCGATTTGATCCGGGATTGGGAGAGCAGTTTTCGGCCGAGATTTTCGCTGGAGGTTGAAGACGAGCTGACGTCATCGCTGACGTCAGCGATTTTCCTTTTTCTGATTTTTCTCCAATCAATTCATAACTTTTGATTTAAATGTCCAAATGATGTCCAATTAATTTCTAAAAATTTGTAAAATTAATATCTTTGTGTTAAACCAGTTGTGGGCATGTTTTGAAAACTTTTTAAAATTAATAAATTTGAAATGTTGGTTTAATACAAAATTGATACTTAATATCAATTTTGAAATTATAACTTAATTAAATTTTCTTTTTGCTAAATAAAATTAGTAAAATACCCACATTCAAATATGTTTGAAATAGAGTTATTAAAACTCATTTTACTGTAATTATTCATCTTTATTTTGGCATAAGAGTAGAATAACATAATATCAATATTTTTAAAGTAATAGAAATTATAATGGATTCAAGTTTTAATTCAATTTTTATTTTGTGCACTATTAAGTTTTATATTATGATAAATCATTTGAAAACTTCATAACAACTTTGGAAAAGTTTTTAGATTTAATTCATTTCCTTATATAGAATATATTAATCGTTCCATGCTTTGAAAATAAATGAAATTCATTTAAGCAAATGAAATGTTTATTTGGCTAATTCATTAATTTAAATCTATGAAGTTTATAGTTATAAATTACAGAATTGAAATTTTAACACCATGTTTTGAACTTAGTTGAGAGAATGTAAACCCTTTGGCAACTAACACCATTTTTAAATAATTTATGAATTTAGGAATAGATATGGCTAAGTGGTTGAAATCAATTACTTATAAGTAAACTATTTACATAGAATAAAATGAATTGTAGTTTGTAAAATATTTGTCAAATTACATTTTAAGGTTTTTGAAATACGGTGGATAATAAAATGTTTAAACTGTGACATTTGAAATATTAAACTCTTTCAATAAGTTTGAAGTCTTTCATAGTTGGTTTCCTTATGCATTTAATATTTTATTTTAATAAAAAGAAAAGTTTTAAATTTTAGTGATTTTTGAATATTATAAAATGTTGGGATGTTACAAACTACCACCCTTAAAAGGAATCTCGTCCCCGAGATTCGGAGAGGCTAGAAAGACAAAGCAAATGCTTGAATGATTCTGATAACTCGGGATGTTTTGGGAAATGAAATTTCTGACATGGAAACTTGAAAACTTGGCAGCGAATGGTTTTTCTGATTAGGAGGATGGAAAGAAAGATAGTTTGAGATCTCTGGGTTTAAGCGACTGGGTTTGAATTATCTAGGTGGCTACCACCCTTAAAAGAAATTTTTGTGGTAAGTCTAGAAACTTTGTATAATCTTATTTATTTCTCTGATGTAGAGCGTACAAGTATTCAAAATACAATGGCATGTGGTGGATACAGAAAGTTTATAGCACTCACGTTTTCCACTCGGTCCTTGGATAGATTTATTCTTCTTCCACTCAGGGCAGCCACTGACATAGTGTCCTGTTGCTCCGCATCTGCGACATGTCACGGGACTGATGATTTTCTTGTGCGAGCGGGTAAGGTATTTCTCCTTCATCTTTTCTGGGCACTTATCAGCATAATGTCCCTTGCCCTTACATTTGAAGCAAATTACATCGCTTAAGTTCTTCTTCTTCTTCTTAGGTGTTTCCAGGGCTAAAAGTTCTTCCAAATCTTGTTTGCCATATTCCATCTTAATTAAAGAAGTCCAGTCTCGTTTGATGTGACAACTTCGAGCCAGGTGATCTCCTTTACACTTATAGCAACACTTGGATATCATCGGGTGTGACTTTACTCTCACTTCATTATCCATCTGGACATGAGCTTCAATCGTCCTTGGGCCATGGTTTGGTTCAGTGTCCTTACCAACCTTCTCATTTATGCAGTTCGATGAATAATGTCCTTGTTCCTCCAGGGTCTTCATGAGAGACTGTTGCATTCCTTCCTTGGTTTGCTGGGTAGCTTGTTGCACCAAGGGATAAAGTTGACAGTGGGTTGGGACATGGTTTGTTCCTTCACACAAGAAGCAAGAAACCTGACTTGTGAGGCATCCTTTAACTAGATGTCTTGTATCACCATGGGGCCACTCATCAGGACATTCTTTGGACGTATGTCCTATCTCTCCACAAGTTTTGCATGCCCTTGGTTTGGTCATAAGGTCCTCTTCAATTTCACTATGGTGTTGATCAATCTTAGGCAGGTGGTCATTGATCAACTTCCACAGCTGTCTCTGGTTCTCAAATAGTAGTCGCATAGTTGTATGCAAAACATTGGTGTTGGTATTTGGGTATGACATCTGTTTGATTTACAAAGCAATGAGTTGAAATATTTTTACTATGGAGGAATCCTAGTTCAATAAAACGAACAAGGCAACCAATCTATAACCTAATAAATCAATATCTAACAAACATCAAGCAACAAGGTTCACGAGAAACAAACAATCTAGTATTGTCATATAGCCAAGTTGATATGATCAATACACTAACACGATATCGTTATTCTATTTAGGTGGTGGTCAAATCTACCTCCTTCGTGAGTGCTTCAAGTTCTTGTTCAACTTTCTTGGATATCTTAGAAGTGTTGGCCGAACCCTATTTCTTCAGTGGTCCTCCATGCATGTAGAACTTCATGTTGAATTGAAACTTTTCTATATGAAGCAGTAGAATCAGACTTAGACTATAAGAACATGGTCATCTAGAAAAAGATAAGAGGTTTTCAGAAGGTTGATAGTAGATGAGAGTATGAGGAAGATAAAATGAAAAGTTTTGTTTTTAGAAAAGTGAATAAATAGATTTTCAATCCTATGGTCCAATCCTATTTCTATCCAAACCTAGGGTTTCGAACCTACATGCAACACAGTGCTCTGATACCATCTCTAGTGTACCTGCACTTTAAATAAGGCAGATACCTGTGTATAGTCCAAATCCCTGCATCGATTCTTTTGCACACACAGTTTATGATGTAATATCACAACAAAGCGTCAATTTTATTACATCGATGATCGAGAATTACAAAATATTTGATACAAGTTGCATAGCATAAAGCTAGCATTGAAAAAGTACACAGCGGAAATAAAATAGCAGTGGGTCTCCAACAACTTCATGTTGCCACAGGCGAAAACATGTTGGTTGTAGACTCCAAACCTATAAACGAAACCTCACTCGTCATCTGAACAATCTGCAATAAGAAAAATATTGCAACAACGTGGGTCAGATTCCATTAAAAATGGAGTCTGGCAAGTGACACTATGGTGGAACTTAATGGAATAAC
Source organism: Poa annua (assembly GCA_026929855.1). Lineage (NCBI taxonomy): Eukaryota > Viridiplantae > Streptophyta > Magnoliopsida > Poales > Poaceae > Poa > Poa annua. The sequence goes on along the minus strand of CM049426.1, from coordinate 159,527,440 downwards.
TCTATAGCCTATATGCATATTTGGCTGGTGGAGTTCAAGGCTATTTTGCATAAAGCCAATTTTTCCTATCTTTTTGGTAAAACACTTTGTTCAAATCAAGACAAGTATGGCATGAAAACCATAAATCTCATCTTCCCTTGTTCACCCATCAAGTTTTATTTCTGAAGTTGGAATGATGGAATCCTCTGTTGACGTCTGTGATCAGCTGCTCAAATTGTCCGTACCGGGGACACGGCTAAGTACTTAGTTTTACACTCTGCAGAGGTTGTGCACTTTCACCATTGTACCCATTCAACCCAGATTATCCTTTAAACACCATTTGTAAAAAGGAAAGGAGAAAAATGAGACGAGATCTTTCAGAAGCATTTTCCCTCCCACTCTGGCTTGACCCGTTCCACCTAACATCCCCTACATCTGCTTGTCAAGCCGGAGAGAGTCCACGCAACATAATTGATCAAGCCAGAGCCCATATGGCAATGGCTGCACTGGAAGCAATCGTCACTCGGAGTTCTTCAGATTCCTCTGTTCCTGGGTGGCCGTTCACAAGTGCACGTACTCCAGGAACCATAGACATGGGCCTGAGTAGCCACTCAACTTCGTCGCCATACAATTTTTTACTACCCAGGTGTTTCATTTTTAACTTAGTAGAATTTAGATTTTCACAAAACATCATTTGCATAGCATCAATAATTCTACTAAGTATTGCATAGGAACCTAGACACAGGAATAAGGAATTCTACACAGGTTTAGCATAGCAATACTATCCTACACATGCATATAAAAATACACTAAGTAATGCATATAGAAATAATAGGAAGTTTATGAGGTGTGCCACTTGCATTTGAATGTTGTCGTTGTTCACAACTCTTTTCAACGATACTTGGGACTCTCCGTTCAATCTAACAGTATAGACAAGCAACAATACAACAATCAACAGCAAGCACAACTTCACAATGCACACAAACACATACAAGATGAATAAATAAGTTTTATAAAACTTTCTAAGGAAAATATGTTTATGCATGATGTACAAAATATTCCTAAGGGCTAGAAATGTTTTTTCATGCCATGGAAATCTTTTAAGTTTATGCAAGGAAAATGTGTTGGTCCAAAAGGACTAAGGACTAAGGTCATAAGTTGAATAAAATATTTTGTTTTATATCATCTTGAATAAGCCCTCTAATGGCTTAGTCTTGATGTGTAGAAATATTTAGAGAAAATACTAAGTCATTTCTTCAAGACGATCAACAATTATTATCAACTCTTTGTAAATTGGACATTCACTATAGTGAGAGAGACAGACACCCGGCCAGCCACTTAAATTGTGGAACATGTATCATGTACGTGGCATGTAAGGTTTGTCTCCAGGCCGCTTCATCTCACTATGCCGCTAGGATCCAACAAACTTCAAGTGGGTAATAACATGATCAAAAATTGTTTATGTCAAATGTGAAAGACAAGATTAGAAAAGAGGGAAAAGATAGAAGAAAGATGTAGTTGTCCTCCAGGCTTCATCTCCAGGCTTGTAATATTCTCCTTGATGATGTCTTGATTGAAGTTTTGATAGACTTGATAAATCTTCAGACTTGGTGGTTCTTGTATCCTCGAGGCTGGTCTTGGATTTACTTAGTCATCATGAAGTCTAACAGAAGAAGGAGGGAGAAAGAAGAAAGAGGGAGAAAGACTTAGAAAATATTTCTGGTTGATCTTCATGAACTTCTTCTTGATCTTTCTTCTAAGTTCTTCCACTCCTTGGAGATTCTTCTGGAGTCTTGTTTGGCTAAGTCCTTCATTGGTCTTCCAGCTCCATGTTGAAAATTACTAAGTGTCTAAGTGTAGCACTTCACAAAAATGCTAAGTTGAAATTATTTCTAACTTAGAGAAAACTAATGAAGAGGTTTTCCTATGGGGAATATAATTATATAATAAAATATGTTATACATGAAATGCAATTTTTATTCACAAGAAAGCATCAAAATGACTTTTGTGATTTCTTTATAAATATGCATGAATTTATAAATGCAATTTTAGTTAATTTCTATTTTTGGAAAATATAATAAAAGGAATAATTATAAGATTAAAGTTCCCTATGATTAAATTTTTATAACAAAATTTTATAATTAGTGTTAATAGACAGGGGGCATTTAATTACATTTATAGCAATTTGATTTAATCAAAAATATTATTTCTATTAATAGTTATGTTGAAAATACTCAAACTATTCAAATTAAATATATAACTATGATTTCATTCAAATATTACTCAAAAATATTTTATAGCAGTGGCATTAATTTACAAATATTCCAAGTTTCTAAAACAATTTTATTTGCAATTTTTGGAATTATAGATTTAAAGTTATGACAAATATACTCAAATCTTCCAAAATATTCTACATGTTGAGGGCTTTCCAAATATATAAAAATATTTGAATTTGGATGTGTGAATAAAAAGTTATAACAGTCTAAGTTACAGGGGCTTTTCTGCAAAACTGCCAATTAATTAAATCGAGAAATTCATTTTCCACATCAGCGCTGACTGGGCTGCTGACGCGGAGCTGATGTGGTTGCTGACTTGGTTAAGTGATTGAATCTGGCCGTCAGATCTGGATCTGGCGGTCCAGATCAAATCCTACCGATTCGTTCAAAATTTCTAATCTGGGCCGTTGAGATTTGATCGGACGGCTCACCGTGCTTGACCAGAAGATGGCGGCGCTCCGGTCACCGGAGACGAAGGGGACGGCGGCGTTCGGCTCGGCGAGGAAGGATCTCTCGGTCCAGTGGCTCCCCGGCGAAGCTGAGGTGACGGAGAGGTTCGTCTGGCCGCGGCGGAGGCGAAGGGCTCGATGCAGGCGTCGAGTTCGTCTCGGAGGGGCGTGGGGATGTGCCCGAGGTGTTTCGAGCGCCGGCGAGGTCCAAATCGTTCTCTCCCCTCCGGGTTTGCTGCAAGGGGAGGTCTGGGAGGGGGTTAGGAAGTTGCGCGCGAGTGCGGGAGTGGCAGAGGACGAGGAATGGGCGGCGGGGGTCATACCGTTTCGCCGGAAAGCAAGAAAACGGCGGCGGCGAGCTTTTCCGGCGGCCTGGGGGCACGATTTTGACGGGGATGAGAGGGGAAAGACGGAGGGGGGCGAGGGGATTAAATAGGGACACTCGATGGTAACAAATCCCGCTGACTTCGCCCTCGATTTGATCCGGGATTGGGAGAGAAGTTTTCGGCCGAGATTTTTGCTGGAGGTTGAAGACGAGCTGATGTCATCGCTGACGTCAGCGATTTTCCTTTTTCTGATTTTTCTCCAATTAATTCATAACTTTTGATTTAAATGTCCAAATGATGTCAAATTAATTTCTAAAAATTTGTAAAATTAATATCTTTGTGTTAAACCAGTTGTGGGGATGTTTTAAAAACTTTTTAAAATTAATAAATTTGAAATGTTGCTTTAATACAAAATTGACACTTAATATCAATTTTGAAATTATACCTTAATTAAATTAAATTTTTGCTAAATAAAATTTGTAAAATACCCACATTCAAATATGTTTGAAATAGAGTTATTAAAACTCATTTTACTGTAATTATTCATCTTTATTTTGTCATAAGAGTAGAATAACATAATATCAATATTTTTAAAGTAATAGAAATTATAATGGATTCAAGTTTTAATTCAATTTTTATTTTGTGCACCATTAAGTTTTATATTATGATAAATCATTTGAAAACTTCATAACAACTTTGGAAAAGTTTTTAGATTTAATTCATTTCCTTATATAGAATATATTAATCATTTCATGCTTTGAAAATAAATGAAATTCATTTAAGCAAATGAAATGTTTATTTGGCTAATTCATTAATTTAAATCTATAAAGTTTATAGTTATAAATTACAGAATTGAAATTTTAACACCATGTTTTGAACTTAGTTGAGAGAATGTAAACCCTTTGGCAACTAACACCATTTTTAAATAATTTATGAATGAATAGATATGGCTAAGTGGTTGAAATCAATTACTTATAAGTAAACTATTTACTTAGAATAAAATGAATTGTAGTTTGTAAAATATTTGTCAAATTACATTTTAAGGTTTTTGAAATACAGTGGATAATAAAATGTTTAAACTGTGACATTTGAAATATTAAACTATTTCAATAAGTTTGAAGTCTTTCATAGTTGGTTTCCTTATGCATTTAATATTTTATTTTAATAAAAAGAAGAGTTTTAAATTTTAGTGATTTTTGAATATTATAAAATGTTGGGATGTTACATTTACTGTCTTATATTGTGTTTGCACTAGCAATCAGCAATGTTTCATCAGTACTAATAATCTGCAATGTTTGCACTAGCAATATGCACCAACTCCAGTAATCAGCAATGTTTCATCTGTATTAATAATATGTATTACACCGTGTTTACACTAGCAGCAAAGATGGTGAGCATTGACTCGGCAGACAGTGATGATGAAAACCACACTGTCCTCTGTGCAACAAGGATGTTATACATCCTGACTTGATGATAACCATCAAGAAGGGGAAGGAAGAAGGTACTGTCGATCGAGACTACTACGAGTACTTGAAGATTGTAGATCAAAAAGGACATTTTGCTGCTGAACAAGGACCACTGGCTGCTAGTGCCCATATCCCAACAAGCAGTGGCTCAAATTATGGACATCTGTTCAGAGGTATGGTGCCCATATCCCAACCAGTAATAACTGTTGTTGTTGAAACAAAATTCTACATGCATTTCTTAAGCACTGTCTAAATTTCTTTGTTGTATATCCTTGTAGGTCCTAAAGGTGATTATCAAAATGATAATCTGATCTTTTACAAGTACTGCCATTATGGTAATGATATGAACCTCTCAAGGAAGCAACATAATTGTCTACAGGAGTTGTGTGAGCTAATGGTGGAGAACAGAATCAAGTGGCCAGTTGGGTGGGAACAAAATCCCATAATGTATTTGCACAGGATGACCAACTCCAATGTTATTGAAGGAAAATTCAAGCTGGTACACTTTTCTATCCTTTGCTGTTGTTATGTGACTGTTTGTCTAAGAGGTCCTTTTGATATGTTACTCTAAGATATGATGTTGTTATGTGTCTGTTTGTCTAAGATATGTTGTTCTTATGGTACTGATGCATGACATTGGAGCTAAGTTTTCCAAAATGTATCTTCAGAGTGAACTAGATGTACCTTTGACTATCCTAGTTGACGGCATTGGAGATTATGAGAAGATGAAGATAACCATGAAGAAATCAAAAGGGAAGAACAGTCTTATGATTACTTCTGGTTGGTGGAAGGTGGTCCAAGAGTACAAGATCAAAGAAGATGAAATTTGGTTGTTCAACTTTGGGAAGCAATCAGGTGGTCTGGATCTTCTACTGATGCGTGTGCCGTGAACTCTGGGAAGCAATCACTAAACCTCATACTAAGTATGTTTGATAAGTATGTATGCTAAGTAAGCACTGTCGTGAGACTATCCTTTAAGTTATGTATGTGTACTACTTGTCTGTAAGACTTCTAAGTTCTATGTGTACTACTTGGTGTGGTCATATCTCTGTTGATATATGCTTTGTTATGTGGGCCGAGCTATGTGCTATGCAGGGTCTTAATTCTATATGCTATGTTGTCCTTTACTTCCTGTTTGCTTTCAGTACCCATCAACACGTGTGTACCAATGTGGCATTTGCTTGTTGTGTCCAGAATATGGTGTTGACAACAATGCATACATGTGTTCCCACAACTTTGCTTTGCCTGACATATATATAGGGGTCTTTGTTCAGTACATTGCATTCTTGTTCTATACAATCTCTTCGATGGCTCAGCATGGAGATCCCTTGCCTATAAAGAGTGAGGGTACCTCTGCGTTCGAGGCGGCAAGGCAGGAGAAGTTGTACAAGAAGGTGATGCTACTTCCCTGTAAGCTTGCAGATGACGAGACAAGGAGGGCCATGGCAGAGCCGACAGGTTGGAGACCAGAGCTTCCAAACAACATATGTTTGGAAACACAAATTCGCATCCTGCAAGCTCGTCTTGATGCGAAGAAATCCTTAGGAGTAATGTGTAATGTGTAATGAAATTATCCTGGTTGTATGAATATGTTTAATAAAGAGTTTGTGTTTTAAATAAAATACTTTCAGTTTTTTTAAAATTTGATTGTGTTGCTAATTTTGGATTGTTGCAAACTACTTTGTAAACCCTTCATAAGGTGTTTTTTGTAATCAATCCCCTCCTACACGTGGGTCCTAAATTTTCATTTTGTGTTATTGGTACTGTGATCCATATTACTATGAATCTAAGATTATACATCTCTTCTCACAAATGATTTGGACCATGTTTTGGTATTTCTCTTTTATTGGGGTTGGGATCTTATCTTGTTGGGGTGAAAATTCTGTGAGATTCACTGTCCAGGCTTACTGGACTATCTCATGCTAATTATTCAGACTACAAGCATACTGCCCATGGATGGAAGATACGCAGACATTGCTAAAGAACTGAAAAAAATGCAAGGAGAGTGTCAAAGATAATATTGTTTTGGCTGCTTTAAGCTCTACACGAACATGTTTCTTTGGTGCTGAAGGGACTATATACAACAAAAAAGGCAGGCGTGCCGAATATATACCAAAACGTTCAAATATTTTCTACTAATAAATTTAAGCTTTCTCGGTGGTTTAAAAATATGAATGGAAGGGAATAAAAGCAATAAGACAATAGACATAATAAACAAGATAAATTCGCAATCCCTCTAAGTTGTTCAAATATAAAACTAGAAGTCTTACATCAACACAAACACGCATATGATCAGATATATGCAGCCACAATGAACTGATGGCTTTCCAAAGTAATTTAACCCCTTGGCACATGTATCATCAGCAGTTCGAGAACATTGTCAACCGATGACTTTCCAAAGTTCATGAGCCAGATGTCATCTTCTTTTATCTTGAACTCTTCGACTGCCTTCCCCCAACCAGAAGTCGTCGTGACATTGTTCTTCCCCTGTTCTATCTTCATATTTAGCTTCAGCTTATCAGTACTGCCAATGCTCTCAACTAGTATCTCCATAGGGTTTGCAAATTCATTGTGAAGATATTGTTTGGAGAACTTAGCTCCAATGTCCTGTCATAGTACATGACAAACAATAGTTAATAGTTTGCATATGCATTTTTACATGTACACACAAAATAACTTAGGTATGCTATGTCACTAAAGGGGAGTAAATTACAAGTTTGCATTTTCCAAATATCACATTGGAGTTAGTCATCCTGTGCAAGTAAAACTTACATAATAGCCTTGTTGGATTCTGTTCCCGTCCAAGAGGCCACCTGATTATGTTCCCTACCATAAGCTCACATAAGTTCTCTAGCCAAGTTTGTTGCTTCATTGTGAGGTGCATGTCATTACCAAAATGGCAATACTTTTCAAAGATCTTATTCTCATTCAGATAATCATCTTTAGGACCTATAAGGAAACACAGTAAAGAAATGTAGTGATTGCTTAAGAAATGCATGTATATCTTTAGGACCTATAAGGAAATAAAGTAAATTTAGTTATTGTTGAACATACCTCCGAACAACTGTCCATCATGTGATGCATGTCCAGCAGATGTTTTCCCCTTATGAATATTCTTGGCACTACTGGTTGGGATATCATCCAAATGTACTTTCTTCTTCCCCTTGCACTGCTTGCCTTGTTCTGCAACCATCTTGTAGTACTGGTACATATCCGGATCGACAGGACCTTCCTGGTTAGCCTTCTCTATGGTTTTGAAGAAGTCTGGATGTACATCATCAATAGTGCATGTCTTTATCTCATTTTCTTCATCACGGTCAGTTATAACAGTGACATTGCCTTCGTGGTTGGCGTGCCGAATGGTTTGCAACCATTCTGGATGCCTCTTGTTCCACTCCTTTTCATCATCACTGTCTGGAAACACCATGATGCCCTTCTTGTTGCTAGATCCCATAGTGTGCCTGCTAGTTAAAGAAAACTTGTTAGTACAAATGCAGCAATATTCCTACAGATGCACTAGTAAAACTTGTTAACTCCTATGTGTACAATTACTGAGATAAAATTTCTGAGTCTAGAAGTTACAAGACAGTAAGCACTACAAGACAGCACAAGATCTAGACCTGATGCACGCAGAAAACAATGATTCGAGTTAAAAAAAAATTGAAAGATAATGGTTCGAGTTAATTTCACACTACTGTAGTGCTATGGTGGACACTAGAATGCGACAGTGGAATATCTACAAGGGGACCATGTCTCCATCTACAAGGGAACAGTAACATAAGATCTACAAGGGGACCATGTATTACTTTCAAAGAACATTCGGATTCAGAGCACACAAGCGGATTCATAGCACAAAAGCTGATTCAGAGCACAGGAACATACGGCGAGAGTGTCCACGCGGCGGCTGTGCGGGATGGCGGTCGTTCTCGCCTTCGCCTCCTCCTCCGGTACCGCTCCTCATCCCTGCGTCGCGATGTGTGCGTGCTAGGGTTCCTGCGAGCTGCGAACTTGGGCATCGGGTGTCTAAATGGAACCGGCATCCTCTGCGAAATGGGCAGCGCACTACACGGCTCTAAATGGGCCGGTCGTTGCCGCCCAGATGTTGCCACAGATAAACTTGCCGGGCCGACCTTGTTATTGGTTGAGGCGTGGGATGAAAAGGTATTTTGGACCTGAGATTCGACAATGTATTATAAATTATATAAATTTCAAATACATGTAAAACCTTCACAAGACATCTTGGTTTGTGTCATAGATCATGTGTAAAAAATTAGAGATGATTTGGAGGAGGTGGAAAAAATCACCTTGCTAGAAAAACTGGCTAAAGTGATACCAGATGGTCTGTCCTTAAGCATGTGATTTTTTCGACCGTCTCCAAATCACCCCATATTTTGTTTGTGTGCTTCCATTTACTTAATATATAGTATTGCGACAAAAAATAAAAAAAATGAGTTTCATATTTGGTTTGTAAAACCTTCACAATGCATCTAAATTTGCTTTGTTTTATTGATATCACTTTACAAGGAAGAGAAAAGTCCCCACCACTAGACGCCGGAGTAATGATCATCAATGGCGCATCACATCGTTGGTAGGTGGGCAGCTGCAGCGCCCGAGGCACAACATCGACAGCTCGCGGGACGTTTCGTCTGGTCAGCTGGGTGCAGAGACTGAGGCACGTCATCATCGTCAAGATTACAAATCCATATCCTGCGGCCCACGATTAATCTGCCGTTTAGTGTGCGCGGACGAGATCCACTCACCCTCGATCGTGTCCCACCCCCCCCCCCCCCCCCCCCCACGAACCACTAGTTTAACCTCGCCGTCCATATTTCGTTACTGCTCATGATCCAGTTTCTTCCTCCTCGTGACTCAGAGATTGCAGTTCCACCTTGTAACACCCCAATTCTCTTAGCCTTAGCATTGTGGTGTTATTCTAGGTTTTTCACCTCTTACAGAGAATTTGGTGTGTGCTTAAACTTGAGTCAAGACTTAATTTGCTCACATATCTTATGCTTGTTGTGTGTCATTAACATTCCATGATAATTGAAAACACTCAAAACACAACAACAAAAATAAAATCTCCATTATTAGGATCTTCATGGTTGTTAAAACTTAGCCAAACTAGGAGCCATTATTAAGCAAACCCAAAATGAATTTTTGGCATGTCTTTGAAACATTTCCATCTAGGTCACATATACTTCCATACCCTGTTCTAAGTTATCACAAATAAACTTGTTTGCATATTATTCTCACTAGCTTTTGTAGCCATCAAAATAACATGACCATTTGAGTGGTTCTTTTCTTTATCACCAAAAGTTCTCTTTTCTTTAAAAGCTAAATGAGATAACTAAATTAGGCTTTTGAAAATTCAGTACCCTCTCTTATTTTAGGTAAGTTTGGGGACTTGACTCATTTTAATTTTGTGGGTCATGTTGGAACTTTTCAACTTAGGATCTTAAATTCATTTGAGCAAAATACTCAAACTTCTCACCTTTTCTTTCTCTCTCACTCCTTTCCACACCACCTGCTGAGAAGGAGAGCAGCAACCTCACGCCTGGCCCCACTTGTCATGGACAGGGGCCAACCTCTCTTCTCTCTTCTCTCTTTTCTCTCTTTTTCCACCCAATCCGAGCTCCCCTCCTCTCTTCCCACTGGCTAGAGCTGGTCATCCCGACCAGCATCTCCCCTGTCCCCTCTCCACCGCCCACCTGAGCCAGTAAGAGCAAAGGAGACGCTCCCCTCCCTCTCTCCTGCCCGAGCCAACCCTAGATCGGGTGAGCTCGTTAAAGCCACCCCGAGCACCTCCCCTGCTCATTTCTCTCCCTCCAGAGCACCTCTCCACCCCACTCCTCTCCTCCCTGGCGAAAACCACCAAGCTCTCCCCCTCTTTCGCCCTGTAGACGAGAAGTTTTACCTCGGTGACCGACGAGAGGAATCTGCCGTAGCTCTCGTTTCTCTCAGCCATTCTTCGCCATTCTTGGTTCCCTGGCTTCCCCTCCTCTGGATCTAACTCCTCTCCCCTCCTTTGGCTCTGTTGCAGCTCGAGAACGTCTGGTTCGTCCTCGACCTGAGGAGAGCGCCGTCGTCCCAATCTCGAACTCCGACATTGCATGCGAGCTTTGAGACCACCCCTGAGCTCCCCTTCGACGCCGCGTTCACCTCCGACCTCCCCCTCATCCGTGCGCGAGCCCTAGGTGAGCCCTCCGTGCTCGGCATCGCCTTCTCGAGCTCTGCTCATGTTTTTCGCGGACGGGAGGAAGACGATGGCCTGGAGCCGTCGATCTTCTGATCTGCGGTCGTGTTTGAACCGCGCCCGGTCTGTCCGTGGCCGTTGGATCTCAGATCCACGGTCGCTTACCGCTTCCCCGGCGCACGCGCAGCGCTTGGGCCGGCCCAGCTCGTCCCCGCACTGCTCTGCTTCGCAGCTGGGCCGATCTGGCCCAGATCTGGCCGTTCGGCCTGTTTCTCTTTTATCCTTTTTCTGATTATTTTTTCCAGTAAATCTAGAGCTTTAATTCATTTGTGGTAAATCTACACCATTTGTTTAATAACTTGTGTTCTGTAAATCCAAATCATGCAATCTTGGATCTGTTGAAAATCTTGTAAAAATGTCTATCCATATTGGTCAATCTTGCATGCAGGGGATTTATCTAGCAAATGTTACTTCTACTCCAAGAATGACATCAGTAGGTGTTTAGGGATTTTTAACTCTTAAATGGAAACACTTTTTGAAGTAAATCCAATTGGAAGTGGTAGATATGTGTTGGAGGTATCACATACTACAAATATGGATTTTTCCAGTAACTTGATAATTCTTAGTGAATAAATCCCCAAACAACAGTGAAATAATCTCTTTATTTGCATTTCTGAAATTTCAGAGATTACAACATGTCTAGTTTTAATTGGTGGAGCCCCCTATGTCCATAAAGATATGTTAAGAATAATTTTGTGGGATAGACACAGGTTTTATCTAACTCACCCCACTAGATTGAACCCAAAATAAGTCTTATTATTTTCTGCACATAGAAAATGGTCAGAAGTATACTTATTTTTAAAACTGGTATAACTTGAGCTAGGAGTATCCAAATCTGATAGACAAAATTTCCACTTAAAGAGAAAACTCATATCTCACCAGAAAGTTAAATTATGCATTCAGGAGATCAATAAAACTGAACCTATCCTCTGTTGGAGTTTGACATCAGTAGCTCTTGTCTGATTTTTAATTCTTTTATGGTAATATATTTCCATGCACAGCTAATTTTCAGAGCCCCACCTAATTGCTAGGAATAATGTGGTAGAAGGGTTTGATTTTAGGAACAGTACCTTAAGAGTTATGCTTAAAACTTTTAAACAGCCCCAAATGGCTATTGAATGCATTAGTTGTGTTTCCTGTTTGCGATGCTTGTTGTTTGTTGACATGTTTTAGATTGTTATTAACTCGCATTCTAGGACTTACGTTAGTCTCGTTTGTTTTCATGTTACGATAGAATCGCAACCCGAGAAAGAACAGTACGAAGTAGCTGAGCACGACTACGCTGAAGAACAAGACCAGGGGCAGTACTTTGAGCAAGGCAAGCTCACCTCACCACCTTTATGCAAATCCTACTATTTACAAAGCATGTTTTGTTTTAAAATAAAATAATGCATGTTTTACTTCTTTCGTGGCACCTTGCCACCCGAAAACTATTTTTTTTCAAAATATTGTTTGGCCAAAGTTATATACTAGAATAGCTGTAGGTATTATAAGAAGAGTTTTACTTGTTGAGTCTTTTCATTGAAGGCTCTATAAAGAAGATTAAGTTTTCAAATAGTATACTCTGTTATCTTACCTCAAAAACTATATGATGGGAACCCGTTTGGTAAAACTATTTTATGGAGGAAAACCTGAGTTGCTGGGAGCAATCAGCGAGTAAGAACTCTTTTATGAAAACCCGAGATGCTGAGAGCATTCGGAGATGTTGCGAAAACCCGAGCTGCTGGGAGCAGTCGGAGATGGAAGTTTAATTTCGAAGTCCCTGCTGCCGCCCGAACAATTAACCCGTGCAACCACACTACCTGACATGGGTAGGGATTAGCCGGAAGCTTGTCTGTTTTAGTGTTGGGACTCTCATACTTTCTATGAGGGCTGGGCCCTCGAAGCCAGGTTGTCGTCTGGAAGAGACAATACACTGTTGAGGACCAACAGCCGGACGATTACGGCAGGTCTCCTGACGTGGCGGTGTGGCGTCCCGAGGAAAGACCAAGAGGTCTAGTGGAGCACACGGTGCCGAGGAGAACAAACCTACCGGGAGGCCCTGACACTAGGGTGGTCATAGTGGAAAGCTTTGATCGTGTTATCCGGACCCCCGCATGCTGTCGTATGACGGGCCGTGGCATACACGGCGGAATGACCGATAGGTGTGGGTAAAGTGTGCAACCTCTGCAGAGTGTAAATCTATTCGAATAGCCGTGTCCGCGGTCATGGACGGTTGGAAAGGCCACACTGGGCGTCTGGAGAAAGAAGTTGTTTTATGAAGGAAAAATGCTTATGTGGAAATCAGGAGGTACCTGGGAGGTACGGAATTTGGGTGAGGATGATTGATCTCGGGGAGACAACCAGTCCGACCTCAAGGAAGGAAAAAGGGTTACCCCTATCCTAGTGATTTTAAAGTTTTGAACTTGGATATGTCCTTGCTATATCTAAGAGAAGAGAATTCTATCTCTAAATGTTTTCTTCAACAAAGATATAGAGATGTCGTGTTCTCTATGTCCAAAGTCATGGTATTCGAAAACTAAGCCCTATAGTCGTATATAGCAGCCATCCCAGTTTTCGAAAAGTGTTTTTCTTGCATTATCATGAAAACTTAAGCCTTAGAGGTGGTCTTGCGAGTACGTAATTGTACTCATGTGGCTCTGTCCCTGGATATTCAAATGTCCAGATTTCAATGAGGAGGCTTGCATCGAGGAGGAGGTGTACGACGACGACTTTGCCGCCTAGCTTTCACCGGTCAACTGCACTTGTGGGAATCTGCGCTCGGAGATGTTAAGAGCCGTCGCTAGCCACGAGCTTCCGCTATCGTAGTTAATTCCGTCCTGTGTGACGAGGTTTGATGACTTTGGTCGTAAGACCGTTTATGTGTTGTAAGACTTTTATTCGTACGACTTGAATGATGTAACTCTTTGATACCTATGTTGGTTATGTGATTGCGATGCACTGATCATTGGGATCGTGATCTCTTACATAACGTGGGCATCTCGGACTCATCCGAGGGGTCCTCACAGACTTGGTATCAGAGCCATCGTTGACCTTAGGAGACTTTAGTTAGGTTGGGCGTCGACGTCACGCAAAAATGTTTTTCCGTCATAGCTAGGAGAAAAATACTTAAAAATGTGCTAAATATACTGCTACTCCTCCCTCCCCTCTGATAGTACTCACTGATTAATTTTATACCTGCATTAAATCTTATGATTTTACCTGTTTAAAATTTGGTACATCGTTCACTAATTAAACCTCCATTTAAAATTTTGTGTAGATGAGCGGAGAGTTCTCGTCGTCGATTCGGTTGGGAGCGGTGTCAGACACCGGAGTTTCACGTCTGTTCCAGGCCGATTTACTCCAGCTGACTAGACACCTGAGGCGTCCGCTACCAGAGCTGCTGATTGGACGTTGTCTGCCCATGGTGGGAGATGAGATGTCCTGGACCGTGAGGTGCATTCTTCGAGGACCATTGGTGCCACCTTTTGCCGAGGAGCTGATTGAGGATGCCCTTGCATCGACTCAGATGGGAGCATTCGTCACCGCGCTGCAGAGGGCTCTTGCCCGCTTGGTTTGTGCTCACAGTTCCGAGCTGGGCGGCACCCGCTTTGAGTTTTACTCTGGCTTGGACGAGCAGAGTAAGCCTGTGCCACCGCGTCCCCACCCCACTTTCGGGAACCACTTGGCCGAGCTGGGACTCTTCGTCGAGTACACCCAGTCCCAGCTGGTCACTAGTCGGTTCGAGAGTGACCTTCACCGTCTTAATCATGACGGAGCGGAGGTGCGGATCTCGGCAGCTGAGCAGAGGATTGAGGACTTGGAGGCGCAACTCAAGGCATCTCAGGACAAGCTGAAGGCCGTGGAGCTGAAGCTCAAGACCTTGGAGGAGCACTTAGTGGAGTCCCAGTCAGAGCTGAAGATAGAGCGCAAGGAGCGCCGTTCTACCTTTGCACGTCTCCAGACTACTCGCTTCTACAGGTTTCAGCTTGACGGGATGGTTGACATGCTCAAGTCGACCCTTGATGCCCGTGATGAGAGGATCAGCGAGCTGGAGAGCGAGGTGGAGGCCCTGAGCAAGGAGAATGACGATCTCCTACCGGTGGACGAGGACCCTACAGAGGACATGGATATGGAGCCTGTGAGCGAGCAGGATGACGACGACTTGCGAGACGAGGGCGGTGAGGACTCGGGAGCTGTTATGTCTGAGGACGAGGACCCCGAGGAGCCACCCTTTGATAGTGATGCTGCCGTGGACGTGGAGTAGATAGCTGCGTAGTATCTTTTGGGTTAGGACCGAACCATCGCGATAATTGGATGCGATTGTGTGGTCTAGTTAGTATGTGTGTGTCTGGATGAATGTAAGAACCATGTCAGTCCGTGTTTTGTGGTTGTGCACTATGTGATGATGCTTTTGGAACCTTGCTATGGAATGGAATCATGCCTTCTTAGGAGTAATACTTTGTGGTAATTTGTATGCTTGATGAACTCTTTTATCAAAACCTGTGTTAGAAGCTTCTAAGTAGAGAAATTAATAAGTGTTTATTCTGAAATTCAGAATGGCAAGGGATCCACCACCACCCCCACCACCTGAGCCATCTATGGCTCAAGTACTCCGTCTTCTCATGGAGGATCGCGAGGCAGCTCGCGCTGAGAGGAATGCCAATCTAGCTACCCTGCAACATCTGGCTCAGATTGCCGTCAACCAGAATGGCGGCCAAGGAAATGAGGAACCCCGCTCCAAGCTTCGTGACTTTCAGAACACCAATCCTCCAGTTTTCTCCAAAAGTGAAGTGCCACTGGATGCTGATGACTGGATCTGTACCATTGAGAACAACCTGAGGGTCGCCCAAGTGGGCGAAAATGAGAAGGTGGTATATGCCACTCACTACCTCTCTGGTTCTGCCCGAGCATGGTGGGAGGCCCTTCGTGCTCTTTTTCCACCGGAGGAAGTTGTGGCTTGGCCTGCATTCAAGACCAAGTTCTTGAAGCGTTACGTGCCCTCTGGACTCGTCAGCATCATGCGAGAAAGATTCCTGCAACTCAAGCAAGGTAGTATGTCTGTGAGCGAGTACTTGGAGAAGTTTACTTCTCTAGCAAGGTATGCGCCCACTGATACCGATACTGAGGACAAGAAGAAAGAGAGGTTCATGAATGGACTTCATGATGAGATGCAGTGCGTTCTGGTGGTGATGCCTTTCACCGACCTGGAGTCCTTGGTTGATGCAGCCATTATGATGGAGCACAAGCGCAAGGCTTCGTTTGACAACCGCAAGCGTCGCCAATTGATGCAGCAAGGCAGTAGCAGCAGCAGTCCAACTGGAAGTTATCCTCGTCCGCGCCCTTCACCCCCACCGAGACCTTCTTATCCATCACCAAGGCCTCCAACATTTGCGCCAAGACCCAGCTACTCTTCTCGCCCGCCTGCACCTCGTCCTGGAGGTGGTTCCAACCCCGGCCTCAACTTTAACAGGCCGCCTGCTCCGAAGCCCACAGGAGGATGTTTCACTTGTGGACAGCCTGGACATTTCTCGCGGGATTGCCCGACTAGACAGCCCGCTGGTGGTCGCCCCAATGCGACAAAGATGAACCAAGGGCCACCCCGTCCACCTGGAGGCAAGAACCTGTATCCCAAGAAAGCAGCCCCTGTCACCCGGGGTCATCTGAACCATATCAGCGCAGAAGAAGCCCAGGAGGCACCAGACCTGGTTATGGGTACGTTCCCTGTCAACTCAGTTCCTGCCTCAGTTTTGTTTGATTTGGGAGCTTCCCATTCTTTCGTTACGGAGCCATTTGTTTGGAAAAGTGGTATGGTTCCAACTTTGTTGAATCGTCCAATGAGAGTGCAAATTCCGGGGGCCACTACTAAAGCCATTGTATCTTGCAAGGAGGCTCCTGTGGAAATTCAAGGAGCCCGATTCCATGCAGACCTAGTGGTATTAGGAAAGCAAGGGATAGAAGTGGTTTTAGGAATGGATTGGATGGCAGTAAACCGAGGAAAAATAGATTGCACTAACAAGTCTGTCACCCTAACCACCCCGGAAGGAGAAGAGATTACACACTTCTCGACCTACCACTCCACCTCGAGTCATTGCCATAAGAGTGTAGTGGGAGCCATATTGGAAGAAGTACCGGTAGTGTGTGAGTTTCCGGATGTTTTTCCCGAAGAGTTGCCCGGAATGCCACCGGATAGGGATATTGAGTTCATTATCGAGTTGGTACCCGGTACTTGTCCTATAGCTCAAAAACCTTACCGAATGAACCCAGAAGAATTGGAGGAATTAAAGAAACAGTTGGGTGACCTACTTAGGAAGGGTATGATACGCCCTAGTGCGTCACCCTGGGGGTCACCAATCATCTTCGTGGATAAAAGAGACGGTACCACTCGGTTGTGTGTGGATTACCGTAAGTTAAATGACGTGACTATTAAGAACAAATACCACCTACCCAAGATTGAAGATCTGTTTGATCAACTCAATGGAGCTCGAGTCTTCTCCAAGATCGATCTCCGCACCGGTTACCATCAATTGAAAGTCAGAGAATCTGATATCCCTAAAATAGCCTTTGTCACTCGTTATGGATTGTTCGAGTACACAGTGATGTCATTTGGCCTGACCAATGCTCCTGCCTATTTCATGAATCTCATGAACAAGGTGTTCATGGAGTACTTGGATAAATTTGTGGTTGTCTTTATCGACGACATCTTGATTTATTCCAAGTCTAAAGAGGAGCATGAAGAGCATCTGAGGCTGGTTCTCGGTACCTTACGAGAACACCAGTTGTATGCTAAGTTTGGTAAGTGCCAGTTCTGGTTGAAAGAAGTAGGCTTTCTCGGCCACGTTATTTCAGCCGGAGGGATATCGGTAGACCCTACCCACATCAAGTCCATTCTGGAATTCCCAACCCCCACCAACCAAACCGAAGTAAGGTCCATTCTTGGATTAGCCGGGTATTACCGCAAGTTTGTTGAGGGGTTCTCAAGCATCGCAAAGCCCCTTACCCAACTGTTGAAGAAGGATCAGAAGTTCATTTGGTCCGACAAGTGTGAAGCCAGCTTCCAGGAACTGAAGAAGCGCCTTACTACCGCACCTATCTTAACCATGCCTGACGTGACCAAGGATTTTGTGGTCTATTGCGACGCCTCCAAACTCGGACTTGGTTGTGTCCTTATGCAAGAGGGCAAGGTGATTTCTTACTCGTCGCGACAACTCCGCATGCATGAGCAGAATTACCCAACCCATGATCTAGACCTTGCTGCAGTGGTCCATGCACTCAAGACCTGGCGGCACTTTCTGATGGGCAACCGTTGCGAAATTTACACCGATCACAAGAGCCTGAAGTACATCTTCACCCAGAGGGATTTGAACATGAGGCAAAGAAGATGGATAGAACTCATCAAGGATTACGACTTGGACATCCATTACCACCCCGGAAAGGCTAACGTTGTAGCGGATGCCCTTAGTCGTAAGCCGTGTTCATTCAACTCCCTGATTAGAGTTCGACGGCCAGAACTCTGGGAAGAGCTGGATAAGATGGGTATTGAGGTGGTCAGTTATGGGGCAGTCGATCAACTCCTGTTGCAACCCACCTTATGGGAGCAGATTAAGCAAGCACAAAAAGGTCACGAAAGCATTGAGGGCATCAAGAGAAGATTGGACAAAGAGGAAGTCCCTGGGTTCACCATCGACTCTGACGGTATTCTTTGGTATAAGGGACATATCTGCGTACCTTCAGACCCTGTTTTGAAGCAGTTAATTATGAAGGAGGCTCACGAGACTTTGTATTCTATCCACCCCGGTGGAACCAAGATGTACCAGGATTTGAAGTAGAATTTTTGGTGGCATGGCATGAAGCGCGAGATTGCACTCTTCGTACAGAATTGCGATATCTGCCAACGGGTCAAAGCAGAGCATCAGCGCCCCGCTGGATTACTTCAACCTCTCAAATTGCCCGTGTGGAAGTGGGATGAGGTCGGCATGGATTTTATCACTGGGTTGCCCCGGTCCAATCGCGGGCATGACGCCATATGGGTTATCGTGGATAGGCTTACTAAGGTAGCACACTTTTTGCCAGTAAGGACCACGCATCGATCGGATTAGCTTGCGGATCTCTACATGTCACGTATTGTCAGCCTTCATGGAATACCTAAGACTATCGTGTCTGATCGAGGAACCCAATTCACCTCTCGTTTCTGGTTCAAGCTGCATGAAGCCATGGGAACGAAGCTCTTTTTCAGTACTGCGTATCACCCGCAGACAGGAGGTCAAACGGAAAGAGTAAATCAGATCCTTGAGGATATGCTGAGGTCTTGTGTGTTAGCTTATGGAGCCAAATGGGAGTGTTGCTCGCCGTTTGCTGAGTTTTCATACAACAACAGCTATCAAGTCAGTCTGAAAATGGCACCCTTTGAGGCTTTGTACGGGCGCAGATGCCGTACACCCTTGAACTGGTCGCAAACTGGGGACAGTCAAATCTTTGGAGTTGATACCTTGAGGGAAGCCGAGGAGCAAGTTCAACTCATTCGCGACCGCCTTAAGGCCGCCCAATCCAGACAGAAAAGTTACGCAGATTCCAGGAGGCGTGAACTTAACTTCAAGGAAGGAGATATGGTTTACTTGCGGGTTACACCACTCAAGGGAATGCAACGTTTCCATGTAAAAGGGAAATTAGCACCAAGGTACATTGGCCCTTTTAAAGTGGTCTGTCGCAGAGGAGAAGTGTCTTATCAGCTAGACCTGCCGCCCCATCTGTCAGGATTCCATGATGTTTTTCATGTATCTCTACTCCGGAAGTGTCTGCAAATTCCTGGCAATACTCATTCCTATCAGGAGGTTGATCACCACACCATTGATCTCAATCATGATCTCACCTATCGAGAACGACCACTTCGTGTTCTCGCTGAAGACGTCCGTCTGACACGGAGGCGGAAGATCAAATTCCTGAAGGTCCAATGGAGCAACCATTCGGAAGAAGAAGCCACCTAGGAGCGTGAAGATTACTTGGAGCATGAATTCCCTGGGTTTCTCTCTTCTTCAAATCTGGAATCTCGGGGACGAGATTCTCCTAGGGGGGGAAGGTCTGTAACACCCCAATTCTCTTAGCCTTAGCATTGTGGTGTTATTCTAGGTTTTTCACCTCTTACAGAGAATTTGGTGTGTGCTGAAACTTGAGTCAAGACTTAATTTGCTCACATATCTTATGCTTGTTGTGTGTCATTAACATTCCATGATAATTGAAAACACTCAAAACACAACAACAAAAATAAAATCTCCATTATTAGGATCTTCATGGTTGTTGAAACTTAGCCAAACTAGGAGCCATTATTAAGCAAACCCAAAATGAATTTTTGGCATGTCTTTGAAACATTTCCATCTAGGTCACATATACTTCCATACCCTGTTCTAAGTTATCACAAATAAACTTGTTTGCATATTATTCTCACTAGCTTTTGTAGCCATCAAAATAACATGACCATTTGAGTGGTTCTTTTCTTTATCACCAAAAGTTCTCTTTTCTTTAAAAGCTAAATGAGATAACTAAATTAGGCTTTTGAAAATTCAGTGCCCTCTCTTATTTTAGGTAAGTTTGGGGAGTTGACTCATTTTAATTTTGTGGGTCATGTTGGAACTTTTCAACTTAGGATCTTAAATTCATTTGAGCAAAATACTCAAACTTCTCACCTTTTCTTTCTCTCTCACTCCTTTCCACACCACCTGCTAAGAAGGAGAGCAGCAACCTCACCCCTGGCCCCACTTGTCATGGACTAGGGCCAACCTCTCTTCTCTCTTCTCTCTTTTCTCTCTTTTTCCACCCAATCCGAGCTCCCCTCCTCTCTTCCCACTGGCTAGAGCTGGTCATCCCGACCAGCATCTCCCCTGTCCCCTCTCTACCGCCCACCTGAGCCAGTAAGAGCAAAGGAGACGCTCCCCTCCCTCTCTCCTGCCCGAGCCAACCCTAGATCGGGTGAGCTCGTTAAAGCCACCCCGAGCACCTCCCCTGCTCATTTCTCTCCCTCCAGAGCACCTCTCCACCCCACTCCTCTCCTCCCTGGCGAAAACCACCAAGCTCTCCCCCTCTTTTGCCCTGTAGACGAGAAGTTTTACCTCGTTGACCGACGAGAGGAATCTGCCGTAGCTCTCGTTTCTCTCAGCCATTCTTCGCCATTCTTGGTTCCCTGGCTTCCCCTCCTCTGGATCTAACTCCTCTCCCCTCCTTTGGCTCTGTTGCAGCTCGAGAACGTCTGGTTCGTCCTCGACCCGAGGAGAGCGCCGTCGTCCCCATCTCGAACTCCGACGTTGCATGCGAGCTTTGAGACCACCCCTGAGCTCCCCTTCGACGCCGCGTTCACCTCCGACCTCCCCCTCTTCCGTGCGCGAGCCCTAGGTGAGCCCTCCGTGCTCGGCATCGCCTTCTCGAGCTCTGCTCATGTTTTTCGCGGACGGGAGGAAGACGATGGCCTGGAGCCGTCGATCTTCTGATCTGCGGTCGTGTTTGAACCGCGCCCGGTCTGTCCGTGGCCGTTGGATCTCAGATCCACGGTCGCTTACCGCTTCGCCGGCGCACGCGCAGCGCTTGGGCCGGCCCAGCTCGTCCCCGCACTGCTCTGCTTCGCAGCTGGGCCGATCTGGCCCAGATCTGGCCGTTCGGCCTGTTTCTCTTTTATCCTTTTTCTGATTATTTTTTCCAGTAAATCTAGAGCTTAGCTTTAATTCATTTGTGGTAAATCTATAGCAGATAAAATTATGAGATTAATTTTGTATCATGCATGCACGTTTTCTTAACCATGTGGCATTGGTTTTGGTCCAAAATATGTTTTTTGTTGTTTGGTAAAATAGATTTAGTCAGAAGTGTCTAATACACCATTTGTGTAATAACTTGTGTTCTGTAAATCCAAATCATGCAATCTTGGATCTGTTAAAAAGCTTGTAAAAATGTCTATCCATATTGGTCAATCTTGCATGCAGGGGATTTATCTAGCAAATGTTACTTCTACTCCAAGAATGACATCAGTAGGTGCTTAGGGATTTTTAACTCTTAAATGGAAACACTTTTTGAAGTAAATCCAATTGGAAGTGGTAGATATGTGTTGGAGGTATCACATACTACAAATATGGATTTTTCCAGTAACTTGATAATTCTTAGTGAATAAATCCCCAAACAACAGTGAAATAATCTCTTTATTTGCATTTCTGAAATTTCAGAGATTACAACATGTCTAGTTTTAATTGGTGGAGGCGCTATGTCCATAAAAATATGTTAAGGATAATTTTGTGGGATAGCCACAGGTTTGTAGGATAATTTTGTGGGATAGTCTTATTATTTTCTGCACATAGAAAATGGTCAGAAGTATACTTATTTTTAAAACTGGTATAACTTGAGCAAGGAGTATCCAAATCTGATAGACAAAATCTCCACTTAAAGAGAAAACTCATATCTCACCAGAAAGTTAAATTATGCATTCAGGAGATCAATAAAACTGAACCTATCCTCTGTTGGAGTTTGACATCAGTAGCTCTTGTCTGATTTTTAATTCTTTTATGTTAATAGATTTCCATGCACAGCTAATTTTCAGAGCCCCACCTAATTGCTAGGAATAATGTGGTAGAAGGGTTTGATTTTAGGAACAGTACCTTAAGAGTTATGCTTAAAACTTTTAAACAACCCCAAATGGCTATTGAATGCATTAGTTGTGTTTCCTGTTTGCGATGCTTGTTGTTTGTTGACATGTTTTAGATTGTTATCAACTCGCATTCTAGGACTTACGTTAGTCTCGTTTGTTTTCATGTTACGATAGAATCGCAACCCGAGAAAGAACAGTACGAAGTAGCTGAGCACGACTACGCTGAAGAACAAGACCAGGGGCAGTACTTTGAGCAAGGCAAGCCCACCTCACCACCTTTATGCAAATCCTACTATTTACAAAGCTTGTTTTGTTTTAAAATAAAATAATGCATTACTTCTTTTGTGGCACCTTGCCACCCGAAAACTGTTTTTTTTCAAAATATTGTTTGGCCAAAGTTATATACTAGAATAGCTGTAGGTATTATAAGAAGAGTTTTACTTGTTGAGTCTTGTCATTGAAGGCTCTATAAAGAAGATTATGTTTTCAAATAGTATACTCTGTTATCTTACCTCAAAAACTATAGGATGGGAACCCGTTTGGTAAAACTATTTTATGGAGGAAAACCTGAGTTGCTGGGAGCAATCAGCGAGTCAGAACTGTTTTATGAAAACCCGAGATGCTGAGAGCATTCGGAGATGTTGCGAAAACCCGAGCTGCTAGGAGCAGTCGGAGATGGAAGTTTAATTTCGAAGTCCCTACTGCCGCCCGAACAATTAACCCGTGCAACCACACTACCTGACATGGGTAGGGCTTAGCCGGAAGCTTGTCTGTTTTAGTGTTGGGACTCTCATACTTTCTATGAGGGCTGGGCCCTCGAAGCCGGGTTGTCATCTGGAAGAGACAATACACTGTTGAGGACCAACAGCCGGACGATTACGGCAGGTCTCCTGACGTGGCGGTGTGGCGTCCCGAGGAAAGACCAAGATGTCTAGTGGAGCACACGGTGCCGAGGAGAACAAACCTACCGGGAGGCCCCGACACTAGGGTGGTCATAGTGGAAAGCTTTGATCGTGTTATCCGGACCCCCGCATGCTGTCGTACGTATGACGGGCCGTGGCAGACACGGCGGAATGACCGATAGGTGTGGGTAAAGTGTGCAACCTTTGCAGAGTGTAAATCTATTCGAATAGCCGTGTCCGCGGTCATGGACGGTTGGAAAGGCCACACTAGGCGTTTGGAGAAAGAAGTTGTTTTATGAAGGAAAAATGCTTATGTGGAAATCAGGAGGTACCTGGGAGGTACGGAATTTGGGTGAGGATGATTGATCTCGGGGAGACAACCAGTCCGACCTCAGGGAAGGAAAAAGGGTTACCCCTATCCTAGTGATTTTAAAGTTTTGAACTTGGATATGTCCTTGCTATATCTAAGAGAAGATAATTCTATCTCTAAATGTTTTCTTCAACAAAGATATAGAGATGTCGTGTTCTCTATGTCCAAAGTCATGGTATTCGAAAACTAAGCCCTATAGTCGTATATAGCAGCCATCCCAGTTTTCGAAAAGTGTTTTTCTTGCATTATCATGAAAACTTAAGCCTTAGAGGTGGTCTTGCGAGTACGTAATTGTACTCATGTGGCTCTGTCCCTGGATATTCAAATGTCCAGATTTCAATGAGGAGGCTTGCATCGAGGAGGAGGTGTACGACGACGACTTTGCCGCCTAGCTGTCACCGGTCAACTGCACTTGTGGGAATCTGCGCTCGGAGATGTTAAGAGCCGTCGCTAGCCACGAGCTTCCGCTATCGTAGTTAATTCCGTCCTGTGTGACGAGGTTTGATGACTTAGGTCGTAAGACCGTTTATGTGTTGTAAGACTTTTATTCGTACGACTTGAATGATGTAACTCTTTGATACCTATGTTGGTTATGTGATTGCGATGCACTGATCATTGGGATCGTGATCTCTTACATAACGTGGGCATCTCGGACTCGTCCGAGGGGTCCTCACACACCTTTCCACCCGTATCAACTTCCTCCCTTCAGTGTTGTGTATCATTCTCCGTTCATCCAGTTCCCTGTTCTGATCAACACCCCCGTTCGTCTACTCATCCCCGCTCCGGCGACAAAAACCCCAATGTCGAAGCGCAAGGCTGTAGCGTCTGAGGGGCCAAGTGAGTATGACCAGTACTGCCTGCAGGAGCACGGATGGGAGAATCTCCACGACGCGAACGTCGAGATGATCACCGCCGGTACGGACATCATCACAACCGGTCGCATTGGTCGCGCCATGGTTAGCTATCGTTCCGAGATGCGCCAAGATCTGAACCATCCGTTTGGCACGCCGGGCCTTCTACACCTCAACGATGACTCATCATGGTCCCGCGACGAGTTGGTTAGTTCGCAATCCTTTTTTCATTGTTTGGATCCTTTTTGGTTGATTTCATGTTTGAGGCAACGCCCATGTTTTTTCAGATCTGTACTTATATCCATGTTAATATAAAATTATATCCTTGTCTATCTATACTTCCATCTTTCCATATGCTTTCACAGTAGTTATTGTTTTATCATATCTACCATGTATTTTTTTATTTGTACTTCACGTCAGTAGAACTTGACATGATTATTTGTAGGGTCCTGGTTTTTTTCTCCTAAAGTTCGGTGGAATACATTAATAAGTGGGACCATCTAAATTTGAATCTTGTCTTTGCACTTCTTTGGTAACATGTTTTAATGATTGTACTTATACTATATTTATTCATATATGTACTGCCTTCTTGAAATGTATCCCTAGTATCTGTACTCATTTTCACATGTTAAGGCATGTATCACCTAGCTTATGCGTTGTTTTAATGATGCATGCATGCTGTGAATATTTTTCTAGGATTTTTTGTGACTGTGTGTCCATGGTTTATCGCAGATCATTGGCAGTAAAATCATGCTTTGGACAAGAACATGTCAGCAGCATTGGTGCGCGTCAAGGAGGAAGGCCAGGAAGGATATGAAGGCGTACAACACTGGGTCAGCGGCAACGGAGAGTGGTTGGTGATGATCCATGGGGCAGACCCAGGAAAATTGACTCTCACTAACGTCTAGAGGTCACTGAAGTTCACGATGCCATCTCTGGAGGGTGCAGGCATAACTCATTACAAAGATAGATGGCAGAAACACCCATTCGCTTTCAACTTCAACGGTGCAAGAATAAATCTGCTGAAGATTCAACTCCCGAAAAGGCCATTTCTCGCTGGCGGTGAATGGAGTTACGAAGCCATAGCCGTGATCAACAAGGTGATTGCCATTATTTGATGGCTGCGTGACAAGGTTTGGACCATCTTGCCTCACATGGATTTGCGACCATCGACATATGTGGATGCCGTCGGCAGCTCCTCCAACTCGGAACGACATACCCTGGATCGCATATATGCGGTTACTGAACCGCATGGAGATGTGCATGTTTGGCAACCATTTGAATGGGGTAAGTTAACCACATCATTTTAGAAATTAGAATGTTCTTATATCCATGTTGATATGAACTTATATCCTTGTCTATCTGTACTGCCTTATTTACATATGCTTTTGACAATGCTTCTTGTTTTTATCATAGCTACAACGTATTACTATTTGAATTGACATTCACATTTTCTGCTCACAGGTATAGACGCATCGACGCGTCGCATACAAGCTCCGGCCATTGAAGATGATGACGAAGCGGATGCTGCCGAAATTATATCTCGGTGCTGGTTCCTGGCACCAAAGGATGATAAACTTCTGTGGTTCTGTATCAGTGGCTCACAAGTTAGGGCTGGCGGTGGAGTTCAGCGTATGGGGACAAATATCTTCTCTTATCCAAATCAGCGTTGCGACGTTTTCTTGCTTCCTGCAAATCGGTTCACTAATCCTCTTGCAGGAGCGTGGAGCAGAGTTGACAGTCTGAATGGGATATCTGCGTTTGTTGGGATCAACTATCCTTTTTTCCTTCAGGCCCCACCCGCTACTGATGATGATGCCGCCGCTAAAGAATTAGAAGTACCTGCTGCCGGTGATGATGGAGAACTACCTGATGGTGAAGCTGCGGCTGGCGAAGATGGTGGACCTGGCGGTGCTGCAACTTTTGCTGAGGTACCACCAGCTCTACAAGTTTTTAAACCAGATTGTGTGTTTGCTAAACATGAGCGCGCCTTTCAGTATATCCCCCAGCCAGACCCTACCTGGACCCGCATGCACGTCTGCGGGGGGCCTGCCATTGGATCAACGCTGACTGTAGAGAGATTTGTTGAGGGTAAGAGTGTGGTACGTGGCGAGGCACCGATTTGGTTCGTTCCAACGCTGCCACCAGCTCCGGATGCTGGTACTCCGTATGGAGACTATATGTATTAGTTATCTTTGCCATTTGCCATAGTTCTATGTTCACTAAGTCATGGTATACTTGACATAGTTTTGGTCATTTGTGTAAGAACAGGTTGTGATAATTTTTGTAGGACTATGTTCAACCATTATTCTCTTTGAACTTCTGCTTGCAGTTTAGCAAATTCAGTTTTTATCACTGAATTTAATGGACCTCAATGTAATGCATCTTAGCTACTGAATTTATGAGCATTTTACCTAGATTTTTCATTCCAGTTGCGTCTATAACAAAAGGAGTACGTCTCGTAATGCCCGACTGCCCGTAACAAAAGGAGTACGTCTCGTAATGCGTCTATAACAAAAGGTGTACGTCTCGTAATGCCCGACTTCCCGTATCTGGCTTCTTCTTGAGTGCATCGGTTTTTTATTTTTGAAAATGAGTGCATCGGTTTTCTTTAAAAAAATGAGTGCATCGGTTGTTAGTTGTTTCTCCAACTTCCACTCCGTCAATAATGGGAACCGCTTCCCCTCTTCTTCTCCCAACGCTTCTTCATTCTTCCTTGAGAGCACCCCTTCCCTCTTCGTCTCCCTGCTCTGTTGCTCCCACGTATATGATATGGCTAGAAGCCGAATGGAGAACTGGTCCAACATCCCGGACGGACCACTTGGCAAGATCGCCGACTACTTACTGGATGACGAGGAGTACGTCGACGCCTACGCTGTTTGTCGGCGAGTCTGCGGCAATTGGCGCCGTGCTTTACAAGAGCCCGAGATCTATCTTAACAACTGGATCCTCATAGATCACACACTTCCAGACATCGCCGACTTCATGTTCTTCAACCTCGTAACAGGCCGTTGCTTCATGACGAATCTGATTGACGTTCAAAGAAGGTAGACGTTAATCCGATGTAACATTATTTTATTTTTCCTCTCTAATCACTTTAGGGCTAAGTTTTCTCTTCATCAACAGGTACTACTTCGTTGGTGTTTACCGTGGCATCATCGTGCTTGCGAAGAGGAATCCGTCGCACAAGATTCTGCTTCTGAATCCAATGACTCGTAAGACCAACACTGCGTTTCAGGCGCATATACCATATGTTCTTCTGTATATTGTGGCTGTCACGAAATCCCCGACAATGGTGTTCGTTGCTTCAGCTTATCCAGGAGCCATTGCTTGGGCCAGGGAGAGCACCCCGACAAGGGAACTCAATGAATATTTTGGAGAAGGATTTTATCAGCCTGGTGATGAACATCCGAACTGCATGACCCCATTTTGTGGTGAACTATACGCAGTACTTTTCTCAGGCGACATAGTATCGACAAACATCCAGTTGGTGCAGCGCGCAAGCGGCACCGTCAAGATGGAAAAATAATTACAGCGCCAGTCTTTGAAGAGATACGCGGATCGTACAGGTTCTACCTTGTGGAGTCAGAAGGTGATCTGCTTCTTGTGATGTACGGTGTTTTCGCTGCAGGTCAACTGGTGGTGTACTGGGTGGACACGGAGAACCGCTCTCTCCATGCCGCCGGTGACATTGGCAGCCGTTCCCTCTTTGTTAACCTTGACAGGTATATCTCCGTCGATACCAGAGTGCACCCCACAGTTGAGCCCAGCTGCATCGACTACACGGATTATTCTTATATCAGATTATATAATCATGATATCAAGTCATGGGATGAGGAACCCCAACTTGTAGATAGCTTAGGTTGGCATGATCTGGAACTAATGCCGAGGCCTTACCGTCTCGACCAGATATTGACATCACACTGCAGGCGGGAGGAGTTCGCTGAATATGTGATGCAGGACGTCTCCGGAGCAAACGCAGAGGAAATATATAGGAGAGAGTGAATAGCACATGTATCCTAGCTTATTTTCTTATTCGATAGTAATGTAATGTTAGGAAAAGTCTTCGATGCGGTGGGGTTTTAGTCTCGGAGAAGGTTTCTGCACCGTGTCCATGTGTATTCGTAGTATAAATTTGTAATTTGTCTATGTTTCCCCTTAATTATTGGCCTCCAATTTCATATTGTTAACAACTTTACGTATAATTGTATAATTTCTACTCCATGTGTGCCTTAGGCTGTTTTAAGTTTCATTTAATGTTTTAGTCTAATTTTCTGCAAATGTAATCGGCGAGTTTGCCAAATGTGAATGAAAACGTTACTGTTTGCGCCAAAATTTGGCTAGACGTTTTTTCGCTAAGGTAAGTGATTTTTTTTACCATCTCCAAATCACCTCAAAATTTGTGTGCATCCTGCCATGTAGCTAAGTATTTATTCCAACTTTACTTACAGACCAGAAGTATCTAGGGAGCAGAAAACACCAACTTTGTCCACACCCAACGGCCTCCAATATAAACATCTAGTAGTATGAATGAATGCTTAGCCATCTGTATGTTCATCAACCACGTTTGGAACATGTGGACCCACAGTAAGAGCTACTTTGAGGAGTATCATGGCATGCAAAACCTTGACATAACATGTTCCTTGAAAACTGATTTGAGGTATCAAGACCAATGTGAGTGGTAGACCCAAGACCTAGGGTTTATGGTACGCCTATTCCAACTTTCACATGGAATAACAAAAAATGGCATGCAATCCATGAACTCACATGCATTTGCGAAGCTACTTTGAGGGTGAACATGACCAATGTGAGTGGTAGACCCAAGACATAGGGTTTAATAGCTCACCCAACTAAAGCATGGAATGGCAAAATAGGTTTGCGAGTTCACCTAGAATGGTACCATGGTGTATCATGCCATTCAAAACCATTATATCACAACTTGGGCATGGAAGGACAAAAAAAAATTATGAGTTCACCTCGCATCATGATGTATATTCCATGCAAAACCATGAACTCACAAGTACCTTCCAATATACTTTGAGGTTGAACATGCCAATGTTCATAAACCATTTATGGGACATGTGGACCCATATGGAAGACTCCTTGTTCAGTTTCTCGTTGTGGGACAGCTAGTTCATTAAGGAATCATGGTGTGAAATCATTGGTATAAGGCCATGTTCTTTGCATAGATGGTTATCCAATCACTTTTGGCTCACGTGGACCCCCAAACACCTTTGAGTCATGTGTGCCACATGCAACCATCCAAGTCAGCTAGGTCAGTAGACCTGGATGCATGCAACACTCTTAGCCGTCTATATGTTCATCAACCACGGTTGGAACATGTGGACCCACAGTAAGAGCTACTTTGAGTAGTATCATGGCATGGAAAACCTTGACATAACATGTTCCTTGAAAACTGATTTGAGGTATCAAGACCAATGTGAGTGGTAGACCCAAGACCTAGGGTTTATGGTACACCTGTTCCAACTTTCACATGGAATAACAAAAAATGGCATGCAATCCATGAACTCACATGCATTTGCACAGCTACATTGAGTGTGAACATGACCAATGTGAGATGTAGACCCAAGACCTAGGGTTTAATAGCTCACCCAACTGAAGCTTGGAATGGCAAAATAGGTTTGCGAGTTCACCTAGAATGGTACCATGGTGTATCATGCCATTCAAAACCATTATATCACAACTTGGGCATGGAAGGACAAAAAAGTTTATGAGTTCACCTGGCATCATGATGTATATTCCATGCAAAACCATGAACTCACAAGTACCTTCAAATCTACTTTGAGGTTGAACATGCCAATGTTCATAAACCATGTTTGGGACATGTGGACCCACATGGAATACACCTTGTTCAGTTTCTCGTTGTGGGACCCACGAACCAGTGACTAAAAGTCAGGAAAATGCATGCAGAGGAGCAAAGTCAGAGAATCCACGCCAAAAATTTCCAAGCCCACTGGTAGGATACCGGGCCAGCCCATGAACTGAATTCCCAGACTATTTATGTTAACTACTCCATATATACGACGCAATTCCGTACCCTAAAGCTCGAAGTCCGCGGAAAACTCCTCCCACATGCCGCCGCATCTACAGAAATAGGCGAAAGCTGAGTAGATCATCGCCGACATCAAGTGTGTCATTGCGATCTCGACACTGCGTCAGTAAAGGTATATTGATCGTCTCATCTATGCCATGTACCGATTGCTTCATCTTCCACTCTTTCGTATTTCTTAGGTTTAGTTAGTAGATTTGGATCTGTAGATGAACCTCGTTAATTCGTAGACTGTGATATTTCCTACTCCATCCGTTTAGGTGTATTACGCATGGTGGCCAAGGTTTGGTTTGGTTTCAATTGGTTGCAATCAATCTTCTATTTTGTTAAATGCATTGGTGGCACAGGAATCTTATGTACAAGTACTGTAATGTTTAATATCTACACGCATTGGTTATGTTCCACCAATTTTTTAGCGTAATTAATTGACTGGGTCCTTATTACTCCTAAATGGAGGGAGTAATTAAATATCCGCCTGGTCCGTCAAAGAATTAATTTTTTACGTCAAAAAACTGCGATGTTTGAGACTGGCTACATTTGCATGCTTACGATGTTAATTTTTTTAGTTCGTACTTACTTCTTCGTACCCAAATTGTACCTTCACATCAGTTTTCATCCCTTGTCCATGAACAGTAGTTCGTACCTACTTTGTAAGCAGCATGTTCACTTACTATAGAAATATTTAATAAATTAAGTTTTTTTGAACAGAATGGAGAATCTGAGAGATATAAGTTGTTCGGTCGAAAAATGGCGTTCGCTCGTTGATCGTTTCTCTGCAAAGCAACGATCAAGAATTGAGAAAACCATTTTGGGCTGCATGCTTAACATGTCGTCGATCAAGATGTATATGAACTTAAAAAATTCTTGATTGAAGTGTACGACCCTGCTACTAAACGGTTCGTCATTCAAGATTCCAAGGATGGAACAATTTCAGCCCGCGGCGTAGACGTTGAATGCCTTTTCGGCTTACGTGATAAAGGGTTGTGTGTGCTAGACATTCTAGTCGAAGAAGGGTCCGAAGCTAAGGCCCATATACCTCCAAGTTTTGTCAGCAAGAAAACTGGAAACTTGGTGATTCAAGAGCTCATCGACGATATCATTGCTAATCCTGATATCGTCGACGACGACTTTGTAAGAAAGGTTGGATTAGTGCTCGTCAGAACAGTTTTAGCACCATTTAGTCCAGTAATTGTGCCAAAAAACTATTATGCCATTGTAGAATATGTTGAGCGAATGGAGAATTTGAACTTGATCGAGTTCACTCTGCGACATGTTCTGGAAAGCATTGAGTGTGTGATGTCTAATAAATGCATGAGGCAATGGCCCAAAGGAAACTTGGCCATGTTGCAGGTACAGTTCGAATTTCAACTATATATACATCAGTTCATTATATATATATAGCTACATGTCTAACAATTTAGAATGCCTTCTATGCAATATCTATACTGGGAAAAGATGACACCAACAAAAATAGATTCAGCGCCGATTCCATACAATTCTTTAAGACCATTAATGTTAAATTGGACCGAGCCAGTTGCTGCGCAGAGAGACTTCTATGATGGCAAGGATGGTCGTGGTAAAGGAAAGTAAGTGCGACATATTGATGATTATTTACAGATTTGTCATTATCTGCACTATTTATTTCTTATTGTTCATATCATGAAGATTGAAGACAATATTACCAAGGACTATAGGAAAAGGATTAAAAATAATCCAGCAATGGCCTCAAAGAAAAAAGGTGGTACGGGAAAGGTCGGGTCAAGTTCAAACTCCAATGCAAAGAAGTCAAAGGCTTAAATTGACATGGTTGACCTAGCTAACCGTCTCTTGGAACCAGTCTGTAGTCATTTAGACCGTCTTGTAGATAAAAAGATGGAGAACGTTGCAGACATGTGTGCTGAGGTGAGACACACTATATTTTTTGTCTGCATGATTTCATGGCTTGTGCTTTCCTTTCAACATAAAATGATTCATTTTTTGGTCGTGTAGAGAATCCTTCTGATGTTGAACTCCAAGGGTGTTAGCTACGCACCAGCTAAAGCGAACATGTCTGACCCTTTAGAAGAAAATAATGGAGAAATGGCGTCTACTCTAACCAAAAACCGTTACAAGGTGAAAGATTTTATGGACAAGTCAGATTCTGAGAGCACCAATGACGATTCCTCCAATGTGCCTATAGAAGATGATGATCATGTTGATCAGGAGGAAAACTACATCACACCTCTAAAGGAACTGAAGGATAGTGATTTAACCCGATTCGGTTTTATACCAGAGGATCCTATCATAGTACCTGACGGAAAGGATCCAAGTCCTGCTGAGATACCTCTCGATAAATTTATCTCTTCCATGAAAAAGAAGCTAAGTAAGAAAATTCCTCGGTCAACAAAGGCTACATCTGTAGGTGTGAAAAGGAAGAAGATACAGGAAATTTCGGTTCAGCGTCAAACTCTTAGAACTAAAGAAGATGGTGATCATGATGATCATGAAGAAATCTACATCACACCTCTGAGGGAAAAAGAAATGAAGGGTAGTTGGCCAGCCATAGCGGGTTTTACACCAGAGGATCCTATCATATTACCTGATGACCGAAAGGTTCCAAGTCCTAAGCCATCATTGGAGATACCGTTTGATGAATATATCTCTTCCATGCAAAATAGTAAAAGTAGAAAAAAACCTGGGTCAACGAAGGCTAAAACATCTGATGATGCTGGGAAGACGAAGAAGAAGCTACAAGGAATGTCGGTTCAACGTCAAACTCGTATCACTAAAAAAGGTAGTGTAAGTTTTTCATGGAGGGTGTGACGAGAGAGGGTGCGACATATATTCTTTGTTAGTGTTGCACATAGTAACAATAAAATATGTTGCAGGGCTTATTTATCCAAAAGAAGTCCCTGATGATTCAAGTGCCTTGACAGAGGAAATCATACTAGCGGCTTGTACTTACGTTCGGACAAACTACAACTCAGAGGAACATCTAAACAATGATGCATTCTTAGATGGTAATGAGCAGGAGGTGACTATATCGCAGCTTCATAAGATCCTTAACCATGACTGGCTATGCACTAATGTAAGTTGAAGAACCGCATCAATCTATTAATATGCTAGTTCAGTTGTACAAACAAAGAACCATCAGTTAAATTTTTCATTATTATTTTTCAGACACTCAACACATACATTGTTGATTTGAGGACCCGAGTTGGTGCTGACCGATACATCGCCCCAGCTTGGAGGGGGCAATTCCTAGTAGAAAATGCTACAAACAGAGCAAAGGTGGAATATTCACCCTACAACGATGACTACAAAATTGAAAGGAGAGCAAGTGTTTCACGAGCTACCAATGAATACTTCTTTCGGCCCAAGGTAAGCATTGTTGCTATTCCTGGATGCACTATCTGAAACAGATACTATACTATTCTAACATTGGATTTTATTTTTTTATACCTGATGTAGGTCTATTTCGTGATCAACATAGGCTATAAACATTGGGTTACCGTTGTCATGAATAGTCCCAAGCAGCAATTCCAAATTCTCAACTCGTTAAA
Source organism: Poa annua (assembly GCA_026929855.1). Lineage (NCBI taxonomy): Eukaryota > Viridiplantae > Streptophyta > Magnoliopsida > Poales > Poaceae > Poa > Poa annua. Next base: position 159,493,357 of record CM049426.1, on the reverse strand, counting down.
ATCCGTTAGAACGACCAAAACAAGTGTGGAAACACTGGTATGGTTTTATTAAAATATGTGTTTTATATGACGACTTAATTTTTATGCGCTATGTTTCCCTAAATCTTGAATTTTTCAGAGAGCTGAACTCGCGAAGGATATTGCACTAGCAAACAGTGCAATAACTGGTGAGAAATTTTTTGATGTATCAAAGTGGCATGTTGTAGATATTGCTGGCTCACCACGGCAGAGTGATGGGTATGTACATGCATGATATAGCAAACCTCGTTCATTATATCATCATTAGTTGTTTATTTATTACTTGTGTATCAGGAACTCTTGTGGATTGTTCGCCTTACTTTGCATGGAAAGCTGGAACGAAGATGAATTTACTCGACCTATTTCCCAGGTTTGTAAAGTCTTGTGACACGAGTACCTGCTGTGGTGGTAGCTTTCCGTTATGGAAGTAACGGAAATTGACACCCTAGTGAGGGTTTCGGTGTAAATATATGTCAACAGTTCTCTTATTAACCCGTGTAATATTATTGTAGGACATTGTTAACGCATCCAGGACTGAAATTGTTGCCAGAATCGTGATGTCAGGTCAAAACAGACTTCTGAAGGTGAAAGCTAGAGTTATGGAGATCGCCGAATTTGTTTCTGGGAATGAAATTGTTGGATGACTATTAGAGAGACATGTGTATGACTAGCATGGTTGAGTTTTAGTCCCGTCGGAGGTTTCCCAGTCTTGCATAAATATTTGTTGTGAACTATATTTACTTTTTCATGTTGCCAGTGTACAATTTTGTGTTCATTGAATTGTGAAAACAACAGTTGATGTTGTTATAGACGGTGCAGAAGATCCGAGCGAATCCACACCAGACTTCGTGGTGCACCCTCGCGCGATCTCTCGGGATCGACGGTGCCAGGAGAACGTTCTTCTTGCCTGGAGCTTTTCCACACATATACCGAGGAAATAATATTTTATATATTGAGACATTACACAGATGATCATGTAGTATATTACATAGATCATTTGCTTACTCATATTTTGTAAACTGGTTCATTAGATAGACCATGCAGTACATAGACAAATTTTGCCAAACTGGTTCATCACAGATGATGATATGCAGCATTACGGTTTGCTTGACATCAAAAAATAAGCAAAGTACTGAACAAAAAACCAAACTGATAACCTTGACAGCAGAAACCAAACAAACTGATTGCTTGACATCATGTTGTTAGAGCTGTTCGATGCCATGGATCAGGACAGGCGGGGTGAGCAGCGGCGTTAGGCTGCTAGGGTTTATAGAGCGAGCAGTGAGGTTGATTTGTCATACTTTGAAAGTGAATTTTTAAAGGCCCAAAATAATTTTATTCTTAATGGCCCAAAACCGCTCGATCGGCCCAGCCCCCGCGCTCAACTGGTTTGACCAACCCCACCTCCTGCGGAGCCGCCCGGTCGATATAAGGGCAAGGCCATGTGGATCTCATGTTTTCCATCTCTGGCGGTGGTTCATCTTGGAGGCTACGTCGATTGTAGCGGTGCGACCGGCTCGTCGGAAACGAAGGTAACGTCGTGTACAGTATTTAGACTGTGGTTAGGGTTTAGCGGATGCTATGAAGGGATGACCGCAGTGTGTTTGTTTATATTCTTGCGCTTTGTGTGTTTGTTTCAGTTAATTAATTCATGTATCCCACTGAGATTTTGAATGTGCGATTTCGCTTCGGAGGCAATTTGGTCTGTGTTGGTCCTAATTTGGACTATGTTGGAGGCTCTAATGCAGTTTTAAAGATTGAGAGAGACAAGCTTTCCCTGCTGGAAGTGAAAAGGTTTGCCAAGGATCATTTGCTGCTTAAGGAGTCTATGAAGTTTTATTTTCTTCTTCCTGGAGAAGGTCTTTTCAATGGGATAGTGCCGATTAATGATGATAGTGGGTGTTTATACATGGCTGATTACACATGTGTTGGTGAAGTTGCTAATGTGTACATTGAGTACCAGGAGGATCAAGACATTAGAAGTGGTGGTGATTATAAGAAAATAGTCTGGGAATTGAGTGATGATGACTATGATCCTGATTGTGTGATCATTCAATCTCCAGCGGCTATAACAAGTCGAGCTCAAGCACCTCAAGCTGCTAGAGAGAGTAAAGCAGAAGATTCACCAGCATGTAGTAATAAACCACCTTGTCCAGCAGGAAGTCTATCTACAAGATCTAGAACTTCTAGGAAAATATCTGAAGCTGGCTCCTTTGTGGCGTCACCTGGTGCGGTTGGGGGCGGAGGGGCGATTGGGGGATGCGGCGTTGTCGGGGAGGGCCGGATGGGCGGCGGCGGATTTGCTCGCAGCAGCTGTGGCGCGATCTAGGGTTGTTGGCGGCGGAGAACGAGCCCGGGCGGCGATTTAGGGCGGCGGCTGGTTTCGGTGAGGGGCGGAGGGGCGATTGGGATAGGCGGCGTGGTCGGGGAGGGCCGGATGCGCGGCGGCGGCGGCAGATTTGCTCACGGGAGCGGCGGCGGCGGGAGGCACGAGGAAAATCCGATTTCAGGATGGCAGTAGGGCGCAAGCGCGTTGAAAAGGGAAGGATGCTAAACTAGGGCAGCTGTTCGAGATGCTCTAAGTTAGACCTAAGGTTCGACAATATATTATAAATTCTATAAATTTCAAAAACATATAAACCTTCATAAGACATCTAGCTTTGTGTCATAGATCATTTGTACAAAATTATAGATGATGTGGAGGAGGTCGAAAAAATCACCTTGCTAGAAAAACCGGCTTAAGTTAGACATCGCTAAGCATGTCATTTTTTCGACCATCTCTAAAACACCCCAAATTTTGTGTGTGTGCTTCCATTTAGTTAATATAGAGTATTGTCATAAAAAAATGAAAAAAAATAGTTTCATATTGGGCTAAACTAGGTATAGACCGGTATTTTTGACCTGAGGTTCTACAATATATTAGAAATTCTGTAAATTAGAAAAACATGTAAAACCTTCACAAGACATCTAGCTTTGTGTCATAGATCGTGTGTAAAAAATTATAGGTGATTTGGAGGAGGTAGAAAATATCACCTTCCTTGATAGAAAAACTGGCTTAAGTTAGACCAGACGGTCTATCACTAAGCATGTGATTTTTTCGACCATCTTCAAATCACCCCAAATTATGCGTGTGTGCTTCCATTTAGTCAATATAGAGTATAGTGAAATAAAATATTAAAAAAGAGTTTCATATTGGGGTAAAATAGGTATAGAACGGTATTATGGGACCTGAGATTTGACAATATATTATAAATTATATAAAATTCAAACAAATGTCCAATCTTCACAAGACATCTTGGTTTGTGCCATTGATCATGTGTAAAAAATTAAAGATGATTTGGAGGAGGTCGAAAAAATCACCTTGCTAGAAAAATTGGCTAGAGTGAGACTAGACGGTATGTCGCTAAGCATGTGATTTTTTCGACCATCTCCAAATCACCAAATTTTGTGTGAGTGCTTCAATTTAGTTAATAAAAAATCCAAATAAGGAGTTTCATATTGTGGAAAACTAGGTATAGACAGGTATTTTGGACCTCAGGTTCAACAATATATTATAAATTCTATAAATTTCGAAAACATGTAAAACTTTCACAAGACATCTAGGTTTGTGTCATAGATCATGTGAAAAAATTATAGATGATTTGGAGGAGGTCGAAAAAATCACCTTGCTAGAAAAACTGGCTAAAGTGAGAGACCAGACGGTATTCTTCATACAATTTTCTGGGACAAATTTTCTTCATACAATTTTCTTGTTTTAAATTTGGACTTATTTTATTGTGGATACAGAGAACAATTCGATTACTAGAAATCAGAAACAACATATAAAAAATACGACTTGATCCAAATTAATTTACATCCAAACACAACCTTGCTCCTCACACATATATAATACTTCAAAATTTAATTACATGCAACATAAACACTTGTTGTGCTAACATAGTACTTCCAACACAAACACATACAGTATACGATTGCAAAACAAATATGACAATAGTAGGCTTCACACACATATATATGATATGAACACAAACATAGTAGATTTACAAAAGCCCACACCCACACGCATCACATGCCTGGCAACATAGCCAAAACCAGCAGGTTCCCGTCATCCCGTGAGACTAGAAATTAGCTAAGTATTATCCCAACTCTACTTACATAGACCAGAAGAAACACGGGGGGCAGCAAAAACCAACTTATTTCAACACCCAAGGCCAAAATGCAGATAGAAGTGAGGGTTATCTGAACCACCTCCAGGGTTTTACACAGGAGCATAGATATAAATATATATATAGTAAGATATCAGAATATAGGAAGTCCTAGTTCTAGCCAGTCTTCCTTTTCTTGGCGCTGTTGGAAGATTCTCCCACCTCGGAGTTACTTGGATGACTTGTCCTGCTGGATCGTGGGAGGCACAATGCCACATTATTCAGGTGAACCTGTCCCTGGTTCACTAAGCTGATCCTGCGATAGAGTTCGTAGGTGACATATCCATCCAAGATAGCATAGTCCAGGTTTTTCTTTGAAAGTGGCTTCCATGCCCAGAATTCATGCCCTTCGCGCTTAATCATGTCATGCTTGAAACTATTCTTCATCTCCAAGTAGTCCTTGTGGATGAGTTTCCCAGCCATAGCTGCCATTCCAGCCTTGCCGTATGGACTAGCCTTAATTTTGTAGATGTCCTGGATGTCGATGTGGTACTGGATAGGAAAGTGCAGCCACACCTTATCAAGCAATCGTCTGTCCCCTCGTATGTCCACCCCAACGAAAGTAATTTGTTTGTTCCGGATAAAATCGATAAGGCTGAGTGGATAACCGGGTTTACACCTACATATATTTCATAACGAAAAAATGTAGTTAACAGGGATTAGGAACATGTTTATATTATATATATTCATTGTAATGAACATTTTAGTACTTCAACAACTAATTAATAATACGCACATTGGTAAGCACTAAATGTTGGGGACCTACTGTCCATTTGCAGTTTGCAGAATGATCAATTTGTTATGCAAAATGTTGGGTCACTACTATACATTGCTAAGCGCTAAATGTTGGGGATCTAATACATAGGAAGAACTTTGACCACACAAGAAATTTTGTAGATAAATCTTGCATGTAAAATACCGGCTGTTCTAGTTGATGCCAAAAATAAATAAATAAATAAAACTATTGGTACTCTCAACAACAAAGGTACTGTGACTACTAGCAATTATTTTTTGCGGTAAATTACCTGATCTTGTGGAAGACTAGTACATGCTCCCTCATGGCGATCTGCATCACCGCCACCTTATTCTTTGTGGCGTCGTACTCGATATCAAGGCCGACGAACTTGATCTCCTCCTCCGCGAGCCAATGCTCGTACTTCTTGAGGATTAGATATATGGTTGCGGTCTCGTTTTTGTACACCGCCTCGACCGATATACCGTCGTGAGTACTCACATAGGAGGTCTCCGTCGTATCCTTGCCGTCGTCGATGCCTTTCCAACCTTTGGGAGCACCGCCCGCGCTCGAGTTGCTTGCCATGGCGTAGAAGAAGCGAGGAGGTGGAGGAGGCGAGAGGATGTGGCTGAGACTAATGGTGGAGAGGCAAGGAGGTGGTGGAGGCGAGAGGAGTCGCGGCTGTCGGCGGTGAGAAGTTTCGTGGTGTGGTTTTTTGATAGTGGTGCAGAGGCGAGAGAATAGTGGAGAGTGTAGACTACTAGGAGAAGGAGGCGAGAAGACAACGCAGCCGTTCCTCTCATTTTTCGTTTTGCCGTTGTTACTTACTATTTCCTTCTGCCGCGTTCCCACAGTAAGTGGGTGCCCCTGACCTTGCCCCTCCCAGCCAAAGTGGTCCCATAGGTTAGTGGGGACGAAAGAGTCTAGGAAGCGCGACTATAGTAAATGAACAATTCATCATTTTTTTACTGTGCGGCGGCTCCTCCCCTTCGTCTATGTGGGTGCTCCTGCCATTCAGTCCCTGACATGCGGGGTTCACCGTACCTGGGACCCAGTTGTCATATACCAAAGCAAGGAACTGCGTTGGTGGATACGTCACTGGAGTTTTTATGCGCCCACTCCCTGTATCTCCAGTCTCCACTCTCTCCCTGAACATGCACACACCTGATCGTACTTTCTACTTTGAAATAGTACATGTTCGTGCTTGCACTTGGTACTATAAATAGCGACTGTTGAGTACACTTGGTACTATAAATAGAGACTGTTGCTGTATTTTTTTTTTGAAATTGACTGTTGTTGTACTAGACACACTTGAACATGCACACATGCTAACTATCAAATTGGTACATTCAAACTATCCGAATTTACATGTAGGTACATCTATACTACATGACATGAATTTATTTCTGACTACAACCAAAAAAAATCTATAGTACATGAAATAACCTAATTTTAGGGCCCTATTATTTATTTCGCACCAGGGTCCCGAATTTTCTGGAGATGGCCGTAACCTAGGAATAACAATTTAGTTAGTGTTCGAGCAAAAAAAATTGTTTGGTTCGCGACATTGTTTCTCTATACGCGGAGAAACCTGTTGTCCACTGGGTTATCTTCTGAACAGCGACGACATCATCATTGTCTGTGGCGTCGGAAGACGTGGTGACGACTGCATGCATGGATGGCGTGTCAACTAGGTACTAATGTGATAATTTGGTGGAATTAATGCGGGTAGGTCTGGCTTATCGACCTGCGGGGGATGATGTGACAACACGTACGCACGGCCCACCCTACAGTTTGCCATTAAAAATACGGATGTGCAGAGTCATTGGGCGTATTTCATTGTTTTCGTGTCAAAATATACGGAGGTGCAGACAGACGGAAGGTTCACATTTATATCTCTTCTTTTCGCAAAAAAAGCCTATCCTATTTCCCCTTCTCTTCTAGAGTTCGTCTCCGTCTCATCTTTCTTATCCACTGTATTTAACTCGCCACGACCGTCTCCTCCGTGTGGCGTCTGCTAGATCTCATCTACTTTGCTGTACATTCCACTCATCTCTTTACACGCGTCGTAGCCATGGTGGATTCAAAGTACTTCTCTAGTACTATCCCAATCCCCGTTCACGGCGGCAAGTTCATCCAGGCGGTGTACACCAACGACCCGGCGGAGGTACATCGCGTAATCGACATGTTCCAGCAATGGCTGGTAGAAGAGGATGTGAAGTTCGTGGGCCTGGATATGGAGTACTCACAGGACCATCAGAAGCTAGCAGTGATGCAGATAACCATGCGGGACCATGTTCTTCTCTTCCATTTCGCCAGGTTCGGTTCGGTGTTTTTGTTTTTGATTGGATGTTACTGCACACCTCGTTCGATTACTTAGACTTACACCTATATATTCGGGCAGTGGATAGATCGGTAAAAATAATACTAATTGGATTTCCATCCTGGGTTTATATTTGCATTGAATTTGCATCCAGGATTTAGATTTGTAATTTTCCCTTGTTTTATCGCAGTTGTGACACTTGGCCGTCTTCATGTCTGGTGGATTTTCTTCGCTACAGCAAAGTTGTATTTGCTAGAGTTGACACCACGAACGACGAGAGAGTGCTGATGAACTCCTTGAAGATTGCAATTCCCCAGCATTTCTATGTGGATCTCCATAAGTTGTTCATGTTCGTGATCCCCGGTAGCACGAAGCCTGGCATGCAGGCGCTGGCATCAAAACTCATTGATCCCTGGTATAAAACTATGAAGAGTAAGGTGGATTCGAAAATTCACAATTGTTGGGAGGAGAACCCACTGGACATGGTTAACATCAACTATGCAGCGATCGATGGGTACGTTTCATATGAGTTGTACCGCAAGTACCTGCTCATCCAGCGCGAGAGTAGGGTTAGGTAGTCAGGCTGCTGGTACTGATTAGTTCGTGAAATTGTGAAAGGGTACTGTGTTGGTTTATGTTTTGGTGGACAATGTTAGACTGAAGAAGTATGTTCGGATGCTGTCGTGCCAGCCGTATTTAGTACAATGTTAGACTGAAGAAGTATGTATGTACTACTTTTTTGATTTGCACGTGTAATATTGTACATGAACACACTGGCGGAGCTTCACCGGAAATTCTAGGCGGACCAAGATTCAACAGAGCAAGATTTTCCTTTAAATTTGGACTGTAAAATGGCCGGCCCAACAACTAATAAGAAGAACTGTCCCAAACCTGGGAGGGCCACGGCCCATGTCGGCCTTCACGGAGCTCCGCCACTGATCAACACATGTTTTAACTATAATGCAATAAGGTTTTAACAGAGCAGAAGTAAGCAAATCTGCATATATTTCCCAGCAAATCTATCAAACAAGGAAGGATTGATGAGTGGCGGAGATAAGCAAAAAAAGTTGGTCGCGCAAACAGTCCTAAAGATGGTAAAAATAGGCTCTTATTGGGCCTAAATAGAAGGTTGCTAGCTCCCGGTCTATCGGCTGTTCTGCAAATATTGGCTGCTAGTACCTAGTTTGATGCTTCTTCCTGCGCATGCCTGTGTAAGAATAAATATACATTATATATGTATGACTACGAAAGATATAATAAAGTAAAATTGAAAAGAAACAAATCGGAACACTTACTGCTGGTGATGTATGCAAATTCTGTTTCGTCGTGTATGTCCTCAACTCCCGCAAGCGCCGCACTTAAATCTGTATTCAGGTTGCTCGTTGTAGGACAGAGGCCTATCATGTTTCGTCACGCGGGGTCCATCTCCTGTTTCCATTCTTCTTTTCTTACGCTTACCTTTGTCTTTTTTCTCTTTGCTTTGGTTGAAACTTTAATTGGATCTTTGACATCAGTTGGATTTATTGAACTGAATTGTGTGTCATCATCGATGACTCTTCTCTGATCGTCAGGTCTGTTGGCATGACTCTTTGTTATTACTTTCGAGAAACATTCCATGATCATATCGAAAAACTCTTGATCATGGCATCCAGCATAGTAAGCTTCATTCCCCATAGAACTCATCTGGCCAAACCTTATCCGCGGCCCTGCCCCGGCCCTGCCCCATCTGAACATATCGCTCTCGCGATTTGCAGGCAAGCCAAACCTTGCTTTCTTTGAGAAGCGGTGCAGAACACAACACTGTGGTACATCAAAAAATTTCAGCTGGTAAAGAACAAACAAGACATGCTTGCAAGGGATTCCCTTCCGTGTCATCCTATCGCAGCTGCAAGTTATTGTTTTTTCCGAGTCTTTCGGTATATATTCCACGGTAAACTGGATTTTACCGTTGTTTTTCCATGCCACAATAAATTGTACACTGTCAAGACCCACGCGTGTCTCAATAACGTCTAGGCCGCCTATCTTCTTCAGCTCTTCTTGCACCATATAGAAGTTGCTGCGGTGAAGACATGTGAAGCAGCCACCTCAATATCCTTGAACCTAGTTACCGCTACTGGTATAGTCTGTGAATCAACGCAGTCAACATTCGCCTCCTTTGTGCGGAGACGTACTATTGCGTTCTCGTAGTGCAAAACCAGTTCCACTAGGCTCATGCCAGAATCAAGGTGAAGGTGAAGGCATGAGTTCAAGCTTTCACTCCTTTGGTTACTTTTCATACCAAGCGAAAATCCTCCTGACAGATATGCAGCAACCCACAATCTCTTCTTTGCGTACATCCTCTTCAGCCATTCTTTCGTTCTGTCTGTCTGCCATGTCCTAATGAAAGCGTTCCATCTCTCCTCAAAGACGGCTTCTGAAGTTGTGTAGTACAAAAGTGACCGAAACTCATTTAGGGACTTGAAAGTAAGGTGTTTCTTCATGTTATTTTCAATGTGACACGAACATACACGGTGCCACACACCAGTGAAGACTGTGCTAATTGCCTTGATCATCGCAGCATCCGAATCAGTGATTACACTCTTCGGCTTCTTCTGACACATTGCTCTCAGAAATGTTGTAAGCAGCCAGACGTAGGTACATATTTTCTCATTTGATACCATGATGCACGCGAAGACCGTAGTCTTACGGTGATTGTTCAGGCCTACGAAAGGAATGAATGGCATTGCATACCTGGTCATCTTGTATGTGTTGTCAAACACCACCACGTCACCGTAGTCTTCATAGTCCCGACGTGACTGAGAATCACACCAGAAAATGCTTTTCAGACGTCCCTCTTTATTCACCTGGTAATCGTAAAAAAATCAGGATCCTTGGCCTTTCTGCTAGCCAAAATACCGAGGGATGTGGCAGCATCACCTTCCTTAAGCATTTTCCTCTTCTCTCTAGAGCACATGTTGTAAAGATCCTTATCCACGAAGCCTAGATCTCTGTAGGTGGAAACATGGCTTCGCATGGTTTTCATAACCATGTGCTTCCTGACCCCAGATGATATCATTGATTTTTGGTAAGGCTTAATTCTGTGAGACCAAAGAAAAGGAACTTCATCGGGTCTAGCTAGTATATGGTTGTGATCATCCACAAAGCTTTTGACAAACCAAACCTCACGTTTTTATCAAGATTGACGATGAGCTCCGCGCCGCAATTGCAACGAGATTCGTGTCTTAGCCTACGACGGGAGCCGTCCATGGTCAGAAACTGAGGTTGTCTTTTTCCTTGCCTCGAACAGACTAATTTCCTCAACTGTATTTGGCGTGAAGGACCGTTTCCCCGCTTCAGCCTGTCTCTTCTAATGCTGAAACCATGCTCTTTTGCGTAGGCGTTGTAGAACACGAAAGCTGCCACTTCGAAAACAAATGCCATCTCCTTTACTGCCCAATACATATCCCGCTTATCTTCTTGATCCCCACTGCCCCCTACGGAGCCATAACTTTTCTCATGTTGTGTCTCCTGTGATTCTTTCATTTCAGTGTTGTATTCCGAGGATGATAAGCTTGGATCATGCGATTCTTCCATGTCTTCAAACTGTATGCTTTCCATGTCTGATTCCTCGAAATAATCTAGCTCAGTAGACAAGCTGGACAAGTTGGGTAAGTCTGATTCCGCTGCCTCATTCTCCTCGTTTTCATGGACGAATTACACCTACACAAAAGTTTAAGAAGGTAATAATACTTGTCATTCTTATGGTTCCCAAATAGTTTGCAAGATACTAAACATTAATGAAACTCACGGTAGCATTGCCTCTTCCGCTAGTATCAGACTCAGACATAACAGACTCGGACAGCGTGCGTTTCCTGAGTCGCCTATCTCCATGCTCGCTCCCCGAATCATAATCGCCAACGTATCCGTTATCATTGTCTGTCATCTGTTCGAATAAAGGACAACACCTTTATCAATCTTCAGTGACACACCTAAAATTCTTTGCACACCAAATTTATATCTAAATCAGGTAAAAGATTCCCCATGGATGGCTCAGGATACTATGATGCTACACTTAAGCTTCTTCTGGATTCCTAAACCCTAGACCTCCAAAATAAGAGAACTACCAAGCGTAAACGGATGTGGACCAAAGAGAGAACCTTGTCCAAACACACGCCCTGTCAAGCAAAAAGCAAGAAAGCAAGCCCCCGAGAAGCAAGGATTCATCATCAAAGAGGTTGAGAAGCTAAAAGCGGTAAATGTCGTCCGCGAAGTCGCGCACCCCACTTGGCTCTCCAACGGCGTGGTCGTCCCAAAACCCGCGGGAGGAGGCCGCCTCTGCATCGACTACACTGATGCGAACAAGGCTTGCACCAAAGACCCTTATACCATGCCAAGAATCGACCAGATTGCGGACTCCAAGACAGGCTGCGACCTCCTCTGCTTCCTCGATGACTTCTCTGGTTATCACCAGATCAAAATGGCTAAGGAAGACGAGGAGAAGACGGCATTCCTCACCCCTTGCGGTGTGTATTGCAATGTCTGCATGCCCTTCGGCCTAAAGCACGCTGGAGCCACTTTCCAGAGGCTCATGAGGATAGCGCTTGGCGAGCAAATGGGCAGAAATGCCGAGGCTTACGTCAATGACATTGTCGTCAAGTCTCGAGAGGGAGATACTCTCCTCAGGGACCTGGAAGAGACCTTCGCCAGCTTGCGCAAGGTGAACACCAAGCTCAACCCCGCTAAGTGCATCTTCGTAGTACCTTCAGGCAAATTGCTTAGTTTCCTCGTGTCCCACCGAGGCATAGAGGCAAACCCTGACAAAATCAAGGCCATAGAGGAAATGCAACCTCCACGCCGGCTCAAGGATATGCAACGTCTAGCAGGATGCATGGCCAGCTTGGGTAGATTCATCACCAAGTTTGGCGAGAAAGCTCTGCCATTCTTCAAGATCATGAAGAGAACAGGCACCTTCAAGTGGACGCCTGAAGCGGAAAAAGCCTTTGAGGACTTGAAAAGGTACCTGGCCAGCCCACCAGTCATGGTTGCCTTAAGGACAGGCGAGCACCTGAAGCTGTACCTATAATCCACCCCACAGACCGCTAGCGTCGTCCTGGTGGTAGAAAGAGAAGACCCAGTCCTCCACAAGAAGAGCGCAACCACTCCAAAGCCAAAGCCGCCTGACGAAGAGCTCGACAAAGGAGCAGGCCCCAAAAACCCACCGCCAGGCCCAAAGCCACAAGCGGAGCCTGCCCCAATTCAACCGCTACAGGACGATCTCACTAGGGAGCCTGAAGAGCCTCCACAGGCCAACCACCTTGATGACCCTAAAGAGCCTCCACATGCCAACCCCCTTGAGGGCCCTGAAGAGACTCCTCAGGCAGAGTGCGCCAAGACTAAACTGACAACCCTTGTCGAGCATCCAGTCTACTTCATCAGTACAGTACTGCGCGATGCTCGCGAGTGGTACACAATGCAGCAGAAGCTCCTCATCGCGCTCCTCATCGCCTCAAGAAAGCTGCGACACTACTTCCGGGGGCACCCCATCACGGTGGTTACCTCATTCCCCCTGGAGCAAATCCTGCGCAACCCTAACGCCACAGATCGCGTCACGTGGTGGAACATAGAGCTACAACCATTCAACTTGCGCTTTGATACCACAAGGGTAGTCAAAGGAAGAGCGTTGGCAGACTTCGTCGCCGAATGGACTGATCCAACCCCTGAAGAGCCTCTAGGAGAAGAACAAGAGCCCTCTGGAGGCAAAATGCCCAGCCACTAGACCATCAAGTTCGACAGAGCTTTCGCTTGTCGTCACGGCGGGGATGGCGTGGTCTTGACCTCACCCAAGGGCGACAAGGTCTATTACGCGGTCCAGCTGTGCTTCAGAATCGACAAGATCTCCAACAATATTCTTGAGTACGATGGCCTGCTCGCCGGCCTACGTGCCGCAATCGCTTTGGGCATCAAGCACCTACTCATCAAGGGCAACTCCCAGCTGCGTGTCAACTTCTCCAACAAGAGCTACAAGCGTAAGGACGACCACATGGCCGCATACCTTGAAGAGTTCCGCAGGCTTGAGAAGCACTTCAGGGGAAGTGAGCTCATGCACATCCCAAGGAAGGAAAATCAAGAGGCCGATGACATCGCCAAACGCGCGTCAAGGATGCAAGCTCAGCTACCAGGTGTCTTTGAAGAAAGACTTTTCAAGGCATCCATAAAACAGCCTCAAGAGGCCATGCCCGCAAGCACAGACGAAGCGCTCCCGCGACCACCTATAGTTGGGGCTCCCGATTGCGGGCCCCCTACAGGGTAACGTCTGTTGCTCACAGCGGCGCATCAAGAAACAGGTTGGATTGACGAGATCAAAGACTACCTCGCCAAAGGGATCCTTCCTGAGGAAGATGTTGAAGCGGAGCGAATCACCCGACAGGCAAAATCCTACCACATCCTCGAAGGAAATCTTTACTGCAAGCGCCCAAACGGCATCGCGCTCAAATGCGTCCCTCCTGAAGAAGACAAAATGCTGATCAAGGAAATCCACAGCAGGGAGTGCGCCCACCACTCGTTCGCCCGCACTGTCGCAGCCAAAGTCTTCAAGAGCGGCTTCTACTGGCCTCAAGCACTTCAGGATGCAGATGACATCGTTCAAGCATGTGAAGCTTGCCAAATCCACGCCAAGCATATCCACCAACCTGCGCTGGGACTACAAACCATTCCGCTCTCCTGGCCGTTCGCGGTCTGGGGGCTGGACATCCTGGGACCATTCCCAACAGCGCAAGGGGGATATCGCTACCTCTTTGTGGCCATCGACAAGTTCACCAAGTGGCCCGAAGTGGAGACGACGCGCACAATTCCAGCAGGCGCGGCGGTGAAATTCATCAGAGGCCTGGTCTGCCGCTTCGGAGTGCCTAACCGCATCATCACCAACAATGGCTCGCAATTCACACGTGGCATCTTCGGGGTTTACTGCGAAAAGATGGGCATCAAGCTCTGCTTCGGCTCGGTCGCTCATCCACAGAGCAATGGACAGGCCGAGCGAGCAAACGCAGAAGTCCTCAAGGGCCTAAAGACCAGGACCTTCGACATCCTCAAGGACATCCTCAAGGGCCACGGCAAGGGCTGGATCAGCGAGCTTCCCTCGGTGCTCTGGTCCATCCGCACAACGCCACAAAAGCCTACAGGGGAAACACCGTTCGCTCTTGTGTATGGAGCTGAAGCAGTCCTCCCCACAGAGATAAAGCATGGATCCCCACGGGTCCTTGCCTTTAACGAGGACGAGCAAGAGGATCTCCACAACGACGACCTGCTGCTTCTCGAGGAACTATGCCGCCATGCCGCCCTCCGGGCGGCAAAATACCAGGAGGACCTGCGACGCTAACATAGCCGCACCGTGCACTCACGCACATTGGAGGCAGGCGATCTCGTCCTCAGTCGAATCCTCTCCAAGGAAGGCCTCCACAAGCTGTCACCGATGTGGGAAGGCCCCTACAGGGTCACCCACATCGCTAGGCCTGGCGCGGGTCGCCTCGAAACTCAAGGTGGCATCCCCGTCAAGAATCGATGGAACATCATGCACCTACGCAAGTTCTACCCGTGATCATTGTCACGCCCGTGATCATTGTCACGTCAAGACATCTGGCAGAAGAGGCACCTTACGGCTCAACCTCCAAGCATTTTTTGTCTCCATAAGGATAAAAAGCAAACGTGATCATTGTCACGCCCGTGATCATTGTCACGTCAAGGCCTCTGGCGGAAGAAGCAGCTTACGGCTCAACCTCCAAGCATTTTTTGTCTCTAGAGGTTAAAAGCTCAAGGATTAAACCTCCAAGCTCAAAAGGCTTCTCTCGAGGGTCAACCCTCCGAGCTCTCCATGTAACGAGCCACCTCAGGCCGTAGAGAGTCTCTGCCACTAATTGGTGGTCCCCATGCCTCGACATGGTCAAAACATTAACTTGGCAACTCCAAGCATAATGAGACAATTTTGTTCCTAAGTGAACTTAGCGCTACGACGCCGCTGTGTAATATTTGGTGGTGAGTTTTATTTACGCATTACTTAATTGAAATTTGCGCTTATATCTCTCCACATGCGCACCTCACGAGCGGGGGCTAAGTACGGTGCCAGTGCCTCATATGACACACCAGCAGCACTGCAAAACCCAAGGATCCGAGCTCTGGCTAGAGGGCAAGCTCCCACAAACACGCCATCTCTACAAAGGACATTGGTACTTACTCTCCTCGCGAGGAACGCCTGATGGGACCTATAAGCGCGCACGAGTCCTCAGTATCGTGCACAAGCGTTTGGGTTTGCCACTCTAACATTTACAGGGAAGAAATGTCCCCACAAGCCTAAGGAGGCATCCGGGAAAAACCCCTAGAGAGGACCTCCTCGCCAGGCAAAAACCTCTACAGGGCAAAAGCCTCGATAAGCTAAGTCTCGCACCCATGCCTCAATAGCCTTTTTTCCTCCGCAAGCGCATGTTTGCCCCTCAAGCGACTTCGCTTTCCCTTATACTTCATGGACTACTCGTACGTCTAGGGGGGGCACTTGAGCATCGCGACTCAGGGCTCTTACCTGTAACATCCCAACATTTTGGAATGTTCAAAAATCACAAAAATTTAAAACTTTTGTTTTGATAAAAATAAAATATTAAAATGCATAAGAAAACTAACTATAGAGACTTCAACCAATTTGAAAAAAAATCTAGTATTTCAAAAACCCTAACATGTAATTTGACAAATGATTTATAAAGTACAAACCATTTTATTTTAAGTAAATAGTTTACTTATAAGTAATTGATTTCAACCACTTAGCCTTTGCTATAAATAAATTAAAATAACAATTACAAGGGTATGTTAAACTATTGAAAACATTCTCTAGTTTCCAAAAGATTATTATTCATTTACCTGAGTTCAAAATATAGTTTGGAAATTATAAGCCTATAGTTTATAACATTAAAACTTCATAAATTGAAATTAATGATTTACCCAAATAAACATTTCATTTGCATACATGAATTTCATTTATTTTCAAAGCATGAACTGATTAATATATTATATATAAGAAATGAATTAAATCTAAAAGATTTTCCAAAGTTGTTTATGAAGTTTCAAATGAAGTTTCTTAATATAAAATATAATGGTGCACAAAATAATTTTGAATTAAAAATGATTCCATTACTTTTTCTCTTTCCATTTCAAATAGTTGTAATATGATATTTAATAATCTACTAAAGCTAAAATTTATTTAATATTTGAAGATGAGCTTAAATAACTTAAATTCAAACATAATTGAATATGGGTATTTCATAGAATTTATTTTAGCCACAATTAAAATTAATTAAACCCTAGTTTTAAATTAAACATAAAGTGACAACTTTGCATTTAATCAATATTTCGAAATTATTATTTTTGAAAAGTGTTCAAAACACTCCCACAACTGGTTTAACACAAAGATAATAATCTTACAAATTTTTAGAAATTTGTTTGAATTTATTTGGAGTTATAAATCAAATGTTATTAAGAAAATAGAAAATCAGAAAAGGAAAAAGAAAATTTCCTGACAGGCGGGACCCACCTGTCAGGGGAGGTCGTCGTCTTCCTCCAGCGAGAATCACCCACCGAAAATCAGCCGGCGATCTCCTTCCCTC
This sequence comes from Poa annua, assembly GCA_026929855.1. Taxonomy (NCBI): domain Eukaryota; kingdom Viridiplantae; phylum Streptophyta; class Magnoliopsida; order Poales; family Poaceae; genus Poa; species Poa annua. Next base: position 159,476,455 of record CM049426.1, on the reverse strand, counting down.
TATTCGTGCCGTGATGATCGCCTTGTGCTCCCCTCTGTCCCCATTTAAAGCCCATCTCCGCCGCCTCCTTTCCCCCCCAAAAACCCTAGCCCAGCACGCCGACAGGCTCGTGTAATTGCTCGCCGGACTTCGGATTTCCGCCGTCGTTTTCATCGATTCCCCGGCGTTGTAAGCCACCTCCCTGCCCGAGACCGTGCTCAGCTTATTCGCCATAGCCGCGCGCACCCTCTAACCTCCTCCACGCACCCCTTCCGCAGCCGTTTGTCGAGGAAGGAGGTGACCGGAGCTCGTCGACGTCCGAGCCACCTCGGCCGCTTCTCCACGCCTCCACCAGGACGGTCGAGTCGACGCTGAAGCCACCGTTCTCTTCGCCGTGAAGCGCCGCATCCGGGGAGGCAATCCACGCATCCAGGGGAGCCTCGCCGCGCCGCCGTCGTCCTCGCCGAGCGCCGCGCTGCCGCGTCCTCCATCTGCTCCAGCCACCCCGCGCCGCCCGGTATGACCCCCCCCCCCCCCCCCCCCGACCGTCCGATCTTGATCCATCGGCTCCGGTTTGATCACTTAAGTGAACCGGTATCGACGAATAGGAGCTTGCCATGTTGTTGCCTCGTCAGCGCCAGTCAGACCCACGTCAGCAGTCCAGTCAGCGCCGCGTGGATTTTAATTTTGTTAATTCAATTTAATTGGCATTTTTGCAGAAAAGCCCCTGACACTTAGATCTATCATAACTTTTTAACCACTTATCCAAATTCAAATATTTTTACATATTTGGAAAGCCATTGACATGTAGAATATTTTGGATCTGCCAAAATTCAAATTTGACTTAGTTTAAAATTTTCAAATTTCAAATGGTGAATTTCAGTATTTCTGTCATAACCTTAAATCTATAAATTCAAAAATTGCAAATAAAATTGTTTTAGAAACTTTATAAAATTTGTAATATGTTGCATCTGTTATAAAATAATTTTGAGAATTTGTTTGATGATTAAATGGTTGTGTGTTTAATTTGAATAGTTTGACTATTTTTGACATAACTTTTAATACAAACATTATTTTTGATTTAATCGAATTGCTATACATTTAATTAAAAGCCCTCTGTCTATTAACCCCATTTATAAAATTTTGTTATAAATAATGATTGAATAATTTAAAATGAATTTAAAGATCATGAGACTTGATTTGATTTATTCTAGCACATTATAAAGTTTATTAATTTAAAAATTTATTACTTTGCACCAAAGACATAAATAATTGTCCTAGTCTAGAGAAAGCTCAAATTTCTGTTTATTAATATAATACATAACTTTAATAAGTAAGTTTTAATTTAAAACCTTTTAAATGATTTTAATTCATTTACAAGTGTATATAAATGATATTGGTTAATTAGGTGTTACTAAAAATGTGAATTAAAACATTATGCCATTTCAAATAACTAGGTTGTATATTTTAATACTATGAACTTTTTAGTTGGGATTTAAAAATGTTAGATATGATAAATTAAGAAATTCTTGAAGATGAATTTTCTTAAATTTAAAATTCTGAAAACCTAACCTTAGGTAAAAGAAATTAAATATGGATGGTTGTTGTAAAATCTTGTACCCTGCTTTTAAATTATGATTAAACCATCTTAGGATCTCTTCGTTTAAATACTATTTCATTTGGATCCTGTGATCTTTCAATCTTTTCAAATTGAAAATGTCCAATTTGACTTTTGACTATACCCTAAACGCAATCACATAAATTCTTTTTGCATATTGAATTATGTGACACCCTTGACCAAATCCACTTCTAAGCCTTATTGCGCTTGTATGTTTCAATTTGTTTTGTGTTTGTTGAATTGCTTGTTTATTGGATGCCCTTTTACTATATAGTTTGAAACGGGGAGCAACTTTTGACTTGGACAAGAGTGTGTGAGAAACGACAACTTTCTTCAGGCAAGTGACTTCATAAAACACCTAATATTTTATTCTATTGCATATCTAGTGTTTTCAAACAGTATTTGCAAAAGTAGTATGCATGATAGGTTTTGGGAGATTGTAGTATGCTATGCAAACCTTTTAGGTTTCCCCTTAGAAATTCCAGATTAGACCCCTATTATAATTTTGTGGAAGTACCTGCTGCAAAATTGATTGTTTTATGGTTGATGTGATCAATGAAAATTTCCACTAAATTAATTTAACGCCTGGGTGGATTGGGTCGATCGAGGAGGTTTCAAGTTGAGTGGCTTCTCAGGGCCAAGTTTCATGGTTGTCTTCGCCCATGATAGTTTCTACTTACTTGGGGCCATGATATGCGGTGTTAACCTGAGTTGCTCACTTGTGGTAGGCCACCCAGGGCTATGAGATTTAAGTTTACACTGAGTCTAGTTGCCTATCGTGCAACCATTGGTCAATATGGGCTCTGTCTTGATGGAGTAAGTTGATGTGGACCTGGGTCAAGCGATTGATGGTGGTAGAGTTGATAGGATGGTGGTAATCTCTTAGTATGATCATGGGAAAGCAACTTCTTAAAAGTCTCGTCTTGATCTTCTCCTTTTCCTTCTCACTAAAGGAGTGTAGAGGATAGTTTGGGTTGATTAAGTCTAACGGTGAAAGTGCACACCCTCTCGAGAGTTAAAACCTAAGATCTTAGCCGTGTCCCCGGCATCAGACAATTTGAGTAACTACACAAGGCTGTGTTCTGAAAATCTCCTCATCCCAAATTTCTTAATAAAACTTTGTTGGGTGAACATGGGTAGGAGACATGGACTTGTCTCGAGATGTCTCTGAAGGAGAAGATAATGATTTAAGAATTTTTTTTACTAAGTGTCTAAGTGTAGCACTTCAAAAAAATGCTAAGTTGAAATTATTTCTAACTTAGAGAAAACTAATGAAGAGGTTTTCCTATGGGGAATATAATTATATAATAAAATATGTTATGCATGAAATGCAATTTTTATTCACAAGAAAGCATCAAAATGACTTTTGTGATTTCTTTATAAATATGCATGAATTTATAAATGCAATTTTAGTTAATTTCTAATTTTGGAAAATATAATAAAAGGAATAATTATAAGATTAAAGTTCCCTATGATTAAATTTTTATAACAAAATTTTATAATTAGTGTTAATAGACAGGGGGCATTTAATTACATTTATAGCAATTTGATTTAATCAAAAATAATATTTCTATTAATAGTTATGTTGAAAATACTCAAACTATTCAAATTAAATATATAACTATGATTTCATTCAAATATTACTCAAAAATATTTTATAGCAGTGGCATTAATTTACAAATATTCCAAGTTTCTAAAACAATTTTATTTGCAATTTTTGGAATTATAGATTTAAAGTTATGACAAATATACTCAAATCTTCCATTTGAAATTTGAATATTTTAAACTAAGTCAAATATTCTACATGTTGAGGGCTTTCCAAATATATAAAAATATTTGAATTTGGATGTGTAAATAAAAAGTTATAACAATCTAAGTTACAGGGGCTTTTCTGCAAAACTGCCAATTAATAAATCGAGAAATTCATTTTCCACGTCAGCGCTGACTAGGCGGCTGACGCGGAGCTGACGTGGCTGCTGACTGGGTTAAGTGATTGAATCTGGCCGTCAGATCTGGATCTGGCGGTCCAGATCAAATCCTACCGATTCGTTCAAAATTTCTAATCTGGGCCGTTGAGATTTGATCGGACGGCTCACCGTGCTTGACCAGAAGATGGCGGCGCTCCGGTCACCGGAGACGAAGGGGACGGCGGCGTTCGGCTCGGCGAGGACGGATCTCTCGGTCGAGTGGCTCCCCGGCAAAGCTGAGGTGACGAAGAGGTTCGTCTGGCCGCGGCGGAGGCGAAGGGCTCGATGCAGGCATCGAGTTCGTCTCGGTGGGGCGTGGGGATGTGCCCGAGGTGTTTCGTACGCCGGCGAGGTCCAAATCGTTCTCTCCCCTCCGGGTTTGCTGCAAGGGGAGGTCGGGGAGGGGGTTAGGAAGTTGCGCGCGAGTGCGGGAGAGGCAGAGGACGAGGAATGGGCGGCGGGGGTCGTATCGTTTCGCCGGAAAGCAAGAAAACGGCGGCGGCGACTTCGGGTGCTCCGGCGAGCTTTTCCGGCGGCCTGGGGGCACGATTTTGACGGGGATGAGAGGGGAAAGACGGAGGGGGGCGAGGGGATTAAATAGGGACACTCGATGGTAACAAATCCCGCTGACTTCGCCCTCGATTTGATCCGGGATTGGGAGAGCAGTTTTCGGCCGAGATTTTCGCTGGAGGTTGAAGACGAGCTGACGTCATCGCTGACGTCAGCGATTTTCCTTTTTCTGATTTTTCTCCAATTGATTCATAACTTTTGATTTAAATGTCCAAATGATGTCCAATTAATTTCTAAAAATTTGTAAAATTAATATCTTTGTGTTAAACCAGTTGTGGGCATGTTTTGAAAACTTTTTAAAATTAATAAATTTGAAATGTTGGTTTAATACAAAATTGATAGTTAATATCAATTTTGAAATTATAACTTAATTAAATTTTCTTTTTGTTAAATAAAATTAGTAAAATACCCACATTCAAATATGTTTGAAATAGAGTTATTAAAACTCATTTTACTGTAATTATTCATCTTTATTTTGGCATAAGAGTAGAATAACATAATATCAATATTTTTAAAGTAATAGAAATTATAATGGATTCAAGTTTTAATTCAATTTTTATTTTGTGCACCATTAAGTTTTATATTATGATAAATCATTTGAAAACTTCATAACAACTTTGGAAAAGTTTTTAGATTTAATTCATTTCCTTATATAGAATATATTAATCGTTCCATGCTTTGAAAATAAATGAAATTCCTTTAAGCAAATGAAATGTTTATTTGGCTAATTCATTAATTTAAATCTATGAAGTTTATAGTTATAAATTACAGAATTGAAATTTTAACACCATGTTTTGAACTTAGTTGAGAGAATGTAAACCCTTTGGCAACTAACACCATTTTTAAATAATTTATGAATTTAGGAATAGATATGGCTAAGTGGTTGAAATCAATTACTTATAAGTAAACTATTTACTTAGAATAAAATGAATTGTAGTTTGTAAAATATTTGTCAAATTACATTTTAAGGTTTTTGAAATACAGTGGATAATAAAATGTTTAAACTGTGACATTTGAAATATTAAACTCTTTCAATAAGTTTGAAGTCTTTCATAGTTGGTTTCCTTATGCATTTAATATTTTATTTTAATAAAAAGAAAAGTTTTAAATTTTAGTGATTTTTGAATATTATAAAATGTTGGGATGTTACAGACTACCACCCTTAAAAGGAATCTCGTCCCCGAGATTCGGAGAGGCTAGAAAGACAAAGCAAATGCTTGAATGATTCTGATAACTCGGGATGTTTTGGGAAATGAAATTTTTGACATGGAAACTTGGCAGCGAATGGTTTTTCTGATTAGGAGGATGGAAAGAAAGATAGTTTGAGATCTCTGGGTTTAAGCGACTGGGTTTGAATTATCTAGGTGGCTACCACCCTTAAAAGAAATTTTTGTGGTAAGTCTAGAAACTTTGTTTAATCTTATTTATTTCTATGATGTAGAGCGTACAAGTATTCAAAATACAATGGCATGTGGTGGATACAGAAAGTTTTTAGCACTCACGTTTTCCACTCGTTCCTTGGATAGATTTATTCTTCTTCCACTCAGGGCAGCCACTAACATAGTGTCCTGTTGCTCCGCATCTGTGACATGTCACGGGACTGATGATTTTCTTGTGCGAGCGGGTAAGGCATTTCTCCTTCATCTTTTCTGGGCACTTATCAGCATAATGTCCCTTGCCCTTACATTTGAAGCAAATTACGTCGCTTAAGTTCTTCTTCTTCTTCTTAGGTGTTTCCAGGGCTAAAAGTTCTTCCAAATCTTGTTTGCCATATTCCATCTTAATTAAAGAAGTCCAGTCTCGTTTGATGTGACAACTTCGAGCCAGGTGATCTCCTTTACACTTATAGCAACACTTGGATATCATCGGGTGTGACTTTACTCTCACTTCATTATCCATCTGGACAGGAGCTTCAATCGTCCTTGGGCCATGGTTTGGTTCAGTGTCCTTTCCAACCTTCTCATTTATGCAGTTCGATGAATAATGTCCTTGTTCCTCCAGGGTCTTCATGAGAGACTGTTGCATTCCTTCCTTGGTTTGCTTGGTAGCTTGTTGCACCAAGGGATAAAGTTGACACTGGGTTTGGACATGGTTTGTTCCTTCACACAAGAAGCAAGTAACCTGACTTGTGAGGCATCCTTTAACTAGATGTCTTGTATCACCATGGGGCCACTCATCAGGACATTCTTTGGACGTATGTCCTATCTCTCCACAACTTTTGCATGCCCTTGGTTTGGTCATAAGGTCCTCTTCAATTTCATTATGGTGTTGATCAATCTTAGGCAGGTGGTCATTGATCAACTTCCACAGCTGTCTCTGGTTCTCAAATAGTAGTCGCATAGTTGTATGCAAAACATTGGTGTTGGTATTTGGGTATGACATCTGTTTGATTTAGAAAGCAATGAGTTGAAATATATTTACTATGGAGGAATCCTAGTTCAGTAAAACGATCAAGGCAACCAATCTATAACCTAATAAATCAATATCTAACAAACATCAAGCAACAAGGTTCACGAGAAACAAAAAATCTAGTATTGTCATATAGCCAAGTTGATATGATCAATACACTAACACGATATCGTTATTCTATTTAGGTGGTGGTCAAATCTACCTCCTTCGTGAGTGCTTCAAGTTCTTGTTCAACTTTCTTGGATATCTTAGAAGTGTTGGCCGAACCCTATTTCTTCAGTGGTCCTCCATGCATGTAGAACTTCATGTTGAATTGAAACTTTTCTATATGAAGCAGTAGAATCAGACTTAGACTATAAGAACATGGTTATCTAGAAAAAGATAAGAGGTTTTCAGAAGGTTGATAGTAGATGAGAGTATGAGGAAGATAAAATGAAAAGTTTTGTTTTTAGAAAAGTGAATAAATAGATTTTCAATCCTATGGTCCAATCCTATTTGTATCCAAACCTAGGGTTTCGAACCTACAGGCAACACAGTGCTCTGATACCATCTGTAGTGTACCTGCACTTTAAATAAGGCAGATACCTGTGTATAGTCCAAATCCCTGGATCGATTCTTTTGCACACACAGTTTACGATGTAATATCACAACAAAGCGTCAATTTTATTACATCGATGATCCAGAATTACAAAATATTTGATACAAGTTGCATAGCATAAAGCTAGCATTGAAAAAGTACACAGCGGAAATACAATAGCAGTGGGTCTCCAACAACTTCATGTTACCACAGGCAAAAACATGTTGGTTGTAGACTCCAAACCTATAAACGAAACCTCACTCGTCATCTGAACAATCTACAATAAGAAAAATATTGCAACAACGTGGGTCAGATTCCATTAAAAATGGAGTCTGGCAAGTGACACTATGGTGGAACTTAATGGAATAACTCTATAGCCTATATGCATATTTGGCTGGTGGAGTTCAAGGCTATTTTGCATAAAGCCAATTTTTCCTATCTTTTTGGTAAAACACTTTGTTCAAATCAAGACAAGTATGGCATGAAAACCATAAATCTCATCTTCCCTTGTTCACCCATCAAGTTTTATTTCTGAAGTTGGAATGATGGAATCCTCTGTTGACGTCCGTGATCAGCTGCTCAAATTGTCCGTACCGGGGACTCGGCTAAGTACTTAGTTTTACACTCTGCAGAGGTTGTGCACTTTCACCATTGTACCCATTCAACCCAGATTATCCTTTAAACACCATTTGTAAAAAGGAAAGGAGAAAAATGAGACGAGATCTTTCAGAAGCATTTTCCCTCCCACTCTGGCTTGACACGTTCCACCTAACATCCCCTACATCTACTTGTCTAGCCGGAGAGAGTCCACGCAACATAATTGATCAAGCCAGAGCCCATATGGCAATGGCTGCACTGGAAGCAATCGTCACTCGGAGTTCTTCAGATTCCTCTGTTCCTGGGTGGCCGTTCACAAGTGCACGTACTCCAGGAACCATAGACATGGGCCTGAGTAGCCACTCAACTTCGTCGCCATACAAATTTTTACTACCCAGGTGTTTCATTTTTAACTTAGTAGAATTTAGATTTTCACAAAACATCATTTGCATAGCATCAATAATTCTACTAAGTATTGCATAGGAACCTAGACACAGGAATAAGGAATTCTACACAGGTTTAGCATAGCAATACTATCCTACACATGCATATAAAAATACACTAAGTAATGCATATAGAAATAATAGGAAGTTTATGAGGTGTGCCACTTGCATTTGAATGTTGTCGTTGTTCACAACTCTTTTCAACGATACTTGGGACTCTCCGTTCAATCTAACAGTATAGACAAGCAACAATACAACAATCAACAGCAAGCACAACTCCACAATGCACACAAACACATACAAGATGAATAAATAAGTTTTATAAAACTTTCTAAGGAAAATATGTTTATGCATCATGTACAAAATATTCCTAAGGGCTAGAAATGTTTTTTCATGCCATGGAAATCTTTTAAGTTTATGCAAGGCAAATGTGTTGGTCCAAAAGGACTAAGGACTAAGGTCATAAGTTGAATAAAATATTTTGTTTTATATCATCTTGAATAAGCCCTCTAATGGCTTAGTCTTGATGTGTAGAAATATTTAGAGAAAATACTAAGTCATTTCTTCAAGACGATCAACAATTATTATCAACTCTTTGTAAATTGGACATTCACTATAGTGAGAGAGACAGACACCCGGCCAGCCACTTAAATTGTGGAACAAGTCTCATGTACGTGGACATGTAAGGTTTGTCTCCAGGCCGCTTCATCTCACTATGCCGCTAGGATCCAACAAACTTCAAGTGGGTAATAACATGATCAAAAATTGTTTATGTCAAATGTGAAAGACAAGATTAGAAAAGAGGGAAAAGATAGAAGAAAGATGTAGTTGTCCTCCAGGCTTCATCTCCAGGCTTGTAATATTCTCCTTGATGATGTCTTGATTGAAGTTTTGATAGACTTGATAAATCTTCAGACTTGGTGGTTCTTGTATCCTCGAGGCTGGTCTTGGATTTACTTAGTCATCATGAAGTCTAACAGAAGAAGGAGGGATAAAGAAGAAAGAGGGAGAAAGACTTAGAAAATATTTTTGGTTGGTCTTCATGAACTTCTTCTTGATCTTTCTTCTAAGTTCTTCCACTCCTTGGAGATTCTTCTGGAGTCTTGTTTGGCTAAGTCCTTCATTGGTCTTCCAGCTCCATGTTGAAAATTACTAAGTGTCTAAGGTTTTCCTATGGGGAATATAATTATATAATAAAATATGTTATACATGAAATGCAATTTTTATTCACAAGAAAGCATCAAAATTACTTTTGTGATTTCTTTATAAATATGCATGAATTTATAAATGCAATTTTAGTTAATTTCTATTTTTGGAAAATATAATAAAAGGAATAATTATAAGATTAAAGTTCCCTATGATTAAATTTTTATAACAAAATTTTATAATTAGTGTTAATAGACAGGGGGCATTTAATTACATTTGTAGCAATTTGATTTAATCAAAAATAATATTTCTATTAATAGTTATGTTGAAAATACTCAAACTATTCAAATTAAATATATAACTATGATTTCATTCAAATATTACTCAAAAATATTTTATAGCAGTGGCATTAATTTACAAATATTCCAAGTTTCTAAAACAATTTTATTTGCAATTTTTGGAATTATAGATTTAAAGTTATGACCAATATACTCAAATCTTCCAAAATATTCTACATGTTGAGGGCTTTCCAAATATATAAAAATATTTGAATTTGGATGTGTGAATAAAAAGTTATAACAATCTAAGTTACAGGGACTTTTCTACAAAACTTCCAATTAATTAAATCGAGAAATTCATTTTCCACATCAGCGCTGACTGGGCTGCTGACGCGGAGCTGACGTGGTTGCTGACTGGGTTAAGTGATTGAATCTGGCCGTCAGATCTGGATCTGGCGGTCCAGATCAAATCCTACCGATTCGTTCAAAATTTCTAATCTGGGCCGTTGAGATTTGATCGGACGGCTCACCGTGCTTGACCAGAAGATGGCGGCGCTCCGGTCACCGGAGACGAAGGGGACGGCGGCGTTCGGCTCGGTGAGGAAGGATCTCTCAGTCTAGTGGCTCCCCGGCGAAGCTGAGGTGACGGAGAGGTTCGTCTGGCCGCGGCGGAGGCGAAGGGCTCGATGCAGGCGTCGAGTTCGTCTCGGAGGGGCGTGGGGATGTGCCCGAGGTGTTTCGGGCGTCGGCGAGGTCCAAATCGTTCTCTCCCCTCCGGGTTTGCTGCAAGGGGAGGTCTGGGAGGGGGTTAGGAAGTTGCGCGCGAGTGCGGGAGTGGCAGAGGACGAGGAATGGGCAGCGGGAGTCGTACCGTTTCGCCGGAAAGCAAGAAAACGGCGGCGGCGACTTCGGGTGCTCCGGCGAGCTTTTCCGGCGGCCTGGGGGCACGATTTTGACGGGGATGAGAGGGGAAAGACGGAGGGGGGTGAGGGGATTAAATAGGGACACTCGATGGTAACAAATCCCGCTGACTTCGCCCTCGATTTGATCCGGGATTGGGAGAGCAGTTTTCGGCCGAGATTTTCGCTGGAGGTTGAAGACGAGCTGATGTCATCGCTGACGTCAGCGATTTTCCTTTTTCTGATTTTTCTCCAATTAATTCATAACTTTTGATTTAAATGTCCAAATGATGTCAAATTAATTTTTACAAATTTGTAAAATTAATATCTTTGTGTTAAACCAGTTGTGGGCATGTTTTGAAAACTTTTTAAAATTAATAAATTTGAAATGTTGCTTTAATACAAAATTGATACTTAATATCAATTTTGAAATTATACCTTAATTAAATTTTCTTTTTGCTAAATAAAATTTGTAAAATACCCACATTCAAATATGTTTGAAATAGAGTTATTAAAACTCATTTTACTGTAATTATTCATCTTTATTTTGGCATAAGAGTAGAATAACATAATATCAATATTTTTAAAGTAATAGAAATTATAATGGATTCAAGTTTTAATTCAATTTTTATTTTGTGCACCATTAAGTTTTATATTATGATAAATCATTTGAAAACTTCATAACAACTTTGGAAAAGTTTTTAGATTTAATTCATTTCCTTATATAGAATATATTAATCATTTCATGCTTTGAAAATAAATGAAATTCATTTAAGCAAATGAAATGTTTATTTGGCTAATTCATTAATTTAAATCTACGAAGTTTATAGTTATGAATTACAGAATTGAAATTTTAACACCATGTTTTGAACTTAGTTGAGAGAATGTAAACCCTTTGGCAACTAACACCATTTTTTAATAATTTATGAATGAATAGATATGGCTAAGTGGTTGAAATCAATTACTTATAAGTAAACTATTTACTTAGAATAAAATGAATTGTAGTTTGTAAAATATTTGTCAAATTACATTTTAAGGTTTTTGAAATACAGTGGATAATAAAATGTTTAAACTGTGACATTTGAAATATTAAACTATTTCAATAAGTTTGAAGTCTTTCATAGTTGGTTTCCTTATGCATTTAATATTTTATTTTAATAAAAAGAAAAGTTTTAAATTTTAGTGATTTTTGAATATTATAAAATGTTGGGATGTTACATTTACTGTCTTATATTGTGTTTGCACTAGCAATCAGAATGTTTCATCAGTACTAATAATCTGCAATGTTTGCACTAGCAATATGCACCAACTCCAGTAATCAACAATGTTTCATCTGTATTAATAATATGTATTACACTTTGTTTACAGTAGCAGCAAAGATGGTGAGCATTGACTCGGCAGACAGTGATGATGAAAACCACACTGTCCTCTGTGCAACAAGGATGTTATACATCCTGACTTGATGATAACCATCAAGAAGGGGAAGGAAGAAGGTACTATCGATCCAGACTACTACAAGTACTTGAAGATTGTAGATCAAAAAGGACATTTTGCTGCTGAACAAGGACCACTGGCTGCTAGTGCCCATATCCCAACAAGCAGTGGCTCAAATTATGGACATCTATTCAGAGGTATGGTGCCCATATCCCAACCAGTAATAACTGTTGTTGTTGAAACAAAATTCTACATGCATTTCTTAAGCACTGTTTAAATTTCTTTGTTGTATATCCTTGTAGGTCCTAAGGGTGATTATCAAAATGATAATCTGATCTTTTACAAGTACTGCCATTATGGTAATGATATGAACCTCTCAAGGAAGCAACATAATTGTCTACAGGAGTTGTGTGAGCTAATGGTGGAGAACAGAATCAAGTGGCCAGTTGGGTGGGAACAAAATCCCATAATGTATTTGCACAGGATGACCAACTCCAATGTTATTGAAGGAAAATTCAAGCTGGTACACTTTTCTATCCTTTGCTGTTGTTATGTGACTGTTTGTCTAAGAGGTCCTTTTGATATGTTACTCTAAGATATGATGTTGTTATGTGTCTGTTTGTCTAAGATATGTTGTTCTTATGGTACTGATGCAGGACATTGGAGCTAAGTTTTCCAAAATGTATCTTCAGAGTGAACTAGATGTACCTTTGACTATCCTAGTTGACGGAGATTATGAGAAGATGAAGATAACCATGAAGAAATCAAAAGGGAAGAACAGTCTTATGATTACTTCTGGTTGGTGGAAGGTGGTCCAAGAGTACAAGATCAAAGAAGATGAAATTTGGTTGTTCAACTTTGGGAAGCAATCAGGTGGTCTGGATCTTCTACTGATGCGTGTGCCGTGAACTCTGGGAAGCAATCACTAAACCTCATACTAAGTATGTTTGATAAGTATTTATGCTAAGTAAGCACTGTCGTGAGACTATCCTTTAATTTATGTATGTGTACTACTTGTCTGTAAGACTTCTAAGTTCTATGTGTACTACTTGGTGTGGTCATATCTCTGTTGATATATGCTTTGTTATGTGGGCCGAGCTATGTGCTATGCAGGGTCTTAATTCTATATGCTATGTTGTCCTTTACTTCCTGTTTGCTTTCAGTACCCATCAACACGTGTGTACCAATGTGGCATTTGCTTGTTGTGTCCAGAATATGGTGTTGACAGCAATGCATACATGTGTTCCCACAACTTTGCTTTGCCTGACATATATATAGGGGTCTTTGTTCAGTACATTGCATTCTTGTTCTATACAATCTCTTCGATGGCTGAGCATGGAGATCCCTTGCCTATAAAGAGTGAGGGTACCTCTGCGTTCGAGGCGGCAAGGCAGGAGAAGTTGTACAAGAAGGTGATGCTACTTCCCTGTAAGCTTGCAGATGACGAGACAAGGAGGGCCATGGCAGAGCCGACAGGTTGGAGACCAGAGCTTCCAAACAACATATGTTTGGAAACACAAATTCGCATCCTGCAAGCTCGTCTTGATGCGAAGAAATCCTTAGGAGTAATGTGTAATGTGTAATGAAATTATCCTGGTTGTATGAATATGTTTAATAAAGAGTTTGTGTTTTAAATAAAATACTTTCAGTTTTTTTAAAATTTGATTGTGTTGCTAATTTTGGATTGTTGCAAACTACTTTGTAAACCCTTCATAAGGTGTTTTTTGTAATCAATCCCCTCCTACACGTGGGTCCTAAATTTTCATTTTGTGTTATTGGTACTGTGATCCATATTACTATGAATCTAAGATTATACATCTCTTCTCACAAATGATTTGGACCATGTTTTGGTATTTCTCTTTTGTTGGGGTTGGGATCTTATCTTGTTGGGGTAAAAATTCTGGGAGATTCACTGTCCAGGCTTACTGGACTATCTCATGCTAATTATTCAGACTACAAGCATGCTGCCCATGGATGGAAGATACGCAGACATTGCTAAAGAACTAAAAAAAATGCAAGGAGAGTGTCAAAGATAATATTGTTTTGGCTGCTTTAAGCTCTACACGAACATGTTTCTCTGGTGCTGAAGGGACTATATACAACAAAAAAGGCAGGCGTGCCGAATATATACCAAAACGTTCAAATATTTTCTACTAATAAATTTAAGCTTTCTCGGTGGTTTAAAAATATGAATGGAAGGGAATAAAAGCAATAAGACAATAGACATAATAAACAAGATAAATTCGCAATCCCTCTAAGTTGTTCAAATATAAAACTAGAAGTCTTACATCAACACCAACACGCATATGATCAGATATATGCAGCCACAATGAATTGATGGCTTTCCAAAGTAATTTAACCCCTTGGCACATGTATCATCAGCAGTTCGAGAACATTGTCAACTGATGACTTTCCAAAGTTCATGAGCCAGATGTCATCTTCTTTTATCTTGAACTCTTCGACTGCCTTCCCCCAACAAGAAGTCGTCGTGACATTGTTCTTCCCCTGTTCTATCTTCATATTTAGCTTCAGCTTATCAGTACTGCCAATGCTCTCAACTAGTATCTCCACAGGGTTTGCAAATTCATTGTGAAGATATTGTTTGGAGAACTTAGCTCCAATGTCCTGTCATAGTACATGACAAACAATAGTTAATAGTTTGCATATGCATTTTTACATGTACACACAAAATAACTTAGGTATGCTATGTCACTAAAGGGGAGTAAATTACAAGTTTGCATTTTCCAAATATCACGTTGGAGTTAGTCATCCTGTGCAAGTAAAACTTACATAATAGCCTTGTTGGATTCTGTTCCCGTCCAAGAGGCCACCTGATTATGTTCCCTACCATAAGCTCACATAAGTTCTCTAGCCAAGTTTGTTGCTTCATTGTGAGGTGCATGTCATTACCAAAATGGCAATACTTGTCAAAGATCTTATTCTCATTCAGATAATCATCTTTAGAACCTATAAGGAAACACAGTAAAGAAATGTAGTGATTGCTTAAGAAATGCATGTATATCTTTAGGACCTATAAGGAAATAAAGTAAATTTAGTTATTGTTGAACATACCTCCGAACAACTGTCCATCATGTGATGCATGTCCAGCAGATGTTTTCCCCTTATGAATATTCTTGGCACTACTGGTTGGGATATCATCCAAATGTACTTTCTTCTTGCCCTTGCACTGCTTGCCTTGTTCTGCAACCATCTTGTAGTACTGGTACATATCCGGATCGACAGGACCTTCCTGGTTAGCCTTCTCTATGGTTTTGAAGAAGTCTGGATGTACATCATCAATAGTGCATGTCTTTATCTCATTTTCTTCATCACGGTCAGTTATAACAGTGACATTGCCTTCGTGGTTGGCGTGCCGAATGGTTTGCAACCATTCTGGATGCCTCTTGTTCCACTCCTTTTCATCATCACTGTCTGGAAACACCATGAGGCCCTTCTTGTTGCTAGATCCCATAGTGTGCCTGCTAGTTAAAGAAAACTTGTTAGTACAAATGCAGCAATATTCCTACACATGCACTAGTAAAACTTGTTAACTCGTATGTGTACAATTACTGAGATAAAATTTCTGAGTCTAGAAGCTACAAGACAGTAAGCACTACAAGACAGCACAAGATCTAGACCTGATGCACGCAGAAAACAATGATTCGAGTTAAAAAAAATTGAAAGATAATGGTTCGAGTTAATTTCACACTACTGTAGTGCTATGGTGGACACTAGAATGCGACAGTGGAATATCTACAAGGGGACCATGTCTCCATCTACAAGGGAACAATAGCATAAGATCTACATGGGGACCATGTATTACTTTCAAAGAACATTCGGATTCAGAGCACACAAGCGGATTCAGAGCACAAAAGCTGATTCAGAGCACAGGAACATACGGCGAGAGTGTCCACGCGGCGGCTGTGCGGGATGGCGGTCGTTCTCGCCTTCGCCTCCTCCTCCGGTACCGCTCCTCATCCCTGCGTCGCGATGTGTGCGTGCTAGGGTTCCTGCGAGCTGCGAACTTGGGCATCGGGTGTCTAAATGGAACCGGCATCCTCTGCGAAATGGGCAGCGCACTACACGGCTCTAAATGGGCCGGTTGTTGCCGCCCAGATGTTGTCACAGATAAACTTGCCGGGCCGACCTTGTTATTGGTTGAGGCGTGGGATGAAAAGGTATTTTGGACCTGAGATTCGACAATGTATTATAAATTATATAAATTTCAAATACATGTAAAACCTTCACAAGACATTTTGGTTTGTGTAATAGATCATGTGTAAAAAATTAGAGATGATTTGGAGGAGGTCAAAAAAAATCACCTTGCTAGAAAAACTGGCTAAAGTGAGACCAGACGGTCTATCTCTAAGCATGTGATTTTTTGACCATCTCCAAATCACCCCAAATTTTGTGTGAGTGCTTCAGTTTAGTTAATAGAGTACTGCAATAAAAAATCCAAATAAGGAGTTTCATATTGGGGGTAGAAAGGTATAGAACGGTATTATGGGACTTGAGGTTCGACAATATATTATAAATATATAAAATTCAAAAACATGTAAAATATTCACAAGACATCTTGGGTTGTGTCATAGATCATGTGTAAAAAATTATAGATGATTTGGAGGAGGTCGAAAAAATCACCTTGCTAGAAAAACTGGCTAAAGTGAGAGACCAGACGGTCTGTCGGTAAGCATGTGATTTTTTCGACCATCTCCAAATCACCCCAAATTTTGAGTGAGTGCTTCCATTCAGTTAATATAGAGTATTGCAATAAAAAATCCAAATAAGGAGTTCATATTGGGGGTAGAAAGGTATAGAACGGTATTTTGGGACCTGAGGTTCGACAATATATTATATATTATATAAATTCAAAAAATGTAAAATCTTCGCAAGACATCATGGTTTGTGTCATAGATCATGTGTAAAAAATTAGAGATGATTTGGAGGAGGTCGAAAAAACCACCTTGCTAGAAAAAATGGCTAAAGTGGAGACCAGATGGTCTGTCGCTAAGCAGTTGATTTTT
The DNA here is from genome assembly GCA_026929855.1 of Poa annua. Lineage (NCBI taxonomy): Eukaryota > Viridiplantae > Streptophyta > Magnoliopsida > Poales > Poaceae > Poa > Poa annua. The sequence goes on along the minus strand of CM049426.1, from coordinate 159,459,514 downwards.
TCGACCATCTCCAAATCACCCCAAAATTTGTGTGCGTGCTTCCATTTAGTTAATATAGAGTATTGCAATAAAAAATCCAAATAAGGAGTTTCATATTGGGGTACAAAGGTATAAAACGGTATTTTGGGACCTAAGGTTAGACAATATATTATAGATTATATAAAATTTTAAAAATATAAAATCTACACAAGACATCTTGGTTTGTGTCATAGATCATGTGTAAAAAATTAGAGATGATTTGGAGGAGGTGGAAAAAATCAGCTTGCTAGAAAAACTGGCTAAAGTGATACCAGATGGTCTGTCCTTAAGCATGTGATTTTTTCGACCGTCTCCAAATCACCCCATATTTTGTTTGTGTGCTTCCATTTACTTAATATATAGTATTGTGACAAAAAATAAAAAAAATAAGTTTCATATTTGGTTTGTAAAACCTTCACAATGCATCTAAATTTGCTTTGTTTTATTGATATCACTTTACAAGGAAGAGAAAAGTCCCCACCACTAGACGCCGGAGTAATGATCATCAATGGCGCATCACATCGTTGGTAGGTGGGCAGCTGCAGCGCCCGAGGCACAACATCGACAGCTCGCGTGACGTTTCGTCTGGTCAGCTGGGTGCAGAGACTGAGGCACGTCATCATCGTCAAGATTACAAATCCATATCCTGCGGCCCACGATTAATCTGCGTTTAGTGTGCGTGGACGAGACCCACTCACCCTCGATCGTGTCCCACCCCCCCTCCCCCACGAACCACTAGTTTAACCTCGCCGTCCATATTTCGTTACTGCTCATGATCCAGTTTCTTCCTCCTCGTGACTCAGAGATTGCAGTTCCACCTTTCCACCCGTATCAACTTTCTCCCTTCAGTGCTGTGTATCCTTCTCCGTTCATCCAGTTCCCTGTTCTGATCAACACCCCCGTTCGTCTACTCATCCCCGCTCCGGCGACAAAAACCCCAATGTCGAAGCGCAAGGCTGTAGCGTCTGAGGGGCCAAGTGACTATGACCAGTACTGCCTGCAGGAGCACGGATGGGAGAATCTCCACGACGCGAACGTCGAGATGATCACCGCCGGTACGGACATCATCACAACCGGTCGCATTGGTCGCGCCATGGTTAGCTATCGTTCCGAGATGCGCCAAGATCTGAACCATCCGTTTGGCACGCCGGGCCTTCTACACCTCAACGAGGACTCATCATGGTCCCGCGACGAGTTGGTTAGTTCGCAATCCTTTTTTCATTGTTTGGATCCTTTTTGGTTGATTTCATGTTTGAGGCAACGCCCATGTTTTTTTAGATCTGTACTTATATCCATGTTAATATAAAATTATATCCTTGTCTATCTATACTTCCATCTTTCCATATGCTTTCACAGTAGTTATTGTTTTATCATATCTACCATGTATTTTTTTATTTGTACTTCACGTCAGTAGAACTTGACATGATTATTTGTAGGGTCCTGGTTTTTTTCTCCTAAAGTTCGGTGGAATACATTACACAGTGGGACCATCTAAATTTGAATCTTGTCTTTGCACTTCTTTGGTAACATGTTTTAATGATTGTACTTATACTATATTTATTCATATATGTACTGCCTTCTTGAAATGTATCCCTAGTATCTGTACTCATTTTCACATGTTAAGGCATGTATCACCTAGTTTATGCGTTGTTTTAAGGATGCATGCATGCTGTGAATATTTTTCTAGGATTTTTTGTGACTGTGTGTCCATGGTTTATCGCAGATCATTGGCAGTAAAATCATGCTTTGGACAAGAACATGTCACCAGCATTGGTGCGCGTCAAGGAGGAAGGCCAGGAAGGATATGGCGTACAACACTGGGTCAGCGGCAACGGAGAGTGGTTGGTGATGATCCATGGGGCAGACCCAGGAAAATTGACTCTCACTAACGTCTAGAGGTCACTGAAGTTCACGATGCCATCTCTGGAGGGTGCAGGCATAACTCATTACAAAGATAGATGGCAGAAACACCCATTCGCTTTCAACTTCAACGGTGCAAGAATAAATCTGCTGAAGATTCAACTCCCGAAAAGGCCATTTCTCGCTGGCGGTGAATGGAGTTACGAAGCCATAGCCGTGATCAACAAGGTGATTGCCATTATTTGATGGCCGCGTGACAAGGTTTGGACCATATTGCCTCACATGGATTTGCGACCATCGACATATGTGGATGCCGTCGGCAGCTCCTCCAACTCGGAACGACATACCCTGGATCGCATATATGCGGTTACTGAACCGCATGGAGATGTGCATGTTTGGCAACCATTTGAATGGGGTAAGTTAACCACATCGTTTTAGAAATTAGAATGTTCTTATATCCATGTTGATATGAACTTATATCCTTGTCTATCTGTACTGCCTTATTTACATATGCTTTTGACAATGCTTCTTGTTTTTATCATAGCTACAACGTATTACGATTTGAATTGACATTCACATTTTCTGCTCACAGGTATAGACGCATCAACGCGTCGCATACAAGCTCCGGCCATTGAAGATGCTGACGAAGCAGATGCTGCCGAAATTATATCTCGGTGCTGGTTCCTGGCACCAAAGGATGATAAACTTCTGTGGTTCTGTATCAGTGGCTCACAAGTTAGGGCTGGCGGTGGAGTTCAGCGTATGGAGTTCAGCGACGTTTTCTTGCTGCCTGCAAATCGGTTCACTAATCCTCTTGCAGGAGCGTGGAGCAGAGTTGACAGTCTGAATGGGATATCTGCGTTTGTTGGGATCAACTATCCTTTTTTCCTTCAGGCCCCACCCGCTACTGATGATGATGCCGCCGCTGAAGAATTAGAAGTTCCTGCTGCCGGTGATGATGGAGAACTACCTGATTGTGAAGCTGCGGCTGGCGAAGATGGTGGACCTGGCGGTGCTGCAACTTTTGCTGAGATACCACCAGCTCTACCAGTTTTTAAACCAGATTGTGTGTTTACTAAACATGAGCGCGCCTTTTAGTATAACCCTCAGCCAGACCCTACCTGGACCCGCATGCACGTCTGCGGGGGGCCTGCCATTGGATCAACGCTGACTGTAGAGAGATTTGTTGAGGGTAAGAGTGTGGTACGTGGCGAGGCACCGATTTGGTTCGTTCCAACGCTGCCACCAGCTCCGGATGCTGGTACTCCGTATGGAGACTATATGTATTAGTTATCTTTTCCATTTGCCATAGTTCTATGTTCACTAAGTAATGGTACGACATACTTGACATAGTTTTGGTCATTTGTGTAAGAACAGGTTGTGATAATTTGTGTAGGACTATGTTCAACCATTATTCTCTTTGAACTTCTGCTTGCAGTTTAGCAAATTCAGTTTTTATCACTGAATTTAATGGACCTCAATGTAATGCATCTTAGCTACTGAATTTATGAGCATTTTACCTAGATTTTTCATTCCAGTTGCGTCTATAACAAAAGGAGTACGTCTCGTAATGCCCGACTGCCCGTAACAAAAGGAGTACGTCTTGTAATGCGTCTATAACAAAAGGAGTACGTCTCGTAATGCCCGACTTCCCGTATCTGTCTTCTTCTTGAGTGCATCGGTTTTTTATTTTTGAAAATGAGTGCATCGGTTTTCATTAAAAAAATGAGTGCATCGGTTGTTAGTTGTTTCTCAAACTTCCCCTCCGTCAATAATGGGAACCGCTTCCCCTCTTCTTCTCCCAACGCTTCTTCTTTCTTCCTTGAGAGCACCCCTTCCCTCTTCGTCTCCCTGCTCTGTTGCTCCCACGTATATGATATGGCTAGAAGCCGAATGGAGAACTGGTCCAACATCCCGGACGGACCACTTGGCAAGATCGCCGACTACTTACTGGATGACGAGGAGTACGTCGACGCCTACGCTGTTTGTCGGCGAGTCCGCGGCAATTGGAGCCGTGCTTTACAAGAGCCCGAGATCTATCTTAACAACTGGATCCTCATAGATCACACACTTCCAGACATCGCCGACTTCATGTTCTTCAACCTCGTAACAGGACGTTGCTTCATGACGAATCTGATTGACGTTCAAAGAAGGTAGACGTTAATCCGATGTAACATTATTTTATTTTTCCTCTCTAATCACTTTAGGGCTAAGTTTTCTCTTCATCAACAGGTACTACTTCGTTGGTGTTTACCGTGGCATCATCGTGCTTGCGAAGAGGAATCCGTCGCACAAGATTCTGCTTCTGAATCCAATGACTCGTAAGACCAACACTGCGTTTCAGGCGCATATACCATCTGTTCTTCTGTATATTGTGGCTGTCACGAAGTCCCCGACAATGGTGTTCGTTGCTTCAGCTTATCCAGGAGCCATTGCTTGGGCCAGGGAGAGCACCCCGACAAGGGAACTCAATGAATATTTTGGAGAAGGATTTTATCAGCCTGGTGATGAACATCCGAACTGCATGACCCCATTTTGTGGTGAACTGTACGCAGTACTTTTCTCAGGCGACATAGTATCGACAAACATCCAGTTGGTGCAGCGCGCAGGCGGCACCGTCAAGATGGAAAAATAATTACAGCGCCAGTCTTTGAAGAGATACGCGGATCGTACAGGTTCTACCTTGTGGAGTCAGAAGGTGATCTGCTTCTTGTGATGTACGGTGTTTTCGCTGAAGGTCAACTGGTGGTGTACCGGGTGGACACGGAGAACCGCTCTCTCGATAGTAATATATTTTCTCAGGAAATATATAGGAGAGAGTGAATAGCACATGTATCCTAGCTTATTTTCTTATTCGATAGTAATGTAATGTTAGGAAAAGTCTTCGATGCGGTGGGGTTTTAGTCCCGGAGAAGGTTTCTGCACCGTGTCCATGTGTATTCGTAGTATAAATTTGTAATTTGTCTATGTTTCCCCTTAATTATTGGCCTCCAATTCCATATTGTTAACAACTTTACGTATAATTGTATAATTTCTACTCCATGTGTGCCTTAGGCTGTTTTAAGTTTCATTTAATGTTTTAGTCTAATTTTCTGCAAATGTAATCGGCGAGTTTGCCAAATATGAATGAAAACGTTACTGTTTGCGCCAAAATTTGGCTAGACGTTTTTTCGCTAAGGTAAGTGATTTTTTTTACCATCTCCAAATCACCTCAAAATTTGTGTGCATCCTGCCATGTAGCTAAGTATTTATTCCAACTTTACTTACAGACCAGAAGTATCTAGGGAGCAGAAAACACCAACTTTGTCCACACCCAACGGCCTCCAATATAAACATCCAGTAGTATGAATGAATGCTTAGCCATCTGTATGTTCATCAACCACGTTTGGAACATGTGGACCCACAGTAAGAGCTACTTTTAGGAGTATCATGGCATGCAAAACCTTGACATAACATGTTCCTTGAAAACTGATTTGAGGTATCAAGACCAATGTGAGTGGTAGACCCAAGACCTAGGGTTTATGGTACGCCTATTCCAACTTTCACATGGAATAACAAAAAATGGCATGCAATCCATGAACTCACATGCATTTGCGAAGCTACTTTGAGGGTGAACATGACCAATGTGAGTGGTAGACCCAAGACATAGGGTTTAATAGCTCACCCAACTAAAGCATGGAATGGCAAAATAGGTTTGCGAGTTCACCTAGAATGGTACCATGGTGTATCATGCCATTCAAAACCATTATATCACAACTTGGGCATGGAAGGACAAAAAAAAATTATGAGTTCACCTCGCATCATGATGTAAATTCCATGCAAAACCATGAACTCACAAGTACCTTCAAATATACTTTGAGGTTGAACATGCCAATGTTCATAAACCATGTATGGGACATGTGGACCCACATGGAAGACTCCTTGTTCAGTTTCTCGTTGTGGGACAGCTAGTTCATTAAGGAATCATGGTGTGAAATCATTGGTATAAGGCCATGTTCTCTGCATAGATGGTTATCCAATCACTTTTAGCTCACGTGGACCCCCAAACACCTTTGAGTCATGTGTGCCACATGCAACCATCCAAGTCAGCTAGGTCAGTAGACCTGGATGCATGCAACACTCTTAGCCGTCTATATGTTCATCAACCACGGTTGGAACATGTGGACCCACGGTAAGAGCTACTTTGAGTAGTATCATGGCATGGAAAACCTTGACATAACATGTTCCTTGAAAACTGATTTGAGGTATTAAGACCAATGTGAGTGGTAGACCCAAGACCTAGGGTTTATGGTACACCTGTTCCAACTTTCACATGGAATAACAAAAAATGGCATGCAATCCATGAACTCACATGCATTTGCACAGCTACTTTGAGGGTGAACATGACCAATGTGAGATGTAGACCCAAGACCTAGGGTTTAATAGCTCACCCAACTGAAGCTTGGAATGGCAAAATAGGTTTGCGAGTTCACCTAGAATGGTACCATGGTGTATCATGCCATTCAAAACCATTATATCACAACTTGGGCATGGAAGGACAAAAAAAGTTTATGAGTTCACCTGGCATCATGATGTATATTCCATGCAAAACCATGAACTCACAAGTACCTTCAAATCTACTTTGAGGTTGAACATGCCAATGTTCATAAACCATGTTTGGGACATGTGGACCCACATGGAACACTCCTTGTTCAGTTTCTCGTTGTGGGACCCACGAACCAGTGACTAAAAGTCAGGAAAATGCATGCAGAGGAGCAAAGTCAGAGAATCCACGCCAAAAATTTCCAAGCCCACTGGTAGGATACCGGGCCAGCCCATGAACTCAATTCCCAGACTATTTATGTTAACTACTCCATATATACGACGCAATTCCGTACCCTAAAAGCTCGAAGTCCGCGGAAAACTCCTCCCACATGCCGCCGCATCTACAGAAATAGGCGAAAGCTGAGTAGATCATCGCCGACATCAAGTGTGTCATTGCGATCTCGACACTGCGCCAGTAAAGGTATATTGATCGTCTCATCTATGCCATGTACCGATTGCTTCATCTTCCACTCTTTCTTATTTCTTAGGTTTAGTTAGTAGATTTGGATCTGTAGATGAACCTCGTTAATTCGTAGACTGTGATATTTCCGACTCCATCCGTTTAGGTGTATTACGCATGGTGGCCAAGGTTTGGTTTGGTTTCAATTGGTTGCAATCAATCTTCTATTTTGTTAAATGCATTGGTGGCACAGGAATCTTATGTACAAGTACTGTAATGTTTAATATCTACACGCATTGGTTATGTTCCACCAATTTTTTAGCGTAATTAATTGATTGGGTCCTTATTACTCCTAAATGGAGGGAGTAATTAAATATCCGCCTGGTCCGTCAAAGAATTAATTTTTTACGTCAAAAAATCGCGATGTTTGAGACTGGCTACATTTGCATGCTTACGATGTTAATTTTTTTAGTTCGTACTTACTTCTTCGTACCCAAATTGTACCTTCACATCAGTTTTCATCCCTTGTCCATGAACAGTAGTTCGTACCTACTTTGTAAGCAGCATGTTCACTTACTATAGAAATATTTAATAAATTAAGTTTTTTTGAACAGAATGGAGAATCTGAGAGATATAAGTTGTTCGGTCGAAAAATGGCGTTCGCTCGTTGATCGTTTCTCTGCAAAGCAACGATCAAGAATTGAGAAAACCATTTTGGGCTGCATGCTTAACATGTCGTCGATCAAGATGTATATGAACTTAAAAAATTCTTGATTGAAGTGTACGACCCTGCTACTAAACGGTTCGTCATTCAAGATTCCAAGGATGGAACAATTTCAGCCCGCGGCGTAGACGTTGAATGCCTTTTCGGCTTACGTGATAAAGGGTTGTGTGTGCTAGACATTCTAGTCGAAGAAGGGTCCGAAGCTAAGGCCCATATACCTCCAAGTTTTGTCAGCAAGAAAACTGGAAACTTGGTGATTCAAGAGCTCGTCGAAGATATCATTGCTAATCCTGATATCGTCGACGACGACTTTGTAAGAAAGGTTGGATTAGTGCTCGTCGGAACAGTTTTAGCACCATTGAGTCCAGTAATTGTGCCAAAAAACTATTATGCCTTTGTAGAATATGTTGAGCGAATGGAGAATTTGAACTTGATCGAATTCACTCTACGACATGTTCTGGAAAGCATTAAGTGTGTGATGTCTAATAAATGCATGAGGCAATGGCCCAAAGGAAACTTGGCCATGTTGCAGGTACAGTTCAAATTTGAACTATATATACATCAGTTCATTATATATATAGCTACATGTCTAACAATTTAGAATGCCTTCTATGCAGTATCTATACTGGGAAAAGGTGACACCAACAAAAATAGATTCAGCGCCGATTCCATACAATTCTTTGAGACCATTAATGTTAAATTGGACCGAGCCAGTTGCTGCGCAGAGAGACTTCTATGATGGCAAGGATGGTCGTGGTAAAGGAAAAGTAAGTGCGACATATTGATGATTATTTACAGATTTGTCATTATCTGCACTATTTAATTCTTATTGTTCATATCATGAAGATTGAATACAATATTACCGAGGACTATAGGAAAAGGATTAAAAATAATCCAGCAATGGCCTCAAAGAAAAAAGGTGGTACGGGAAAGGTCGGGTCAAGTTCAAACTCCAATGCAAAGAAGTCAAAGGCTTAAATTGACATGGTTGACCTAGCTAACCGTCTCTTGGAACCAGTCTGTAGTCATTTAGACCGTCTTGTAGATAAAAAGATGGAGAACGTTGCAGACATGTGTGCTGAGGTGAGACACACTATATTTTTTGTCTGCATGATTTCATGGCTTGTGCTTTCCTTTCAACATAAAATGATTCATTTTTTGGTCGTGTAGAGAATCCTTCTGATGTTGAACTCCAAGGGTGTTAGCTACGCACCAGCTAAAGCGAACATGTCTGACCCTTTAGAAGAAAATAATGGAGAAATGGCATCTACTCTAACCAAAAACCGTTACAAGGTGAAAGATTTTATGGACAAGTCAGATTCTGAGAGCACCAATGACGATTCCTCCAATGTGCCTATAGAAGATGATGATCATGTTGATCAGGAGGAAAACTACATCACACCTCTAAAGGAACTGAAGGAACACCAGAGGATCCTATCATAGTACCTGACGGAAAGGATCCAAGTCCTGCTGAGATACCTCTCGATAAATTTATCTCTTCCATGAAAAAGAAGCTAAGTAAGAAAATTCCTCGGTCAACAAAGGCTACATCTGTAGGTGTGAAAAGGAAGAAGATACATGAAATTTCGGTTCAGCGTCAAACTCTTAGAACTAAAGAAGATGGTGATCATGATGATCATGAAGAAATCTACATCACACCTCTGAGGGAAAAAGAAATGAAGGGTAGTTGGCCACCCATAGCGGGTTTTACACCAGAGGATCCTATCATATTACCTGATGACCGAAAGGTTCCAAGTCCTAAGCCATCATTGGAGATACCGTTTGATGAATATATCTCTTCCATGCAAAATAGTAAAAGTAGAAAAAAACCTGGGTCAACGAAGGCTAAAACATCTGATGATGTTGGGAAGACGAAGAAGAAGCTACAAGGAATGTCGGTTCAACGTCAAACTCGTATCACTAAAAAAGGTAGTGTAAGTTTTTCATGGAGGGTGTGACGAGAGAGGGTGCGACATATATTCTTTATTAGTGTTGCACATACTAACAATAAAATATGTTGCAGGGCTTATTTATCCAAAAAAAGTCCCTGATGATTCAAGTGCCTTGACAGAGGAAATCATACTAGCGGCTTGTACTTATGTTCGGACAAACTACAACTCAGAGGAACATCGAAACAATGATGCATTCTTAGATGGTAATGAGCAGGAGGTGACTATATCGCAGCTTCATAAGATCCTTAACCATGACTGGCTATGCACTAATGTAAGTTGAAGAACCGCATCAATCTATTAATATGCTAGTTCAGTTGTACAAACAAAGAACCATCAGTTAAATTTTTCATTATTATTTTTCAGACACTCAACACATACATTGTTGATTTGAGGACCCGAGTTGGTGTTGACCGATACATCGCCCCAGCTTGGAGGGCGCAATTCCTAGTAGAAAATGCTACAAACGGAGCAAAGGTGGAATATTCACCCTACAACGATGACTACAAAATTGAAAGGAGAGCAAGTGTTTCACGAGCTACCAATGAATACTTCTTTCGGCCAAAGGTAAGAACTGTTGCTATTCCTGAATGCACTATCTGAAACAGATACTATATTATTCTAACATTGGATTTTATTTTTTTATACCTGATGTAGGTCTATTTCGTGATCAACATAGGCTATAAACATTGGGTTACCGTTGTCATGAATAGTCCCAAGCAGCAATTCCAAATTCTCAACTCGTTAAAATCCGTTAGAACGACCAAAATAAGTGTGGAAACACTGGTATGGTTTTATTAAAATATGTGTTTTATATGACGACTTAATTTTTATGCGCTATGTTTCCCTAAATCTTGAATTTTTCAGAGAGCTGAACTCGCGAAGGATATTGCACTAGCAAACAGTGCAATAACTGGTGAGAAATTTTTTGATGTATCAAAGTGGCATGTTGTAGATATTGCTGGCTCACCACGGCAGAGTGATGGGTATGTACATGCATGATATAGCAAACCTCATTCATTATATCATCATCAGTTGTTTATTTATTACTTGTGTATCAGGAACTCTTGTGGATTGTTCGCCTTACTTTGCATGGAAAGTTGGAACGAAGATGAATTTACTCGACCTATTTCCCAGGTTTGTACAGTCTTGTGACACGAGTACCTTCTGTGGTGGTTGCTTTCCGTTATGGAAGTAACGGAAATCGACACCCTAGTGAGGGTTTCGGTGTAAATATATGTCAACAGTTCTCTTATTAACCCGTGTAATATTATTGTAGGACATTGTTAACGCATCCAGGACTGAAATTGTTGCCAGAATCGTGATGTGAGCTCAAAACAGACTTCTGAAGGTGAAAGCTAGAGTTATGGAGATCGCCGAATTTGTTTCTGGGAATGAAATTGTTGGATGACTATTAGAGAGACATGTGTATGACTAGCATGGTTGAGTTTTAGTCCCGTCGGAGGTTTCCCAGTCTTGCATAAATATTTGTTGTGAACTATATTTACTTTTTCATGTTGCCAGTGTACAATTTTGTGTTCATTGAATTGTGAAAACAACAGTTGATGTTGTTATAGACGGTGCAGAAGATCCGAGCGAATCCACACCAGACTTCGTGGTGCACCCTCGCGCGATCTCTCGGGATCGACGGTGCCAGAAGAACGTTCTTCTTGCCTGGAGCTTTTCCACACATATACCGAGGAAATAATATTTTATATATTGAGACATTACACAGATGATCATGTAGTATATTACATAGATCATTTGCTTACTCATATTTTGTAAACTGGTTCATTAGATAGACCATGCAGTACATAGACAAATTTTGCCAAACTGGTTCATCACAGATGATGATATGCAGCATTACGGTTTGCTTGACATAAAAAAATAAGCAAAGTACTGAACAAAAAACCAAACTGATAACCTTGACAGCAGAAACCAAACAAACTGGTTGCTTGACATCATGTTGTTAGAGCTGTTCGATGCCATGGATCGGCCAGGCGGGGTGAGCAGCGGCGTTAGGCTGCTAGGGTTTATAGAGCGAGAAGTGAGGTCGATTTGGCATACTTTGAAAGTGAATTTTTAAAGGCCCAAAATAATTTTATTCTTAATGGCCCAAAACCGCTCGATCGGCCCAGCCCCCGCGCTCAACTCGTTTGACCAACCCCACCTCCTGCGGAGCCGCCCGGTCGATATAAGGGCAAGGCCATGTGGATCTCATGTTTTCCATCTCTGGCGGCGGTTCATCTTGGAGGCTACGTCGATTGTAGCGGTGCGACCGGCTCGTCGGAAACGAAGGTAACGTCGTGTACAGTATTTAGACTGTGGTTAGGGTTTAGCGGATGCTATGAAGGGATGACCGCAGTGTGTTTGTTTATATTCTTGCGCTTTGTGTGTTTGTTTCAGTTAATTAATTCATGTATCCCACTGAGATTTTGAATGTGCAATTTCGCTTCGGAGGCAATTTGGTCCGTGTTGGTCCTAATTTGGACTATGTTGGAGGCTCTAATGCAGTTTTAAAGATTGAGAGAGACAAGCTTTCCCTGCTGGAAGTGAAAAGGTTTGCCAAGGATCATTTGCTGCTTAAGGAGTCTATGAAGTTTTATTTTCTTCTTCCTGGAGAAGGTCTTTTCAATGGGATAGTGCCGATTAATGATGATAGTGGGTGTTTATACATGGCTGATTACACATGTTGGTGAAGTTGCTAATGTGTACATTGAGTACCAGGAGGATCAAGACATTAGAAGTGGTGGTGATTATAAGAAAATAGTCTGGGAATTGAGTGATGATGACTATGATCCTGATTGTGTGATCATTCAATCTCCAGCGGCTATAACAAGTCGAGCTCAAGCACCTCAAGCTGCTAGAGAGAGTAAAGCTGAAGATTCACCAGCATGTAGTAATAAACCACCTTGTCCAGCAGGAAGTCTATCTACAAGATCTAGAACTTCTAGGAAAATATCTGAAGCTGGCTCCTTTGTGGCGTCACCTCTTCCAGGAACATCTGGAGGCACGTGGAGAGGAACTCGAGTGCCAACTGCAAGAAAGGGTAGAAAAAGGGCAGCATCTTCATCTGGAGTCTTCTCTTATTTCACTTGTAGTGGTAACTACTAAAACTTCTTAATGTAATGTTGGAGTGTCAGCTACTCTTATTCAGTAAAGATTACATTGACATGCCTGAAGTACTCTGAAGATGTTCAGTTAAGCTTGTCTGTCAGCTAGATTCAGTTACTGTAGCGCATCCGACAACGGTCAGTTAGTTTCAGGTAACACTTTGAATAACGACGTGGTTTGATTGCCTTTGATCTCGCACGTCTAGATAAGGTTTAGACTTGTTCTTTGCTTGTTTGTTACTAGATTACTAGCACCTAGAGCGGATCGTGGGATGTCACGTTCGGTAATGGCTCAAGTGGCTAGTTTTTCGGTCTGTTTAGGGGCCACTGTAATGAACTCCCTATATAAGTGAAATACAACAGAAAAGCTGCAGGTAGTTGCACGCAACACCAAATTACTTGAGTGTTCTTCCTTTGTTCTTGCGAGTGCGAGAGACACAAAGTTAGGTTTGCAAAATCAATGCCTATTACATTCACGTTTTCTTTTGAGCACCCGGTTCAGTGATAGTCGGCTTTTCATGTGTCATCTTGAACCTGTTCCGCACTGCAACCAAGAGAGACAGAACAATCTGCATCAAATGAAAGTACTCATCTATCGTCGCAACAATATGCATCAAATGAAAGCACATTCGAACAGAATTTGAACTACGAACCATAATTTGGACACAATTTAAACTAGGAACCATAGTTTCAACTCAAATTTAAAGTACGAACAACATTTTTGAACCATATTCAACTACTAGAGACTACGATACTACTCTAATCGTCCCAGTCGAAGGAGTCGAAGGAGGAGGAGGAGGAGCTCTTGTTCCTGTCGTAGGAGGAGGAGGTCAACTCGATCACGTTCACCGTCGACGGTCCAGCCTCATCGTCGACCTTGTTCTTCTTCTTCTTCTCCTGTTCGCGCTTTCAGAAGAACTCCTGCTCGTACTGCACGTACTCGGGATGCTCCCGTGCCAACCGAGCCATCGACTCTTCGTCGGTCTTCACCACCCTCGTCGGCTCCTCCTTCTTCTTCACCAAGCGGGTCTTCACCTTCGACTGCATCGGAGGCGCGACGAAGATAGCTTCCTGCAGGCAAGTGATGCTCGGATCGTTGAGCTGCTCCCGTGGAACGCCGAGACGCCACCCGGCGACGTCGCGCGCCCGAGACGCCATATCCGCGATGTCGTAGGTGCCAAGGTAGTAGCGCATGCTCTCGTGCTGCAGCTCGGCGCTCCAGCCGCCGCTCGGCCTCACCCGAACGCCCTTGAAGCCGGAGGCGGCCTTCGTATTCTTCGGCGGCATGGGGGCGCGTACGGTCGGGGCGGAGCGAGCCCGTGCGGAGGTCGGGGAGGTCGGGAAGGGTCGGGGCGGAGCTCGTGGATTGGGGGTGAACGAGCCCAGGCGGCGATTTAGGGCGGCAGCTGGTGCGGTTGGGGGCGGAGGGGCGATTGGGGGATGCGGCGTTGTCGGGGAGGGCCGGATGGGCGGCGGCGGATTTGCTCGCAGCAGCTGTGGCGCGATCTAGGGTTGTTGGCGGCGGAGAACGAGCCCGGGCGGCGATTTAGGGCGGCGGCTGGTTTCGGTGAGGGGCGGAGGGGCGATTGGGATAGGCGGCGTGGTCGGGGAGGGCCGGATGCGCGGCGGCGGCGGATTTGCTCACGGGAGCGGCGGCGGCGGGAGGCGCGAGGAAAATCCGATTTCAGGATGGCAGTAGGGAGCAAGCACGTTGAAAAGGGAAGGATGCTAAACTAGGGCAGCTGTTCGAGATGCTCTAAGTTAGACCTAAGGTTCGACAATATATTATAAATTCTATAAATTTCAAAAACATATAAACCTTCATAAGACATCTAGCTTTGTGTCATAGATCATTTGTACAAAATTATAGATGATGTGGAGGAGGTCGAAAAAATCACCTTGCTAGAAAAACCGGCTTAAGTTAGACATCGCTAAGCATGTCATTTTTTCGACCATCTCCAAAACACCCCAAATTTTGTGTGTGTGCTTCCATTTAGTTAATATAGAGTATTGTCATAAAAAAAAGAAAAAAAATAGTTTCATATTGGGCTAAACTAGTTATAGACCGGTATTTTTGACCTGAGGTTCTACAATATATTAGAAATTCTGTAAATTAGAAAAACATGTAAAACCTTCACAAGACATCTAGCTTTGTGTCATAGATCTTGTGTAAAAAAGTATAGGTGATTTGGAGGAGGTAGAGAATATCACCTTCCTTGATAGAAAAACTGGCTTAAGTTAGACCAGACGGTCTATCACTAAGCATGTGATTTTTTCGACCATCTTCAAATCACCCCAAATTATGCGTGTGTGCTTCCATTTAGTCAATATAGAGTATAGTGAAATAAAATATTAAAAAAGAGTTTCATATTGGGGTAAAATAGGTATAGAACAGTATTATGGGACCTGAGATTTGACAATATATTATAAATTATATAAAATTCAAACAAATGTCAAATCTTCACAAGACATCTTGGTTTGTTCCATATATCATGTGTAAAAAATTAAAGATGATTTGGAGGAGATCGAAAAAATCAGCTTACTAGAAAAACTGGCTAAAGTGAGACCAGACGGTATGTCGCTAAGCATGTGATTTTTTCGACCATCTCCAAATCAACCCAAATTTTGTGTGAGTGCTTCAGTTTAGTTAATATAGAGTATTACAATAAAAAAATCCAAATAAGGAGTTTCATATTGTGGAAATTTAGGTATAGACCTGTATTTTGGACCTCAGGTTCGGCAATATATTATAAATTCTATAAATTTTGAAAAAATGTAAAACCTTCACAAGAGATCTAGGATTTTGTCATAGATCATGTGTAAAAAATTATAGATGATTTGGAGGAGGTCAACAAAATCACCATGCTAGAATAACTGGCTTAAGTTACACCAGACGGTCTGTCGCTAAGCATGTAATTTTTTCGACCATCTCCAAATCAACCCAAATTTTATGTGTGTGCTTCCGTTTAGTAAATATAGAGTATTGTGAAACAAAATAAAAAAAAGAGTTTCATATTGGGGTAAACTAGGTATAGACCGATATTTTTGCACGAGGTTCGATAATATATTATAAATTAGATAAAATCCAAAAATATGTAAAATCTTCACAAGACATCTAGAGACCATGTGTAAAAAATTAGAGATGATTTGGAGGAGGTCGAAAAAATCACCTTGCTAGAAAAATTGGCTAGAGTGAGACTAGACGGTCTGTCGCTAAGCATGTGATTTTTTCGACCATCTCCAAATCAACCCAAATTTTGTGTGAGTGCTTCAATTTAGTTAATAAAAAATCCAAATAAGGAGTTTCATATTGTGGAAAACTAGGTATAGACAGATATTTTGGACCTCAGGTTCAACAATATATTATAAATTCTATAAATTTCGAAAACATGTAAAACTTTCACAAGACATCTAGGTTTGTGTCATAGATCATGTGAAAAAATTATAGATGATTTGGAGGAGGTCGAAAAAATCACCTTGCTAGAATAACTGGCTTAAGTTAGACCAGACGGTCTGTCGCTAAGCATGTGATTTTTTCGACCATCTCCAAATCAACCCAAATTTTGTGTGTGTGCCTCCGTTTAGTCAATATAGAGTATTGTGAAACAAAATAAAAAAAAGAGTTTCATATTGGGGTAAACTAGGTATAGACCGATATTTTTTACCCGAGGTTCGACAATATATTATAAATTAGATAAAATCAAAAAAATTAAATCTTCACAAGAAATCTAGGTTTGTGTCATAGATCATGTGTAAAAAATTAGTGATTATTTGGAGGAGGTAGAAAAAATCAGCTTGATAGAAAAACTGGCTAAAGTGAGACCAAACGGTCTGTCGCTAAGCATGTGATTTTTTCGACCATCTCAAAATCACCCCAAATTTTATGTGAGTGCTTCAATTTAGTTAATAGAGAGTATTGCAATAAAAAATCCAAATAAGGAGTTTCATATTGGGGTAGAAAGGTATAGAACGGTATTCTGGGACAAATTTTCTTCATACAATTTTCTTGTTTTAAATTTGGACTTATTTTATTGTGGATACAGAGAACAATTCGATTACTAGAAATCAGAAACAACATATAAAAAATACGACTTGATCCAAATTAATTTACATCCAAACACAACCTAGCTCCTCACACATATATAATACTTCAAAATTTAATTACATGCAACATAAACACTTGTTGTGCTAACATAGTACTTCGAACACAAACACATAAGTATACGATTGCAAAAGAAATATGACAATAGTAGGCTTCACACACATATATATGATATGAACATAAACATAGTAGATTTACAAAATCCCACACCCACAAGCATCACATGCCTGGCAACATAGCCAAAACTAGCAGGTTCCCGTCATCCCGTGAGACTAGAAATTAGCTAAGTATTATCCCAACTCTACTTACATAGACCAGAAGAAACACGGGGGGCAGCAAAAACCAACTTATTTCAACACCCAAGGCCAAAATGCAGATAGAAGTGAGGGTTATCTGAACCACCTCCAGGATTTTACACAGGAGCATAGATATAAATATATATATAGTAAGATATCAGAATATAGGAAGTCCTAGTTCTAGCCAGTCTTCCTTTTCTTGGCGCTGTTGGAAGATTCTCCCACCTCGGAGTTACTTGGATGACTTGTCCTGCTGGATCGTGGGAGGCACAATGCCACATTATTCAGGTGAACCTGTCCCTGGTTCACTAAGCTGATCCTGCGATAGAGTTCGTAGGTGACATATCCATCCAAGATAGCATAGTCCAGGTTTTTCTTTGAAAGTGGCTTCCATGCCCAGAATTCATGCCCTTCGCGCTTAATCATGTCATGCTTGAAACTATTCTTCATCTCCAAGTAGTCCTTGTGGATGAGTTTCCCAGCCAAAGCTGCCATTCCAGCCTTGCCGTATGGACTAGCCTTAATTTTGTAGATGTCCTGGATGTGGATGTGGTACTGGATAGGAAAGTGCAGCCACACCTTATCAAGCAATCGTCTGTCCCCTCGTATGTCCACCCCAACGAAAGTAATTTGTTTGTTCCGGATAAAATCGATAAGGCTGAGTGGATAACCGGGTTTACACCTACATATATTTCATAACGAAAAAATGTAGTTAACAGGGATTAGGAACATGTTTATATTATATATATTCATTGTAATGAACATTTTAGTACTTGAACAACTAATTAATAATACGCACATTGGTAAGCACTAAATGTTGGGGACCTACTGTCCATTTGCAGTTTGCAGAAAGATCAATTTGTTATGCAAAATGTTGGGTCACTACTATACATTGCTAAGCGCTAAATGTTGGGGATCTAATACATAGGAAGAACTTTGACCACACAAGAAATTTTGTAGATAAATCTTGCATGTAAAATACCGCTGTTCTAGTTGATGCCAAAAATAAATAAATAAATAAAACTATTGGTACTCTCAACAACAAAGGTACTGTGACTACTAGCAATTATTTTTTGCGGGAAATTACCTGATCTTGTGGAAGACTAGTACATGCTCCCTCATGGCGATCTGCATCACCGCCACCTTATTCTTTGTGGCGTCGTACTCGATATCAAGGCCGACGAACTTGATCTCCTCCTCCGCGAGCCAATGCTCGTACTTCTTGAGGATTAGATCTATGGTTGCGGTCTCGTTTGTGTGCACCGCCTCGACCGATATACCGTCGTGAGTACTCACATAGGAGGTCTCCGTCGTATCCTTGCCGTCGTCGATGCCTTTCCAACCTTCGGGAGCACCGCCCGCGCTCGAGTTGCTTGCCATGGCGTAGAAGAAGCGAGGAGGTGGAGGAGGCGAGAGGATGTGGCTGAGACTAATTGTGGAGAGGCAAGGAGGTGGTGGAGGCGAGAGGAGTCGCGGCTGTCGGCGGAGAGAAGTTTCGTGGTGGGGTTTTTTGATAGTGGTGCAGAGGCGAGAGAATAGTGGAGAGTGTAGACTACTAGGCGAAGGAGGCGAGAAGACAACGCACCCGTTCCTCTCATTTTTCGTATTGCCGTTGTTACTTACTGTTTCCTTCTGCCGCGTTCCCACAGTAAGTGGGTGCCCCTGACCTTGCCCCTCCCAGCCAAAGTGGTCCCATAGGTTAGTGGGGACGAAAGAGTCTAGGAAGCGCGACTATAGTAAATGAACAATTCATCATTTTTTTACTGTGCGGCGGCTCCTCCCCTTCGTCTATGTGGGTGCTCCTGCCATTCAGTCCCTGACATGCGGGGTTCACCGTACCTTGGACCCAGCTGTCATATACCAAAGCAAGGAACTGCGTTGGTAGCTACGTCACTGGAGTTTTTATGCGCCCACTCCCTGTATCTCCAGTCTCCACTCTCTCCCTGAACATGCACACACCTGATCGTACTTTCTACTTTGAAATAGTACATGTTCGTGCTTGCACTTGGTACTATAAAGAGCAACAGTTGAGTACACTTGGTACTATAAATAGAGACTGTTGCTGTATTTTTTTTTTGAAATTGACTGTTGTTGTACTAGACACACTTGAACATGCACACATGCTAACTATCAAATTGGTACATTCAAACTATCCGAATTTACATGTAGGTACATCTATACTACATGACATGAATTTATTTCTGACTACAACCAAAAAAAATCTATAGTACATGAAATAACCTAATTTTAGGGCCTTGTTATTTATTTCGCACCAGGGTCCCGAATTTTCTGGAGATGGCCGTAACCTAGGAATAACAATTTAGTTAGTGTTCGAGCAAAAAAAATTGTTTGGTTCGCGACATTGTTTCTCTATACGCGGAGAAACCTGTTGTCCACTGGGTTATCTTCTGAACAGCGACGACATCATCATTGTCTGTGGCGTCGGAAGACGTGGTGACGACTGCATGCATGGATGGCGTGTCAACTAGGTACTAATGTGATAATTTGGTGGAATTAATACGGGTAGGTCTGGCTTATCGACCTGCGGGGGATGATGTGACAACACGTACGCACGGCCCACCCTACAGTTTGCCATTAAAAATACGGATGTGCAGAGTCATTGGGCGTATTTCATTGTTTTCGTGTCAAAATATACGGAGGTGCAGACAGACGGAAGGTTCACATTTATATCTCTTCTTTTCGTAAAAAAAGCCTATCCTATTTCCCCTTCTCTTCTAGAGTTCGTCTCCGTCTCATCTTTCTTATCCACTGTATTTAACTCGCCACGACCGTCTCCTCCGTGTGGCGTCTGCTAGATCTCATCTACTTTGCTGTACATTCCACTCATCTCTTTACACGCGTCGTAGCCATGGTGGATTCGAAGTACTTCTCTAGTACTATCCCAATCCCCGTTCACGGCGGCAAGTTCATCCAGGCGGTGTACACCAACGACCCGGCGGAGGTACATCGCATAATCGACATGTTCCAGCAATGGCTGGTAGAAGAGGATGTGAAGTTCGTGGGCCTGGATATGGAGTACTCACAGGACCATCAGAAGCTAGCAGTGATGCAGATAACCATGCGGGACCATGTTCTTCTCTTCCATTTCTCCAGGTTCGGTTCGGTGTTTTTGTTTTTGATTGGATGTTACTGCACACCTCGTTCGATTACTTAGACTTACACCTATATATTCGGGCAGTGGATAGATCGGTAAAAATAATACTAATTGGATTTCCATCCTGGGTTTATATTTGCATTGAATTTGCATCCCGGATTTAGATTTGTAATTTTCCCTTGTTTTATCGCAGTTGTGACACTTGGCAGTCTTCATGTCTGGTGGATTTTCTTCGCTACAGCAAAGTTGTATTTGCTAGCGTTGACACCACGAACGATGAGAGAGTGCTGATGAACTCCTTGAAGATTGCAATTCCCCAGCATTTCTATGTGGATCTCCATAAGCTGTTCATGTTCGTGATCCCCGGTAGCACGAAGCCTGGCATGCAGGCACTGGCATCAAAACTCATTGATCCCTGGTATAAAACTATGAAGAGTAAGGTGGATTCGAAAATTCACAATTGTTGGGAGGAGAACCCACTGGACATGGTTAACATCAACTATGCAGCGATCGATGGGTACGTTTCATATGAGTTGTACCGCAAGTACCTGCTCATCCAGCGCGAGAGTAGGGTTAGGTAGTCAGGTTGCTGGTACTGATTAGTTCGTGAAATTGTGAAAGGGTACTGTGTTGGTTTATGTTTTGGTGGACAATGTTAGACTGAAGAAGTATGTTCGGATGCTGTCGTACCAGCCGTATTTAGTACAATGTTAGACTGAAGAAGTATGTATGGACTACTTTTTTGATTTGCACGTGTAATATCGTACATGAACACACTGGCGGAGCTTCACCGGAAATTCTAGGCGGACCAAGATTCAACAGAGCAAGATTTTCCTTTAAATTTGGACTGTAAAATGGCCGGCCCAACAGCTAATAAGAAGAACTCGCCCAAACCTGGGAGGGCCACGGCCCATGTCGGCCTTCACGAAGCTCCGCCACTGATCAACACATGTTTTAACTATAATGCAATAAGGTTTTAACAGAGCAGAAGTAAGCAAATCTGCATATATTTCCCAGCAAATCTATCAAACAAGGAAGGATTGATGAGTGGCGGAGATAAGCAAAAAAAGTTGGTCGCGCAAACAGTCCTAAAGATAGTAAAAATAGGCTCTTATTGGGCCTAAATAGAAGGTTGCTAGCTCCCGGTCTATCGGCTGTTCTGCAAATATTGGCTGCTAGTACCTAGTTTGATGCTTCTTCCTGCGCATGCCTGTGTAAGAATAAATATACATTATATATGTATGACTACGAAAGATATAATAAAGTAAAATTGAAAAGAAACAAATCGGAACACTTACTGCTGGTGATGTATGCAAATTCTGTTTCGTCATGTATGTCCTCAACTTCCGCAAGCGCCGCACTTAAATCTGTATTCAGGTTGCTCGTTGTAGGACAGAGGCCTATCATGTTTCGTCACGCGGGGTCCATCTCCTGTTTCCATTCTTCTTTTCTTACGCTTACCTTTGTCTTTTTTCTCTTTGCTTTGGTTGAAACTTTAATTGGATCTTTGACATCAGTTGGATTTATTGAACTGAATTGTGTGTCATCATCGATGACTCTTCTCTGATCGTCAGGTCTGTTGGCATGACTCTTTGTTATTACTTTCGAGAAACATTCCATGATCATATCAAAAGACTCTTGATCATGGCATCCTGCATAGTAAGCTTCATTCCCCATAGAACTCATCTGGCCAAACCTTATCCGCGGCCCTGCCCCGGCCCTGCCCCATCTGAACATATCGCTCCCGCGATTAGCAGGCAAGCCAAACCTTGCTTTCTTTGAGAAGCGGTGCAGAACACAACACTGTGGTACATCAGAAATTTTCAGCTGGTAAAGAACATACAAGACATGCTTGCAAGGGATTCCCTTCCGTGTCATCCTATCGCAGCTGCAAGTTATTGTTTTTTCCGAGTCTTTCGGTATATATTCCACGGTAAACTGGATTTTACCGTTGTTTTTCCATGCCACAATAAATTGTACACTGTCAAAACCCACGCGTGTCTCAATAACGTCTAGGCCGCCTATCTTCTTCAGCTCTTCTTGCACCATATAGAAGTTGCTGCGGTGAAGACATGTGAAGCAGCCACCTCAATATCCTTGAACCTAGTTACCGCTACTGGTATAGTCTGTGAATCAACGCAGTCAACATTCGCCTCCTTTGTGCGGAGACGTACTATTGCGTTCTCGTAGTGCAAAACCAGTTCCACTAGGCTCATGCCAGAATCAAGGTGAAGGTGAAGGCATGAGTTCAAGCTTTCACTCCTTTGGTTACTTTTCATACCAAGCGAAAATCCTCCTGACAGATATGCGGCAACCCACAATCTCTTCTTTGCGTACATCCTCTTCAGCCATTCTTTCGTTCTGTCTGTCTGCCATGTCCTAATGAAAGCGTTCCATCTCTCCTCAAAGACGGCTTCTGAAGTTGTGTAGTACAAAAGTGACCGAAACTCATTTAGGGACTTGAAAGTAAGGTGTTTCTTCATGTTATTTTCAATGTGACACGAACATACACGGTGCCACACACCAGTGAAGACTTTGCTAATTGCCTTGATCATCGCAGCATCCGAATCAGTGATTACACTCTTCGGCTTCTTCTGACACATTGCTCTCAGAAATGTTGTAAGCAGCCAGACGTAGGTACATATTTTCTCATTTGATACCATGACGCACGCGAAGAACGTAGTCTTACGGTGATTGTTCAGGCCTACGAAAGGAATGAATGGCATTGCATACCTGGTCATCTTGTATGTGTTGTCAAATACCACCACGTCACCGTAGTCTTCATAGTCCCGACGTGACTGAGAATCACACCAGAAAATGCTTTTCAGACGTCCC
Source organism: Poa annua (assembly GCA_026929855.1). NCBI lineage: Eukaryota > Viridiplantae > Streptophyta > Magnoliopsida > Poales > Poaceae > Poa > Poa annua. The sequence continues at coordinate 159,436,518 of CM049426.1, read as the reverse complement.
TCTTTATTCACCTGGTAATCGTAAAAAAATCAGGATCCTTGGCCTTTCTGCTAGCCAAAATACCGAGGGATGTGGCAGCATCACCTTCCTTAAGCATTTTCCTCTTCTCTCTAGAGCACATGTTGTAAAGATCCTTATCCACGAAGCCTAGATCTCTGTAGGTGGGAACATGGCTTCGCATGGTTTTCATAACCATGTGCTTCCTGACCCCAGATGATATCATTGATTTTTGGTAAGGCTTAATTTTTCTGTGAGACCAAAGAAAAGGAACTTCATCGGGTCTAGCTAGTATATGGTTGTGATCATCCACAAAGCTTTTGACAAACCAAACCTCACGTTTTTATCAAGATTGACGATGAGCTCCGCGCCGCAATTGCAACGAGATTCGTGTCTTAGCCTACGGCGGGAGCCGTCCATGGTCAGAAACTGAGGTTGTCTTTTTCCTTGCCTTGAACAGACTAATTTCCTCAACTGTATTTGGCGTGAAGGACCGTTTCCCCGCTTCAGCCTGTCTCTTCTAATGCTGAAACCATGCTCTTTTGCGTAGGCGTTGTAGAACACGAAAGCTGCCTCTTCGAAAACAAATGTCATCTCCTTTACTGCCCAATACATATCCCACTTATCTTCTTGATCCCCACTGCCCCCTACGGAGCCATAACTTTTCTCATGCTGTGCTGTCTCCTGTGATTCTTTCATTTCAGTGTTGTATTCCGAGGATGATAAGCTTGGATCATGCGATTCTTCCATGTCTTCAAACTGTATGCTTTCCATGTATGATTCCTCGAAATAATCTAGCTCAGTAGACAAGCTGGACAAGTTGGGTAAGTCTGATTCCGCTGCCTCATTCTCCTCGTTTTCATGGACGAATTACACCTACACAAAAGTTTAAGAAGGTAATAATACTTGTCATTCTTATGGTTCCCAAATAGTTTGCAAGATACTAAACATTAATGAAACTCACGGTAGCATTGCCTCTTCCGCTAGTATCAGACTCAGACATAACAGACTCGGACAGCGTGCGTTTCCTGAGTCGCCTATCTCCATGCTCGCTCCCCGAATCATAATCGCCAACGTATCCGTTATCATTGTCTGTCATCTGTTCGAATAAAGGACAACACCTTTATCAATCTTCAGTGACACACCTAAAATTCTTTGCACACCAAATTTATATCTAAATCAGGTAAAAGATTCCCCATGGATGGCTCAGGATACTATGATGCTACACTTAAGCTTCTTCTGGATTCCTAAACCCTAGACCTCCAAAATAAGAGAACTACCAAGCGTAAACGGATGTGGACCAAAGAGAGAACCTTCGCCTCCGATCGCGATGTGCTCGCCTGCGGATTTTCACTGCGCACTGCTGGTCTCGACCATCTGGATCGCGAAGTGGAGAGGGAAGGACTAGAACGGCAACGGCTGCGGCGGCGAGGGAAGATTCGAATGAGAATGGCGGTGGCGGCGACGGGAGACCTAATGGTTTTTTGCAATGGGAGTGGGGCAGTTATATCTTACAATAATAAAGGTGCGTGGGGTAGACGACGATGACCGAAAAAAATAATAGGGGGTGTTGCTTCGTACGTATACTGTATTCTACGTAGAAGTCTTTTGTGGGTATGGTTTATGCGGACAAATTAGTGGGATACGCCGAACCAAACGTGGCCAGCCAAACGTGGACATGGGCCTGTTGGGCCTGCCAGAGCCTCAGATCGTCCTCCGCAGTTTTTTCGGTGCCAGGGGGTTTGTTCCGAAGCACACCTCTCACGGAAGTCACCAACGGCTCGATCGAGCCACTGGGGTAGGTCAGGCTTGCCGTCACCTTCGGGAGCGAGGAAAACTACCGCACCGAGCACATCGACTTTGACGTCGTGCACATCGGCTTGCCGTACAACGTCATCCTAGGCTACCCCGCCCTCGCGAAATTCATGGCCGTCACGCATCATGCCTACAACATGGTCAAGATTCCCTGCAGCGCTGGCACAATTACATTCCGTGGACATGTCCTGGATGCTACGCACGCCGTCGAAACGGCCTACAAAGCGGCCGCCATGGAGTTCCCTGTTGACGAAGACATGGAGCCTCTCCAGAGACCCAAGAAGAAGAAGCAGCTGTTCTCCCAGGAGCCAGCCGCTACAAAGAAAGTGTCCCTAAGCTCCAGCAGCTCGGGGGCTGAAGGGTCGGGGGCTAGCTTCACCATTGGCGTTGCTCTGCCTCCCAAAAAGGAAAGCGCGCTCGTCGCCTTCCTCCGGGAAAATTCTGACATGTTCGCATGGACTCCGTCAGATATGTCCGGTGTACCGAGGGAGGTGATCGAGCACCATTTAGCCGTGTGTCCAAACACACGCCCTGTCAAGCAAAAAGCAAGAAAGCAAGCCCCCGAGAAGCAAGCATTCATCATCAAAAAGGTTGAGAAGCTAAAAGCGGTAAATGTCGTCCGCGAAGTCGCGCACCCCACTTGGCTCTCCAACGGCGTGGTCGTCCCAAAACCCGCGGGAGGAGGCCGCCTCTGCATCGACTACACTGATGCGAACAAGGCTTGCACCAAAGACCCTTATCCCATGCCAAGAATCGACCAGATCGCGGACTCCGCGACAGGCTGCGACCTCCTCTGCTTCCTCGATGCCTTCTCTGGTTATCACCAGATCAAAATGGCTAAGGAAGACGAGGAGAAGACGGCATTCCTCACCCCTTGCGGTGTGTATTACAATGTCTGCATGCCCTTCGGCCTGAAGAACGCTGGAGCCACTTTCCAGAGGCTCATGCGGATAGCGCTTGGCGAGCAAATGGGCAGAAATGCCGAGGCTTACGTCAATGACATTGTCGTCAAGTCTCGAGAGGGAGATACTCTCCTCAGGGACCTGGAAGAGACCTTCGCCAGCTTGCGCAAGGTGAACATCAAGCTCAACCCCGCCAAGTGCATCTTCGGAGTACCTTCAGGCAAATTGCTTAGTTTCCTCGTGTCCCACCGAGGCATAGAGGCAAACCCTGACAAAATCAAGGCCATAGAGGAAATGCAACCTCCACGCCGGCTCAAGGATATGCAACGTCTAGCAGGATGCATGGCCAGCTTGGGTAGATTCATCACCAAGTTTGGCGAGAGAGCTCTGCCATTCTTCAAGATCATGAAGAGAACAGGCACCTTCAAGTGGACGCCTGAAGCGGAAAAAGCCTTTGAGGACTTGAAAAGGTACCTGGCCAGCCCACCAGTCATGGTTGCCTTAAGGACAGGCGAGCACCTGAAGCTGTACCTATAATCCACCCCACAGACCGCTAGCGCCGTCCTGGCGGTAGAAAGAGAAGACCCAGTCCTCCACAAGAAGAGCGCAACCACTCCAAAGCCAAAGCCGCCTGACGAAGAGCTCGACAAAGGAGCAGGCCCCAAAAACCCACCGCCAGGCCCAAAGCCACAAGCGGAGCCTGCCCCAATTCAACCGCTACAGGACGATCTCACAAGGGAGCCTGAAGAGCCTCCACAGGCCAACCACCTTGAGGACCCTAAAGAGCCTCCACATGCCAACCCCCTTGAGGGCCCTGAAGAGACTCCTCAGGCAGAGTGCACCAAGACTAAACTGACAACCCTTGTCGAGCATCCAGTCTACTTCATCAGTACAGTACTGCGCGATGCTCGCGAGTGGTACACAATGCAGCAGAAGCTCCTCATCGCGCTCCTCATCGCCTCAAGAAAGCTGCGACACTACTTCCGGGGCACCCCATCACGGTGGTTACCTCATTCCCCCTGGAGCAAATCCTGCGCAACCCTAACGCCACAGATCGCGTCACGGGGTGGAACATAGACCTACAACCATTCAACTTGCGCTTTGATACCACAAGGGTAGTCAAAGGAAGAGCGTTGGCAGACTTCGTCGCCGAATGGACTGATCCAACCCCTGAAGAGCCTCTAGGAGAAGAACAAGAGCCCTCTGGAGGCAAAATGCCCAGCCACTAGACCATGAAGTTCGACAGAGCTTTCGCTTGTCGTCACGGCGGGGATGGCATGGTCTTGACCTCACCCAAGGGCGACAAGGTCTATTACGCGGTCCAGCAGTGCTTCAGAATCGACAAGATCTCCAACAATATTGTTGAGTACGATGGCCTGCTCGCCGGCCTACGTGCCGCAATCGCTTTGGGCATCAAGCACCTACTCATCAAGGGCGACTCCCAGCTGCGTGTCAACTTCTCCAACAAGGGCTACAAGCCTAAGGACGACCACATGGCCGCATACCTTGAAGAGTTCCGCAGGCTTGAGAAGCACTTCAGGGGAAGTGAGCTCATGCACATCCCAAGGAAGGAAAATCAAGAGGCCGATGACATCGCCAAACGCGCGTCAAGGATGCAAGCTCAGCTACCAGGTGTCTTTGAAGAAAGACTTTTCAAGGCATCCATAAAAAAGCCTCAAGAGGCCATGCCCGCAAGCACAGACGAAGCGCTCCCGCGACCACCTATAGTTGGGGCTCCCGATTGCGGGGCCCCTACAGGGTAACGTCTGTTGCTCACAGCGGCGCATCAAGAAACAGGTTGGATTGACGAGATCAAAGACTACCTCGCCAAAGGGATCCTTCCTGGGGAAGATGTTGAAGCGGAGCGAATCACCCGACAGGCAAAATCCTACCACATCCTCGAAGGAAATCTTTACTGCAAGCGCCCAAACGGCATCGCGCTCAAATGCGTCCCTCCTGAAGAAGACAAAATGCTGATCAAGGAAATCCACAGCGGGGAGTGCGCCCACCACTCGTTCGCCCGCACTGTCGCAGACAAAGTCTTCAGGAGCGGCTTCTACTGGCCTCAAGCACTTCAGGATGCAGTTGACATCGTTCAAGCATGTGAAGCTTGCCAATTCCACGCCAAGCAAATCCACCAACCTGCGCTGGGACTACAAACCATTCCGCTCTCCTGGCCGTTCGCGGTCTGGGGGCTGGACATCCTGGGACCATTCCCAACAGCGCAAGGGGGATATCGCTACCTCTTTGTGGCCATCGACAAGTTCACCAAGTGGCCCGAAGTGGAGACGACGCGCACAATTCCAGCAGGCGCGGCGGTGAAATTCATCAGAGGCCTGGTCTGCCGCTTCGGAGTGCCTAACCGCATCATCACCAACAATGGCTCGCAATTCACCAGTGGCATCTTTGGGGCTTACTGCGAAAAGATGGGCATCAAGCTCTGCTTCGGATCGGTCGCTCATCCACAGAGCAATGGACAGGCCGAGCGAGCAAACGCAGAAGTCCTCAAGGGCCTAAAGACCAGGACCTTCGACATCCTCAAGGGCCACGGCAAGGGCTGGATCAGCGAGCTTCCCTCGGTGCTCTGGTCCATCTGCACAACGCCACCAAAGCCTACAGGGGAAACACCGTTCGCTCTTGTCTATGGAGCTGAAGCAGACCTCCCCACAGAGATAAAGCATGGATCCCCACGGTTCCTTGCCTTTAACGAGGACGAGCAAGAGGATCTCCACAACGACGACCTGCTGCTTCTCGAGGAACTATGCCGCCATGCCGCCCTCCGGGCGGCAAAATACCAGGAGGACCTGCGACGCTAACATAGCCGCACCGTGCACTCACGCACATTGGAGGCAGGCGATCTCGTCCTCAGTCGAATCCTCTCCAAGGAAGGCCTCCACAAGCTGTCACCGATGTGGGAAGGCCCCTACAGGGTCACCCACATCGCCAGGCCTGGCGCGGCTCGCCTCGAAACTCAAGGTGGCATCCCCGTCAAGAATCCATGGAACATCATGCACCTACGCAAGTTCTACCCGTGATCATTGTCACGCCCGTGATCATTGTCACGTCAAGACATCTGGCAGAAGAGGCACCTTACGGCTCAACCTCCAAGCATTTTTTGTCTCCAGAAGGATAAAAAGCAAACGTGATCGTTGTCACGCCCGTGATCATTGTCATGTCAAGGCCTCTGGCGGAAGAAGCAGCTTACGGCTCAACCTCCAAGCATTTTTTGTCTCTAGATGTTAAAAGCTCAAGGATTAAACCTCCAAGCTCAAAAGGCTTCTCTCGAGGGTCAACCCTCCGAGCTCTCCATGTAACGAGCCACCTCAGGCCGTAGAGAGTCTCTGGCACTAATTGGTGGTCCCCATGCCTCGACATGGTCAAAACATTAACCTGGCAACTCCAAGCATAATGAGACAATTTTGTTCCTAAGTGAACTTAGCGCTACGGCGCCGCTGTGTAATATTTGGTGGTGAGTTTTATTTACGCATTACTTAATTGAAATTTGCGCTTATATCTCTCCACATGCGCACCTCACGAGCGGGGGCTAAGTACGGTGCCAGTGCCTCATATGACACACCAGCAGCACTGCAAAACCCAAGGATCCGAGCTCTGGCTAGAGGGCAAGCTCCCACAAACACGCCATCTCTACAAAGGACATTGGTACTTACTCTCCTCGCGAGGAACGCCTGATGGGACCTATAAGCGCGCACGAGTCCTCAGTACCGTGCACAAGCGTTTGGGTTTGCCACTCTAACATTTACAGGGAAGAAATGTCCCCACAAGCCTAAGGAGGCATCCGGGAAAAACCCCTAGAGAGGACCTCCTCGCCAGGCAAAAACCTCTACAGAGCAAAAGCCTCGATAAGCTAAGTCTCACACCCATGCCTCAATAGCCTTTTTTCCTCCGCAAGCGCATGTTTGCCCCTCAAGCGACTTCGCTTTCCCTTATACTTCATGGACTACTCGTACGTCTAGGGGGGGCACTTGAGCATCGCGACTCAGGGCTCTTACCTGTAACATCCCAACATTTTGGAATGTTCAAAAATCACAAAAATTTAAAACTTTTGTTTTGATAAAAATAAAATATTAAAATGCATAAGAAAACTAACTATAGAGACTTCAACCAATTTGAAAAAAAATCTAGTATTTCAAAAACCCTAACATATAATTTGACAAATGATTTATAAAGTACAAACCATTTTATTTTAAGTAAATAGTTTACTTATAAGTAATTGATTTCAACCACTTAGCCTTTGCTATAAATAAATTAAAATAACAATTACAAGGGTATGTTAAACTATTGAAAACATTCTCTAATTTCCAAAAGATTATTATTCATTTACCTGAGTTCAAAATCGAGTTTGGAAATTATAAGCCTATAGTTTATAACATTAAAACTTCATAAATTGAAATTAATGATTTACCCAAATAAACATTTCATTTGCATACATGAATTTCATTTATTTTCAAAGCATGAACTGATTAATATATTATATATAAGAAATGAATTAAATCTAAAAGATTTTCCAAAGTTGTTTATGAAGTTTCAAATGAAGTTTCTTAATATAAAATATAATGGTGCACAAAATAATTTTGAATTAAAAATGATTCCATTACTTTTTCTCTTTCCATTTCAAATAGTTGTAATATGATATTTAATAATCTACTAAAGCTAAAATTTATTTAATATTTGAAGATGAGCTTAAATAACTTAAATTCAAACATAATTGAATATGGGTATTTCATAGAATTTATTTTAGCCACAATTAAACTTAATTAAACCCTAGTTTTAAATTAAACATAAAGTGACAACTTTGCATTTAATCAATATTTCGAAATTCTTATTTCTGAAAAGTGTTCAAAACACTCCCACAACTGGTTTAACACAAAGATAATAATCTTACAAATTTTTAGAAATTTGTTTGACTTTATTTGGAGTTATAAATCAAATGTTATTAAGAAAGTAGAAAATCAGAAAAGGAAAAAGAAAATTTCCTGACAGGCGGGACCCACCTGTCAGGGGAGGTCGTCATCTTCCTCCAGCGAGAATCACGCACCGAAAATCAGCCGGCGATCTCCTTCCCTCTATTCGTGCGGTGATGATCGCCTTGTGCTCCCCTCTGTCCCCATTTAAAGCCCATCTCTGCCGCCTCCTTTCCCCCCCCCAAAAACCCTAGCCCAGCACGCCGACAGGCTCGTGTAATTGCTCGCCGGACTTCGGATTTCCGCCGTCGTTTTCATCGATTCCCCGGCGTGGTAAGCTACCTTCCTGCCCGAGACCGTGCCAGCTTATTCGCCATAGCCGCGCGCACCCTCTAACCTCCTCCACGCACCCCTTCCGCAGCTGTTTGTCGAGGAAGGAGGTGACCGGAGCTCGTCGACGTCCGAGCCACCTCGGCCGCTTCTCCACGCCTCCACCAGGACGCTCGAGTCGACGCTGAAGCCACCGTTCTCTTCGCCGTGAAGCGCCGCATCCGGGGAGGCAATCCACGCATCCAGGGGAGCCTCGCTGCGCCGCCGTCGTCCTCGCCGAGCGCCGCGCCGCCGCGCCCTCCATCTGCTCCGGCCACCCCGCGCCGCCCGGTATGACCCCCCCCCCCCCCCCCCCCCCCCCCGACCGTCCGTCCGATCTTGATCCATCGGCTCCGGTTTGATCACTTAAGTGAACCGGTATCGACGAATAGGAGCTTGCCACGTCGTTGCCTCGTCAGCGCCAGTCAGACCCACGTCAGCCGTCCAGTCAGCGCCGCTTGGATTTTAATTTTGTTAATTCAATTTAATTGGCATTTTTGCAGAAAAGCCCCTGACACTTAGATCTATCATAACTTTTTAACCACTTATCCAAATTCAAATATTTTTACATATTTGGAAAGCCATTGACATGTAGAATATTTTGGATCTGCCAAAATTCAAATTTGACTTAGTTTAAAATATTCAAATTTCAAATGGTGAATTTCAGTATTTCTGTCATAACCTTAAATCTGTAAATTCAAAAATTGCAAATAAAATTGTTTTAGAAACTTTATAAAATGTGTAATATGTTGCATCTGTTATAAAATAATTTTGAGAATTTGTTTGATGAGTAAATGGTTGTGTGTTTAATTTGAATAGTTTGACTATTTTTGACATAACTTTTAATACAAACATTATTTTTTATTTAATCCAATTGCTATACATTTAATTAAAAGCCCTCTGTCTATTAACCCCATTTATAAAATTTTGTTATAAATAATGATTGAATAATTTAAAATGAATTTAAAGATCATGAGACTTGATTTGATTTATTCTAGCACATTATAAAGTTTATTAATTTAAAATTTATTACTTTGCACCAAAGACATAAATAATTGTCCTAGTCTAGAGAAAGCTCAAATTTCTTTTTATTAATATAATACATAACTTTAATAAGTAAGTTTTAATTTAAAACCTTTTAAATGATTTTAATTCATTTACAAGTGTATATAAATGATATTGGTTAATTAGGTGTTACTAAAAATGTGAATTAAAACATTATGCCATTTCAAATAACTAGGTTGTATATTTTAATACTATGTACTTTTCAGTTGGGATTTAAAAATGTTAGATAGGCTAAATTAAGAAATTATTGAAGATGAATTTTTCTTAAATTTAAAATTCTGAAAACATAACCTTAGGTAAAAGAAATTAAATATGGATGGTTGTTGTAAAATCTTGTACCCTGCTTTTAAATTATGACTAAACCATCTTAGGATCTCTTCGTTTAAATACTATTTCATTTGGATCCTGTGATCTTTCAATCTTTTCAAATTGAAAATGTCCAATTTGACTTTTGACTATACCCTAAACGCAATCACATAAATTCTTTTTGCATATTGAATTATGTGACACCCTTGACCAAATCTACTTCTAAGCCTTATTGCGCTTGTATGTTTCAATTTGTTTTGTGTTTGTTGAATTGCTTGTTTATTGGATGCCCTTTTACTATATAGTTTGAAACGGGGAGCAACTTTTGACTTGGACAAGAGTGTGTGAGAAACGACAACTTTCTTCAGGCAAGTGACTTCATAAAACACCTACTATTTTATTCTATTGCATATCTAGTGTTTTCAAACAGTATTTGCAAAAGTAGTATGCATGATAGGTTTTGGGAGATTGTAGTATGCTATGCAAACTTTTAGGTTTCCCCTTAGAAATTCCAGATTAGACCCCTATTATAATTTTGTGGAAGTACCTGCTGCAAAAATGATTGTTTTATGGTTGATGTGATAAATGAAAATTTCCACTAAATTAATTTAACGCCTGGGTGGATTGGGTCGATCGAGGAGGTTTCAAGTTGAGTGGCTTCTCAGGGCCAAGTTTCATGGTTGTCTTCGCCCAGGATAGTTTCTACTTACTTGGGGCCATGATATGCGGTGTTAACCTGAGTTGCTCACTTGTGGTGGGCCACCCAGGGCTATGAGATTTAAGTTTACACTGAGTCTAGTTGCTTATCGTGCAACCATTGGTCAATATGGGCTCTGTCTTGATGGAGTAAGTTGATGTGGACCTGGGTCAAGAGATTGATGGTGGTAGAGTTGATAGGATGGTGGTAATCTCTTAGTATGATCATGGGAAAGCAACTTCTGAAAAGTCTCGTCTTGATCTTCTCCTTTTCCTTCTCACTAAAGGATTGTAGAGGATAGTTTGGGTTGATTAAGTCTAATGGTGAAAGTGCACACCCTCTCGAGAGTTAAAACCTAAGATCTTAGCCGTGTCCCCGGCATCGGACAATTTGAGTAACTACACAAGGCTGTGTTCTGAAAATCTCCTCATCCCAAATTTCTTAATAAAACTTTGTTGGGTGAACATGGGTAGGAGACATGGACTTGTCTCGAGATGTCTCTGAAGGAGAAGATAATGATTTAAGAAAATTGTTTATCAAAAGTAGGAGAAAAATTGCTTTGCGCAACAGCCTTGAGCTCCACCAGCCAAAATAAGCATATAGTTATAGCTTAATAGAACATTAGGAAATTAAAGTCACTTGCGACCACAATTCAATTGTGCTGACCCTTTATAGCTGGGCTGCAACTAAACCTTGCATAATATCCGAATGAGGAGTAAGGGGGTCGTCTTTGAGCTACAACCAACATGATTTGCCAGTGGCTTCATGGAGAAGATGTAGCTCCATGCTATCTTTAGTCTTGCGTTGAACTCTGAAATAAAGTGTGAACTATATATTCAGCTAGCATTTCCGCTATGCTAAGTTGTAAGGATATTTGTTTTTTGGATCATCTGTCTCGTTCTGTAATAAATTATGACATTGTACTGTGATATTACATCTTATTGGAGAATGCGAGACTTATGTGATCCAAGTCTTTGCACTAATCATATGTGCCATTGCTTTCGTAAGCAAGGGCACTACAGATGGTATCAGAGCACGAATGTTGCCTGTAGGTTCGGAACCCCTAGGATTGGACAGAAACCAAAAGTCAAACCTTTTTAAGTATTTTTCTATACAGTATATTTTTCTTGTTTTGTTCTTTTCCCTTTCGCTTTAATTCTAATACTCTTACCTTTTTTCAAAACTTTAGATGGGAGAATACAGTAAGACCGCGTATGCTGGTATTCTGTCGGATTTCATCTTTGGGAGGCAGCTGTCCAGGTTGACAAGTCAATTGAAGCTACCACCACCCTATTTCCGAGGAAGGAAGGAGGAGACCGACATACCCAATGTGATGCGCTGGGAAATCCGCACAATCATGACCCCAGACCCCACGATGCCAGACTTCGAGCCCGTGGACTATGTCACCTACTACCCAGAGTGGATTGAAGGAGTGAACGTAGCTATGGTGGACTTAATAGCTCGTCTGTGCTACAAGTATCGCAACAACCTACCACCGGATTCGCCCTTCCGTGCCTTTGGGAAGAGAGATGCACATGGCCACTCGATGGCTCACACTGGGAATCGCTTGGACCTACCCCTGATCTATAAAATGTTTGAAGACCTGGATTTTCTCGTCAACTGCTTGACCCGTGAGGTTCAACAAGCTCATGACATCGCGGATCACGCTCGGGCCGTCTTACACGCGAGACCCAAGAACTCCAGACTTCTGAAACCCTTATCGGCCACATGGAGGAACACATCCATGATCTACAGTTGCAGAACCTTGATAAGGATGAGCAGATTGCCGCACTTCAGGCACAGCTCAATCCACCTTCACCTCCACCACAGGTAACTGAAGAAGAAGGTGACCAAGACACTGGAGAAGTGGCTGCACCCGCAAATGTAAAAGAGGAAGAACAGGAGGAAGAAGACCCCGAAGAGGTGATTTTTGAGGAGTCAAGTGAGTAAAAAGACACACCTGAGGTGAACAACCACGCAACAAAGCGCAAGCGGGAGATCAAAGAGGAATAAGGGGAGCAAGTCAAGCAAACGTTAGAGAGACCACAATTTATCCTATCTTAGCTTATCATATCAGTTTAGTGTATTGACCTATCAAAATGTGATATGGCAGTACCAGCGTGTTTATTTTGGAACCTAAATCGTTTTTTTGGAGTTGAGAATTTAAAAACCTTGAGTTTTCAGGATTATTAATATCTAGCGATTTTGAACCTTGAGTTGTGCTATTGATTTGATTGCTTGATATGTTTGTTTGTATGGCCTGAAATTATTTAAGGGTGGTAGCCACCCAAAATAAAATTTATCCCTGCCGCATAAACCCGGAGATCCCAAACTACCCTTCTTTTATTTTCAAAAGATTATTATTCATTTACCTGAGTTCAAAATATAGTTTGGAAATTATAAGCCTATAGTTTATAACATTAAAACTTCATAAATTGAAATTAATGATTTACCCAAATAAACATTTCATTTATTTTCAAAGCATGAACTGATTAATATATTATATATAAGAAATGAATTAAATCTAAAAGATTTTCCAAAGTTGTTTATGAAGTTTCAAATGAAGTTTCTTAATATAAAATATAATGATGCACAAAATAATTTTGAATTAAAAATGATTCCATTACCTTTTCTCTTTCCATTTCAAATAGTTGTAATATGATATTTAATAATCTACTAAAGCTAAAATTTATTTAATATTTGAAGATGAGCTTAAATAACTTAAATTCAAACATAATTGAATATGGGTATTTCATCGAATTTATTTTAGCCACAATTAAAATTAATTAAACCCTAGTTTTAAATTAAACCTAAAGTGACAACTTTGCATTTAATCAAATTTTTTCGAAATTATTATTTTTGAAAAGTGTTCAAAACACTCCCACAACTGGTTTAACACAAAGATAATAATCTTACAAATTTTTAGAAATTTGTTTGACTTTATTTGTAGTTATAAATCAAATGTTATTAAGAAAATAGAAAATCAGAAAAGGAAAAAGAAAATTTCTTGACAGGCGGGACCCACCTGTCAGGGGAGGTCGTCATCTTCCTCCAGCGAGAATCACGCACCGAAAATCAGCCGGCGATCTCCTTCCCTCTATTCGTGCCGTGATGATCGCCTTGTGCTCCCCTCTGTCCCCATTTGAAGCCCATCTCCGCCGCCTCCTTTCCCCCCCCAAAAACCCTAGCCCAGCACGCCGACAGGCTCGTGTAATTGCTCGCCGGACTTCGGATTTCCGCCGTCGTTTTCATCGATTCCCCGGCGTGGTAAGCCACCTCCCTGCCCGAGACCGTGCCCAGCTTATTCACCATAGCCGCGCGCACCCTCTAACCTCCTCCACGCACCCCTTCCGCAGCCGTTTGTCGAGGAAGGAGGTGACCGGAGCTCGTCGACGTTCGAGCCACCTCGGCCGCTTCTCCACGCCTCCACCAGAACGGTCGAGTCGACGCTGAAGCCACCGTTCTCTTCGCCGTGAAGCGCCGCATCCGGGGAGGCAATCCACGCATCCAGGGGTGACTCGCCATGCCGCCGTCATCCTCGCCGAGCGCCGCGCCGCCGCGTCCTCCATCTGCTCCGGCCACCCCGCGCCGCCCGGTATGACCCCCCCCCCCCCCCGACCGTCCGATCTTGATCCATCGGCTCCGGTTTGATCACTTAAGTGAACCGGTATCGACGAATAGGAGCTTGCCACGTCGTTGCCTCGTCAGCGCCAGTCAGACCCACGTCAGCAGTCCAGTCAGCGCCGCTTGGATTTTAATTTTGTTAATTCAATTTAATTGGCATTTTTGCAGAAAAGCCCCTGACACTTAGATCTATCATAACTTTCTAACCACTTATCCAAATTCAAATATTTTTACATATTTGGAAAACCCTTGACTTGTAGAATATTTTGGATCTGCCAAAATTCAAATTTGACTTAGTTTAAAATATTCAAATTTCAAATGGTGAATTTAAGTATTTCTGTCACAACTTTAAATCTGTAAATTAAAAAATTGCAAATAAAATTGTTTTAGAAACTTTATAAAATGTGTAATATGTTGCATCTGTTATAAAATAATTTTGAGAATTTGTTTGATGATTAAATGGTTGTGTGTTTAATTTGAATAGTTTGACTATTTTTGACATAACTTTTAATACAAACATTATTTTTTGATTTAATCCAATTGCTATACATTTAATTAAAAGCCCTCTGTCTATTAACCCCATTTATAAAATTTTGTTATAAATAATGCTTGAATAATTTAAAATGAATTTAAAGATCATGAGACTTGATTTGATTTATTCTAGCACATTATAAAGTTTATTAATTTAAAAATTTATTACTTTGCACCAAAGACATAAATAATTGTCCTAGTCTAGAGAAAGCTCAAATTTCTGTTTATTAATATAATACATAACTTTAATAAGTAAGTTTTAATTTAAAACCTTTTAAATGATTTTAATTCATTTACAAGTGTATATAAATGATATTGGTTAATTAGGTGTTACTAAAAATGTGAATTAAAACATTATGACATTTCAAATAAGTAGGTTGTATATTTTAATACTATGAACTTTTCAGTTGGGATTTAAAAATGTTAGATATGATAAATTAAGAAATTCTTGAAGATGAATTTTCTTAAATTTAAAATTCTGAAAACATAACCTTAGGTAAAAGAAATTAAATATGGATGGTTGTTGTAAAATCTTGTACCCTGCTTTTAAATTATGATTAAACCATCTTAGGATCTCTTCGTTTAAATACTATTTCATTTGGATCCTGTGATCTTTCAATCTTTTCAAATTGAAAATGTCTAATTTGACTTTTGACTATACCCTAAACGCAATCACATAAATTCTTTTTGCATATTGAATTATGTGACACCCTTGACCAAATCCACTTCTAAGCCTTATTGCGCTTGTATGTTTCAATTTGTTTTGTGTTTGTTGAATTGCTTGTTTATTGGATGCCCTTTTACTATATAGTTTGAAACGGGGAGCAACTTTTGACTTGCACAGGAGTGTGTGAGAAACGACAACTTTCTTCAGGCAAGTGACTTCATAAAACACCTACTATTTTATTCTATTGCATATCTAGTGTTTTCAAACAGTATTTGCAAAAGTAGTATGCATGATAGGTTTTGGGAGATTGTAGTATGCTATGCAAACCTTTTAGGTTTCCCCTTAGAAATTCCAGATTAGACCCCTATTATAATTTTGTGGAAGTACCTGCTGCAAAAATGATTGTTTTATGGTTGATGTGATAAATGAAAATTTTCACTAAATTAATTTAACGCCTGGGTGGATTGGGTCGATCGAGGAGGTTTCAAGTTGAGTGGCTTCTCAGGGCCAAGTTTCATGGTTGTCTTCGCCCAGGATAGTTTCTACTTACTTGGGGCCATGATATGCGGTGTTAACCTGAGTTGCTTACTTGTGGTAGGCCACCCAGGGCTATGAGATTTAAGTTTACACTGAGTTTAGTTGCTTATCGTGCAACCATTGGTCAATATGGTCTCTGTCTTGATGGAGTAAGTTGATGTGGACCTGGGTCAAGAGACTGATGGTGGTAGAGTTGATAGGATGGTGGTAATCTATTAGTATGATCATGGGAAAGCAACTTCTAAAAAGTCTCGTCTTGATCTTCTCCTTTTCCTTCTCACTAAAGGAGTGTAGAGGATAGTTTGGGTTGATTAAGTCTAATGGTGAAAGTGCACACCCTCTCGAGAGTTAAAACCTAAGATCTTAGCCGTGTCCCCGGCATCGGACAATTTGAGTAACTACACAAGGCTGTGTTCTGAAAATCTCCTCATCCCAAATTTCTTAATAAAACTTTGTTGGGTGAACATGGGTAGGAGACATGGACTTGTCTCGAGATGTCTCTGAAGGAGAAGATAATGATTTAAGAAAATTGTTTATCAAAAGTAGGAGAAAATTTTCTTTGCGCAACAGCCTTGAGCTCCACCAGCCAAAATAAGCATATAGTTATAGCTTAATAGAACATTAGGAAATTAAAGTCACTTGCCACCACAATTCAATTGTGCTGACCCTTTATAGCTGGGCTGCAACTAAACCTTGCAGAATATCCGAATGAGGAGTAAGGGGGTCGTCTTAGAGCTATAACCAACATGATTTGCCAGTGGCTTCATGGAGAAGATGTAGCTCCATGCTATCTTTAGTCTTGCGTTGAACTCTGAAATAAAGTGTGAACTATATATTCAGCTAGCATTTCCGCTATGCTAAGTTGTAAGGATATTTGTTTTTTGGATCATCTGTCTCGTTCTGTAATAAATTATGACATTGTACTGTGATATTACATCTTATTGGAGAATGCGAGACTTATGTGATCCAAGTCTTTGCACTATTCATATGTGCCATTGCTTTCGTAAGCAAGGGCACTACATTACCTCTCCTAGGCTTAAACTCCCCCCAACCTTGCTGAGTCATTGCTCTAGCATACCGAAGTGGCGTAGTCATGGCACGAAGAGACGGGTCCTAACAACGGAGAGAACCCATAGACATGAAGAAAAGCCCAAAGGGACCTCTCGAGGGGCAAGCAAGCTAGAAGCAAAGTGCAAACGAGAATATATTACATGCCCAAAAGTCGCATAATGTCTAAACATAAGATTGTTTCAGATACAAGCGCACACAGGCGCAATGAACCAAGCTCAGGCGGAATCAGCACCGTCCTGCACATCCTCCACTGTGCCCTCCTCAGTCTCAGCAGAGGTGGCCCCCTCCTCGCTATCATCCGCGACGACCTATGCACGCTTTAAGCGGTTGCAGAAGGCATCAACTTGCTCGCGGAGGGAGTTGGAGAACCGCTGCACGTCCTCGCCTTGACGAGCCTCCGTCACTGTGGAGAGGTCGAAACCCGGCATGAGGATCCTGAGGTTGGTGAATATGCGGTCAATGACCACACCCAGGAGCTGCCGGCTCTGGTCCTCGATCATCTCGCAAAGATCGGCGACAGGGCCCTCGAGCGTCGTGAAGAGCTGGTCAAAGTGGACCAGGTACATGGCAGCATCGCCACGGCCTCTGACCTCGGTGTGCGGCGCGTCCGCGCCAAGCTGGGCGCCGAGCTCATTGCCCCGGGCGACCAGCGCCTCGAACATGCGCTCCCGCTGCCTCGTGAGCACGCGGGCCGCCTTGGCGGAGTCCGCAGCCTCCGTCGCCTGCTCCATCGCGGGAACCACCTGCTCCTCCACGTCCTTGGCAAGGGCGTTGAGGTCCTAGATGGCCGCGCTGCGGCCCTCCTCCGCCAGGCGTCGACCTTCCTTGGCGCGTTGGAGGCGGGCCTCAAGCTTGGAGTTGGCCTTCTCGATCTCCGCGATCCGCTGGGCATCGGCAGCGCGTCTGGCCTTGAAGCGGTCATCCTGCTTCTTGGCCAAGTCGCGGTACTCCTGGGCTTTAGTCAGCCTGTACTACTTCTCGCGCTCCAGGAGGGCGTCATCCGCTTCTTTCTTCTTCTCAGCATACCGCTGCTCGAAGCGCTCGAAAGCGCGCTTCTAGGCGGCGACGTTCTCGTTGTACTGCTGGAGCGCCTGGGCCAGGTCCCCTTCGCGCGCCTCGAGCTCTTCGAGTTGAATGGCGAGCGCGCTCTCCACCTGAAGCTGCTGCTCGTCGCACAGACGCACTTCCTTCTCCTTGAGGGTCAGCTACCGCTCGGCAAGGCCCTTGCGGTCCTCCTCCAAGGTTTCCTGCGCGGCCCGGTGGGCGGAGAGCAGCTGGGTCTCCAGATGACCCAGCTCGCGGCGTTTTTGCGCCAGCAAGCCCTCCATGGCTTCGCGCTCGGCCGTCACCGCGGCCAGGAGCTCGGCAGCGTTGTCACGCTCCTCCTGGAGGGGCGCGAGAGGTTCGAAGGCGTCACGGATAGCCCCCTCGCGGATCTCCTTAGCAGAGCGGGTGGCCTCCTCGCACGCGGCCTGCAACGCCAAGTCCTCTTGGCGACGGGCCTCGACGGCCGCATTGAAGGACGCCCATGCCCTTGCAAGTTCCTCGCGCTGCTGGGCGAGTTGTATGTCCTCGAGGGCGACGTGCACCTCCAAGCCCTCTAGGGACTCCATCACGAGGCGAAAGGCGACCTCGCGGTGCCCAGCGCTCCAGTCGCAGCCACGGAGGACCAGGTCTTGGCTTGTGGAGGGCCCAGCCCCGGTGTCGAGCCCCGAGAGCCTGGCCCCGGAGCGCGCTCGGGGGCTAGGTTGCACTCCGTCCCCGGCCGCGCCAGAAGCCTCCTCGGCGCCCGCACCAGCCTGGCGCACATCCCCTGCAGCGGGACGGGGCGGAGAAGAAGGAGCTCCTCCTGCGGACTCGCCCGCGCCTTGTGGCGCCTGGCCCGCCTCAGCCTCTGGCTGCGCGGGAGGCATGGACACATGTGGCGGAGTTGGCTCGCGCGGTGACGTGGGGCTACCTTGCGGGTAGCCCACGGTGAGGCTACCTGGGCCGCGCCAAGGATGGAAAGGCCCACAGAAGGCCCACTCGGGGTGTCTCATACCCTAGTCCAACTCGGTTAGGACTTGTAACCTACCGTATTTGTACCAACCACCCGAGACCTGGCTGCCTATAAAGCCAGGAGGGTTGCCCGTCCTAGAGGACACGCTCACGCTCAGAACTACAAACCCTAGCGAGATCGCAATCTCGCCATTGTAATCGCTACTCACATCAATAACTAGACAAGCAGGAGTAGGGTGTTATCCTCCGGGAGCCCGAACCTGGGTAAACCTCGCTTGTCAGCCGTCGTGATCACCTTGCACTCTCCTATCTCCCCATCAATCAACCCGGGGTGTACAACCCTGGGACTTGCCGAGTTAGAACCTCGTCAATTGGCGACCTCCGGGAGGAATTTGGTAGGCTCCAGCCGAAAACCACAATAGAGCTAATGAAGACAGCCAACCAATGGGCTGAAGGAGAGGACTACGTCCGCGAAACTTCTCCCAAAAAGGAAGGCGAAGCAAACAACTGGCGCGAGTCGCGTCAAAAGAGGAAGGCACGTTACACGCACGACTCAATCGAGTTAGTAGCGGCGGGTTATGAAACCCCCCGCGAGGTCAAGCGTGAGGGCAGCAGACAGCACGAGCAAAGTCGACAGCCCAGCTCGAGTCAGTATAACCGTGGCAGCAGCAGCATCGACCACAGCGATGGAGGACAGAAGCGCGAGTGGAAGCGCCCGTTAACCCCGGAGAGGAACTGATGCAACCCTGTAAACATCACTCGTTCCGCAACCCGGTAACAGGAAAGTGGGGTTCAAACCACCTGTTGAAAGATTGCCGCAAAGCAAGGAAGATCTACCATGCCATGCAGCAAATCATCGCCCCGGTGCAGGCCATACAAGCGGCACCGCAGGTAGCCATCCAGGCAGCACCCGCAAACAACAATCAAGTGCAGGCGGCAGGAGCGTTCCCCCAGCCGCAGCAGCAGATACAAGGTCCGCCAGCAGCAGCCGACGCGTACCCAGCCGCACGGGGACAGTTGAACATGATCCAGAAGGGACCCCCGTCGAACAGGAGGCAGAAAATGATCACACGCCAAGTACTTCAAGCCATCAACAGCCCGCGCGCGGTACCAGACTACCTGCGCGGGTCGGAGACACCAATCACATTTTCCAGGGCAGATCACCCAGCGGAGGTAGTCTGACCAGGGCACGCCGCACTCGTGATTGAGGCTTTGATCGGCGACTACAGCCTGAAGAAGGTGTTCCTGGACGGGGGCAGCGGCATCAACATCATATTCGCCGACACCCTCAGGCGAATGAACAGGTCGACAGAGAAATTGCCAGAGTCGGAGACCACCTTCCACGGCATAGTACCAGGGCAGCCAATCACACCCATGGGAACCATCACACTCGACGTCATCCTCGGAACACCCGAGCACTTCAGGAAGGAGTCGATAGACTTTGAGGTCGTCGACTGGAAGTCACAATACCACGCCATCCTCGGACGCCCAAGCTTTGCCAGGTTCATGGCAGTACCCCACTACGCCTACCTGATGATAAAGTTACCCGGGCCAAAAGGAGTGATCACCGTCCGCGGCGACTTTGGGCTCTCCAACAGCTGCGACCGCGAGTTTGCCAAGATCTCCGAGTCCTTCGGCGTCGAAGAGCGGTTCAAAGCCATATCAGCCGACAACGACAAGACCATCTTCCCGGCTCGCAAAAAGCCTGCCAAAGACGCAGCATTCAACACGAATGACGACACCGTCACCCACCAGGTCCATCCGACTGACAGCGGAAAGACAGTCAAGGTCTCATCAAGCCTGACACCCGCGTAGGAAAGCGCGCTTGTCGAGTTCCTACGTGAGAACTGGAAAATCTTCGCATGGCAACCTTATGACATGCCGGGGATACCCAGGGAACTCGCCGAGCACTCTCTGAAAGTGCACAAGGACGCAAGGCCAGTCAAGCAATCCATGCGACGCTTCTCAGGACCCAAACGAGACGCTATCACCATGGAAGTCGACAGATTATTGCACGCCAAGTTCATCCGAGAGATCAAGGACTCGGACTGGGTCGCTAACCCGGTTCTAGTTGAGAAAAAGAAGACGAAGAAACTACGCATGTGCGTGGACTTCACCGCAGTCAACAAATGCTGCCCCAAAGACCACTTCCCGCTCCCGCGGATAGACCAGATCATCGACTCGACTGCAGGTTGCGAACGCCTATCTTTTCTGGACGCCTACTCAGGTTACCAGCAGATCAGGCTGAAGGTCGAGGACGAAGAAAAGACAGCTTTCATCACACCCGACGGCGTTTTCTGCTACCAGATGATGCCGTTCGGGTTAAAGAACGCAGGTGCCACATACCAGCGGACAATGCAAGCATGCCTAAAAGGGCTAATCGGGCAGATCGTCCAAGTCTACGTCGACGATATCGTCGTCACTACCCGGAAGGAGGATACCCTAGTCGACGATCTACGCAAGGTCTTCGCCGCACTGGACGTGTACCAGATCAAACTCAATCCAGAGAAGTGCGTGTTCGGCGTGCCAGCCGGAGAGCTACTAGGGTACCTCGTGTCCGCAAGAGGAATCGAAGCAAATCCCGAGAAGGTGCAGAACATACTCACAATGCCAGCACCAACGAAGCTCAGGGAGGTGCAACGATTAGCCGGCCGAGTCGCAGCTCTTAGCCGGTTCGTTAGTAAGTTGGGGGAAAGGACTTACCTTTCTACCAACTGATGAAGAAGTCAGACAAGTTCGAGTGGACGCAAGAGGCGCAGAACGCATTCGACCATCTCAAGAAGACACTGACAACCTCTCCGGTCCTCGTGGCACCACGGGAAAACGAGCCACTCTACCTGTACGTCTCAGCAACAAACAGGGTGGTGAGCACGGTGCTCGTAGTCGAACGCGAAGAAGAAGGGCACAGCCACCCGGTGCAGAGGCCCGTCTACTACCTTAGCGAAGTACTCACCCTGTCCAAACAGAATTACCCGCATTACCAGAAACTGGCATACGGAGTCTTCATGACCTCCAGAAAGGTCGTCCACTACTTCTCCGAGCACCCGATCACGGTGGTAAGCTCCTCCGGACTAGCAGACATCCTCACAAATCAGCGCGCGACAGGACGAGTCGCCAAGTGGGTGGTCGAACTAGGACCATGGGGGCTGAAGTATGCTCACCCGAAGTCCATCAAGGCCCAAGTCCTCCCAGAATTCACCACTGAGTGGATAGAAGCCCAGCTACCAAACGTCCCCGACTTGTCCAACGCGTGGACAATGTACTTTGATGGCTCCAAGAAATTCAAGTCAGCCGGGGCAGGAGTCGTGCTCGTTTCCCCCAAAGGCGACAAGCTCAAGTATGTCTTGCAGATGGACTTCCCGAAGCCGTCCAACAACGAAGCCGAATACGAGGCCCTGATCCACGGCATGCGGATGGCCAAGAACTGCGGCGCCACGCACCTCATGATCTACGGCGACTCCTACCTGGTGGTACAGCAAACCATGAAGTCCTGCGACGCCATCGCTGACAACATGATCGCCTACAGAGACCTCTACAATCAGATGGAGGGAAACTTCGACGGCTGCGAGCTGCACCACATCGGCCGTGAAAGCAACGAGGAAGCCGACGCCCTAGCTAACATGGGCTCGGACAGGGTGCCAGTCCCACCCGGCGTTTTCCTCGAGTGCATCACACAAAGATCCATCAAGACTCAGGGTACAGCAATTACTGCAACCTCAAAAGGCGATGTCAACCCGCCAAGCCAGGACAAGGCCCCCATGGAAGTCATGCTAGTCGAAGCCACATGGACAGGACCATACCTGGCATACATACTGCATCAGAAGCTGCCAGCTGACCCAGTCGAAGCAAAGCGCATCATCAGACGCTCCAAAAGTTTCACCGTCATCAACGGGGAACTCTACAAAAGGAGCATATCAGGAATCCTGCAAAGGTGCATACATCCAGTCGACGGCCAAGCCATCCTACTCGACATTCACTCGGGTACATGCGGACATCACGCAAGCAGCCGGGCACTCGTGGCCAAGGCGCTACGAGCCGGATTCTATTGGCTTACAGCCATGCAGGACGCCGAGGAGCTGGTGAAGAAATGCACAGGGTGCCAGGAATTCGCCAACAAGCCGCACGCCCCAGCATCAGAGCTCAAAACAATACCACTAGCCTGGCCCTTTGCCCAATGGGGCCTGGACATGGTGGGCCCGCTGAAGAAATCCTCACCCGGAGGTCATACCCACCTCCTGGTCGCAGTCGATAAATTCACAAAGTGGATCGAAGCCGTGCCCATCACAAGTTCGACTGCGTCAACAGCGGTCAACTTCATCAGGTCAATCATCTTCAGGTTCGGAGTACCTAACGGGATCATCACCGACAACGGCTCGAACTTCACAGCCGAGGAATTCAAAGACTTCTGCTCAGAGCAGGGGATCAAGCTCAACTACGCGTCGGTCTCGCACCCGCAGTCCAACGGACAAGTGGAGAAGGCCAATGGCTTAGTCTGCAACGGCATCAAGAAGCGACTGCGCGTACCCCTAAAACGCGCAGCGGGCGCATGGGTGGAAGAACTGCCGTCAGTCCTCTGGAGTCTGCGCACAACGCCGAATAGATCTACCCAGTACACGCCATTCTTCATGGTGTACGGTGCAGAAGCGGTCCTCCCCTGCGACATCAAGTTTGACGCACCAAGAGTAGTCGCCTACGACGAGTCAGAAGCATAGGAGGAACTCGAAGACAGCAGAGACGCCTTGGACGAAGCACGCGATATCGCCCTAGCACGATCAGCCGTGTATCAGCAGGACCTGCGTAACTATCATACTCGGAGGCTGCGACCAAGAGCGTTCGTGGCAGGCGACCTGGTTCTTCGACTCAAGCAAAAGAAGGTGCACAAGCTCGCCTCCCCATGGGAGGGCCCGTACGTCATAACAGAAGCAATAGGCAATGGAGCATACCGCCTAAAGGATTCGAAGACAGGAGCGGACTGCAGCAACCCGTGGAACGTAGCACAACTCCGCCGGTTCTACGCCTAGTTCAAAGCAAGCATTGTACAAGAAAGTCAGCGCGGCAGGTTTCAGACGCACTCTTTTCCTTACCAGGGTACCTGAGGGGACTGGAGGGTTTTTAACGAGGCGGCCTGTTCGCATGAATCAATAAAGTGATTTGAAGAAAATCTGTCTCCTCCTTCCCGTCACTCAAGAAGCTCAAAATCCTAGGCCGCCACTCGATCCACTCGGGGGCTGGCCACACAGGTTGAAATAATAGCTTAGGCCGCTACCCGAACCACTCGGGGGCTGCGCCATACAAGCACGACAAAAATCCTAGGCCGCCACTCGATCCACTCGGGGGCTGGCCACACAGGTTGAAATAACAGCTTAGGCTGCTACCCGAACCACTCGGGGGCTACGCCATACAAGCACGACAGAAATCCTAGGTCGCCACCCGAACTACTCGGGGGCTGCGCCATACAGGTTGAAATAAAAGCTTAGGCCGCCACCCAACTTGCTCGGGGGCCGCGCCACACAAGCACAGGTCAAATATCCTAGGCCGCCACTCGACCGACTCGGGGGCTGCGCCATACAGGTCAAGTCCAAAATCCTAAGGCGCCACCCGCAACCCACGGGGGCTACGCCACACAGGTCACACTTGCAATCCTAGGCTACCACTCGACTTACTCGGGGGCTACGCCAAACAGGACTCAGAAAAATCCTCGGCCGCCACTCGAACCTACTCGGGGGCTGCGCTGCACAGGTCAAGTTCCAAATCCTAGGTCACCACCCGACACGCTTGGGGGCTGCGCCACACAGGTCACACTTGTAATCCTAGGCCGTCACTCGACCTACCCGGGGACTGCGCCAGACAGGAATTATTCAAAATCCTAGGCCACCACCTGAACGACTCGGGGGCTGCGCCGTACAGGTCAAGTTACAAATCCTAAGTCGCCACTTGATAAAATCAGAGACCGTGGCATACAGGTAACACTTGAAAAACCTAGGCCACTGCTTAGCACACTCGGCAGCTGCGCCACACAGGTCGAATCAGGCACCCTCACTTTCGAGTAAACATATCAATTCTCATTACTCGAAACAGTGCTATAATCTACTACAATGTATCTATACAAGCAAATTTGCCTTCTATAGCTAACCCTGTGCATCAGACGACAGCTACTTTAAACTGCAGGTTCAGCCTTTGGCGCATCGAGAGGACCTACAAGCCGCTCGCTCAAGTCCTGAACTTGTCGAATACTCCGGCGCGCAGCCGGCAAGGTCTCATCGAAGTCGTCGTCACCTGGCAGGCCTTCAAGCACCCGCTCAAGCGGAAGATGTGGCCGGTGCATCCGAACGTACGCCAGCGCCGCGTTCGCACCAGCCACAAGCTGAGCGTCGACAACTTCCTTCAGCCATTCGCCATCACGGAACCTCTCCAGCAAGGCAGGCAACCCGTTCGGCTGCGCATTATGCGGGAAGTACACGCGGTTGACGTGCCAGAGTGTCTTCCGGCAGCTTACCAGAAGAGAGGCAGCGCGCCACGTTCGATCAAGCATCGTGGCAAGGACGCGCCCCCTCGACTTGTTCACCCAGAACTGATGAGCCTCATAGGAGTCGCCGGACGCCTCTCGAGTGACTCGCTCTTCAACGCGAGCCCGCTCGGCCTCCCAATCAGGATTGACATCTGCGCATACGAACTGCAAGTCAGAAGGAGAAGGACAAACAACAGCGACGGTAGCCGCCAACATGATACATACCCTGCAACTGCCGACTGATCAAGTCCATCTCTCCAAGCAAAAAATCTTCACGACGTGAGAACTCCGCCATGGGATGCGAATGGGAGCGCTGCAACAGCCGCTCCGTATTCTTCAGGGTCGCCTCAAGCTCCACCACCTTGTTCTTCAGGTAGGAGATTACCCGCTGGTCATTCGCACTGCGCGGAGGAGCCGGCGCCGCCCGACGACGGCGAGTACCCGAAGAGGAAGCCGCGCCACTCGGCCGCGCCAAGGGAGAAGGCGAAGCATCATCGCGCACGTCACTCTGTCAGGAATACGCAGAGTCAATATAGAAATGCGACTGCCAAACACAGTTCAACTCAGAAGACAGAAAATTCAGCAAATTCAATACTGAAGAGCAAAAGACCCGACAGGGCAATATTCATTACTAACATGAAGTTCAAAATACAGGTCGATGCGACTGCCGCATCCCTACAACTATTCCTATTCTAAGGCCGCGGACTGCGACCGGGAGCGACCCTTCCGAGCAGCCGCTTCAGTCGCCTTAGCAAGGGCCCTCTCGAAGAGTGCCACAAGCTGCGCAGCCAGCTGCGAGGCGCGCTCCTTCACGCCACTCAGCGACGCGGTCCGACCATCAGGTTTGCGAGGAAAACCGTTGACGATCTTCTCGAAGTCACCTGGAACTTGGTGGCCTAAAAGGAGCTGGAAGGTAAGCTCGGAGCCGCGTACCGTCTGCGACCGCGTGAAGTCGGCGATGGTGGTCGCGTCCCCAAACGGTGCAGCCAGAGCGTCCACAGTCGCTGGCGGCTGGTTGCCCGAGAAGATGCTCTGATGCACCACGGCCAGGGCTCCGGTCGACTTCTCCAACGCGGCGGAAGACTTCTTCAGGGCATCCGAGGCG
This sequence comes from Poa annua, assembly GCA_026929855.1. Lineage (NCBI taxonomy): Eukaryota > Viridiplantae > Streptophyta > Magnoliopsida > Poales > Poaceae > Poa > Poa annua. The sequence continues at coordinate 159,410,404 of CM049426.1, read as the reverse complement.
TAGGCGCAAACCCGGTCGAAGAAGCCAACCGCGGTCGCCAAGTCGACCGTGTCACTCGACGCGTCTTCGGGAGGAGCTCCACCGCAAGTCTCTGCGCCAAAATTCAAAGTCAGGACAGGAAAAGGAGCGAAAACTCAGTAAGCGTCAAGCCGATACTCACCCCCAAGAACAGCGGCGAGTGAAAGGAGGCGACCGATTTGAGTTTTCTCCTGGGCGACCCGTGCCAGCTCCCGCTCTTGAGACTCACGAAGAGCCTTCTCAAGCTCATCCACCCGGCCAGTAGCCTGGTCCAGCGAGGAACGCAGTTGGTCCCTCTCCTTCTCCAGGCGAACATAAGCCGCGGCTGCGTCAAGCTGCTGGCGATAGTACGGCTGAAAATATAAAGAGCAATGTATCAATAAAGTTGCGGGCGACTATACTAGTCACCCACACCTTCGGGGGCTACTCCCATCGGGAGCGCTGATCGCGCACCCGATGAGAAATCAGGAATACAAAAAAAAAAAAAAAAAAAAAACAAGAAGACTTACGTGGTCCAGGAGCTCAAGGTCCTCGGCAGCCGAAGGAGGAACCCGGCTAGTCGAGGCCAGGCCGGCGGCCTCAGCATGCACCTTCTCCACAACCACAGGCGTCTCCAGCCCAGTCGAAGGGGCAGAAGTAAGCTCCGTGTCCCGAAGGGGAGAGCCGACGTTGTCAGAGCGGTGGCTACACCAAAATCAAGAATACAAGACAACTCAACGACGAACCTACAAGGTACTACTCGAAGAACATGTTGCAAAGGAACTAACCTGGGGGTGCTGGCGTCGTCAAAACTCGACAGAGAAGGCGAGGGCATCCGCGCGAAGGACCGTGGCGCTGCAGAGCTGACTGGAGGAACGTTGAGAGGTTCCTCCCAGCCACCCGAAGATTGCGCACCCGTGGACGTCGCCACGGTCTCCTCGGCAACATCCACACCCCTGGCAGGCGACGACGCGGTGGCAGACTCGCCGCGACTCGGAAGCTTCCGCTTCTTCCTCGCGGGTTCCTCCGCTTCGTCTTCCTCTTCCACCTCATCGCGAGGAGAGTGTGCGGAAGGGATTTCTTCATCCTCATCCTCCTCCTCGACGAACTTCGACTCATCGTCAGGTCCGTTCTCGGGGAGAGGAGGATAGCTGATGAACAGAGCCCGACCCTAAAGCAAAGTAGACGCAAGTCGAATCAAAATGCAAAGTAGACTCCAGTCGAATAAGTATAAAAAGAGAGCAAGATCAGACTCACCTCAGGAACGGGTTTCGCGGCCCCGTAAGGAGCAATGGGGCACTTGACGTTGCAGGCGTCCGCGGCTCGAAGGTTGGTGATGGACCTGACGTTGGCCTCCACCTCCTCGTCATCCAGCGGCTCGGCGCTAACGCCCTCGGCGGCCCACATCGGGTGGGGCCGGGCGCTGAGTGGCTGCACCCGAAGGCGGAAGAAGGTGGACATCAGAAAGACGCCACCCGCCTCACGCCCAAGGGTCTGGGTCAGCTCGTGCAGCAGGGTCAGCAGGGGCCGCACAGCCTCCTTCTCCACGGCAGACAGCGGGTGCGCCCAGGCGCCGGTCTTCCGCAGTCCGCGCTTGCCGTCGAATGCGTCCAGTCCGTCTCCGTTCGACTGGACGTAGAACCATCTCCGGCGCCACCCTTGGACGGAGTCGGACTTCTTCATCTGGAAGTACGCGGTATCACCGCGCACCTGGATTCCGAAGCCGCCCACTGGGAAGGTCAGCCCACTCTTCCCCACGTTCTTGCGAACGAGGAAGAGCGACTTCCACAGGCCCCAGTGGGGCGCGACGCCCAGGAAGCACTCGCATAACACGATAAAGCCCGCGATGCTCAGGACGCCATTGGGGGTCAGATCATGGATCTGAACCCCATAGTCGTACAGGAGCCCGCGCACAAAATCGTGCATGGGGAACCCGAAGCCACGCGGAATGAAGTCCGCGAAGCAAACGCGCTCCCCATCGCGGCGAGTGGGAAACGCTTCTTTGCCAGGGACTCGTACCTGGACTTCATCCGCAGGTGGAAGCAGGCCTTGCGCGCGGAGCAGCTCGATGTCGGCCTTCTTTGTCGACGACCTCTGCCAGTCGCCCTCGGGCTTTTTCATCAACCCGGCGTCATCGACGGCGGCGGCGGAGGAGCCAGCAGTACCCTTCGGCTTGCCCATCGCCTAGGTCGCAGGGTGCATGGAGAGATTGCTTCGAGCTCGGGACGGCGGCGGCAATGGCAGAGCGCAAGAGGAGAGGAAAAGGCAAGAAGGGGTTGGAGAAGATGACATCCCAAATGCCAGGGCGCAGTACTTATTCCTCGAGGATCGGCATCTCAACCGTCCATCGCGCAAGGGCTCCGAGCGAGGGCATCCAGCCGTCCACGTGTCGCACGGAGAAGCCAATCGTCGCCGCCAACTTCCTCCACTACGCACGAGAACCGAGGCGTCGTCATCGTACCGCGCAAATTTCGCGCCCACTTCGGGGACGTGACAACTGTGGACGTGGTCAGCTCTGACAGCGGGGCCCACCACGTCACGTCCCATCGGGCGCAGAGGCGTGCAGCAAAACCGTCATCAATGACGTCAACAAGCCAACGGCTCCGAAGCCAAACGAAGAAACTCGACAGATTCATTCGAGTGGTAAGCTTCACAGCTGAAATCAACAAGGTCAGATCAGCCAGTGATCTGAGCACCCGAAGTAACCTTTCGAGTGGCAACACAGTAAGCTCAAGCAGCCGAATCCATCCAACAAGTAAGCCAAAGCAGGCTGAGTAGAAGCAAGCTTCACAAGAAGAAGTCAAAGTAATTCGACTGCACAGATTACTCCCATCGGGAGCGTCTGGTTCGACTGAAGAAATTCGAGTTCAGGCTCAAGATCAAGCAATCCAATGGCGCGTCCAGGAAGAAGGAGTCCTTTGTCCGACTCTGAGACTCGATCAAGCACTCGGGGGCTACTGACGTGGGGCTACCTTGCGGGTAGCCCACGGTGAGGCTACCTGGGCCGCGCCAAGGATGGAAAGGCCCACAGAAGGCCCACTCGGGGTGTCTCATACCCTAGTCCAACTCGGTTAGGACTTGTAACCTACCGTATCTGTACCAACCACCCGAGACCTGGCTGCCTATAAAGCCAGGAGGGTTGCCCGTCCTAGAGGACACGCTCACGCTCAGAACTACAAACCCTAGCGAGATCGCAATCTCGCCATTGTAATCGCTACTCACATCAATAACCAGACAAGCAGGAGTAGGGTGTTATCCTCCGGGAGCCTGAACCTGGGTAAACCTCGCTTGTCAGCCATCGTGATCACCTTGCACTCTCCTATCTCCCCATCAATCAACCCGGGGTGTACAACCCTGGGACTTGCCGAGTTAGAACCTCGTCACGCGGCGGAGTCGGCTCGCGCGGTGGAGTCGGCTCACGCGGTGGAGTCGGCTCGCGCGGTGGCGTGACCGCGCGAGGAGGAGCAGCAACCCTATCCTCCGGAGCCTCCACCACCATTGGCTCAGGAGGCGGCGTAGAGGCCGCTGGGTGAGGCGCGTCCCCCCTCGCCTGAGGCGCCACAACCTCCGCCCGAGGCGCAGTCGCCTCCCCTTGAGGCACCTCCTCAGTAGGGCCTGTGGAGGCCGTCTCCACAGGCCTCGTGGCCTCTTCAGCCACGGCCTCGGCCGTGGCTCTCTTCACATCAGCTGCCTTGCGAAGCTTACGGCGCTTCACAGGCACAAGATCACTGACAAAAACCAAGGAAGCATCTTCAAGAAAGGATAAAGAGAAAAAGAGCAAGAGTCAAACGACCGAGTGCCAGAGACACTTACCTGGATGGTTGAGCGCCGGTGTCGACCCACGCCAGACCGGACGAGCGACAGGAGGGCGTTGTCCTGGCGCCACACCCCTCCGGAGGCGCCACGGCCTTCCTCTTGGAGGGGACGTCGGACGGGCTCGCCCAGACCGGCCCACAGCCGCCTTGGTGCGTGGCTCGCGCCGCCCCGAGTGGCCTCCGCGCCGGAGGCCTCCCTCTCCTCATCCTCCTCCTCCACGAGGCGCGAGGGCGCCACCACGAAGGCGTCATCATCACCTGACGAGATGTCGCAAATATCGTCAGTGAATGGCCCAGGCCTCGAAGAGGACACCTCCCACGCCGCGGCCTCCTCCTCGCCTCGCCCAGCTCCCGAGAGTCTGCTCCCTCCGCCTCCTACACCACCGGCACAGGCACCTCCTTCCCCGTCTGGACTGCCGGGGTAATCAGAGGCATCCCCTCAGAGATGGCCATGCGCTGGTCATGTTGTATTGGTGGAGAAGCTGGAGCGTGACGGGGAGCTGGTCCGCGGCAGGCACCACCGGGTTAATAAAGAGCGCAGACAAGACGTTGTCGACTGCGTCCTTGTCGTTGTCCTCACGGTGTAACCGCAACTTGTCGTAAGCGCCCGAGTACATCCACATGGGCACCGAGTGCGCCTAGAGGGGAGCGAGGCGGCGCGTCACGAAGGCCGCCACAATAATTTTCCCCGTGAGGCCCTTCTCGTGAACGAAGCTCAGGCGTCCCATTAAGCTCACGTTCCGCGTGCCATCGAAGGGTGCCTTGCCCCAGTGAGAATTCTTCACGGGCGGTGCGTCAGGGACCTCGAGGAAGGCGCAGGGTTGCTCCACCCCGACGAAGAACCACCGCTGGTGGAAGTCGTCCACCTTCTTCGTCACCGAAGTGACGGCCTTGCCGTCGCTCCATGGCATGGGGATGTAAACACTCCACATGCCATCCACGATGCGGAATGAGACGCACCCCGAGGGCTCGTTCTTCGCCTTGTTCCGGAGCGCGTAGAAGCACCGGAAGAGCCCTACCGTGGGCTCCAGGCCCAAGTACGCCTCGCAGAGGTAGGCGAACATGGCGAGGATGAGGACGGAGTTGTGGTGGAGATGCAGAAACTGAATCTGGTAGAAGGCCAACACCGCCTCCAGGAATGGAGAGAATAGCGGCACCAGCCCGGCGGAGACGCAGTGCTGGAAGACCGGGAAAAACCCTCGCGGGCATTTCCCGTGCGCCGCAGGCTTGAGCGCCTTGTCATTGGCGCGCACGCCGAGCAGTGTCGCGCCATGCGCGACCTCGGCGGGCTCCGCCTGGGAAGAGGATCCCGCGGCCGCCTTGCCCTTGTTCTTGGCGGGACTCATGGCCGGAGTTCGATGTGTTGCTGGAGACGAGAGGAGCAGAGAGCGCTAGAGAATGGAGGCTGAGAGCTCGAGAATGGCGGAGGCTTCTGCGAGAAGGAAGGGAAACAGTAACAGCTCCCTACTCCGGCGCTCAGGCTTTATGTCTCTTCAAGGAGCAGTTACCGGGGCGTGGTGGGACCCCCCACGATGCACGCCCCAGATCGTGCATGACCGTTACTCGTCTCAGTGACGCGTGGCTCGGGCCGGTCGGGCACTTTGGGCCCACGACGCTCCGCCTGCGCCCATGGGCTCAATCGCGCCCATCACGGGCCCGGGGGCTACTGTCGGCCCAGTGGAGACTGGGGTATGAAGAGCCCACTCTCCCCAGGCCTAGCACACGGACATATCAGACGAAACGACTAAGGACCAATACACCGCTTGGAGAGACCCTCGAGAGGCAAATCCTCTTGAGGGCCCGAAGAGGAAGCGAAGGCCTGAAGAGGACCTGCGCTTCAAGAGACTCTCCCGAGGAGCCGTGCGCCTGGAGAGAAGTCAACAGAAATCCCTCCTCAGGGAGCCTCGGGCCTGCGGGGAAGATTCGCGGCCAAGGAAGTACTGCAGGGCACACATGGTCTCTGCCGCAACCGCAGAGTGACGTGGGCACTCCCTTTGTCGTTTTGGTGATAAAGGAGTCAATAAAGTTACGCCGCCTGCGACAGGACAGCTCGGACTTTCCTCTCTGATGATAAAGCGGCTGGACGGCGCAACACTCCAAGAAGATTGTCATCGTGGGCTCCACCCCGATGACTGCAACCTCTGCGAGCCATTCTGCGCGGTCTTCAACCTGTCGGCCACCGCGCCCATCTTTATCGCCGATGGACCGCGTCCATGAAGGATTCAGCCGCGGTGGACTCCAACGCCTCCGCGCCGCTGCCGTGTGGGATCACACCTTGGACGCCCCACGCAAGGAAGACGCCTGTGGTGCCTATAAAAGGAGCAAGAGGTCCACCGTAGGAGAGGGTCGGCCAATTACTTGGAGAACACTTGTAAACCCTAGCCCCGCTAGTAGGATAGCCTTCGGCTGGAGGAGGAAGAAGACCATTGCTTCCCTCCCCAAGCACAAACTGCCTCAAGAGAGCCCTCGGCAAGCTCGGTTGTACTGTAACCTCTGCAGTGCGATACAGACAAGCAGGAGTAGCGGTTTTACCTCCTCCTGAGGGCCGCGAACCTGGGTACAGGCCGGTGTCCATCTCTGTCGTGGGTGTTCCTCTCCAGGCCTGTCGAGCACTGTCGTCGTGCCTCTCGAGGGTCTTGACCTCCGTTTTCAATCCCCTTCTCAAACTACTCTTCAAGGAGTGACCACCCCTGTTCTGTGGGAGTCACTATCGGACAAGATGGATGTTGCATGGCAATATATCTCGGAACAGCAATGGAAATGTTGTAGTGGGTAGATATGGTGGTTGTTTTGAGGAAGATATTTGGCTTATGTGTAGGAGAACAAGATGAAGATCTCCCACGAGTTTGGATGTACCCGCGAAAAATGCACCAACTCTCAATGTGAGAAAGGGCAAAGCAAATAACCGAAGAGGCTAGCAATATGGTGGTGGAAGTGCCATGAAAACCGCAGTTTTAGAACTCACAAGTAAAAAGATTCCAAATAAAAATATGATCATGCAAGGCATAATGAAAATTACTCCTAGGGGTGCTGTGGCAAATGAACAAGTCACTGTTGGGGATCCGACCGTAGCGCATAACATAAAGTAATTACGGTTGATTTAGGCAAATAGAAGTCATATACCATTATGCAATCAACTGGACATTTAAGTGTGGCACAGTTTTCAAGTTTCTCTAGACCAACCATTTAATCATTCCACTTTACTAGACCATCATGTTCACCATTAAGAAAATTAATATCTCAAAACAACATCAATGATTCAAGTGACACAATTTAATGATCTACAAGATTATGTATCATTTAACTATACCATCTACCACATTTAGCATTTTCTGTTCTCAACCAAACACCAATCAACTTATTTAAAAGATAAACTCGCCAAGTAATTAAACAATGAGATATGAGAGTATAATATAACAAAGCTAACATCTCTAACAAGAGATACATGAAAAACAAGAGCTAGAGAACAAACGATAACAGAATACGAATACTCAACGAATATAAGCGGAGAATGCGAGAATTCATATGAAAAACCGGAGCGTGCCTCTATCCCAAAAAAAAGAATGCTAGGATCCATATTTATTCACAGAATGAAAATTAAAAAACCAAAATAAACAGACACTCAAGATAAGCACATAAGATGTGACGGAATTAAAATATAGTTTCACTAGAAAGGACCTGATAGTTTGTCGATGACGAAGGGGATGCCTTGGGCATCCCCAAGCTTTGACGCTTTAGTCTTCTTGAATTATATTGGGGTGAACCACCGGGGCATCCCCAAGCTTTGGCGTTACTATCCTCTTGATCACTTTATATCATCCTTCTATCTTGATCCTTGAAAACTTCCTCCACACCAAATTTAGAATAACTTCATTAGAGGGTTAGTGCACAAAAAATTATGATATTCTATAGGAACACAATTGCTACCAATGCTACTGGACATTATTTAGAGCCACTTATAACTAATAGGATAAAAAGATCCAATCAAAATATACAAAAAATGCATTGCAAAAGAAAATGGCAGAATCAGTCAAAAACAGAACAGTCCGTAAAATGAATTTTTTCGAGGCACTTAAATTGCTCAGATAAGAAAACTCAAAACTAATGAAAGTTGCGTATACATCTGATGATTACGCACAAAAAAGGACAGAGTTTTGTGTTGTTCCAGTGAGGAGTTATGATTTTAACGGTGAACAGCAGAAATCTGTTTCAACACAAGAATTGAATTTTAACTTAAACTTTCGACTAGAGGCTTAACTTGACACAACATTGCGATAAAATAAAGATACAAAGGAGTTGCTACAGAGGTAGGAAAATTCCTTAGCACAAGCAAAACAAAATAAAATAAAAGGAAATAAAAGTGGGTTGTCTCCCATAAGCACTTTTGTTTAAAGCCTTTGAGCTAGGCACAAAATAAAACTCAGTTATTATCAAGAAATGAAGCATCAATATTATGTGCACGAGCAGATCTTCGTTAGTTTCTCTTACCATCTTTCTTACCTTTGTTTGTAGGGAACATTTGCCAACTTCCAGGGGAGGTAGTGAAGCTCATAGTACCTGTTTCCATATCAGATTTCGCTCCTAAAAGTTTCAGCAGGGATCTTCCAATAGTAATTTGTCATGTTCCTGCACATTCAATGACATGGTAATCAGTGGATACAGTTCGTCCCAAGAGTGTTGTAAATCCACCTTCAGCTACCCCAATGGGTTGTATAATAGTACTATCTGTAAGGGTTATTTCTTCTACCCCTTCAACAGTTCCCCAAGTATTTAAAGATGAATGAATGTATTAAGGCATAAGACAAAACTAAGACATAATCTCACAACGGGCAAGCAAAACTCTATTACCAATAGTCACTTTCAAGGTAGGGAGCCACAATGATGGTTCAGAATTTATTGGAACATAATCAAGTTTTTCACGAATCTTATTGTACCCATCTTTTAAGAAAGAAATGCTTGACTCAAGGGTATTTAGTCTAGTATGAATATTACCTATACGTGTACTACATTTATTAGATGAAGAATAGGACATAATTAATTTCTTTATTGCATTGGAAGCTTGATCTCCATCACGTTGAAGGAAATCTCCTCCCACTACAGCATCTAAAGCATACCTATAGCAAAGAACAAGCCCAACATAAAAACTACTAAGAAGTAAACTTAGAGTCATTTTAGGTTCGGTTTGACCATAAGTTTCAAATGTTCTAGACCAAGTTTCTCCAAAAGTTTCTTCATTCCCTTGTTTAAGAGTAAAGATCAATTCTTCGGGTGACACAACAGGGAATACACCAGACATGATGATTAATTAAACTAATTTTTATTTTTTTGATGATAAAGATGATTCAAATAAAAAACAAACCTAAATAACAAAATAAAAAAAGTAATGCTAAAACCGAAATAAACAAAGCAACAAAAACTGAAAATAAAATAGCAAAACCGAAATATAAAAAGTAATGCAAGTAACTATTTTTTTTGTAATTTTGATATTAAGCAAAGAAGACAGTAATAAAAATAAACTAAGCAAGACAATAACAAAATAAAAAGATTGGAAGTGCGAAAACTCCCCTCGTGAAGAGCACTCAAATCTCCACGGCAACAGCGCCAGAAAAGAGCTTGATGCACACGGTGGGTGTGTTGTTAGGGAGACCCCAAGTGGAAGGTATGAAGTAGTGCAGCAGCAAATTTCCCTCAATATGAAACCAAGGTTATCGAACCAGTAGAAAATGAAGAATTCCCTCGAGGTATCAACGGCGCCAGATAAGAGCTTGACGAATTTGACGTGGAATCTGCACACAACACAATCAAAGTATTTTGCCCCAACTCAACGGTTAGGGTATCAATCCCACCGGCTTACTGTAACAAAAGGATTAAACATATGTGTGGAAGAAAGGTGTATGTTTGCAGAAAGTAATAGGTTTGCAGTTGTTGTTTTATCAGATTAATGAGAAGGACCGGGGTCCACAGTTCACTAGTGGTGTCTCTCCATAAATAATAATAGCATTCATCCATGCGTGGTAAACAAATTACAGCTAGGAAATTGATAGAATAATGATGAGCAGCCCAATGCATATACTAATGATATGGTGTCTAGTGTGAGATTCATTCGGGCATTACAACAATATGCATAGACCGTTCCAACCGCACTATAACTAATAATCCACCTTCCGGTTAGCGTCCGCAACCCTTTCAGTATTAAGTTTCATGCAACAGATTATCGCCTTAAGCACTGTGTGTAAAGTAAGTAAGTAGCATCCTCCTTATACAAATTACTATTGTTTTATCCCAAGTAGCAAAAGTACATCTACAACCTTAGAGCTTTCTATGATTGCCCCAGATTTTATAGAGACATGAACCTACCATCGAGCATAAATACCCCCTCTTGGAGTTACGAGCATCTACTTGGACAGATCATACACAAGTAACGGAGAGCATGCAAGATCATTAAATAGCACACACATGATATATATGAAGCAATAACTTTAGTACTCAATATTCATCGGATCCCAGCAAACACAACATGGAAAATTACATAAAGATGATCTTGATCATGATAGGCAGCTCACAAAATCTAAACCTGATAGTACAAGAGGAGAAGACAACCATCTAGCTACTGCTATGGACCCGTAGTCCAAGGTAGACTACTCACGCATCAGTCCGGAGGCGGTCATGGCGACGTAGAAGCTTCCGGGGACGATTCCCCCTCCCCGCAGGGTGCCGTGGAGCAGTTCGGATCTCTCATGAAGTGGTGTTGACGATGGCGGCGGCTCAGGACCCGTGGAGGAAAACGTGATTAACCGTTCTCTATTTTTAGGTCAAGGGGGTATTTGTAGGCGAAAGACCTAGGTCGGTGGGTGATACATCTCCAACGTATCCACAATTTCTTGTGTTCCATGCTATGTTATATCATGTTATTACATGTTTTATATGCATTTTATATAGGTTTATGTATTTTCTGGGACTAACCTATTAACAAGATGCCACAGTGCCAGTTCCCTGTGTTCTGTTGTTTTTGGTTACAAAAAGCTCTTAAGGAAATATCCGCCAAACTGGAACCGAGCCAACCAGTATTTATTTTTGATTATATGCGTCTAGGAAAACCGAAGACGAGACGAAGAGTGGCCACGATGCGGCCTCATCACCTGGTGGCGCGACCCACAAGCCTGCCGCGCCAGGAGGTGAGGAGGAGCCCTCGGGCGCCCACCGACCTAGGTCTTTCGCCTTCAAATACCCCCTTGACCTAAAAACTGAGCAGGGTTGAACACTTTTTCCTCCACTGGTCCCGAGTCGTTGCCGTCGTCAACACCACTTCGGGAGAGATCAGAACTGCTCCCCGGCACCCTGCCGGTAGGGGGAATCGTCCCCGGAGGCCTCTACGTTGCCATGACCGCCCCCAGACTGATGTGTGAGTAGTCTATCTTGGACTAAGGGTCCATAGCTGTAGCTAGATGGTTGTCTTCTCCTCTTGTGCTATCATGTTTAGATCTTTTGAGCTGCATATCATGATCAAGATCATCTTTATCAAATTCTCCATGTTGTGTTTGCTGGGTTCCGATTAATATTAAGTACTAAAGTTATTGCTTCATAATATATCATGTGTGTGCTATTTAACGATCTTGCATGCTCTCCGTTACTTTTGTATGCTCTGGCCAAGTAGATGCTTGTAACTCCAAGAGGGGGTATTTATACTCGATAGTAGGTTCATGTCTCTATTTAATCTGGGGCAGTGACAGAAAGCTCTAAGGTTGTAGATGTACTGTTTCTACTAGGGATAAAACAGTAGTACTTTGCCTTAGGATCATGTTACTTACTTACTTTACACACTTTGCTTAAGGTGATAATCTGTTGCATGCAACTTAATACTGAAAGGGCTACAGATGCTAAACGTAAGGTGGATTATTAGTCATAGATGCGGTTGGAACGGTCTATATATATTGTTGTAATGCCCGAATGAATATCACACTAGACACCATATCATTAGTATATGCATTGGGTTGCTCATCATTATTCTATCAATTGCCTAGCTATAATTTATTTAGCACGCATGGATGAATGTTATTATTTATGGAGAGACACCACTAGTGAACTGTGGACCCCGGTCCTTCTCATTAATCTGATAAAACCACAACTGCAACCCTGTTACTTTCTGCAAATATACATCTTTCTTCCACACATACGTTTAATTCTTTGTTACACCAAGCCGGTGAGATTGACAAACTCACTGTTAAGTTAGGGCAAAGTATCTTGATTGTTAGTGTGCATGCTCCACGTCAATAGCTCTTTTCTGGCGCCCTTGACACCTCGAGGGAATTCTTCGTCTCCTACTGGTTCAATATCCTTGGTTTCATACGGAGGGAATTTTGCTGCTGCACTACTTCATACCTTCCTCTTGGGGTCTCCCAACAACACACCCACCGTGTGCATCAAGCTCTTTTCTGACGCCGTTGCCGGGGAGACATGCATTCCTTCACGAGGGGAGTTTTCCCACTTCCAATCTTTTTATTTTATTATTGTCTTGCTTAGTTTATTTTTATTACTGTTTTGTTTGCTTGATATCAAAAATACAAAAAAAGAGTTACTTGCATTACTTTTAATATTTCGGTTTGCTATTTATATTCAGTTTTGTTGCTTTTGTTATTTCGGTTTAGTAATATTTTCCTGTTTTGTTATTTCGGTTTGTTATTTTAAATTGCTAAAATGAGTTCCGCTGAAATACTAAGTTGTGTGACTTCACAAGCACCAACAATAATGATTTTATATGCACACCTATAGCTCCACTTGCATCTAAAGCTGAGTTCTTTGAAATTAAACCTGCTTTATTGAACCTTGTTATGAGAGAGCAATTCTCTGGTGTTTGTTCTGATGATGCTGCTGCCCATCTAAATAACTTTGTTAAATTATGTGACATGAAAAAATATAAAGATATAGATGGTGATATTATAAAACAGAAATTATTTCCTTTCTCTTTGAGAGGAAGAGCTTAATAATGGTTGCTTTCACTGCCTAGGAATAGTATTGATTTATGGATTAAATGCAAAGATGCTTTCATTGGAAAATACTATCCTCCTGCTAAAATTATTTTTCTAAGAAGTAGCATCAAGAATTTTCAACAACTTGATAATGAATATGTCGCTCAATCTTGGGAAAGAATGAAATCTTTGATCAAGAATTGCCCAACCCATGGACTGACTGCTTGGATGATCATCCAACCCTTTTATGCAGGACTGAATTTTTCTTCAAGAAATCTATTGGATTCAGCTGCTGGAGGTACTTTTATGTCCATCACTTTGGGGGCTGCAACAAACCTCTTGGATGATATGATGGTGAAATTATTCTGAATGGCATACGGAGAGGACACCTCAAGGTAAGAAGGTAAATTTTGTTGAAGAAACCTCCTCTTTGAGTGAAAAGCTTGATATCATCATGTCTATGCTTGCTAGTGGTAAATCGCATATTGATCCCGATAATGTTCCTTTAGCTTCTTTAGTTGCACAAGAAGAGCATGTTAATGTAAAATTTATTAAAAGCAACAATTTTAACAACAATGCCTATAGGAACAACTATGGTAACAACAACTATAAGCCCTATCCTCCTAATAATGGCAACTCTTATGGTAATTCTTATCACAACAATAGGACTACCACCTCTGAACTTGAAACCATGCTAAAAGATTTTATCACTACACAAACTTTGTTTAATGAAACTGTTGAGGAAAAGCTTGGGAAAATTGATATTCTTGCGTCTAAAGTTGATAGTCTTGTCCTTGATGTTGATCTTTTAAAATATAAAGTTATGCCTACTGAAACTAAAAAGGTTAATCCCTTTGCTAAAATCAATGCCATCCAAATTCAAATTGATGAAAATGTTAGATTAATGGCTCAATTACGTGACAGATGGGAAAGAGAGAGAGAACTAGAGAAAGAGGCTAATATTGTTAAAGATTTTACTATTACTACCTCTGAAAATAATGGTGTTTCACATGTTAGTAAGCCTCCTACTATCCATGGTAACATAGTTGGTGTTGGAAATATCTCCTCTACTTCCTCCAAAAATTTAAAATTGCCTAAAACTGCTGAAACTAGTGTTGACAAAAGTGCTGAAATTTTTAAGAACGTGAGAGAATGTGGTTCGGTTTGCTTTGCTGATAATAATTTTGATTTTGATAATTGTAATATCCCTTAAGTTATTAAGTTCTTGCAAAATTTGGCCACAAGTCCTAATGCTAGCTCTCTTAATTTGGCTTTTACTGCTCATATTACAAATGCTCTCATTTAAGCGTCTATCCCTAGGAAGTTAGAAGATGGTTGGCAGCCCATCATTAAAATGAAAATAGATAAATTTGATTACAATGCTTTGTGTGACCTTGGTGCAAGTATTTCTGTTATGCCTAAAAAGCTCTATGATATGTTTGATTTGCCACCATTGGAACATTGTTATTTGGATGTTTGTCTTACTGATAATGCTTTGAAGAAACCTTTAGGGAGGATCAATGATATTCCTATTATGATTAATAATAAACTGGTCCCCGATGATTTTATTGTCTTGGACATTGAATGCAATCCATCTTGTCCAATTGCGATGGGAAGACCCTTTCTGAGAATTATGGATGCAATTATTGATATGAAAGAAGGTACCATCAAGTACCAATTCCCACTCAAGAAAGGTATGGAACACTTCCCTAGGAAAATAATGAAGCTACCTTTTGATTCTATTTTTCGTTCAAATTATGGTGTTGATGCTTCATCTCTTTATAATACTTGAGTTTCACTTTGTGCCTACCTCAAAGGCGTTAAACAAATACGCTTATGGGAGACAACCCAATTTTATTTTCTATCATTTTATTTTGTTTTTCTTGTGTCAAGGACTTTTCCTACCTCTGTATCAATTCCTTCGTATCTTATTTTTATTACAATGTTGTGTCAAGTTAAGCCTCTAGTCGAAAGTTGATGTTAAAATTCAATTCCTGTGCTGAAACAGATTTCTGCTGTCCTCCGTTAAATTCATATCAATTCACTGGAACGTCAGAAATATCTGCCCTTTTTTGTGCATACTCCACATATGTATACGCAACTTTATTTCGTTTGGAGTTTTCTGATCTGAGCAAGGTAATTGTCTGGAAAAAAAATCCGTCTTTACGGACTTTTCGGTTTTTGACCGATTCTGTCATTTTCTTTTGCAATGCCTCTTTTGCTATTTTGATTGGATCTTTTTATCCTTTTAAGTATCAGTGTCAGTAGCTAATGTCCAGTAGCAACGGTAGCAATTGTGTTCCTACAGAATATCATAATGTTTTGTGCCTTAACCCTGGTATGAAGTTACTCTAAGTTTGGTGTGGAGAAAGTTTTCAAGGATCATGAGAAGATGATGATATAATGTGATCAAGAGGATAGTAACGCCAAAGCTTGGAGATGCCCCGGTGGTTCACCCCAATATAATTCAAGAAGACTAAAGCGTCAAAGCTTGGGGATGCCCAAGACATCCCCTTCTTCATCGACAAATTATCAGGTCCTTTCTAGTGAAACTATATTTTAATTTTGTCACATCTTATGTGCTTATCTTGAAGCGTTTGTTTGTTTTGTTTTTTTTATTTTCATTCTCTGAATAAATATGGATCCTAGCATTCTTTTGTGTGAGAGAGAGACACGCTCCGTTTTTTTCATATGAATACTCGTATTCTTCACTTATATTCGTTGAGTATTCATCTTATGTTATTGTTTGCTCTCTAGCTCTTGTTTTTCATGAATTTCTTGTAGAGTTGTTAGCTTTGTTATTTTATACTCTCATATCTCGTTGTTTAATTACTTGGAGAGTTTATCTTTTAAATAAGTTGATTGGTGTTTGGTTGAGAATAGAAAATGCTAAATGGGGTAGATGGTATAATTAAATGATACATTAATCTTGTAGATCATTAAATTGTGTCACTTGAATCATTGATGTTGTTTTGAGATATTAATTTGCTTAATGGTAAACATGATGGTCTAGTAAAGTGGAACGATTAAATGGTTGGTCTATAAAACTTGAAAACTGTGCCACACTTAAATTTCTTGTTGATTGCATAATGGTATATGACTTCTATTTGCCTAAGTCAACCGTAATGGCTTTATGTTATGCGCTACGGTCGGGTTTCCAACATTGGCTTTTTCATTTGCCACAGCACCTCTAGGTGTAATTTTCATTATGCCTTGCATGATCATATTTTTATTTGAAATCTTTTTACTTGTGGGTTCTAAAACTACGGTTTTCATGGCACTTCCACCACCATATTGCTAGCCTCTTCGGTACTTTGCTTTGCCCTTCTCACATTGAGAGTTGGTGCATTTTTCGCGGTTTTCGCCCTTTTTCATCTTGTTCTCCTACACATAAGCCAAACATCTTCCTCAAAACATCCACCACTACCTACTACAGCATTTCCATAGTTGTTCTGAGATATATTGCCATACAACATCCATCTTATATTACATGACTTGTTGTCATTCATTACTTATTTATTGCTTTATGTGTTTCTATAAAGTTGATGTGTGGTTTTACCCATGTTACGGTAGAGCACTGCATAAGCTGCTACACTGGCAGAGGCGCTGTTGTCATATGTATTCATATGGCACATTCATATTAGTTACTTACATCATCAGTATGTTGTTTTTCATCATTAGTGTGTTGTCATATATCATGTATAATATTAGGATGCTTGCCCCTAACAGTGAAAAGAGCCATGGAGGCCATCGAAAAGAGAACCAGAAAAAGGAAAAAATAGAAAAAAAGAAAAGAAAAAAAGGGCAGCATTACTATTCTTGATCACACACTTGTGCTTATGTTATAGCACCATATCATTTATAGTCATCACTTGTGCTCATGTTATAGAACCATATCATTTGTGATCCTCATTTGTGCTCATGTTTAGCACCTTTACTCCATATGAGAGAGTTTTCATTTCTTAGTTGCATAACTATGTGGGGAACTTTACACTATAAAACTAAGCTTGTATATTCCAATCATGAGCCTCCTCAAAAGTGCTCTAGGTCTTCGTGAGCAAGCAAGTTGGATGCACCCCCCACTAGTTCCATTGGAGAACTTTCATATACTTATAGCTCATTGTGCATCTGTTGTATGGCAATCACTACTCCTTGCATAGCTTCGATTGTATGACTTTCTCTTGTCTAATGATCATATATAGCTTTGTGAGCCTTTCTTCCGTTGGCCTTCGAAACCTCCGTTAACATTCTCTTAGCCATAACATCCTGGTGCCAGGAACCAACTTTGAACGCTTGCTTGTTTCTTTTGAACAAATAATATATTGATCTTCTACGTGCATATTGCTATTACTTGACTTGATCCTTACATAAAGTTGTCATGTTTGTTGGAAGCATTAGATGATTATATTGTTGTGCTTGAAGCTTAAATCATCTCTAATATCTACTTTGCACAGTTGATTGCTATCTAGTACAATATCATTGAAAGCTTTGCTTACTTCACCTACTTGTTTGTTCATTACTCATTTGATATCAATATAAACTACAACCCTTATTCATTTGATCTCAGTTTACATGCCTTAAAATATTTCATGATCAAGATTGTGTTTAAGCATGTCACTTCAGAAATTATTATTCTTTTATCGTTCTTGCCTACTCGGGACGAGTAGAACTAAGCTTGGGGATGTTGATACGTCTCCAACGTATCCATAATTTCTTGTGTTCCATGCTATGTTATATCATGTTATTACATGTTTTATATGCATTTTATATAGTTTTATGCATTTTCTGGGACTAACCTATTAACAAGATGCCACAGTGCCAGTTCCCTGTTTTTTGTTGTTTTTGGTTTCAGAAAAGCTCTTTAGGAAATATCCGCCAAATTGGAAACGAGCCAACCAGTATTTATTTTTGGAATATATGCATCCAGGAAAACCAAAGACGAGACGAAGAGAAGCCGCGAGGCGCCCTCATCACCTGGTGGCGCGGCCCACAAGCCTGCCGTGCCAGGAGGTAAGGAGGAGCCCTCGGGCGCCCACCGACCTAGGTCTTTCGCCTACAAATACCCCCTTGACCTAAAAACATAGCAGGGTTGAACACTTATTCCTCCAAGGGTCCCGAGCCGCCGCCGTCGTAAACACCACTTTGGGACAGATCAGAACTGCTCCCCGGCACCCTGCCGGGAGGGGTAATCGTCCCCAGAGGCCTCTACGTCGCCCTGACCGCCTCCGGGCTGATGCCTGAGTAGTATACCTTGGACTACGGGTCCATAGCAGTAGCTAGATGGTTGTCTTCTCCTCTTGTGCTATCATGTTCAGATCTTGTGAGCTGCCTATCGTGATCAAGATCATCTTTATGTAATTCTCCATGTTGTGTTTGCAGGGATCCGATGAATGTTGAGTACTAAAGTTATTGCTTCATAATATATCATGTGTGTGCTATTTAATGATCTTGCATGCTCTCTGTTACTTGTGTATGCTCTAGCCAAGTAGATGCTTGTAGCTCCAAGAGGGAGAATTTATGCTCGATAATAGGTTCATGTCTCTATTTAATATGGGGCAGTGACAGAAAGCTCTAAGCTTGTAGATGTACTGTTGCTACTAGGGATAAAACAGTAGTACTTTGTGTAAGGATGATGTTACTTACTTACTTTACACACTTTTGCTTAAGGCGATAATCTGTTGCATGCAACTTAATACTGAAAGAGGTGCGGACGCAAACCGTAAGGTGGATTATTAGTCATAGATGCGGTTGGAACGGTCTATGTATATTGTTGTAATGCCCGAATGAATCTCACACTAGACACCATATCATTAGTATATGCATTGGGTTGCTCATCATTATTCTATCAATTGCTTGGCTGTAATTTGTTAACCACGCATGGATGAATGTTATTATTTATGGAGAGACGCCACTAGTGAACTGTGGACCCCGGTCCTTCTCATTAATCTGATAAAACCACAACTGCAAACCTGTTACTTTCTGCAAACATACATCTTTCTTCCACACATGCGTTTAATCCTTTGTTGCATCAAGCCGGTGAGATTGACAACCTCACTGTTAAGTTGGGGCAAAGTATCTTGATTGTTTGTGTGCAGGCTCCACGTCAACAACTCTTTTCTGGTGCCCTTGACACCTCGAGGGAATTCTTCATCTCCTACTGGTTCGATAACCTTTGTTTCATACTGAGGTAAATTTGCTGCTGCACTACTTCATACCTTCCTCTTGGGGTCTCCCAACATCACACCCACCGTGTGCATCAGTGGGCGCCCGAGGGTGCCACATCGCCTGCCGGCGCGGCTCCTGTTGCTGCCGCGCCACCAGGCGATGTGGGCCCCTCGCGGCCCTTCTTCGTCTCGTCTTCGGTTCTTCACGACGCAAATATTCCAAAAATAATTCCTGTTTGATTTATTTCCAATTAGGCGGATATTTCCTTAAGAGATTTTCTGAAACCAAAATCAGCAGAAAACAGGGAACTGGCACTGTGACATCTTGTTAATAGGTTGGTCCCATAAAATGCATAAAACTATATAAAATATGTAATAATATGATATAACATAGCATGGAACATAAGAAATTATGGATACGTTTGAGACGTATCAATCCCCACCCCTTACCTCCTGTTAATCAGGGGTTTCGCCATGATGCGATGATGGAAGATGAGAATGTAGAGATACACCATGATGCAGCTAATAACCCAGCTCATGTCAATTTGCACCTGCTGCTAATGAAGTTGACCTGAACCCTGCTACCCTACCATTACAACAAGCAGACGATCACATAGAGGATATTCAGAATCCAGTTGACTGTCTAAAAAACCTGATTGAGAAACTTGTGGTGAATGTTGGAGACTTAATTCCTATGCTGCAGGATTTTAAGATATCTGGAGTGTCGGCCCAGTGGGAACTGGGGTATCAAGAGCCCATTCCCCCCAGGCCTCGCTCGCGGGCCAGTCGGACGAAACGACTAAGGACCAGGCGTCACCGCCTGGCGGGACCCTCGAGAGGAGATTCCCCTCGAGGGCCTGAAGAGGAAGCGAGGGCCTCAAGGGACCCCTCGCCTCAGGGGATCCTCCCCCCGAGGAACCAACCCGCCTGAGGGAAGTCCAACAGGAATCTCCTCTCAGGCCGGAAGGGAAACGTCGTCGCCAAGGAAGCCCGACAGAGCGCACGTGACCTCTGCCACGCTCGTGCGGTGGCGCACACACCCCCATCGCTGTCCCTGGCGATAAAGCGGTCAACAAAGCTGCTCCGCCTGCTGCACAGCTGTGAGGACCTTCTTGTAGCGCCCCAACTTTTATTAAAGTTGGAACACCTGTGTTATGTGCTAGTCCCTGGTTCACTGCCAGCACCACAGTACAAAATATAAGGTACCAATACATAAGTATTAAAATTGCTACAACGAGATCCAAAAATAATAGCCAAGTATGGCTTTATTACAAGTTGCATAGCCTTGAAGGCTAGCTAAAGTTCAGACATCACAACGAAAGCGAAATAACATGGAGCCTCATCTTCAAGCATGCGCCACAGGCAGACATGTTGGGTGTAGACTCGAGTCCAAACTCATTCAGCATCAGAATTACCTGCACATTTGAATATGCAGCCCCCGAAGGAGGTCAATACAATGATGTATTGGCAAGTGACTATGGTGGATATATAATGACAAGTCTAAATCTATATGCATATTTGGCTTGGTGGGGTTGGAGGCTATTTGCAGAAAGCAAGTTTTCTCCTATCATTTTGTAAAACACTTTTATTTCTCAAGACTTGGCACCAAGGGATAAAGCCCAAGTGCACCAACAATTCTTTCCTTGGTCAAATTTTACTTTATGAAAACAGTGTTGAGATTCTTCCGCCCATCCGTGTCCAGTTGCTCGAAGTAGTCCATTTCCGGGGACACGACTGAGTACTCAGATTGTCGACGCTGCAGAGGTTGTGCACTTTCACCTTTAGACTCAATTAGCCCGAAAATCCTATACACACGGAGTGTATTGAGGAAAGGAGAGAATTGAGACAAGAACTTTCAGAAGAAGGATGCAACCATACTAGCAAGACCCGTTCCACCTACCATCTCTACATCTGCTTGTCAAGCTGACAGGTTGCACCCTCACAACTTAATTATTCTAGACAGAGCCCATTGTCAAAAGGCTGCACGGGAAGCTTCTAAACTTGGAGGGACTTGGTAATATCTTCGTTCCTGGGTGGCCGTCCACAAGTGCACTTCTGGGTAACAAACACCATACTCATGGCCCTAAGTAGAATAGACATTCATCCTAGGCGAGGACAACCACAAGCATAGTCCCAAAAGCCACTCAACATAAACCAAACAACCAATTCCACCCAGATGTCTAACACTTAGAAACATTTCCAAAACAGGGTAAACATTTTTATAGCATAGCTAAGCAACTAATAAAACTTTTCATGGCTGCATAGGAGAAGGGGTGGCTACACACTACTAGGATATTTGTAAAATACAAACTAACTTAGCATTATGTTTATAACCTATCATGCACACTACTCAAAATATACTACTTATGCATATAGAAAATATGGGATATAATATGAATGTCACTTGCCTTGGTAACAGGAGGCACAAGCACAGCAAGAGTAACAATCACAAGCAAGTCCTTCCTCCTCTTCACAATCTGACAACAAGCAATACATAAATAAATAAACACAACATGCAACACTTAAAACTCCAAAAGCATAAATATGTATGCATGCATGATATGTTATAAACATAACCAAAATAACTTATTATCAATTTTTATTTTCTCTGTTTATTTAATGCATGCAATGAAATGAACAATATTTTATTTTCTATTTTAACAATTAAAATATAAAGAACAATTATAGTCAATTTAAGTACAAAACTTTCAATAAAAACTCATGTTTCATTTTCTGGACAGAGAGCAAAATTATTATTCCACAACAATTGGATTTAGATGAAAAACATTTTTAATATTTAAATTATGAATTTATATGGCCGAAATTACAATCTGTAAATTTCACAATTTTTAAGACACTAAAATGACAAACTAATGACATAGGAATAAACTACATGGGCAGGGCTTTCCAATGATATAAAGTTTATCAAATTTGGACTTACAGATTGAAAGTTATGAATTTTGCAAGTTTTAATAGTTTTCTGTTTTAATTTCTAAATTCTATTCGAATTTAGAAAAAGAATCAGCCACGCGGCGCGACCTGATTCGTCCGTACCGCTTCGACGCGGATCGCGCTCGGGAGCCGTTAGATCTAAATGAATCGGACGCGCCAGATTAATCGCAGAGACGAAAAACAAAAAATAAAACGGATCCGTTGGATCTAGATCCAACGTCCAGGATGCGTTGACCTAACGCAGGCGGCGCGACTCGCCGGAGACGCGCGGGGCGCGGCGGAGCCATGGCCGGTGTTCTTCACCCGAGGCGTTCTACGGTGCTAGGAGGGAAACGGAGCTCACCCGCGGATGCGCGACGTCGAGAGGGAGGATGGCGCAGTGGCTATGACCGGAGCGTCCTCGTCTTCCCGGAAGAGCTCGCCGGAGTTGCGCGCGGCGGCGGTTCTTCTCGGTCGTGGACGGAGGCGGGGATTCGCTGCGAAAACACATGCTCCACCGTATCAAATCGATGCGCATGGTTAAAAGGAATCGAAAGGGGGTGGAGAGAAGGTCCGAGGTGGTCGGAGTTGCTCGGGCGGCAGAGTTCTTACCGACGGCGACGGCGGATTCGCGAGAGCTTGAGCGGGCAGCCTAGGGGCTCTCGGGGGGAATGGTTTGGGGCAATCGGATGAGAGCGAAGAGGGCTATTAGTAGGGGGAGGATGCGGGGTAAATGGAGTAGTAAATCGCCGTATCGAAACGAAATCAAATCGGCCGTTTTCGGTCGGAGGCGAGGGCGTGATTTGGGGAAGAACTGCTCCGCGGGGGAGATGACAGGTGGGTCCCACCTGTCAGCGACTGCGAGCGAGAGAGAGGGGCGCTGGGCCGCTGGCAGGCCGTTGCGTCTCGCGCGCGAGGCAGTTAGCTAAACGGGCCGGCCCGATTTCCTTTTCCTTTTAAATGAAATTAATATCTGTTTTTAAATACTGATTTCAAAAATGATTTTTAAACCTATCCAAAACATTTCAGAAAAATTCATAAAAATATGTTTTGGAAAGGTTAATAAAAATGGGACTTTTTGACATTATACTTGCCCATAAATAAATTGATCAAATTTTATTTATTAAAGGAGTTTAAATAAACACTTTATGGAATTATAGATTATTTAAATTTATAATTTGAAGTTTTATTTAATAATTTTGTGATGTAGTTTTATGCCTAATGATAAATGATGCATGGATGCAAAGTTTTAAATTTTTGCAAATTTTGGGATGTTACAGACTAACCCCCTTAAGAGGAAGCTCGCCCTCGAGCTTCGGAAAGGTCAGCAAATAGGTGTGGATGGTCTTCCCGGAGGTCATCCTCTCGTTCCCAGGTGGCTTCTTCCTCGGTGTGATGATTCCACTAGACTTTGCAAAACTTGATGGTTTTGGTACGGGTGACTCTTTCTGCGGTCTGCAATATCTTGATGGGTTTCTCTTCGTAGGTCAGGTCACTTTCCAATTGTACTTCTTCGAGAGGTACTGTATCCTTTAAAGGAACTCCAATCATCTCGGGGTGACTGTCGTGGTATCGGCATAATTGATAGGAGACGGGGGTCCTCTAGCCTACGTATGGATCGTGGGGAAGAAGGTTGGTGTCGTCGAGGACGGGATTGAACACGGCGAGTTTACCCAGCTTCGGATCCCACAGCGGTGGCGAGATCCTACGTGCTGCTATAATTCACTATGAGGCAATAGCCGTGAACAGGTTACAATGTGTATGATGCGTATTGAAGCGTAGATGAGCTTATTCAGCGTTGATGAGCTTGGCCCTAAAGGCCTCCCGGTGGCCGGCTTATATAGGCGGCCAGACCCCGGGTTACAAGGTAAGTACTTGGCCGGCAAGTAAACAGAGTCCTAGTTGTAGTCGGCTTTGGTTGCCGCCTTCCATCTTGGGCTTGGTGGCTTGATGGGCTTTGGTCTGCTGCCTTCCTTGGACCGTCCGCCTACTTCCTTATACGTCAGCTATCTGGGCCGCCCGGTAGGCATTAGCCTTACCACCCTTGGGCCACCCTAGACTAGCCGGATTGATCCATGTTAGAGATACCCCTAGTTGGTATATCCCCAGCATTAGCCCCCAGAAAGGTTGAAGTTCTCCAGGCGCCGGCTTCTTCATTTTCTTGATCTTCAGTCTTGAACGTTGGCGGCTGCAGGACTTTAACCATTCTGAATATAATAGGGGTTGCGTGCCGGCTTGATCACCAGCGCGCGGCCGCCTTTATCCTACATGGGAAAGACGACTGGCTTAACTTGTCGGATGACTTCTCGGAGAAGCCTTACCCTTACTGACAGGTCAAACTAATGTCTGATAGATGATGTCATTTGGTCCACGACAGTTTTGAACTCAAATGTAACAAAATCGTGCATTGTCGGCCATACCACGGAGGCGGCCTTTGCCACGGAGGCAACCATGTCGCTGACGACAAGGTGATTGTGCCATGCAGGCGGTTATGTCGTTGACAACAAGACAGTCATGCCACGGAGGCGACTGTGTCGCTGACGATAAGTCGGCCAAGCTATGGAGGTGACCGTGTCGCTGACGACAAGACGGTCATGCCACCAATGTGGCTTTCTTGTTGACAATAGGGCTGCATATCGTGCATCCCCCAAGTATCGAACGAGGGCAAATATCGATGTCGAGCCCCCGAGTGTCGGAGTTTTTCTTGATCCGCCTATCTCCAGCCCCCAAGCGTTAAGTCGATGTACTCGGAAGTCGTCTCGACGCTTGGAAGAACTTGTGGCGTTGTAAGTCGATGATTGCAGTCTCGGAGGCCCGTGCCGGCTTGACTGAAAGACGGCTTGAGACATGATGAAAATGCTGCGATTGCAGCCCCCAGGTGTTATGTATCCTGCATAGTACACATAGCTGCATTAAGATGTACTTTTAATGAAAGCTGAATAATTTGAAGGCCTGAGCCGGTAGATTTTTAACAAACACTTTAAGGGTTGTAAATTTTATATGGCCCGCCTTAATATTTATCTGGTTTATATGTTTAACTTTTCATATGTTAGCAGAACCTCAGCGGGAATCTTTAGCTGAGACAACCAGGGCTAGCACCAAATAGTTTAGAATCAGAGACAAATTAAAGCCGGCATGTTGGTGCTAATGACATACTACTAGGTAACCCACATATAAACAATCAAATAACGGTATTAGGCGGTGCAAACTGATTGCTTAATTTGGCCCGGAGGCGACAAGTATCTAAAAGTTTGAACCATGCAGCGCAGAGCAAATATCAGGTAACTTAGATACTAAGAGGGATATGATCAAATGAAAAGACAAAAGATGGCATGATCTCAGAGCATAATGAGCAAACCACGGACTTTTATTTCATGACCATACATAAAATGTTAAGTGTATATAAACTTAGCTTATTTGACGTTGATGTCGAGGAGGCGGGCGTGACGGAAGACGCCAGCCCCAGTATGTAGGCGGCAACCCCAGTCTGAAAATATTTGTCCCTAGGATTCCGAAGATGATCCCATCAAGGCGGCGAGGAGTATGCGGCGGCAGTAATTAAGCCGAGATAATGGCGATCCACGTTAGCAATTAAGCCGGAACGTGACGATAAATGCGCCGACAAGGCGTCTTGTTACGTTAGCGATTAAGCTGAAACGTGGAGCTTTAGTGTTTTGTACCAATCGATGTCTCCCCAAATTGATCAGGTTTGGGCGATCGGAAACAATAGCTTACTAACTTCGCGATGAACTCATCAAAACCGTATATGAGGATGGCGGTGCCCCGCATAACATCTCACGAACACGGCGGTAAAGATAATATTGAATCACAAAACCAGACGTCGGAACGGATCCGAACATGGTATGAGTTGCGATGGATTCGTCAAACACGGATGTCGGAACAACCGTGACATGACTTTCCTTGTAAGCTGGCTGCGTTTCCTTGTGATACACGATGATCAAGACCAGATCTGATGCTAAGTGATTAGCAGTACATGCATGCGATTAGCCCTCCGGCCGTGAAATCCATGTACATATTGCTAATTCACGCTGGATATCTGTAGATCAGGACTTGCCATATCAAAAGGATTTGGCCAGCAAGGTGTATGTAATCGGAACGGATCCGTCTTGCCGCATGCATTTCCATCCTGCGCGGGAATCGTCGCCTTCATCGCTAGGCATATATGGGTTGCCATCATTTGGATGAAATAGGAGGCGGCGACAATTCTCATATCGATCTGTCCAGCTTAGATCTTACACGAACCGGAGAACGGATCAGCCCGCCGGACCGATCTGGCAGATGAATAGGATGTTTGATCGAGCCAGCCTGCCGGGGCAGAGTACACGGCTAGATGCTTTTACGACGTTCGATCATGCTGGCCTGCCAGAGCAGAGTACACGGCTAGATGTGATCCGGTCGGGTTGATGAAGACGACGATCGGAATCGTCGGCTGCGGACAGCCAATATTGTCCCCGCCTGGAACGTGACGCCAGAAACCTTATGCCCCACGGTGGGCGCCAACTGTCATGGTATCGGCATAATTGATAGGAGATGGGGGTCCTCTAGACTACGTATGGATCGTGGGGAAGAAGGTTGGTGTCGTCGAGGACGGGATTGAACACAGCGAGTTTACCCAGCTTCGGATCCCACAGCGGTGGCGAGATCCTACGTGCTGCTATAATTCACTATGAGGCAATAGCCGTGAACAGGTTACAATGTGTATGATGCGTATTGAAGCGTAGATGAGCTTATTCAGCGTTGATGAGCTTGGCCCTAAAGGCCTCCCGGTGGCCGGCTTATATAGGCGGCCAGACCCCGGGTTACAAGGTAAGTACTTGGCCGGAAAGTAAACAGAGTCCTAGTTGTAGTCGGCTTTGGTTGCCGCCTTCCATCTTGGGCTTGGTGGCTTGTGTGACGCCCGAAAATCGGTACTATGTAGATTTAAGCGATCCCGCCGAAATCCGCATAATAACGATTTTAGGTCGCCCACCAGACATAATGTGCACGCCGAAACATGTGCATTATGTGGGTGGAATTGTGATAACATTACAACAGTTCCGATACATCCACAAATACAACAGAAGATATAATACAACAACGACTCGGACGAGTCAAGATACAAAAGTTATAATACAAAGATTCAAATGACAGCGGAAGCAAAATAGTATCCGACTACGGATAAGATGCAAATTGGACTAAGAGTCCTGAAGATAAGCAATGGCGCCTACCGATGGCAATGGGTACCCATTACCCGTATACCCGGTGGGTTTTTACCCATTAGGGTGAGGGTATGGGATAAAATCTTTACCCATGGGTAAGTAAATGGTAAAAAATATGCACCCATTGGGTATTGCGGGTACGGGTATGGTATATCAAAACCCATACCCGCGTACCCACCTACCCGGTATATCGCACATTTGACTCCATAAATTATTCATTAGGTAGTTCTGAAAAATAAAAATCTCACCGACCCGCACCCAGTCATCTCCTTATATTCTTAAATTCTCTGTCATCTGAACCGTTATTGTAATCGTTAAATTGTGAACTTCTAAAGTTGATTGTGATGCCATGTGACGTCTTTGCACATGTATTGGCCGAAGTTAGAACTACATATATTTGTTATGATTCTATGCACCTTATGTAGTTATGTTGGGCTGCAGGCTCTGCATTAATGTTATTTTCGAATTACATAGTGTTGTTATTTTCATATATGTATTGCGTAGTATATCATGTTGAGTTTTTTTGGTGGGTTTACCCGTGGGTTTTTATTACCCACATGGGTGCGGGTATGGTATTAAATTTGTACCCAGACGTGGGTGCGGGTGCGGGTATGATTAAAATTTGAGTACATGGGTGCGGGTTTGGTTGAGCTCTACCCACACCCAATGAGTGCGGGTGCCATCAGGAATGGCGCCATATCCCTGCCCAGCCAAGCCGGAGGGATTCCCAAGCTAACGTCGCCAGACTTCAAACCTGTTAACTCCACATAAAGCACATCCCAAAAGAGGGTCAGGGCACTCCCTGGCAAGCAAAACTGACTTGCCTACTTTCTACACCATCTCCCAAAATATAGGGGAGGTGGACTTAGCGGCAGCAGCACTAGCAACCTAAAGGGACACGCTACAACTTCCGTCTAATCAGAAAGGGATAAGAGAGCGCATAAAGAAACCATCTACAACTAACACCAAACATAACCCATTCTCGGATTAACCCCCTCAACCAAGTATGAGGAAGCAATTCGGGAATACTCACACGTTGAACAATTTTAGTTACCAGTTATTGTGAAAGTAATTCTATATTACTAGTCAGGTTAATTAACAATGATTAGGTGTAAGTTGTCTATGATCTTGTTAGCCAGCATCATCACCAAGTCGTCCATAACCGTGGACACGGCTCATCGATAAGATTATACCCTGCAGGGGTGCACTACTAGACCCGTACTCGTTCCATCAACCCAAAAGCAAAGCCAGAAGCTAGGGCATCTCAACACGGCAAATCTCTTCTCTACAACCCATCCAGGGAACCGCATGATTGTGTGCACGGCTAATCAGGTCCAGTTCCCGCGGGATCGACCTTCATAGCACTCTAAGAACGTGCCACCCTATATGAGAATCGACTGCTCCATCATCATGAGATCGTTAGGTAACCATATGCATGCATCAAATGGAAAGCCCGAACTACTTGCGGCGCCCTGGATAAGAAGCGAATTAGATCGAAGCCGCGGGGGGCTCCATAGGGCCTCCCACAAGCGGTTAGTGCGCTCAAAATTGGATCCGAGGACAAGAACTGAGTTCCTAGGTCGACACTTAGCAGAACAAAGCACCTCGCAAGGCCTTCCGCCGGTGCCTTATCTTTTAATTATAATACCCCAATATAGAACAACATTTTATTAAGGTAGAATAACCTATCATACTAACCAGGTGAAAATAAATAAGACATACAGACGACTCGCACAAACAACTCTAAGCATGCGCTACGACTCGCAAGGCCAACAGATAAACATGCAACAGGTATTAGGATGTGGGGATAAAGCTGTATGGGCTGCAGGATAAACATGTGGTGGGATCGCGATAAAGAATCGAATACTAGGGTAGCAGAGATCAACGGCAGGAATGAAAGACAATGTATAGGTAAACAAGCAAACTTTGCTTGCCTGGAATCCCGCATGGAAGCAGATCTTGTCATTGCTCACACATCTCAACGTCGTATCCGCGAAGAAGCAATAAACACTGGAAAGCGTAAAAGATGCATTTTACAACTAAGGCAAAAGATCCAGCATGATCATAGAAGAATGATGCATGACATGGCAAGATGCCTTGCGAGATGCACTTAATCCAAATTAAGCGGAACCGGGATTCGGACAATTAATATTTAGGTTCAAGTTATTTATCTACTCAACAATATTAAATGTTGGTTAACATGGCAAGACATGGCATGGATGATCTAGTCCGTTTAAATGGAATCGGGCAATACATATAGTGATTTGCCCCACAAATCCCATATTTATTATTTAGGTGATTTGCTACACCCGCAACCCAAGAGATGCAACAAATGCAATTATGATGCGATATGCACAAGATAGATGACTTTTTTATAAAAAAGGTATAGGGTTAGGGTTTGGGTTCGCACGTTGGATCGGGAGAGATAGGGTTCGAAACCGACATCTTCGATCCGTAGAGGAAGTAGTCGTCGTGGAACCGGGGCATCGTCGTTTGTCGGTGTCGTGGAAGTGGCCGGGTAGTCATGGCACATAGGAGCTCGGCAACGGACATCGGAAGGAAAAACGCACGGCGGGCACCGCGACACGGGCACGGGCGGTCACGGCAACGCGGCACCGGAGGAGGACGCGCACGGGGCAGCACCTCGAAGGGTGGACAAACACGGGCACAAAAATAACGCCGGGGTCTTGCGGGCATATCACCGAACACCTTGTGGGCGGCGGGTGCGGGGTCGCCACCGGACGGGGAAACCGGGCTAGGACGGCGCGGCGTGGGGCGGCGGCGGCGTGCACGCGGTCGGGAAGAGGAGGCGGCAGTGGTGGCGAGCACGCGGAGGCGCGCGGCGACGGGAGGCAGAGGCGTGGCAGAGGAGGCGTGCGGCGGCAGGGTGCACACGGGCGGCGGCGCGCAGCGGCGCGGGCGGCGGCCGGAGGGCGCGCGGCGGGGGGCGGAGCTCGGCCGGCCGGAGCAAGGGGAGGAGCACGGCGCGGCGGCGGGCGCGCGGCCTGAGGCGCAGGGGAGCGTGCGGCGGCGGCCGGGCGCGTCGGGACGCACGGGGGCGAGCGTGGCTGGGGCGGGCCGGCGGCGCGGGCGTGGAGCAGGCGGCGGCAGGAGGAGGCCGGCGGCCGGAGCGACGCAGGAGGACCAGGCTGGGGATCACGGGCGCGCGCTGCCGGGGAGCATGGGCGTGCGGCGGAGCAGGCAGAAGCGGCGGCGGCCATGGGGAGCTGGGGTCGGGGCGAGGCGGCTCGGGGCGGCGCGGATGCGGCCGGCGGTGGAGGCGGCGGGGCGGTGGTGGCCGGAGGCGGGGCCGGAGGTGCAGGGGAAGGCCGGGGCTCGGGGAGCTCGGCTCGGGAGCACGGGCCTGCTCTCCCGTGCGGCTCGGGAGGAGATGGTGCGTGCGGGTGGAGGAAGAGGAAAGAAGGAAGGAGAGAAAGAAAAAGGAAAAGGGAAAGAAAAAAAAAGAAAGAAGGGAAAAAAAGGAAAAAAGAAAAAGAAGAAAGTGGAGGGGGGCGGCTGCAAAGTTGGAGGGGGGTGGGAAACAAGTTTCCAGGGGGGAACCCTAGGGTTTGGGGTTAGATGGGCTTGGGCTTTTATTCCTCTCCCGTTTAACTTTTCGGTTTTATATTTTTAAAACAAAATAGAAAACGAATTTGAACACGAAACCTATACAAAATATTTTTAGTTTTCAAAGGACAATTTAGTAAACTAGTTTTTGACATTTTTAAAAGATTAAAAAAAACACATTTTTAATTAATTTGAAATGCATTCGAATTTAATTGTGGAAATTTAATTTAAATGCAACAAATTAAATTAATGCGATGCAATGAGATGCCATGTCGATGCAAAAAGAAAACTCACCCAAAAAAAAAGGGGATAAATCCCGGGGCGTTACAATCGACACCACTAACAAGGGATCGCGTCCCGCGATCCACGCCGAGACCACAATAAGAGAGGGGTAACTATCGAGTCTTCACGCTCCGGGATGAACTTCTCGACACCACTAACAAGGGATTGTTGCTCCACCTTGAAATTCTCGACACCACTAACAAAAGATTGTTGCTCACGAGGAAGACGACTCTGAAAGATCAAACCTAATAGGGTAAAAGGCAAGAAATCGTCCACCCACACGTAGGATCCTAAAACTTGGAAAGTTTGGATAAGAGAAGAGACTCCAAAACATGTAAGGTAAAAGGAGAAATAGAATTGAGGTATGGAGTAAATAGAAACCTATTGAGATCATTTCAAAAATAATTTTAGTCAAATAGTTTTCGACACTCTAGAAACAACGGCCGTTAGCGAGGTTATCCTACAGGCTTTTGCGGACCCGCTGCTTCGATAACCATTCGTATCGAAACAACAAGGAGATCGAAACCAAGGCTCTGATACCACTTTGTGACACCCGAAAATCGGTACTATGTAGATTTAAGCGATCCCGCCGAAATCCGCATAATAACGATTTTAGGTCGCCCACCAGACATAATGTGCACGCCGAAACATGCGCATTATGTCGGTGGAATTGTGATAACATTACAACAGTTCTGATACATCCACAAATACAACAGAAGATATAATACAACAACGACTCGAACGAGTCAAGATACAAAAGTTATAATACAAAGATTCAAATGACAGTGGAAGCAAAATAGTATCCGACTACGGATAAGATGCAAATTGGACTAAGAGTCCTGAAGATAAGCAATGGCGCCATATCCCTGCCCAGCCAAGCCGGAGGGATTCCCAAGCTAACGTCGTCAGACTTCAAACCTGTTAACTGCACATAAAGCACATCCCAAAAGAGGGTCAGGGCACTCCCTGGCAAGCAAAACCGACTTGCCTACTTTCTACACCATCTCCCAAAATATAGGGGAGGTGGACTTAGCGGCAGCAGCACTAGCAACCTAAAGGGACACGCTAAAACTTCCGTCTAATCAGAAAGGGATAAGAGAGCGCATAAAGAAACCATCTACAACTAACACCAAACATAACCCATTCTCGGATTAACCCCCTCAACCAAGTATGAGGAAGCAATTCGGGAATACTCACACGTTGAACAATTTTAGTTACCAGTTATTGTGAAAGTAATTCTATATTACTAGTCAGGTTAATTAACAATGATTGGGTGTAAGTTGTCTATGATCTTGTTAGCCAGCATCATCACCAAGTCGTCCATAACCGTGGACACGGCTCATCGATAAGATTATACCCTGCAGGGGTGCACTACTGGACCCGTACTCGTTCGATCAACCCCAAAAGCAAAGCCAGAAGCTAGGGCATCTCAACACGGCAAATCTCTTCTCTACAACCCATCCAGGGAACCGCATGATTGTGTGCACGGCTAATCAGTTCCAGTGCCCGCGGGATCGACCTTCATAGCACTCTAAGAACGTGCCACCCTATATGAGAATCGACTACTCCATCATCATGAGATCGTTAGGTAACCATATGCATGCATCAAATGGAAAGCCCGAACTACTTGCGGCGCCCTGGATAAGAAGCAGATTAGATCGAAGCCGCGGGGGGCTCCATAGGGCCTCCCACAAGCGGTTAGTGCGCTCAAAATTGGATCCGAGGACAAGAACTGAGTTCCTAGGTCGACACTTAGCAGAACAAAGCACCTCGCAAGGCCTTCCGCCGGGGCCTTATCTTTTAATTATAATACCCCAATATAGAACAACATTTTATTAATGTAGAATAACCTATCATACTAAGCAGGTGAAAATAAATAAGACATACAGACGACTCGCACAAACAACTCTAAGCATGCGCTACGACTCGCAAGGCCAACAGATAAACATGCAACAGGTATTAGGATGTGGGGATAAAGCTGTATGGGCTGCAGGATAAACATGTTGTGGGATCGCGATAAAGAATCGAATACTAGGGTAGCAGAGATCAACGGCAGGAATGAAAGACAATGTATAGGTAAACAAGCAAACTTTGCTTGCCTGGAATCCCGCATGGAAGCAGATCTTGGCATTGCTCACACATCTCAACGTCGTATCCACGAAGAAGCAATAAACATTGGAAAGCGTAAAAGATACATTTTACAACTAAGGCAAAAGATTCAGCATGATCATAGAAGAATGATGCATGACATGGCAAGATGCATTGCGAGATGCACTTAATCCAAATTAAGCGGAACCGGGATTCCGACAATTAATATTTAGGTTCAAGTTATTTATCTACTCAACAATATTAAATGTTGGTTAACATGGCAGGACATGGCATGGATGATCTAGTCCATTTAAATGGAATCGGGCAATACATATAGTGATTTGCCCCACACATCCCATATTGAAAGTAATTCCGGGGCAGCACCTCGAAGGGTGGACAAACACGGGCACAAAAATAACGCCGGGGTCTTGCGGGCATATCAACGAACACCTTTGGGGCGGCGGGTGCGGGGTCGCCACCGGACGGGGAAACCGGGCTAGGACGGCGCGGCGTGGGGCGGCGGCGGCGTGCACGCGGTCGGGAAGAGGAGGCGGCAGTGGTGGCGAGCACGTGGAGGCGCGCGGCGACGGGAGGCAGAGGCGTGGCAGAGGAGGCGTGCGGCGGCAGGGTGCACACGGGCGGCGGCGCGCAGCGGCGCGGGCGGCGGCCGGAGGGCGCGCGGCGGGGGGCGGAGCTCGGCCGGCGGGAGCAAGGGGAGGAGCACGGCGCGGCGGCGGGCGCGCGTCCTGAGGCGCAAGGGAGCGTGCGGCGGCGGCCGGGCGCGTCGGGACGCACGGGGGCGAGCGTGGCTGGGGCTGGCCGGCGGCGCGGGCGTGGCGCAGGCGGCGACAGGAGGAGGCCGGCGGACGGAGCGACGCGGGAGGACCAGGCTGGGGAGCACGGGCGCGCGCTGCCGGGGAGCATGGGCGTGCGGCGGAGCAGGCGGAAGCGGCGGAGCAGGCGGAAGCGGCGGCGGCCATGGGGAGCTGAGGTCGGGGCGAGGCGGCTCGGGGCGGCGCGGATGCGGCCGGCGGTGGAGGCGGCGGGCCGGTGGCGGCCGGAGGCGGGGCCGGAGGTGCAGGGGAAGGCCGGGGCTCGGGGAGCTCGGCTCGGGAGCACGGGCCTGCTCTCCCGTGCGGCTCGGGAGGAGATGGTGCGTGCGGGTGGAGGAAGAGGAAAGAAGGAAGGAGAGAAAGAAAAAGGAAAAGGGAAAGAAAAAAAAAGAAGGGAAAAAAAAGGAAAAAAGAAAAATAAGAAAGTGGAGGGGGGCGGCTGCAAAGTTGCAGGAGGGTGGGAAACAAGTTTCCAGGGGGGAACCCTAGGGTTTGGGGTTAGATGGGCTTGGGCTTTTATTCCTCTCCCGTTTAACTTTTCGGTTTTATATTTTTAAAACAAAATAGAAAACGAATTTGAACACGAAACCTATACAAATTATTTTTAGTTTTCAAAGGACAATTTAATAAACTAGTTTTTGACATTTTTAAAAGATTAAAAAAATACATTTTTAATTAATTTGAAATGCATTCGAATTTAATTGTGGAAATTTAATTTAAATGCAACAAATTAAATTAATGCGATGCAATGAGATGCCATGTCGATGCAAAAAGAAAACTCAGCAAAAAAAAAGGGGGATAAATCCCGGGGCGTTACAGCTTGATGGGCTTGGTCTGCTGCCTTCCTTGGACCGTCCGCCTACTTCCTTGTACGTCAGTTATCTGAGCCGCCCGGTAGGCATTAGCCTTACCACCCTTGGGCCACCCTAGACTAGCCGGATTGATCCATGTTAGAGATACCCCTAGTTGGTATATCCCCAACAGTGACATTTCTTCAACTGACTGACATGGAACACATTATGAACCGCAGACAGAGCTTCTGGTAGTTCTAACTCATATGCCACCTCACCCTTGCGAGACAGAATTTTAAATGGTCCAATAAATCGAGGTGCTAATTTTCCTTTAATTCCAAACCTCTTTACACCCCTGAGTGGTGACACTCTGAGATAGGTTCTATCACCCACCTCGTAGGCGACTTCTCTACGTTTAGAATCCGCGTATCTTTTCTGGCGTGACTGTGCTATCTTCAATCTATCTTTAATTAATCTGACCTTCTCTTTAGCTTCTTGGATTATATCAGGTCCAAAGAAACTTCTTTCTCCTACACCACTCCACAACAATGGGGTTGTGCATTTCTTCCCATATAAAACCTCAAAGGGTGCCATCTCAATGCTAGCTTGGTAACTGTTATTGTAGGAGAACTCAGCATAAGGTAGATTGTCATCCCAACTAGACTCATAATCAAGCGCACAAGCTCTTAACATATCTTCTAAAACCTGATTTACTCTTTCAGTCTGATCATCCGTTTGCGGGTGAAATGTCGTACTGAATTCCAATCTAGTTCCGAGTGATTCATGCAACTGCTTCCAAAAATGGGATGTGAACTGGGTCCCTCTATCGGACACGATACTCTTGGGGACGCCGTGTAGGCACACAATTCTCTTCATGTAAATATCAGCTAGCTTTGCGCTGGTATAGGTGGTCTTCACGGGTATAAAGTGAGCTATTTTGGTTAAACGACAAACAATAACCCAAATAGAATCATACCCTGATCTGGTCCTTGGTAACCCGGTGATGAAATCCATCCCAATAGAATCCCAATTCCAATCCGGTACCTTCAAAGGTTGCAAAAGTCATGCTGGTTTCTGATGCTCAGCCTTTACTCGACTGCATACATCGCACTTAGCGATATATTCTGCTATTTCTCTTTTCAGATTGTTCCACCAAAATCTCTCCTTCACATCCATTTACATTTTGGTATTTCCTGGATGAATGGAATAAGGTGTTTCATGGGCTTCTTGCAGAATTAACTTCCTCAGATCAGGATCATTTGCCACACATACTCGTTTTTCAAACCACATGGTTCCTTGCTCATCTTCATGAAATCCCTTGGATTTTCCTGCTCTCAGATTGACTTTGATTTCTTCAATATCTTTGTCTCCCTTCTGAGCTTCACGTATCTTATCCATCAAATTTGATTGTACTACTAACGAGGCTACAAAACCATCTGGTACCACTTCCAATCGGAGGTCCTTGAATGCCTTGCATAAATCCTCAGGTATTTCTCCTGCCATGAGGCCATTCACATAAACCTTACGGCTCAGGGCATCAGCTACTACATTAGCCTTTCCAGGATGGTATTGAAGACTTAGATCATAATCCTTGATAAGTTCTAACCATCTCCTCTGCCTCATGTTCAATTCTTTCTGAGTGAAAATATACTTCAAACTTTTGTGGTCAGTGAACACTTTACAACTTTTTCCCATTAGGTAGGGTCTCCAAGTTTTCAGGGCATGTACCACTGAGGCTAACTCGAGATCATGAGTGGGATAATTTGTTTCATGTTTCTTGAGCTGTCTAGAGGCATAAGGTGCCACTCTGCCTTCTTGCCTTAGCTCACTTCCCATGCCTTGGCGTGAAGCATCACAATATACTTGGAATTCTTTCTCTAAATCAGGTAACATAGAACTGGGGCTGAAACTAGACGTTTCTTCAACTCTTGAAAACTGGCTTCGCATGCGTCAGTCCACTCAAATTTCTTCTCCTTCTTTAATAATTCCGTCAGTGCCTTGGCGATTTTGGAAAAGTTTTCTATAAATCTTCGGTAGTATCCTGCTAGACCAAGAAAACTTCATAATTCTCCAACATTCTTTGGTGGCTCCCAATTGGTTACAGCTGAAACCTTTTCAGGATCCACTGCTATACCCTCCTTGGATACTATGTGTCCTAGGAATGCGACTTGTTCCAACCAAAATTCACACTTGCTGAATTTGGCATATAACTTATGTTCACGTAGTCTCTGCAATACTAGGCGCAAATGCTCTTCATGTTCTTTGTGACTCTCGGAGTAGATCAGAATGTCATTTATGAACACTACCACAAACTTGTCCAGAAAATCCATGAACACTTTATTCATCATATTCATGAAATAAGCTAGAGCATTGGTTAATCCAAATGGCATTACTGTGTACTCATAAGAGCTATATCTTGTAACAAACTCTGTCTTTGGTATATCCATTTCTCTGACCTTCATTTGGAGATAACCTGATCGAAGATCAATCTTGGAGAAGACACATGCACCTTTCAGTTGATCAAATAATTCATTTATCTTGGGTAACGGATACTTGTTCTTGATGGTGTGTTCATTTATATCCCTGTAGCCCGTGACTAGTCTCTGGGTTTGATCTTTCTTTTTGACAAATAGAACTGGCGCTCCCCAGGGCGAAGAACTGGGACGGATAAATCCTTTCAGAAGGTGTTCTTCCACATCTCTATCGGGTGGCATTCCCGGTAATTCTTCTGGGAATACATCTGGGTACTCTTGGACAATCAGCACATCACCAAGGCTAACCCCCTTAAGAGAATTTAGCCTAACTTTCTTAAGTTTGAAAGTTGATATGAATTTAGTCTTTTGTTTTTTTAGGGTGGTGAGGGTGATAGCTCTATTTGCACAGTCTATGATCCCTTCAAAACGGGTCATCCAATCCATTCCGATGATAACATCCAAACCTTGGGTTTCTAGGATGACTAAGTCTGCTGGGAAAAGATATTTTCCATCCTTAAATCTAACTGCCTACAGCCCGAATTTACTATCATCTCACCCCCAGGTGAACTCACTCTAATAGGTTTTCCTAAGCTTTCCTCGGCTAGCCCATGTTTGTTTACAAAAGCTCTTGATATGAATGAATGCGATGCTCCAGTATCAAATAAGACTAATGCTGGAAAGGAGTTGATCAGGAAATTACGAATCACAGCTTCAGGTTCATCATGAACTTCTTCCACATTGATGTGATTTACTTGCCCCTTCTGGAAAGGATTGGGCTTGGAATTTTCTTCAGCCTTCCTCTCTGGGCATTCAGTTGCATAGTGTCATGTCTTCTTGCACTTGAAGCAAGTCACATTAGACAAGTCTTTCTTCCCTTCATAGTTAGGACGGGGATTACCATTCCCGTGATTTTGGCCATGGTGATGGTTTCCCTTGAACCCACCATTATTTCCTTTGTATCCTCCATTGTGGTTATGACCATGATGCTTTTGGCCACTACCACTGTTGGAGTAGTTCCAGGGTTTATGGCCACTGACTTCAGAGGTGTGTGGTTTCTTGTGTGTCCCTTCAGAGTTACCCTTACTTGCACCGAACTTCCTCTTCCTATTTTCTTCCTTTCTTATGTTATTGTCCAGAGTGATTGCTTGATCCAGCAGAACTTGATAATTTGGAGCATATGCCACAGATAGGGGTATCTTCAGTTCTCCCCTAAGTCCATTAAGGATTTTTTCCTTTCTGTTAGCATCTGTGTCGATGTCTTCTGGTGCATACCTTGATAACATACAGAAGTCATCCATATACTCCTTCAGAGTTCTACCTCCCTGTCTCAAGCTACGAAATTCCTCCTTCTTCAGATTCATTATGCCAGAGGAGATGTGAGCATTGCGGAAACCATCCTTGAACGCATCCCAAGTCATGCCATCCAAGGGATGGGTCACTTGATAGGCCTCCCACCACATGGCAGCAGGTCCTTCTAATAGGTGTGCAGTGAACCTCACCTTTTCTGCCTCAGAACACTCACAGGTTACTAAGTCCTTGTTGACTGAACGGAGCCAGTCATCCGCCACTATTGGTTCAGTAGCAGAGGAGAACTTATTAGGTCTAAGCCTGAGAAATCTTCCAAGTCTGTCCACTGGAGGTGGTGGTGGTGGTGGGTGGTTGTTATTCTTGTTGTTGTTGTTGTTGGTTGCTGCAATGAACTGGGTCATCATAGTCATCAGTTGGGCTTGAGCTGCCATCAGCTGTTGCTTAGCTTCGTTGTTGTCGGTATCACGACGCAGAGGCATCTGTGGGGTTTTAGCATGGATGAGTAAAAGATAGATAGAACTATAAGGAGGAATCCTACCCATGCACAAAACAATCAAGTCAAGCACACCATCAACAACACACCACTTATAAAACAATCAACAAACAAATCAAAACCTTTGGCTTAAGGAAAGCGATATAAAAGTTTGGAAAATAAACTCACGAGGTTCCGAGGATACAAGGGAAAGTACTGCCTTACCACATGTTGGTAGGTCAATTCGAAGCTAAGATAACGATGAGATGTATGATAAATGGTGGTCTCACTAACTAACTACTCGACCATGACATCTTCTTCCTCTTCAATTTCCTGAATCTCGATCCCTTCATTGGCGAGTACATCCTTGAGTTCCTTTACTTCTTTCTCCAGGACAGAGTTCTTTTCTTGCAGCTCCCTCTTCTCGGTACGAAGCCTTTTGATCAAGTCACTATCAGCCTCAAACTCGACTTCATTGCTCTCGAGTTCTGCCTTTTGTTCACTGATAGTCTTGTTCTTCTCTTGAATTCTTTTCTCCTGCCTCCTGTACTTCTCCTCTTGTGCAGCGAACCTCTCTTCTTGTGCCTTAGTCACTTCCTCTTGAGCCTTCAACTTCTCTTCGTTCTCTTTAAGTAAGGCACATAGCTCATCGTTCTTCAGGAGCTCGGTGCGTCGATCTTCATACAGTTCAGTGACAAGGATTTCCAGCTCCTGGAAATAAAGACTAAGGGGTTTTGCCTTGCCTCTTTCTCCGACATCATACAGGTAAGGTTCTCCATCCTCGTTTCTCCTTCCAAAGAAAATGGAGTAGTGGCCCCTCAACTCTGTGATGTAGCGTCCGCAGAGGCGCCCAATCAAATCTTGCATGACTAGATTGAGTCCTTTATCTTTGGAGTCGCTAACCATTTTGATCTCCAGTGGGGGCTCTTCTCCACGTCCTGGCTGAGTTGCTTTTATTCCCCAGCAACCCTCTTTGTTAAACTTCTTCAGGATGAAGCCATTGACTTGGGGTAGTGGTAACCCTATCTTCTCGCCGATGTCGAGAAGGTAACAGCCAAAACGGGTGTTTTCGAAGTCCTCCGCGGTGGTGAAGTGGAAGCTTGTCATCCTTTAGGTAGAAAGGAAGGAATTAAAACAAGAATTGCATAAGATAAGGGAGTACTAGTCATGGTGTGTATTATTAATTTAGAGGGATACTAAGTCAAAATCTTAAGATGATCAACAGATTTTAACAACTCTTCGTAAATTGGATTTTTCACTATAGTGAGAGACACAGATACCCAGCCAGCCACTTATATTGTGGAACAGGTCTCATGTACGCGGACATGTAAGGTTTGTCCCGGGCCGCTTCATCCTACTATGCCGCTAGAATCCAACATACTTCAAAGATGGTAACATTATGACCAAAAAGGGGCTTAACCAATCCTAGGGGCTCGAACCTACAGACAACACTTTGCTCTGATACCAT
The DNA here is from genome assembly GCA_026929855.1 of Poa annua. Taxonomy (NCBI): domain Eukaryota; kingdom Viridiplantae; phylum Streptophyta; class Magnoliopsida; order Poales; family Poaceae; genus Poa; species Poa annua. The sequence continues at coordinate 159,370,029 of CM049426.1, read as the reverse complement.
TTTGTAGCGCCCCAACATTTATTAAAGTTGGAACACTTGTGTTATGTGCTAGTCCCTGGATCACTGCCAGCACCACAGTATCAATATAAGGTACCAATGCATAAGTATTAAAATTGCTACAACGAGATCCAAAAATAATAGCCAAGTATGGCTTTATTACAAGTTGCATAGCCATGAAGGCTAGCTAAAGTTCAGAGTTCACAACGAAAGAGAAATAACATGGAGCCTCATCTTCAAGCATGCGCCACAGGCAGACATGTTGGGTGTAGACTCGAGTCCAAACTCATTCAGCATCAGAATTACCTGCACATTTGAATATGCAACCCCCGAAGGAGGTCAATACAATGATGTATTGGCAAGTGACTATGGTGTATATATAATGACAAGTCTAAAATCTATATGCATATTTGGCTTGGTGGGGTTGGAGGATATTTGCAGAAAGCAAGTTTTCTCCTATCATTTTGTAAAACACTTTTATTTCTCAAGACTTGGCACCAAGGGATAAAGCCCAAGTGCACCAACAATTCTTTCCTTGGTCAAATTTTACTTTATGAAAACAGTGTTGAGATTCTTCCGCCCATCCTTGTCCAGTTGCTCGAAGCAGTCCATTTCCGGGGACACGGCTGAGTACTCAGATTGTCGACTCTGCAGAGGTTGTGCACTTTCACCTTTAGACTCAATTAGCCCGAAAATCCTATACACACGGAGTGTATTGAGGAAAGGAGAGAATTGAGACAAGAACTTTCAGAAGAAGGATGCAACCATACTAGCAAGACCCGTTCCACGTACCATCTCTACATCTGCTTGTCAAGCTGACAGGTTGCACCCTCACAACTTAATTATTCTAGACAGAGCCCATTGTCAAAAGGCTGCACAGGAAGTTTCTAAACTTGGAGGGACTTGGTAATCTCTTCGTTCCTGGGTGGCCGTACACAAGTGCACTTCTGGGTAACAAACACCATACTCATGGCCCTAAGTAGAATAGACATTCATCCTAGGCGACGACAACCACAAGCATAGTCCCAAAAGCCACTCAACATAAACCAAACAACCAATTCCACCCAGATGTGTATTTAAATTTTTAACACTTAGAAACATTTCCAAAACAGGGTAAACATTTTTATAGCATAGCTAAGCAACTAATAAAACTTTTCATGGCTGCATAGGAGAAGGGGTGGCTACACACTCATATTATATCCCATATTTTCTATATGCATAAGTAGTATATTTTGAGTAGTGTGCATGATAGAGTTTTGGATTTATTCTATAATGCTTTCGCGTACCCCTTCTTATATACGAGAAACGGGTTGTCTTAGGAGGAGGGAGACTTTCGTGAAACAGAGCGTCGCCACCACAACGATCTTTGTTTTAGGAGTAAGATTGATCTAGGATTTCTCCCCCGGAGGAGGGATCCGGAGGCCCTCTTCACCGCCATGTTCACCGCCTTCATCTCCATCGACCATGTGCTCCCTCACCATCACCATGTGTGAGTAGTCCTTGTAGGCATATGAGGTGGATGCGGATTGGATGAGATTGATCATGTAATGGTACCCGTTGTCCGAGAACTTAGGGGTTTATCTTGACGATATTTTTTATTGTGTTGATGCACTTATATATGTTTAATACTTGCTACTAAGGCCCGAGTGGCATGATTTCAGTACTGAACTTATGTTGCCCCCATCATATAATTGAGTTTGGTGCCACTATGCGAAGTGTATTACCTGCTATTATGTTGAACCTGCGAACCCTAAAAGTGACATACAGGGAAAACAAGGGGGAGATGTTTTAGTTTGAGGATTCTATGTGTTCATGAAGTGTTAATGCATTCTTCAGGGCTATTCGAAAGGGTAGACCTTAATTACATGTAGTTCCAAGTTGGCCTCGGTGAAATGGGCAGGTAGGACAATAGATGTTGTGCAAATTCTCTTGGTTACTACACACAACTATTTTCGGAACACATATCTACATATATAGGAGTTAGAGAAAAGTCCAATTGCTATTTGTATTTTATTATATGATCAATCTTATTCATGCAACACCCCGCTATCACCTCATGCCTACGTTTTAATCTCTGAGTTACACTTTCACTTTTCCGGTGAAAACTAGGAAACCCTTGTTACTACTGATGTTTTTATTTTGCTTGCTTCAATCATACTACTGCCATCACTATTGCTGTTGTGAGTTTATTGATATATAGGTGCCTTGAGAGTGACGTCTCAATTGCCAAAGTCTTATTGATATTCTCGTGTTCCCCTTGAGTCGAACTATAAATTTGGGTAATACTTCCCATCGAAGATTTCAGCGATACCCTATATTTGTGGGCATCACTGCTCCACAAAATTTGGGCCCAGAATGAGTCGTTTAGTTCAAGTCATCCTAGGTCAAATAGGAACTGACTAATTCAATGCGTTGGTCAGTTTAAGTCATCCTAGGTCAAGCTGAGGCTGCTGCCAGGCGCCGGTCGAAGGACGGGATCTTGGCGTCCTCGAGGAAGACACACGTCATGTTTTCATTTTGATCCTATATTCCTCGAAACAGGCCGAAGCCCCGCTTCATAAATAAAGACACAACGGCCGAGCCGATACAATGTGATGAGAGAACCTCTTACAAAGCATATCACATATAAGAAAAAAAGAACAAGGAACCCCAAACTTGCCACCGGAGAACCGTAGAATAAGCCCACGGGATATCGTAGCTCCACGACGACGCCCCCAAGAGGGTAAGGAGGTGACATGTCGTCGTCCTTAAGATCAGTGGTCAAGGTTTTTTACCCGGAGCACAACGCCCCCCAGAGGGTAATCATACCCACAGGCATGGCCTCCATTAGCACCGAAGTGTTTAGCTTTCGCCCGAAAGACCATCTACACCACGCTCACCCTGACTAACAAGTAGGAGCGACAAAAGAACCAGCCCTACGAGAGCGACAACCGCAACCGATAGGAGAAGACCGAGCCTAGATCAGCCCCTGTGGCCAGATACAGGCCTGACCAGTCCCGCCGCTGCGCTGCAGCACCAAGATCATAGATGTGCCGTTGTATAAAGACTCATGTGCATCGGCCAAGTCCCTAAGGTCCAGATCGGGCCCACCTGGCCCAGATCTAGGGCAGAAAGCCTAACAATGGCAAAACCAAGCTCCACCTGCCCTATCCCCGTGATGTCCCTACTGCCGCCCCAATGAACTCCTGCCTCCATGGCTCACACACGCACGCGCCCGCCCTAGCCCTTGCGGCCGGCCACCGGAATGAGGCCGCAACCACGCTCGAGCTTGCACCGCCGTCGTGCAACGGCGCCGCCGCTCGAGCGGGCAACCTCCGCGCCGCAGCCACCAAGAAAGGTAGAATCAGGGACCCGCCGCCCCTGATGCTGCCTGGTCTTGCCTAGCGACGGCAGGGTGGAGAGGGAGAAGAAAAGGGAGAGAAGAGGGGCGGCGCAGGGAGCCCCTGGTCGCTGCTAGGTTTTTTCGCAAGGCCCTTTCGGAGAGAGAAACTCCTTGGGGTTCTGCCTTCCTCTTGATCCTATATTCTAGAAAGACTGTTGGGATATCTGCACATAGTTCCTGATTACAAAAGCAACGTAGCAGTAATGAGCTAAAATACAGAGCACCCCATCTAGTTAGATAATGCAGAATGCAAAACAAGCCAGCACCTTGAATTGTGTGATATTTGTGCCATCCAACTTACAGATTAAAACGGTAAAAGTTCAACCATCCTATTCTCAGGTTCTGAAGTCCAATATTCTAACTTCAACCAGATTATACTTGCGTATTCCGAGGTTAGTACCCCCGCTGTGCAAAAAAGAGGATCGCGAACAGTCCACCATTTTCAGAAGACGTCATTCCAACTGACGTTGTAAATGTTAGACAGGTGATTAGACATGCCAGACAGAAGGACGCTGTCCATAGTCTCCATCATCTTGTAATTGACATTCAGATTGTCCTGCTGCTTCGCTGCTAGCGACTTTTCCTCTTCTAGCTCATGCTGGAACCAAAACAATGATTAAGAGTCAGAACATGCTTACATATAACTGCACAGTTACTACGTAGCCAGCGAGTAAAGTAATGAACAGAATCACACAAGTGAAAGATGATTACCACTAAACGGAACAAAATAGAAATCCTAGATTGATTGACCATCAAAAAAAATCCTAGATTGATACAAGCTGCAGGTCTACAAAGTGACTGGGATCTTAGCTCAAGGGGTGGCTACACACTACTATGATATTTGTAAAATACAAACTAACTTAACATTATAGAATAAATTCAAAATCCTATCATGCACACTACTCAAAATATACTACTTATGCATATAGAAAATATGGGATATAATATGAATGTCACTTGCCTTGGTAACAGGAGACATAAGCACAGCAAGAGTAACAATCACAAGCAAGTCCTTACTCCTCTTCACAATCTAACAACAAGCAATACAAAAATAAATAAACACAACATGCAACACTTAAAACTCCAAAGCACAAATATGTATGCATGGATGATATGTTATAAACATAACCAAAACAACTTATTATCAATTTTATTTTCTCTATTTATTTAATGCATGCAATGCAATGGACAATATTTTATTTTCTATTTTAACAATTAAAATATAAAGAACAATTATAGTCAATTTAAGTACAAAACTTTCAATAAAAACTCATGTTGCATTTTCTGAACAGAGAGCAAAATTATTATTCCACAACAATTGGATTTAGATGAAAAACATTTTTAATATTTAAATTATGAATTTAAAGGGCCGAAATGCCAATCTGTAAATTTCACAATTTTTAAGACACTAAAATGACAAACTAATGATATAGGAATAAACTACATGGGCAGGGCTTTCCAATGATATAAAGTTTATCAAATTTGGACTTGCAGATTGAAAGTTATGAATTTTGCAACTTTTAATAGTTTTCTGTTTTAATTTCTAAATTCTATTCGAATTTAGAAAAAGAATCGGTAACGCGGCGCGACCTGATTCGTCCGTACCGCTTCGACGCGGATCGCGCTCGTGAGCCGTTAGATCTAAATGAAATCGGACGCGCCAGATTAATCGCAGAGACGAAAAATAAAAAATAAAGAGGAACCGTTGGATCTAGATCCAACGGTCCAGGATGCGTTGACCTAACGCGGGCGGCGCGACTCGCCGGAGACGCGCGGGGCGCGGCGGAGCCTTGGCTGGCGTTCTTCGCTTGAGGCGTTCTACGGTGCTAGGAGGGAAACGGAGCTCACCCGTGGATGCGCGACGTCGAGAGGGAGGCGATGGCGCAGTGGCGATGACCGGAGCGTCCTCGTCTTCCCGGAAGAGCTCGCCGGAGTTGCGCGTGGCGGCGGTTCTTCTCGGTCGTGGACGGAGGCGGGGATTCGCTGCGAAAACACATGCTCCACCGTGTCAAATCGATGAGCACGGTTAAAAGGAATCGAAAGGGGGTGGAGAGAAGGTCCGAGGTGGTCGGAGTTGCTCGGGCGGCGGAGTTCTTACCGACGGCGACGGCGGATTCGCGAGAGCTCGAGCGGGCAGCCTAGGGGCTCTCGGGAGGAATGGTTTGGGGCAATCGGACGAGAGCGAAGGGGGCTATTAGTAGGGGGGGATGCGGGGTAAATGGAGTAGTAAATCGCCGTATTGAAACGAAATCAAATCGGCCGTTTTCGGTCGGAGGCGAGGGCGTGATTTGGGGAAGAACTGGTCCGCGGGAGAGATGACAGGTGGGTCCCACCTGTCAGCGACTGCGAGCGAGAGAGAGGGGCGTTGGGCCGCTGGCAGGCCGTTGCGTCTCGCGCGCGCGACAGTTAGCTAAACGGGCCGGCCCGATTTCCTTTTCCTTTTATATGAAATTAATATCTGTTTTTAAATACTGATTTCAAAAATGATTTTTAAACCTATCCAAAACATTTCAGAAAAATTCATAAAAATATGTTTTGGAAAGGTTATTAAAAATGGGACTTTTTGACATTATACTTGCCCATAAATAAATTGATCAAATTTTATTTATTAAAGGAGTTTAAATAAACACATTATGGAATTATAGATTATTTAAATTTATAATTTGAAGTTTTATTTAATAATTTTGTGATGTAGTTTTATGCCTAATGATGAATGATGCATGGATGGGAAGTTTTAAATTTTTGCAAATTTTGGGATGTTACACTTCTACTCTGACGATAAAGCAGGTGGACGGCGCAACCCTCCAACGGAGATCGTCATCGCGGGCTCCACCTCAGAGACTGCCCGCTCTGTCGATAGTACCGCGCGGTCGGCCGCCTATTGGCCACGGCGCCACCTTTATCATCAATGGACCGAGTCCATGGACGAATGGAGCACGGTGGACTCGTGCTCCGCCCTGCCATTGGCAAGTGGGAGCCACCTTGAAGGCCAAGCCGAAGAAGAAGACCGGAGGCGCCTATAAAAGAGAGAAGACATCCATCGTAGCAAGGGTCGGCTCCTTGCGTGCAAAACACCCCTATAAACCCTAGCAGCTCTAGTTAGGTTAGCCTCTGGCTGGAGGAGGAAGAAGATCATCACTTCCCTCCCCAGGCAAGAACTGCCTCAAGGGGGCTTCCGGCAAGCTCAATTGTACTGTAACCTTCCACATATAATACAGACAGGCAGGAGTAGCGGTCTTACCTCCTCACGAGGGCCGTGAACCTGGGTAAAGGACGGTGTCTTCCTTGGTGGGTGTGCGTCTTCTTCGGGTCCGGCGAGCAACGTCGCGGAACCACTTGAGGGTTCAGACCTCCGCGTTCAATCCCCTTTCGAACTACACTTCAGGAAGTGACTACCCCCGATTCCTGGGAGTCATAACCCGACATTTGGCGCGCCAGGTAGGGGATTGAGGCGCGTCAACAACCTTCGAGTTCGTCTCCGCGCCATGGTGACCACGCGCGCCACCGGCGCCGCTCGAGTCAACCGACGCCCGCCCGCGGGAGCACGCTTCGGCGCCGCTTAAAAAACATTTTTTGGGGGGGGTTTTATTTACGCATTACTATTGTTGAAGTGTGCGCTTATATCTCTCCACATGCGTACCTCGCCAGCGGGGGCTGAGTACGGTGCCAGTGCCTCAAATGACACACCAGCAGCACTGCAAAATCCAAGAGTCCAAGCTCTGGCTGGAGGGCAAGATCCCACAAACTCGCCATCTCTTCAGAGGACCTTGGTACTTACTCTCCTCGCAAGGAACGCCTGAGGGGACCTATAAGCGCGCACGAGTCCATTGAACCGTGTGTCAGCGTTTGGGTTCGCCCCTCTAATACCTGCAGGGAAGAATTCTTCCGCGAGCCTGAAGGGGCATCCGTGAGCGACCCCTCAAGTGGAAGAGCCTCCTCAGGAGCGACCCCTCAAGTGGGCAACCTCGCCAGGCAAAGAGCCTCCCCAGGAGCGACCCCTCAAGTGGGCAACCTCGCCAGGCGAAAAGCCTTCACAAGAGCGAAAACCTCGAGAAGCTAAGTCTCGCACCCACGCTTTAAGAGCGCTTTTCTCTCCCTAGCGCGCGTCTTCTCCCCTCGAGCAACTTCGCTTTCCCTTACGCTTCATGGACTACTCGCACGTCTAAGGGGGGCACTTGAGCATCGCGACTCAAGGCTCTTACCTCTCCTAGGCCTAAACTACCCCACGCCTTGCGGAGTCATTGATCCCGCATACCGAGGTGGCGGAGTCATGGCACGAAGAGATGGGACCTAACGACGCAGAGAACAAATAGACATGAAGATGAGTCCAAAGAGACCTCACGAGGGGAAGACAAGCTCGAATTAAAACACCAATTAAAAGTATATTACAAGCCAAAAGTTTCAAGATGTCTAAAGCACACAGCTGGTGCAGATACAAACGCTCGCAGGCGCAATAGAGAGTGACTCAATGGGAAGCAGCACCGCCTTGGACCTCTTCCGCGGCGCCCTCGTCAGCCTCGGCAGAGCAGGCCTCCTCCTCGCTGTCCTCTGGCGCAGCCTCCGTGCGCCTGAAGCGGTTGCAGAAGGCGTCCACCTGCTCGCGGAGGGAGCTAGAGACCCGTTGTGCGTCCTCGCCCTGGGCGGCTTCGGTCACAGAACCCAGGTCGAAGTCTGGCGTGAGGAGCTTGAGGTTGGTGAAGATGCGATCCACCACCACCCCCAAGAGCTGCCGACTCTCGTCCTCGATCATCTCCCGAAGCTCGGCGACGGGACCCTCGAGCGCTGCGAAGAGCTGGTCGAAGTAGACCAAGTACATGGCAACGTCGCCGCGACCCCGAACATCGGTGTGCGGCGCGTCTGCTCCCAGTTGCGAGGCCAAGTAACATCCTGGGATTTGAAAAATCAGAAAAATTTATAACTTTTAAAAATTACTTTGTATGTTACTTTTAAAAGAGTATTCAAGCATTGCATTCATGCATCAACATCATTTCATCTTGTTGCTTAGATTAAATAAGAGTTTGAAATTTAATATTTATTTATATGTTTGTTTTGGAAATTATTCCATAAACATGTTATTTGTATCTTTTATAATATTCCAATTTATTAATTTTTATTTCGGGCAAGAATACTACCAAAAAGTTCTAAATTAAACAAGTTTTCCAAAACATATTTTTATGAATTTTTCTGAAAAGTTTTGGTTAAGTTTTAAAATCAAATTTGATTTTAAAGTTTGAATTCAGAGAAATGTGTTGACAAAAAAAATACTAACGAGCCAACTGGGCCGAAGCCCATCTTCTATCTACCGCGCGCGCAGCGCAGAAGCCCAGCAGCAGCCCACTCCCTCTCCTCTCTCGCTGACGCCTGGGCCCCACATGTCATCACCTTCCCCAAACCGTGTCACAAATGAACTCTAACAGAACTCAAAATCCGGATCAATCCGATCCTTCTTTTTTGCGGGATACGATCTCTTGGTTCCTCATATTTATACTCCATCCTCCCCGCCTCCTTTCCCCTCTCAAACCCTAAAAAAATTCGCCCCCAGGCTGCTCCAATTTGAGGCCGCACCACCGCCATTGCCGCCGGCCACTTCTTCGATTCCGGTGGGCATGGACCCCCTTCAAAAGCTCCCGAACCTCCCACTCGATTCCCCTCGCCCTTATGCATCCTCTCATGTACCCAATCTTTGTCATCCGCAGCCGGACTATCAAATCCGAGCTCGAACGAATCACCGGCGACAACGTTGCTCCGGCCACGCCTTCACGCAGCGAAGGGAACAAATCGGCGTCGCCGCCAGCTCCAACGACTTCGCCACCTCGCGCCTCGACTCGTCGTCGTACCCTCGAAGCCACGGAGGAACCCGAGCCGCCGGAGCCGTCGCCCCCTCCATCTCCGGTGAGTCTCACCGCCGGCTGGTCAACCTTTTGTGACCGTCCGATCTAGAACGAGAGCCCGCGATTAAATCCATCTCCGAATCGGTATCAACGAACCAGAAGACGCCACGTCGCCCGCCCACATCCGTCCGCGTCGCGCCACAACCCGTCCGCGCCCGCATATCCCGCATCGTCCGAAGACCAGTCAACAGGATTACTCCGCACCAATCCGAAGACGCCACGTGGCCCAGGGACCTCAGCGTGAAGCTGTTGTTTGTTTCTTCACAATTTAGTCCCTACAGCTTAGATCCATTATAACTTTTTACTGGTTTGGCCAAATTTAACAAACTTTATATTTTTGAAAAGCTCTCGACTTGTAGAATATTTTAGCACTGATAGTTTTCTGTTTTGAGTTTGTATAAATTATTCAAATTTAAAATTAAGAGTGTGAGTAAATTTGACTTAGATGTAAATCCATAAGTCCAAAAATTTTAAATAAAATTATTTTAAAACCTTAGAGTATGTGTTATATTATTCCACTGGTAGAAAATATTTTTTTCAGTATTATTTGGCCTATTTCAAAATCATAATTTTAAATTGAATAAAGTTTGAGTAATTTTGACATAACTTTTGATAGAAATATTATTTTGAGTAAATCCAATTACTATAAATTTGAATGACTAAGTATTTGCAGTAGGAATTTTCTACTAATCTTTGTGGAATAATTTTCTGTTTATTTTGTAAATAAGATTGATTTAATACTTTTAAATGATATTTTAATGAATAAAAACTAATTTAAATATATTAAAATTAATTTCATCATATATTCGAAATTATAAAGTACTTAGGCATATTATGAACACTTTGGTCACAAAAGTATTTAGAAATATTTTGATTTCTCAACAAAGTAATTTCTTCCTTAGAAAATTATTTGATAAAAATTTGACAACTATTTTCCTTAGAAAATTTAGCACATAGAAAACTTTATCAAGTTTGATGTTTTCTTGTGATTAAAACATTGCATTGCATGCATAGCATATTTATTGCATAGTTATTGTTTTTTTTTTAAGTTAAGTTTATTTTCGACATAGTTGTTTTGGTAAAGTGATTATTCACTTAGACACTTGGGAATTTCAATATGAAGACTAGAAGGCCAACTAAGACTTAGAGGAAGACAGACTCCGGAAGCAGCCCCAAGAAGTAGAAGCACTTAGAAGAAAATCAAGAGGAACTGCAAGAAGACTATTCCCCTTTATTTCACTAAGTCTTTCTCTCTTATATCCAAGACCAGCCCTGGAGATAGACAAATCATCAAGTCTGAAGAACCATCAAGTCTACATGATTCAATGAAGACATCACCAAGGAGAAAGTTTCAAGTCTAGAGATGAAGCCTGGAGATCAACTATATCTTCTCTGTATCTTTTTCTGCCTTTCCTATTCTTCTTCCACTTTGGACATAAACCAAGTCCTTAGAATGCTAATTGAAGATGAAGGAAACTACAAGGGAGTTGAAGAATTCAAGATCAAACATGATGAAGACTAGGAGCAGTCTTACAACTTAGTCAAGTGGACTTATAGAAATGGATTTTATGACCTTGGTCCTTAGTCATATTTGGCTAACACACTTGCCTTGCATTCACTTAGAATAATTTCTTGGCATGGCATGCATCTCTAGTTATAAACATTTTGCACATCATGCATAACATATTTTTGTATGGTTATTTGGTTTGTATGTTTATTTGTGTCTTGTTTGATGTGTTAGAAATATCGGAGGGAAACGACAACTGTTGCAGCTGCTGTTGCTATTCTTCATGTTGCCAAGGCAAGTGGCACACCTTCATAAATTTCCTAAGTATCTTCTTTGCATTACTTAGTGTGTTTCTTATATGCATGTGTTGGATAGTATTGCTATGCAGAAACTACTATATCCCTTACACTAGTTGTGTCTAGTATCCTATGGGTAACTTGGTAGAAATATTGATGCTATGCAAAAGTTGTTTTGTGAAAAGTTAATTTCTACTAAGTTAAAGATACTTCTGGGTGGATGTGGCAAGAGGATGGAGGTTAGAGTTGAGTGGCTGCTTAGGCTCATTTAGGTGGGTGCACCTGGCTAAGACCCAGGCTCATTTAGATGAGTGAACCTGAGTACATACACTTGAGGATGGCCACCCAGGAACAAAGGGACCAAAGTTTTCTCCAAGTGAAGATGTTTCCAGTACAACCACGTGGTATAATGGCTCTGCCTTGACTTTTCCCCAAAGGTCTCGTCTCAGGCTTCTCCTTTCCTTTTCACTACATGAGGGTCAAGGACAGAAGGGTTGTTTGAGTCTCGTGGTGAAAGTGCACAACCTCTGCATAGTGTAAAACTAAGTACTTAGCCGTGTCCCCGGTTACGGACAATCTGAGCAGCTGATCAAGGATTCAACGGAGGCTCCCAACATTCCAATTTCTAAGTTAAAAGTTGATGGGTGAACAAGGGAAGATGAGATTATGGTTTTCATGCCATACTTGTCCTGATTTCAAGAAAAGTGTTTTCAAAGAGTAGGAAAAATTGGCTTTATGCAAATTAGCCTTGAACTCCACCAGCCAAATATGCATATAGGCTATAGAGTTATTCCATTAAGTGTCCACCATAGTGTCACTTGCCAGACTCCATTTTTAATGGAATCTGATCCACTCTGTTGCAAATTATTATTTGTTGCAGAAATTTCTGACGAAGAGTAAGGATTACGTTTGGGTTTCGGGTCTGCACCAACATGTTTTCGCCTGTGGCGTATCATGAAGTTGGAGACTCATTGAAGATTTATTTCCGTTGCTTTATTGTTTTGAGCTAGCTTTAAGCTATGCAAAGATGTATCAAACTATTTATTTTTGCAAGTCTGGATCATCGATGTAATAAAATTGATACTTTGTTGTGATATTACATCATAAACTGTGTGTGCAAACGAATCGATCCAGGGGTTTGCACTATACACAGGTACCTGCCATAATTTTAAGTGCAGGTACGTTACAGGCCAGCTCGTTGCCACGAGCAACCAGCGCCTCGAACATGCGCTCGCGTTGCTTCGTGAGCGCCTGAGCCGCGTTGGCAGAGTCCGAGGCCTCCGCCGCCCGCTGCATCGCCGGGGCCACCTGCTCCTCCACGTCCTTGGCCAGGGAGTTGAGGTTGTGGACAGCCTTGGTGCGAGCCTCCTCCGCTCGGCGGCGGCCATCCTTAGCGCGAGTGAGGCGGGCCTCCAGCTTGGAGTTGGCCTTCTCGAGCTCGGCGATCTTCCGAGCGTCTGCGGCGTGCTTGGCCTTGAAGCGGTCCTCCTGCGACTGGGCCATGTCGTGGTACTTCTGAGAAGTGGACTTGCAGAACTGCTTCTCGCGCTCCGCGAGGGCGTCTTCGGCCTCTTTCTTCTTCAAGGCGAAGCGCCACTCGAAGCGCTCGTAAGCCACCTTCTGGCAGCGACGTTGTCTTCGTACTTCAGGGTCGCCTGGGCCAACTCGCCCTCTCGCTCCTCGAGGGCCTTGCGCTGAGCAACCAGGTCCTTCTCCGCCTGGAGGCGCTGCTCCTCGCGCTGCTGCAGCTCCTCCTCCTTGAGGACCAGCTGCAGCTCACGCTCGGCGAAGACCTTGCGGTCCTTCTCCAGAGCGGCCGATGCGGCCTGGTCGGCGGAGAGAAGCTGAGCCTCCAGGTGGCCCAGCTCGTGGCGCTTCTGCGCCAGCGAGCCCTCCATCGCCTCGCGCTCCGCCCTGACCTCATGCAGGAGCTCCGCCGCAGCGTCGCGTTCCGCCTTGATGGGGTTGAGTAGCTCTGCAGCGTCGCGGATAGCCCCCTCGAGGATTTCCTTGGCGAAGCAGACGGCCTCCTCATGGGCGGCCTACAACGACGAATCTTCCAGCCGGCGCGCCTCTACCGCCGCGTGGAATGACGCCCACGACTTCGCCAGCTCCTCCTGCTGCCGAGCGAGCCATATGTCCCCAAGGGCGAGGTGCGCCTCCAAGCCCTCCAGGGACATCCTCACGAGGCGAAAGGCGACCTCGCGGCGCCCCGCGCTCCAGTCCCAGCCGCGGAGCACCAGGTCTTGGCTCGTAGAAGGCCCGGCCTCGTCGTTGAGTCCCGCGGGTCCGGCCTCGGGGAGAACTCGGGGGCTAGCTTGAGCCCCGTCTGAGCACGTGCCCGCGCCCCCTTCAGGCCCTGCAGCCGTGAGGCGCTCCTCGCTTCCGTCCTGGCGGGGAGGAGAGGAAGAACCGTCCCCGGCACACGCGCCCGCGCCTGCCGGTGCCTCGCAGGTCTCCGTAACGGGCTGCGCAGAAGGAGTGGGCGCAGGCGACGCAGCAGGCTCATTCGGAGGCGTCGACGCGTGCGGCGGTGTTGGCTCGCGTGGCGGAGTGGCCTCGCGCGAAAGCGTAGCCGCACGAGGTGGGGTAGCAGCGCAAGGTGGCGCAGAAGTTCTCGCCTCCGAGCCCTCCACCACCAGAGGCTCGCGGGGCGCTGCTGATGCATCTGGGCCTGCGGAGCCCTCCTCCACATGAGGACCAGCCGCCCCCGCAAGGGGCGCAGTCACCTCTACTTTAGGCGCCTCCTCCAGGGGGACCGCTGGGGCTGCCTCCACAGGCCTCGCAGTCTCGTCAAACACGGCTCCTGCCGTGGCGCTCTTCACCTCGGACGCCTTGAGGAGCCGGTGGCACTTAGCAGGCGTGGGACCGCTGACAAGAGCCCAAGGAAAAACTTCAGCAAAGGATGAGGTGGAAAAAGAAACCAAGAGGGCAAACGACCCAAAACTCACCCTGGAGGGGGAGCGCCAGCATCGACCCACGCCAGGCCTGCAGAGCGCCATGAGGGGAAGGGCTTGGGAACAGGCCACGCGGGGGGCGCCTCCGCCTTCCTCTTGGAAGGTACGTCAGATGGCCTCGCCCCTGTGTGTTCCACGACGACCTTGGTGCGAGGCCCGCACCTTCCTGGAGAGCCCCCAGCGTCCGAGGCCTCCCCTTCCTCAGCTTCCTCCTCCACGGGGCGCGAGGGCGCCACCACGAAGGCGTTTTCATCGCCTGACGAGATATCACCAATCTCGTCAGTAAACGGCCCAGCTCTAGAAGAGGAGACCTCCCCAGCTGTGGCTTCCTCCTCACCTAGGCAAGCTCCAGAAGCCGAGGGATAATCGTCCCCCTCCGCTCCCCGCGGGGCCGGCATCGGCACATCAGAGTCCGCCGGGCCTATCGGGGTGAACGAAGGCATCCCTTCCAGGAGGGCCATGCGCTCTATCAGGTTGTACTGGTGAAGAGGCCGGAGCGCCGCGCGGAGCTCATCCACGGGGAGCACAGAGGGGTTGACGAAGAGCGCGGAGAGGATGGTGTCGACGACGTCCTTGTCGTTGTCCTCGACGTGGAGCCGCATCTTGTCGTTCGGCCCCGAGTACATCCACATGGGGACCGAATGAGCTTGGAGGGTCGCGATGCGGCGGGTCACGAAGTCCACCACGACCATCTGCCCTGTGAGGCCCTCCTCGGGAAGGAAGCTCAGGCGCCCCATCAGGCTCACATTCTTGGCGTCGTCGAAGGTAGCCTTGCCCCAATGGGAGTTCTTCACCGGAGGCTCGTCGGGGACCTCGAGGAAGGCGCAGGGACGCTCCACCCCGACGAAGAACCACTTCTGGCGGAAGTCGTCTACTTTCTTCGTCACGGACGTGATGGCCTTGCCCTCGCTCCAGGACATGGGAATGTAGACGCCCCCCATGCCGTCGACGATGCGGAACGAGACGCACCCGGAGCGCTCGTTCTTCGCCGTATTCCGGAGCGCGTAGAAGCACCGGAACAGCCCCACCGTGGGCTTCAGGCCCAGGTACGCCTCGCAAAGGTAGGCGAAGACGGCGAGGATGAGGACGGAGTTGGGGTGCAGGTGCAACAGTTGCACCTGGTAGAACGCCAGCACCGCCTCCAGGAACGGCAAGAAGGGCGGCACCAGTCCCGCGGCCAGGCAGTGCTGGAAGACCAGGAAAAACCCTCTCGAGCGCTTCCCGTGCACCGCAGGCTTCAGGGCGGTGGCGCCGTGCTCGTTCGTCCGGTCTGCCACCAGGTAACGGACCTTGGAGAGTGCTTTCTCGTTGACGCGCACGCCGAGCAGCGCCCTGCCCATCACGGTCTCTGTGGCTTCCGCCTGGGAGGAGGACCCCACGGCGGCCTTGCCTTTTCCCTTGAGAGGACTCATTGTTACGGGCGCGGAGGTTGGAAGGAGTCGGAGAATAGAAATTCGTAGGAGAGCGCAGAGGCGGAGAGCTCTGTGAAGCGGAATTTTCTGTGAAGGATTGGAAACGGTAACGGCTCCCTGCCGCAGTACTCGGGCTTTATGTCCCCTTCAGGAGCAGTTACCGGGGCGTGGTGGGACCCCACGACTCACGCCCCAGATCGTGTGAAGTCGTTAATCGTCCAAGTGCCGCGTGGCTCGGGCTGGCTGGGGACTAAGGGCCCACGACGCTTCGCCTAAGCCCATGGGCTCAGTCGTGCCCATCATGGGCCCGGGGGCTACTGTTGGCCTAGTGGGAACTGGGGTATCAAGAGCCCATTACCCCCAGGCCTCGTACGCGGGCCAGTCGGACGAAACGACTAAGGACCAGGCGTCACCGCCTGGCGGGACCCTCGAGAGGCGATTCCCCTCGAGGGCCTGAAGAGGAAGCGAGGGCCTCAAGGGACCCCTCGCCTCAGGGGATCCTCCCCCCGAGGAACCAACCCGCCTGAGGGAAGTCCAACAGGAATCTCCCCGCAGGCCTGAAGGGAAACGTCGTCGCCAAGGAAGCCTGACAGAGCGCATGTGACCTCTGCCACGCTCGTGCGGTGGCGCACACACCCCCGTCGCTGTCCCTGGCAATAAAGAGGTCAACAAAGCTGCTCTGCCTGCTGCACAGTTGTGAGGACCTTCTACTCTGACGATAAAGCAGGTGGACGGCGCAACCCTCCAACGGAGATCGTCATCGCGGGCTCCACCTCAGAGACTGCCCGCTCTGCTGATAGTACCGCGCGGTCGGCCGCTTGTCGGCCACGGCGCCACCTTTATCAACAATGGACCAAGTCCATGGACGAATGGAGCACGGTGGACTCGTGCTCCGCCCTGCCACTGGCATGTGGGAGCCACCTTGAAGGCCAAGCCGAAGGAGAAGGCCCGAGGCGCCTATAAAAGAGAGAAGACATCCATCGTAGCAAGGGTCGGCCCTTTGCGTGCAACTCACCCTTGTAAACCCTAGCAACGCTGGTTAGGTTAGCCTCTGGCTGGAAGAGGAAGAAGATCATCGCTTCCCTCCCCAGGCAAGAACTGCCTCAAGGGGGCTTCCGGCAAGCTCAATTCTACTGAAACCATCCACATATAATACAGACAGGCAGGAGTAGCGGTCTTACCTCCTCACGAGGGTCGTGAACCTGGGTAAAGAACGGTGTCTTCCTTGGTCGGGTGTGCGTCTTCTTGGGTCCGGCGAGCAACGTCGCGGAGCCACTTGAGGGTTTAGACCTCCGCATTCAATCCCCTTTCGAACTACACTTCAGGAAGTGACTACCCCCGATTCCTGGGAGTCATAACCCGACATGGAGCAGCTTGCTCAGCTGCACAATGTAATATATCTGAATCCTCTGGCTCAGCTGGTACTATCAAAAGTTACACTTTGTAGATCAGTGCTCTGTGCAGAAACAATGGACCAATGCTACAGGAGAACAGTACCACACAGCAGCCTGGCACACATCAGGTTTAGACTGATGCAATTGCAACTCAGGTGAACAATGATACCTTTGGAAACATGGAAGTGCAGTATGATGTACATATAGTCAAGGTTGTGAGGAACAAGAGTGTAACGCCCCGGGATTTATCCCCTTTTGTTTTGTGAGTTTTCTTTTTTGCATCGACATAGCATCGCATTGCATCGCATTAATTTACTTGTTGCATTTAAATTTATTTTCCATAATTAAATTCAAATGCTTTTCAAATTAATTAAAAATGTGTTATTTTTAAATCTTTCAAAAATGTTAAAAACTAGTTTATTAATTGTCTATTTAAAACTAAAAATATTTTGTAAAGGTTTCGTGTTCAAATTCTTTTTCTATTTGGTTTTAAAAATATAAATCGGAAAATAATTAAACGGGTGAGAAATAAAAAGCCCAAAGCCCACCTAACCCCAAACCCTAGGTTTGTCCCCTGAAAACTTTTCCCACCCCCTGGAATTTTTGCAGCCGCCCCCTCCATCTTTTTCCTTTTCGCTTTTTTCCCCTCCTTTTCTTTTCTTCCTTTTCTTTTTCTTTTCCTCCCTGCTCCTTCTTCCTCCCGAGCACGAGCCCGTGCGCTGCCCAGCCCCGCACCAAATCGCTCCCGAGCTCCCGCACGCCCCCGACCCCGCCGCCAGCGCACCAGCCGCCCTCTCCCCTCCGGCCGAGCGCTCCTCCTCCCGCACCTCTCCTCCTCCGGCCGGCCTGCTCCGCCCTGCCCCCGCGTCGCCCGCCGCCGCCCGCACCGGCGCGCCGCTGCTGCGCGCCCCGGCCGCTCGGCCTCCCACGCCCGGCCGCTCGGCCTCCCACGCCCGGCCGGCCCCCGGCGCCATCTCCTCCCTAGCCCGCACGGCAGAGCCGCACGAGCCCGAGCTCCTCCCGTGCGCCTCCCCTGGTCCCCGCCGCGTCGCCCCGCAGCCGCACCAGCGCCGCCGACCGCTCCTCGCCTCCCTGCTCCTTCCGGCCGCCGCCTGCTCCTCCGACCGCGCCGCCCTGCGCCTCCCCGGCCGCGCGTCCTCGAGCTTCCTCCCGGCCGTGCCGCGCGCGCCCCGCAGCCGCCGGCCTCCGTCGTCCGCACGCCCGCCGTCCGCGCCGCTGCCGCCCACGCAGCGCCCCCACGCATGCCCTCCGTGCCGCCGCCGCCGTGTCGCGCGCCTCCGCCCGCGCCGGATTCCGTCGCCGTGCGCATCCGCTCCGCGTTGTCGCCTCCCGCAGCGCGTCGTCCCCGCTTTCTACTCTTCCGGCCGCGTGCACGCCGTCTCCGTCCGGTGTCCTCCCCGTGTCCGCCGCACGCCAGGTGTTCGACAAAATGTCCGCAAGAACTTCGTCGCCACTTTTGTCCGAGTTGTCCACCCTTCGTGGTGTTGCTACGTGCGAGTGCTCCTTTCGGCGCCGCGTTGCCGCGACTGCCCATGTTCGTGTTTCGGTGCCCGCCCGTGCGCGCTTTCTTTCCGGTGTCCAATTGCCGTGCTCCTACGTGCCCCGACTACCCGACCACTTCCACGACACCGACAAACGACGATGCCCCGGTTCCGCGACAACTACTTCCACGACGACGACTACTTCCTCTACGGACCGAAGACTTCGGTTTCGAACCCTATCTCTCCCGATCCAACGTGCGAACCCAAACCCTAACCCTACCTATTTGTATTAAATATCATCTGTCTTGTGCATTTTGCATCATAATTGCCTGTGTTGCATCTCTTGGGTTTGCGGGTGTAGCAAATCACCTAAATAATTCAATATGGAATTTGTGGGGTAATAAATATATAATGCCCTATTCCATTTAATTTGGTTATATCACCCATGCCATGTCTTGCCATGCTAATCAACATTTAATTTGATGGGTAGATAAATAACTTGCACCTAAATATTAATTGTCGGAATCCCGGTTTCGCTTAATTCGGATTAAGTGCATCTCGCAATGCATATTGCCATGTCATGCATCGTTCTCGCATGATCATGCTGGATCTTTGCCGTAGTTGTAAAATGCATCTTTTACGCTTTCCAGCGTTTGTTGCTTCTTCGCGGATACGACGTTGAGATGTGTGAGCAGCGACAAGATCTACTTCCATGCGGGATTCCAGGCAAGCAAAGTTTGCTTGTTTACCTATACATTGTCTTTCATTCCTGCCGTTGATCTCTGCTACCCTAGTTATCGATTCTTGAACTGCGATCCCATCACATGTTTATCCTGCAGCCCATATAGCTTTATCCCCACAACCTAATACCCGTTGCATGTTTATCTGTTGGCCTTGCGAGTCGTAGCGCATGCTTAGAGTTGTTTGTGCGAGTCGTCTGTTGGTCTTATGTTTCATCTGCTTAGTATGATATATTATTTTACCTTAATAAAATGTTGTATTATATTGGGGTATTATAATTAAAAGATAAGGCACCAGGCGGAAGGCCTTGCGAGGTGTTTTGTTCTGCTCAGTGTCGACCTAGGAACTGAGATTTTGTCCTCGGATCCAATTTTGAGCGCACTAACCACTTGTGGGAGGCCCTATGGAGCCCCCCTCGACTTTGAACGGATCTTCAGCTTGTCCATGTGCCGCAACTAGTTCGGTTTTTCCATTTTCTCATGTCCATGTGCATGATGATGATGATGAGAGGGTATGTGATACGGGGGGTCATATAGGGGTGGTGCGCGCGTAGCGGACAGTTCCTACTGTGGTTTGATCCGCATGGCACGCAGACACAAACTAATGAGTCCGCAATTGAGATTCGGCCGGACTCCTGACGCGGGTAACAACTCATATGGGTGGCACTTGGACTTGCTGTAGTCAAGGAATAAGTCGTGTTGAGAAGCCCTGATGCTTGCTTGGGTTGATCATGCGAGTATGGGTACCGTAGTGCACCCCTGCAGGGTATAATCTTATCGATGAGCCGTGTCCACGGTTATGGACGACTTTGGTGATGATGCTGGCTAACAAGATCTAGACAACTTGCACGTAATTAATGTTAATTGAATTGACTAGTAATATAGAATTACTTTCATAATAAATTATAATTAAAAACTGTTCAATGTGTGAGTTTCCTGAATTGCTTCCTCATATTTGGTTGAGGGGGTTAATTCGAGAATGGGTTATGTTTGGTGTTAGTTGTAGTTGTTTATCTTATGCGCTCTCTTATCCCTCTCTGATTAGACGGAAGTTGTAGCGTGTCTCTTTAGGTTGCTAGTGCTGCTGCCGCTAAGTCCACCTCCCCTATATTTTGGGAGATGGTGTAGAAAGTAGGCAAGTCGGTTTTGCTTGCCAGGGAGTGCCCTGACCCTCTTTTGGGATGTGCTTTATGTGCAGTCAACAGGTTTGAAGTCTGACGACGTTAGCTTGGGAATCCCTCCGGCTTGGCTGGGCAGGGATATGGCGCCATCGCTTATCTTTAGGACTCTTAGTCCAATTTGCATCTTATCCGTAGCCGGATGCATTTTGCTTCCGCTGTCATTTGAATCTTTGTATTGTATATTTGTATCTTGACTCGTTCGAGTCGTTGTTGTATTTTATCTTCTGTTGTATTTGTGGATGTATCGAAACTGTTGTAATGTTATCACAATTCCACCCACATAATGCGCATGTTTCGGCGTGCACATTATGTCTGGTGGGCGACCTAAAATCGTTATTATGCGGATTTCGGCGGGAACGCTTAAATCTACATAGTACCGATTTTAGGACGTCACAAAGAGGCAGAAAAAAGAATTCTTGAAAAATGTTCAGAATGTAAGGCGGAGTGATAGGCTGGCAGAGGCTACAACAGAGGCTACTGAAGCTGGAGATGGAGCAGCAGGTCAGACAACAGTCAACCTGGCACCCATGTTTGAAGCAACAGTACTTGATCTGAACAAAGAGCCACCACCTCTGCTCCCTGTTGAAACACTGCAAGCAATAGGAACAAACCACTGCAAAATGCCAACTGGATTGGTCTCTGAGTCAGCTCTGAACTATGATAGTTCTAATGATGATGTGTAAACCAGCAGCACTTCAGGCTTGGAGCAGAGCCCTTTACTGCTCCTTTATCCATAGGATTTTTCTTTCCCAATCGTTTAAGTTTGATCAAACATCTCTATCAGAAGCTTATCTCCAGCTTGTTTACTTTATGTACTTGAGGTACTTTATATTGGACCACATGCAATATCTATGTTGGTACTATGTGGCTACTTTTTATGGTGTTATTGGGTATGTGTGTCTGTGTTATTATTGTGCGGCTGCCTGCTATCAGTATGTTATGTTGATCTATATTGAGGTGTGCTATGTTTTCGTTTATACTATGTTGTGGTATATATGTCAGTTATGGATCCTATGTCGGATATGGATCATATGCCAGCTGTGTTACATGTTATTGGTGCAGCTTTATGATACTATGGGTATGATGATATTATTGCCTATTACCATGACGAATATGCCACTACACACAAATGTGATTATATGCAAAGACAGAACATATACAACATATATCTTTCAGCAAGCTCGTACTGTCAATAGCATGATAATGGAATGCAGTACTTGTATTCTAATGCACAGTCTCCTGAAGTTTACTTAATGAGTAGAAACTGAAGTATATGTGATTGGAACTTGAGAGGGATTAACTCCCAATAAAGATGTGATGAAATTGCAAATAAAGTCAATGAGAGCAATTGCACAATTCTCTATATGCAAGAAACTAAAAGGGAACACTTTGACAGTACATATATTAGAAAATTCTGCCCGAGAAGGATGAATCAATTTATTTATGAACCTTCAGTGGGAAATTCTTGTGGAATTATCACAATATGGAATGGTAATGCATTTACAGGAAAATCCATAAGTCAGTCAAGGTTTCAAGTCACTGTTGAATTTAAATGCAATTATTTGGCCAAAGTAATTTATATCACCAATAACTATGCACCTTGTGATACAGAAGGTAGGCAGGAGTTTGTCTACTGGTTTCTACAATTGGACTCTTCTCTATTTGAGCACTGGATTATCGTTGGTGATTTTAATATGATTAGAAGCACAGAAGATAGGAACATGCCAGGTGGGAATATTAATAATATGCTCATGTCTAACATTATTATCCAAGAACATGATTTGGAAGAAATACCTCTCAAATGGAGAGCGTTTACATGGAGCAATATGCAGAATGAACCACTTCTTAAAAAATTATATTCGATCTTTACATCAACTGCTTGGACAAGTTCATTCCCAAATACTATGGCAAGCCCTTTATCAAGGCTGGGATCTGACCATGTACCAATCCACACTCAAATTGAAACAGTCATTCTAAAATCACAAATATTCAGATTTGAACACTACTGCTGGAATTTGAGGAATTCAAAGATATTGTGGGAAAATTTTGGCAACATACTGGTATTTACAAAAATGATGCACATGATATCACTGCTAGATTCAAGTCTCTCAGACATGGAATTAAAATCTGGAGCAGGTCATTATCCAACTTAGCTGCAGTGATTGAGAAATGTAGCTATGTTTTAGCCAAGTTTGATGGTCTAGAGGAACAAAGATTATTATCTATTCCTGAGAAAAACTTCAGAAATGCTTAGAAGAAACATACTTCTAAATTGCTTGAAGCCAAGAGGCTTTATTGGAGGAAAAGAGGAAATATTAGGTGGGCCAAGTTGGGTGATGAAAATACCAAAAACAAATCACGTTGTAGCCACAAGGAATTACAGGCACAATTATATTACCAGTCTAACTCAAGATGATGGTACCATTGATACAGAACATAATCAAAAGGCTGGAATACTTTGGAATGCTTTTAATAACACACTTGGGAAATCTGACAATGTACAAATGGAATTTGACCTTAATGCTCTGATCACACCACATGATTTAAGTGAACTTGACATTCCGGTTTCTGAAGAGGAGATTGATGAGGTTATCAGACATATTCCCACAGATAAATCGCCAGGACCAGACGGTTTTAATGGGGCTTTCATGAAGAAATTTTGGGATGTGATTAAGCCGCAGTTTTACAATCTGTGCAACAGTAACTTCAGTGGTAATTTAGAACATACCAACATAAATACTACGCTCATTACGCTAATACCCAAAGTTAACTCTCCAGAGAAACCAAGTGACTATAGGCCGATATCTTTGGTCAGCATGGCAATTAAAATCATTACAACAATAATTGCAAATAGAATGCAAAAGGTGTATTCCAATTCTGCACAATTACCCATATGGGTTTATTAAAACAAGAACTATCCAAGACTGTCTTGCTTGGGCGTTTGAGTATCTCCATATATGTCACGAGTCTAAAAAGGAGATTGTTATTATCAAGATAGACATTGAAAAAGCATTTGACATGGTTGAGTAAAATGTTATATTATCTATGTTGAAGCACTTAGGATTTGGAGATATCTTTCTAACATGGGTTAAAAATATCTTGAACACAGCAACTACTTCTATTATTTTAAATGGAGTTCCTGGTAAAACAATTAAATGCAGAAGACGAGTGAGACAAGGAGATCCCCACTCACCATTATTGTTTGTATCTACTGCCGAGTTATTGCAGGTAGTGATTAATAAGGCATGGCAAGACAACATATTATCGCTCCCTCTTGATAATGCTTATGGACAAAGTTATCCCATACTCCAATATGTTGACGATAGATTGATCATTATGCCAGCGGACATGGACCAAATTAGTAGGCTCAAGGAGATTCTTCAGGTATTCTCGAGGTTTACAGGATTAAAGATTAACTACTATAAATCTTCTATGGTTCCAATCAATATTAGTAATAATGCTTGCTTGGAACTGGCAACAAAATTTGGATGCAAATTCAAAACCATGCCATTCACTTATCTTTGCTTGCCAATGGGTACTAGCAGACCAAAAATTGATGATCTGATGTCTGCTATATGTAAATTCGATAGAAGACTTGCTGGCATTTCAAATATGCTCTCCTACTGCTCAAGAATTGTGGCAATTAAATCTATTCTATCAGCTATGCCAAACCATATTATGTGTGCACTAAAGGTTCAGTACACACACATTGATCACATGGAAAAATCAATGAGAACATTCCTATGGCATGGAAAAGATATTGGAAAAAGGGAAAATGTCTTGTAAAATGGGGAAATGTCGAGCCGAAGGATAAAGGTGGTCTTGGTATTCTTAGCCTCAGAGATTAAAACAAGGCTTTGTTAATGAAGAATCTTTTAAAATTCTATAATACAAAGGAAATACCTTGGGTGGAGCTAATATGGAAGGCGTATTACAGTGATGGATCCATTTCTTTGGATCATCAGCAGAAAGGATCCTTCTGGTGGAGAAGTTGTTTGCAGAATTTGAATGACTTCAAAAGACTCACACAAGCTAATGCTAATTCTGGTAACACTTTGATTTTGTGGATAGATAAATCACATGGTAATATTATTAAGGACCAATTTCCACATTTACATTCTGTTGCTAATGACAGAAGCATCAGTGTGCATAAAGCCAAACAACAACTACATGATAATTTGCTTGCATTGTTGCAATTACCACTATCTATGATAGCATCTGATCAATATGATAAATTATGGGATATTCTGAACTGCATAGCAGACAATCATGAGAAAGATTGCTGGAAATTTCCTTGGAATAACAACAGATATTCGGCTAGTAAGGTATACCAGGATCTCTTGGATAAATCTGACGCTCTAGCACCATTTAAATGGATTTGGAAATCACGCTGTTTGTCTAAACACAAGTTCTTCTTTTGGTTGCTTTTACAAGACAGACTCAATACAAAAGATCTGATGGACAGAAAGAAGTTTTATGTGGAATCAAATGAATGTGTCTTATGTGACAGAACTGAGAAAGAAACACTTCAGTATTTGTTTTTTGACTGCAATTTCAGTCAAAACATGTGGACTAAGCTTCAGATTAATTGGAATACTAATTTGTAGATCATAGAGATGATTATGGATAACAAAACTAGATCACACACTCCTTTTTTTGATGTGTCGATGATGGCTGGATGTTGGACCATTTGGAATCAAAGGAATAAGATATTTTTTTATGGAGAAGCTAAAAACCTAGATTTATGTTATCTTTTATTTATTGATTTTGTTCAAATAATTAGGCATAGGGTTAAACCCAGCCTAAAGGAAGGCATGCATAGCTGGCTAGACCTTTTGTAATTCTTTTATTTTGAACTCCCCTACTTGTAAATATGTTATGAGAAAATGAGAAATGACGCAGTGGGGGTCTTCCCCACTGTCCTTTTGCATCAAAAAAACATTTTTTTTCTTATCTATTCTTTGTCCAAGAATAGCACCAACAGCAAAATCACTAGCATCACACATAATTTCAAATAGTAAATTCCAATCAGGTGGTTGAACAATTGGAGCACTTATTAAAGCCTTCTTTAGAGTCTCAAAAGCTTCTCTACAATCTTCATCAAAAACAAATGGTACATCTTTTGCAAGAGATTAGTAAGAGTCTTTGATACCTTAGCAAAATCTTTAATAAACCAGCATGACCAAGAATACTACGAATACCTTTAACATCTCTATGGGCAAGGCATTTTATCAATTGGCTCCACTTTAGCTCTATCAACTTCAATACCTCTTTCAGAAATTTAATGTCCAAGAACAAATCCTTCATTAACCATAAAGTGGCATTTCTCCCAATTAAGAACAAGATTAGTTTCTTCACATCTCTGCAAAACTTTATCAAGATTGTGCAAGCAATTATCAAAAGAAGTACCATAGACGAAGATATCGTCCATGAACACCTCCACAATTTCCTCACAAAAATCATGAAATGCGCAGCTCTCCCAATAAGTGAAATGGAGAATAATTTCTTCCTGACTTCGTCCATTGTAATACCTACACACTTGAACAGCTCTCATAATTCATGTAAAACAGTAAATGATCACTGGGGTGGACAGTTCCATCCCCTTCATAGCGGTTATCCATAACACAATCAATAATTTTCATAGGTATTTTATATGGCACAATTTTATTCGGTGGCGCCTCATTTTCTACCTTAGAAGTGGTAGAAGACTTCCCATATAGGACAGCAATAGTTCCCTTCTCCATAATTAAGCATACTAGGAGACAAAAATAAAAACAACACTTACAGTTAAAGTTTTCCTTACCAATTCCACTCACCAATAGTGCTTCACTCCCCGGCAACGGCGCCAGAAAATAGTCTTGATGACCCACAAGTATAGGGGGTGTATCGTAGTACTTTCGATAAATAAGAGTGTCAAACCCAACGAGGAGAAGAAGGTGCTGACATGCGGTTTTGATGAGGATTTCACTGTAAACACTAGCAGACAGGTTTTTATGAGTTTTTGATATAACAGATAAATAAAGTGAGTGCGGCAGTTATAATTGCAGCGAGTTGCCCAATCCATTTTAGAGCAAAGGAAAAGCCGTTTTGTTTACTTATGATGACCAAACGTTCCTAAGGACACACGAGAATTCTTACTAGTGCTTTCGCTTCATATAGATGATTAATCTTCAGTGTTTCGGTAATTGTTGTGTGGGTGAACCTACGCCAATGCACCGCCCTTTCTAGGACTAATACATACTTATGATTATACCCCTTGTAAGCATCCGCAAATACAAGAAAATAATTAAGATAAATCTAACCACATCTTTAAACTCTGAGATCCTGCTATCCCTCATGCATCGAGATATCAACAGCGGTTTAGGTTTTTATCACTCCGGCAACCCCACAATTAATATTCAAAGACACAATGCATTCCCCTAGTCCCATTAAGGTGAAGTGTCATGTAGTCGACGTTCACATGACACCACTAGAAGAATAGCACCACAACTTAAATATCAAAACATTAAATATTACACAACATAGTTCAGTACTAACATCTAGACTTCTCCCATGTCCAGAAGAACTAAACGAACTACTCACAACACATCATTTGGAACATGATTAGAGGTGATATGATGATGGATAACAATCTGAACATAAACCTTAATTCAACGGTTTCACTCAATGGCATTGATGCTCACGGTGGTGTGTTGTTGGGAGACCCCAAGAGGAAGGTGTGATGAGTGCAGCAACAAGTTTTCCCTCAGTTATGAAAACAAGGTTATAGAACAAGTAGGAGACGAGAATTCTTTCGAGGTTGCAATGGCGCCAGAAATTGCTTGGTGTTGTGTAGTTGACGTGGAACCTGCACACAACACAATCAAGATACTTTGCCCCAACTTAACATTGAGGTTGTCAATCTCGCCGGCTTGCTGTAACAATCGATTAAACGAATGTGTGGAAAATGATGTTTGTTTGCAGAGAATGAAAGTAACAGGTTTGCAGTAGGTTACTTTATTAGAGTAAAGAAAGGGACCGGGGTCCATAGTTCAGTAGTGGTGTCTCTCCATAAATAATAATAACATTCATGCGGGTAAACAAATTACAGCTCGGCAATTGATAGAATAAATAAGTGCATAACAGTGCATATACTAATGTCATGATGTCTAGTATGAGATTCATTTGGGCATTACAACAATATACATGGACCGTTCCAACCGCATCTATGAGTAATAATCCACCTTCCGGTTAGCGTCCGCACCCTTTCATTATCAAGTTGCACGCAACAGATTATTTCATTAAATGAAGTGTGTAAAGTAAGTAAGTAACTGAAGGGGCTCCGTAGCAGAAAACAATAATTTTTCTAACTAACGACTACCGAAACAAGCCAGGATCTATCTATCTAGTAATGCGGTAATGGTGGCGAAACTGGTCACATACCTCTTGTAGACCGAATAACCGGGATTACGCTCCCGCACAAGCATTGTCGACGAAGACGACGTAGCCGACCTCTAGGTCGTGAAGAACTTGGCGCGACGAAGTAGACGATGATGCAGCGATGTTGACGAAGACACGACGTCAACAAGAAGGGGTGCATCCAGCTGGTGGGGCGGCGGCAGCGGCAGGGCAGCGGCGGTGGCAAGACGATGTCGCCCTGGCACCTCAAATGTGGCGCCTCCGAGTACTCACACACATACGGAGCTTAACAACTACCCCCGGTCACTCAGATCCAGTTGAGATCGCAAAGGTTGACCTTTTCTGTAATCCTGCAGGGCAACGGCACACTGCGGTATAGCTTCGTGGGAGAGAGAGAGAAGCAGGCGGAGAATTAACTCAGACCGGCATATACAACATTAATTGTATTTTAGATTGTATTTTAAACAATTAATATGCCTTTTCTTATAAAGGGGGGAGGGGTGTGCAAACACCTTGCCTCCTGTGACGCCCTAAAATTGGTACTATGTAGATTTATGCGCACCCACCGAAATCCGCATAATAACGATTTTAGGTCGCCCACCAGACATAATGTGCACGCCGAAACATGCGCATTATGTGGGTGGAATTGTGATAACATTACAACAGTTTCGATACATCCACAAATACAACAGAAGATATAATACAACAACGACTCGAACGAGTCAAGATAAAAATAATACAGTACAAAGATACAAATGACAGCGGAAGCAAAATAGTATCCGACTACGGATAAGATGCAAATTGGACTAAGAGTCCTGAAGATAAGCAATGGCGCCATATCCCTGCCCAGCCAAGCCGGAGGGATTCCCAAGCTAACGTCGTCAGACTTCGAACCTGTTGACTGCACATAAAGCACATCCCAAAAGAGGGTCAGGGCACTCCCTGGCAAGCAAAACCGACTTGCCTACTTTCTACACCATCTCCCAAAATATAGGGGAGGTGGACTTAGCGGCAGCAGCACTAGCAACCTAGAGAGACACGCTACAACTTCCGTCTAATCAGAGAGGGATAAGAGAGCGTATAAGGTAAACATCTACAACTAACACCAAACATAACCCATTCTCGAATTAACCCCCTCAACCAAATATGAGGAAGCAATTCGGGAAACTCACACATTGAACAGTTTTAGTTATAATTTATGGTGAAAGTAATTCTATATTACTAGTCAATTTAATTAACATTAATTAGGTCTAAGTTGTCTAGATCTTGTTAGCCAGCATCATCACCAAAGTCGTCCATAACCGTGGACACGGCTCATCGATAAGATTATACCCATTCTCGTATGATCAACCCAAGCAAGCATAAGGGCTTCTCAACACGACCTATTCCTTCACTACAGCAAGTACAAGTGCCACCCAATTGAGTTATTACCCGCGTCAAGAGTCCGGCCGAATCTCAATTGCGGACTCATTAGTTTGTGTCCATGCACCATGCGGCTCAAACCACAGTAGGAACTGACCGCTTCGCGCGCACCACACCTATATGACCCCCCGTATCATGTAACCTCTCGTCAATCATCATCATCATGCACATGTATATGAGCAAATGGAAAACCCGAACTAGTTGCGGCACAAGGACAAGCTGAAGATCCGTTCAAAGTCGAGGGGGGCTCCATAGGGCCACCCACAAGTGGTTAGTGCGCTCAAAATTGGATCCGAGGACAAAATCTCAGTTCCTAGGTCGACACTGAGCAGAACAAAACACCTCGCAAGGCCTTCCGCCAGGTGTCTTATCTTTTAATTATAATACCCCAATATAAGACAACATTTTATTAAGGTAGAAATGTATCATACTAAGCATATGAAATAATAGACAAACAAATGACTCGCACAACCAACTCTAAGCATGCACTACGACTCGCAAGGCCAACAGGTAAAGAAACAACAGGTGTTGGGATGTGTGGATAAAGCTGTATGGGCTGCAGGATAAACATGTGATGGGATCGCGATAAGAATCGAATACTAGGGTAGCAGAGATCAACGGCAGGAATGAAAGACAATGTATAGGTAAACAAGCAAACTTTGCTTGCCTGGAATCCCGTATGGAAGCAGATCTTGTCGTTGCTCACACATCTCAACGTCTTATTCGCGAAGAACCAACAAACACTGGAAGCGCAAAAGATGCATCTTATAACTACGGCAAAGATCCAGCATGATCATGTGAGAATGATGCATGACATGGCAAGATGCAATACTAAAGCAATTAATCCAAATTAAGCGGGAAAACATTCCCGACAATTAATATTTAGGTGCAAGTTATTTATTTACTGGCAATATTAAATGTTGGTTAATATGACAACACTTGGCATGGGTGATCTAGTCAATTTAAATGTAATTGGGCAATACATATATTGATTTGCCCCACACATTCCATATTTATTATTTAGGTGATTTGCTACACCACCAAACCCAAGAGATGCAACACATGCAGTATGATGCGATATGCACAAGATAGACGGCATTTTATAAAATAGGCATAGAGTTAGGGTTTGGGTACGTACGTCGGATCTGGTGAACTAGGGTTCGAAACCGACGTCTTCGGTCCGTAGAGGAAGTAGTCGTCGCGGAACCGGGGCATCGTCGTTTGTCGGTGTCGTGGAAGTGGGCGGGAAGTCGTGGCATGTAGGAGCTCGACAACGGACACCGGAAGGAAAAGCGCACGGCGGGCACCGCGACACGCACACGGTGTAACGCCCCGGGATTTATCCCCTTTTATTTTTTTTTGTGTTTTTTCTTTTTGCATCGACATAGCATCGCATTAATTTAATTATTGCATTTAAATTTAATTTCCTCAATTAAATTCAAATGCATTTTTCAAATTAATTAAAAAGGTGTATTTTAAATCTTTTGCAAATATTATAAATACTAGTTTGTTAAATTGCCTATTTTAAACTAAAACCATTTTGTAAAGATTCTTTATTCAAAATTCTTTTCTATTTTGTTTTAGAAATACAAAAACAGAAAAAGAACTAAAAGAGAAATAAAAAAATTTAGAAAGGAAAAACACTTCCTAGGCCGAAACCCCTTCTGGCCCGACTCCTCCAGCCCAACTCCTCCCTTTCTTCTCCGTACGACCACGCACGGGAGCAGCGTGCTCACCTTTCCACGGTGGCCATGGCTGCCCCACTCCAACCACTCCCCCTCTCCTCTTTATAGCCGCCCCCTCATCCAAACCCTTGGCAGCTCCTCCCCCTCCTCACAGCGCCGCCACCTTTGTTTTCTCCTTCTTCTTCCCCTGTTTTTCTTCTCTCCACCGAGCTCCACCGAAGCAAACTCGCCGCCCCCCGCAGCTCCGGCGCCGTCGAGGGCAAGCAGAGGAGCCCGGCAGCTCCGCATCGTCGTCCACGTCCTCCCCGCGCAAGCTATCGCACCGGGGGTCGACGTAGCCGACGAGTTCTTCCTCATCTTCTTCCACGCCGGCGGAGCTTCGTCGCTGGAATTCGCCGCCTCCGGTTCTTCTCCGTCCTCTCCGACCGCGCGTACGCCCTCCTGGTGAGCTTCTCCTTCGACTCCCCCGCCCTCTTCTCAAATCCGTGCCGCAGTCGCCGTTTTTTCCCAAGACTTGTCGCCGGCCCGCCATGTACGGAGATAGCGAGCTATGGCTCGAGCTGCTCCCACTCCCTCGCGCCCCTCCTCTGCACAAGCACAGGCAGCACGCCGCGCCGCACTCCCGCACCCACGCTCGCGTCCCCGCGCCGCCAATCGTGGTCGTCACCGGCGGCTTCTTCCCGTTGCTCCGCCGCCATGCCCACTGTCCCAACGAAATACAGTTTCATCAGACTTTTAATCGACCTAACAGTTCAAAAGCAATTCGTGGCCTAAGTTAACACCAACACGAATCTGCCCCATTGGCTAGCGCGTCCGATCGATATGTGCTGGCGCAGACCCGGGTTCGAATCCCTCTGGGCGCGGTGAATAAAGCCCACCTTTTTATCTCTGCCACTGACCACCCGGCCCCACCTGTCAGCGACAGTGGGAGCCCGCACTGCACCCACACTCCCGCACACGCCAGCGTGGCGCTGCGTCCCGCTGGGCAGCCTCTCGGGCTCGTTTCGGCTCGGTGAGAAAAGTCTGGGCGCCAGGAATCTTACACAGAGCCCCCTGCTGTCTAGTTTTCCACCTAAGTCCCCAGAATCTCTGTTTCCATCACGAACAGGTCCTGTAAAATTGCAGAAACACCCCCTAATCTTATTTTTCTAATAACTTTAATTCTATAACTCCAAATTAAATAATCTTTATATGTTTTTATATCAGAAAAATGCAATGAATATTAATATGCCATTTGTATGCCATTTTGCATCTGTTATTTTAATTGCTTAGGGTAATTTGTTAATTGCAACTAAATTATTAAAGATGGAATGTGTGGGGTAATAAATATATAATGCCCTATTTCCATTTAATTTAATTAGATCACCCATGCCATGTATTACCATGTTAACCAACATTTAAGATTGCTGGTAAATAAATAACCTGCACCTAAATATTTATTATCGGGGTTGCTTTCCCGCTTAATTTGGATTACCTGCTTTGTGTTGCATGTTGCCATGCCATGCATCATTCTCGTATGATCATGCTGAATCTTTTGCCGTAGTGGTAAAATGCATCTTTTACGCTTTCCAGTGTTTGTTGCTTCTTCGCGGATAAGACGTTGAGATGTGTGAGCAACGACAAGATCTGCTTCCATGCGGGATTCCAGGCAAGCAAAGTTTGCTTATTTACCTATACATTGTCTTTCATTCCTGCCGTTGATCTCTGCTACCCTAGTATTCGATTCTTTATTGCGATCCCATCACATGTTTATCCTGCAGCCTATACAGCTTTATCCCCACATCCCATCACCTGTTGAATGTTTATCTGTTAGCCTTGCGAGTCGTAGCGCATGCTTAGAGTTGGTTGTGCGAGTCCTCTGTTGGTCGTTTATTTCATATGTTTAGCTTGATAGATTATTCTACCTTAATAAAATGTTGTATTATATTGGGGTATTATAATTAAATGATAAGGCACCAGCGGAAGGCCTTGCGAGGTGCTTTGGTCTGCTAAGTGTCGACCTAGGAACTGAGATTTTGTCCTCGGATCCAATTTTGAGCGCACTAACCACTTGTGGGAGGCCCAATGGAGCCCCCCTCGACTTTGATTGGAACTTCGACTTGTCCGGGAGCCACACCTAGTTCGGGTTTTCCATTTGTCTCATATGCATTGATGATACTAGTGTAGTATTTTTACTTTTGGCGGTGTGCCTTGTTACATGCATATAGGGCGCGGCCTGTTGGTGCGGAGGGGTGTGTCCTGCGGGAGTCCGCACCCTTTTGGCCGGGACCAGCATAGCTCCCGTGGCTCCTGGACTTGTTGCGGTGAAGGAAAAGAGTTGGGTTGGAAGACCCTAATGTTTTTGACTTGGTTGATCATGCGAGTATGGGTCCAGTAGTGCACCCCTGCAGGGTATAATCTTATCGATGAGCCGTGTCCACGGTTATGGACGACTTGGTGATGATGCTGGCTAACAAGATCTAGACAACTTACACCTAATAATTGTTAATTAACCTGACTAGTAATATAGAATTACTTTCACAATAAATGGTAACTAAAACTGTTCAACGTGTGAGTTTCCCGAATTGCTTCCTCATACTTGGTTGAGGGGGTTAATTCGAGAATGGGTTATGTTTGGTGTTAGTAGTAGTTGGTTATCTTATGCGCTCTCTTATCCCTCTCTGATTAGACGGAAGTTGTAGCGTGTCTCTTTAGGTTGCTAGTGCTGCTGCCGCTAAGTCCACCTCGCCTATATTTTGGGAGATGGTGTAGAAAGTAGGCAAGTCGGTTTTGCTTGCCAGGGAGTGCCCTGACCCTCTTTTGGGTTATGCTTTATGTGCAGTCAACAGGTTTGAAGTCAGACGACGTTAGCTTGGGAATCC
This sequence comes from Poa annua, assembly GCA_026929855.1. Classification (NCBI taxonomy): domain Eukaryota; kingdom Viridiplantae; phylum Streptophyta; class Magnoliopsida; order Poales; family Poaceae; genus Poa; species Poa annua. The sequence goes on along the minus strand of CM049426.1, from coordinate 159,336,404 downwards.
CTCCGGCTTGGCTGGGCAGGGATATGGCGCCATTGCTTATCTTCAGGACTCTTAGTCCAATTTGTATCTTATCCGTAGTCGGATACTATTTTGCTTCCGCTGTCATTTGAATCTTTGTATTGTAACATTTGTATCTTGACTTGTTCGAGTCGTTGTTGTATTATATCTTTTGTTGTATTTGTGGATGTATCGGAACTGTTGTAATGTTATCACAATTCCACCCACATAATGCGCATGTTTCGGCGTGCACATTATGTCTGGTGGGCGACCAAAAATCGTTATTATGCGGATTTTGGCGGGAGCGCTTAAATCTACATAGTACCGATTTTCGGGCGTCACAAAGTGGTATCAGAGCCAGGTTTTGATCTCCTTGTTGTTTCGATACGAATGGTTATCGAAGCAGCAGGTCCGCAAAAGCCTGTAGGATAACCTCGCTAACGGTCGTTGTTTTTAGAGTGTCAAAACTATTTGACTTAAATTATTTTTTGAAAAATATCTCAATAGGTTTCTTTTTACTCCTTATCTCAATTCTATTTCTCCTCGTATCTTGTTTGTTTTGAGTCTCTTCTCTTATCCAACTTTTAAAGTTTAGGATTCTACGTGGGTGGACGATTTCTTGCCTTTTACCCTATTAGGTTCGATCTTTCGGAGTCGTCTTCGTCGTGAGCAACAATCCCTTGTTAGTGGTGTCGAGAATTTCAAGGTGGAGCAACAATCCCTTGTTAGTGGTGTCGAGAAGTTCATCCCGGAGCGTGAAGACTCGTTAGTTACCCCTCTCTTCTTGTGGTCTCGCCGTGGATCGCGGGACGCGATCCCTTGTTAGTGGTGTCGATTGTAACGCCCCGGGATTTATCCCCTTTTATTTTTTTTTTGTGTTTTCTTTTTGCATCGACATAGCATCGCATTAATTTAATTATTGCATTTAAATTTAATTTCCTCAATTAAATTCAAATGCATTTTTCAAATAAATTAAAAATGTGTATTTTAAATCTTTTGCAAATATTATAAAAACTAGTTTGTTAAATTGCCTATTTTAAACTAAAACCATTTTGTAAAGGTTCTTTATTCAAAATTATTTTCTATTTTGTTTTATAAATACAAAAACAGAAAAAGAACTAAAAGAGAAATAAAAAAATTTAGAAAGGAAAAACACTTCCTAGGCCGAAACCCCTTCTGGCCCGACTCCTCCAGCCCAACTCCTCCCTTTCTTCTCCGTACGACCACGCACGGGAGCAGCGTGCTCACCTTTCCACGGTGGCCATGGCTGCCCCACTCCAACCACTCCCCCTCTCCTCTTTATAGCCGCCCCCTCATACAAACCCTAGGCAGCTCCTCCCCCTCCTCACAGCGTCGCCGCCACCTTTCTTTTCTCCTTCTTCTTCCCCTGTTTTTTCTTCTCTCCACCGAGCTCCACCGAAGCAAACTCGCCGCCCCCCGCAGCTCCGGCGCCGTCGAGGGCAAGCAGAGGAGCCCGGCAGCTCCGCATCGTCGTCCACGTCCTCCCCGCGCAAGGTATCGCACCGGGGGTCGACGTAGCCGACGAGTTCTTCCTCATCTTCTTCCACGCCGGCGGAGCTTCGTCGCCGGAATTCGCCGCCTCCGGTTCTTCTCCGTCCTCTCCGACCGCGCGTACGCCCTCCTGGTGAGCTTCTCCTTCGACTCCCCCGCCCTCTTCTCAAATCCGTGCCGCAGTCGCCGTTTTTGCCCAAGACTTGTCGCCGGCCCGCCATGGACGGAGATAGCGAGCTATGGCTCGAGCTGCTCCCACTCCCTCGCGCCCCTCCTCTGCACAAGCATAGGCAGCACGCCGCGCCGCACTCCCGCACCCACGCTCGCGTCCCCACGCCGCCAATCGTGGTCGTCACCGGCGGCTTCTTCCCGTTGCTCTGCCGCTGTGCCCACTGTCCCGACGAAATACAGTTTCGTCAGACTTTTAATCGACCTAACAGTTCAAAAGCAATTCGTGGCCTAAGTTAACACCAACACGAATCTGTCCCATTGGCTAGCGCGTCCGATCGATCCGTGCTTGCGCAGACCCGGGTTCGAATCCCTCTGGGCGCGGTGAATAAAGCCCACCTTTTTATCTCTGCCACTGACCACCCGGCCCCACCTGTCAGCGACAGTGGGAGCCCGCACTGCACCCACACTCCCGCACACGCCAGCGTGGCGCTGGGTCCCACTGGGCAGCCTCTCGGGCTCGTTTCGGCTCGGTGAGAAAAGTCTGGGCGCCAGGAATCTTACACAGAGCCCCATGCTGTCTAGTTTTCCACCTAAGTCCCCAGAATCTCTGTTTCCATCACGAACAGGTCCTGTAAAATTGCAGAAACACCCCCTAATCTTATTTTGCTAATAACTTTAATTCTATAACTCCAAATTAAATAATCTTTATATGTTTTTATATCAGAAAAATGCAATGAATATTAATATGCCATTTGTATGCCATTTTGCATCTGTTATTTTAATTGCTTAGGGTAATTTGTTAATTGCAACTAAATTATTAAAGATGGAATGTGTGGGGTAATAAATATATAATTCCCTATTTCCATTTAATTTAATTAGATCACCCATGCCATGTATTACCATGTTAACCAACATTTAAGATTGCTGGTAAATAAATAACCTGCACCTAAATATTTATTATCGGGGTTGCTTTCCCGCTTAATTTGGATTACCTGCTTTGTGTTGCATGTTGCCATGCCATGCATCATTCTCGTATGATCATACTGAATCTTTTGCCGTAGTGGTAAAATGCATCTTTTACGCTTTCCAGTGTTTGTTGCTTCTTCGCGGATAAGAAGTTGAGATGTGTGAGCAACGACAAGATCTGCTTCCATGCGGGATTCCAGGCAAGCAAAGTTTGCTTGTTTACCTATACATTGTCTTTCATTCCTGCCGTTGATCTCTGCTACCCTAGTATTCGATTCTTTATTGCGATCCCATCACATGTTTATCCTGCAGCCTATACAGCTTTATCCCCACATCCCATCACCTGTTGAATGTTTATCTGTTAGCCTTGCGAGTCGTAGCGCATGCTTAGAGTTGGTTGTGCGAGTCCTCTGTTTGTCGTTTATTTCATATGTTTAGCTTGATAGATTATTCTACCTTAATAAAATGTTGTATTATATTGGGGTATTATAATTAAAAGATAAGGCACCAGCGGAAGGCCTTGCGAGGTGCTTTGTTCTGCTAAGTGTCGACCTAGGAACTGAGATTTTGTCCTCGGATCCAATTTTGAGCGCACTAACCACTTGTGGGAGACCCAATGGAGCCCCCCTCGACTTTGATTGGAACTTCGACTTGTCCGCGAGCCACACCTAGTTCGGGTTTTCCATTTGTCTCATATGCATTGATGATACTAGTGTAGTATTTTTACTTTTGGTGGTGTGCCTTGTTACATGCATATAGGGCGTGGCCTGTTGGTGCGGAGGGGTGTGTCCTGCGGGAGTCCGCACCCTTTTGGCCGGGACCAGCATAGCTCCCGTGGCTCCTGGACTTGTTGCGGTGAAGGAAAAGAGTTGGGTTGAAAGACCCTAATGTTTTTGACTGGGTTGATCATGCGAGTATGGGTCCAGTAGTGCACCCCTGCAGGGTATAATCTTATCGGTGAGCCGTGTCCACGGTTATGGACGACTTGGTGATGATGCTGGCTAACAAGATCTAGACAACTTACACCTAATAATTGTTAATTAACCTGACTAGTAATATAGAATTACTTTCACAATAAATGGTAACTAAAACTGTTCAACGTGTGAGTTTCCCGAATTGCTTCCTCATACTTGGTTGAGGGGGTTAATTCGAGAATGGGTTATGTTTGGTGTTAGTAGTAGTTGGTTATCTTATGCGCTCTCTTATCCCTCTCTGATTAGACGGAAGTTGTAGCGTGTCTCTTTAGGTTGCTAGTGCTGCTGCCGCTAAGTCCACCTCCCCTATATTTTGGGAGATGGTGTAGAAAGTAGGCAAGTCGGTTTTGCTTGCCAGGGAGTGCCCTGACCATCTTTTGGGTTATGCTTTATGTGCAGTCAACAGGTTTGAAGTCAGACGACGTTAGTCCAATTTGTTTATGTGCAGGGATATGGCGCCATTGCTTACCTTCAGGACTCTTAGTCCAATTTGTATCTTATCCGTAGTCGGATACTATTTTGCTTCCGCTGTCATTTGAATCTTTGTATTGTAACATTTGTATCTTGACTCGTTCGAGTCGTTGTTGTATTATATCTTTTGTTGTATTTGTGGATGTATCGGAACTGTTGTAATGTTATCACAATTCCACCCACATAATGCGCATGTTTCGGCGTGCACATTATGTCTGGTGGGCGACCAAAAATCGTTATTATGCGGATTTCGGCGGGAGCGCTTAAATCTACATAGTACCGATTTTCGGGCGTCAGGGGCGTTCACGGCAAGAGGCACGCGCACGCGCATGTAGCAACACCTCGAAGGGTGGACAATTCGGACAAAAATGGCGAAGTCGGGCTCTTGCGGGCATTGTGTCGAACACCCGGCGGGCGTCGGCGGCGGCGTGCACACGGCCGGAAAGATGAGGCAGCGGGACGCGTGCGTGCGGGATGGAACGTACGGCGGCGGTAAGCGGCGCGGGCGGAGGCACGCAGCATGGTGGCGTGGGACGCGGCGCGGAGGCGTGCGGGGCGGCGGCGGCGACGCGGCGAGCGGCGGCGCGGCTGCGCGGGAGGCGGATGAGCGCGGCGGCGGGTCGCTCAGGGAGCTGCGGCGTGGGGGCGCGGACAGCAAGCGCGCGGCGCGCACGGCGGGCGGCCGCAATGGCGCGGAGCGGAGGCCGGCCGGAGCAGGGGGAGGCCGGGGCGCGTGGGCATGGAGGTGCGCGGCGTGGAGGTCGCGGCGCGCGGCCAGCGTACGCGCGGCGGGCGACGGGCGCGCGGGCGCGGCGAGCTGGAGGTGATGCGGCGCGCGGGGGATACGCAGGCAGGGCACGCGCGGCGCGGCCGGATGGCGGCAGGGGCGCTCGACAGCGGCGCTGGAGGCGGCCGGAGGCGGGGACGGTGGCCGGAGCAGGGGCGGCGGGGGCGGCAAGCGCGGTGGGGAGGCGCGGTGCATGGTGGCGGCGTGCGCAGGCGCCGGCGTGCGCAGGCGCCGGCGGGCGCGGCGGCGCGGCCGGAGGCACAAGGAGGCGGCGGCTCGACCGGAGGCGGCGCGGCGACGTGGGGGCGCACGGCGGTGCGTGTGGCAAGGGACGGTGCGGCGAGCGCAGGCGGCGGCGGCGCGGGAGGCGGCCGGCGGTGGCGGGGAGCGGGGCGGCCGGAGGAGGCTTGGGGCTGGGGACGCGTCGGGCACAGGGGCTCGGGCTCGGGAGGTTGGTGCGATGGGGAGTTTTCTCCCGTGCGGCTCGGGAGGAAGAAGAGAAGAGAAGGAAGGGAAAAAAGGAAGGAAAAGAAAAGGAAGAAAAGAAAAAGAGAAGGAGGGGGAAAAATGGAAAAAGGAAAAAGAAGAGAGTGGAGGGGGCAGCTGCAAAATTTCCACGGGGTGGGAAAGAATTTCCAGGGGGAAATTCTAGGGTTTGGGGTTAGATGGGCTTGGGCTTTTATTTCTCCCCCGTTTAAACTTTTCGATTTTATATTTTTAAAACAAAATAGACAGGGAATTTGAATACGAAAACTATACAAAATAGTTTTAGTTTTTCATAGACAATTTAATAAACTAGTTTTTTTACATTTTTAAAAGATTTGAAAATAACACATTTTTAATTAATTTGAAATGCATATGAATTTAATTGTGGAAAATTAATTTAAATGCAACAAATTAAATTTAATGCGATGCCATGTTGATGCAAAAAAAAAATCACAAAACAAAAGGGGATAAATCCCGGGGCGTTACAATCGACACCACTAACAAGGGATCGCGTCCCGCGATCCACGCCGAGACCAGAAAAGAGAGGGGTAACTACCGAGTCTTCCGGTTTCGTGATGAACTTCTCGACACCACTAACAAGGGATTGTTGCTCCACCTGGAAATTCTCGACACCACTAACAAGGGATTGTTGCTCACGACGAAGACGACTCCGAAAGATCAAACCTAATAGGGTAAAAGGCAGGAAATCATCCACCCACACGTAGGATCCTAAAACTTTGAAAGTTGGATAAGAGAAGAGACTCAAAACAAGTAAGGTAAGAGGAGAAATAGAATTGAGGTAAGAAGTAAATAGAAACCTATATATTTTCAAAATAACTTTTAGTCAAATAATTTTGACACTCTAGAAACAACGACCGTTAGCGAGGTTATCCTACAGGCTTTTGCGGACCCACTGCTTCGATAACCATTCGTATCAAAACAACAAGGAGATCGAAACCAACGCTCTGATACCACTTTGTGACGCCCTAAAATCGGTACTATGTAGATTTAAGCGCTCCCACCGAAATCTGCATAATAACGATTTTAGGTCGCCCACCAGACATAATATGCACGCCGAAACATGCGCATTATGTGGGTGGAATTGTGATAACATTACAACAGTTTCGATACATCCACAAATACAACAGAAGATATAATACAACAACGACTCGAACGAGTCAAGATACAAATAATACAGTACAAAGATACAAATGACAGCGGAAGCAAAATAGTATCCGACTACGGATAAGATGCAAATTGGACTAAGAGTCCTGAAGATAAGCAATGGCGCCATATCCCTACCCAGCCAAGCCGGAGGGATTCCCAAACTAACGTCGTCAGACTTCGAACCTGTTGACTGCACATAAAGCACATCCCAAAAGAGGGTCAGGGCACTCCCTGGCAAGCAAAACCGACTTGCCTACTTTCTACACCATCTCCCAAAATATAGGGGAGGTGGACTTAGCGGCAGCAGCACTAGCAACCTAGAGAGACATGCTACAACTTCCGTCTAATCAGAGAGGGATAAGAGAGCGTATAAGGTAAACATCTACAACTAACACCAAACATAACCCATTCTCGAATTAACCCCCTCAACCAAATATGAGGAAGCAATTCGGGAAACTCACACATTGAACAGTTTTAGTTATAATTTATGGTGAAAGTAATTCTATATTACTAGTCAATTTAATTAACATTAATTAGGTGTAAGTTGTCTAGATCTTGTTAGCCAGCATCATCACCAAAGTCGTCCATAACCGTGGACACGGCTCATCGATAAGATTATACCCTGCAGGGGTGCACTACGGTACCCATACTCGTATGATCAACCCAAGCAAGCATCTGGGCTTCTCAACACGACCTATTCCTTCACTACAGCAAGTCCAAGTGCCACCCAATTGAGTTGTTACCCGCGTCAAGAGTCCGGCCGAATCTCAATTGCGGACTCATTAGTTTGTGTCCACGCACCATGCGGCTCAAACCACAGTAGGAACTGTCCGCTTCGCGCGCACCACACCTATATGACCCCCCGTATCATGTAACCTCTCATCAATCATCATCATCATGCACATGTATATGAGCAAATGGAAAACCCGAACTAGTTGCGGCACAAGGACAAGCTGAAGATCCGCTCAAAGTCGAGGGGGGCTCCATAGGGCCACCCACAAGTGGTTAGTGCGCTCAAAATTGGATCCGAGGACAAAATCTCAGTTCCTAGGTCGACACTGAGCAGAACAAAACACCTCGCAAAGGCCTTCCGCCTGGTGTCTTATCTTTTAATTATAATACCCCAATATAAGACAACATTTTATTAAGGTAGAAATCTATCATACTAAGCATATGAAATAATAGACCAACAAATGACTCGCACAACCAACTCTAAGCGTGCACTACGACTCGCAAGGCCAACAGGTAAACAAACAACAGGTGATGGGATGTGGGGATAAAGCTGTATGGCCTGCAGGATAAACATGTGATGGGATCGCGATAAGAATCAAATACTAGGGTAGCAGAGATCAACGGCAGGAATGAAAGACAATGTATAGGTAAACAAGCAAACTTTGCTTGCCTGGAATCCCGCATGGAAGCAGATCTTGTCGTTGCTCACACATCTCAACGTCTTATCCGCGAAGAAGCAAGAAACACTGGAAGCGCAAAAGATGCATCTTATAACTACGGCAAAGATCCAGCATGATCATGTGAGAAGGATGCATGACATGGCAAGATGCAATACTAAAGCAATTAATCGAAATTAAGCGGGAAAACATTCCCGACAATTAATATTTAGGTGCAAGTTATTTATTTACTAGCAATATTAAATGTTGGTTAATATGACAACACTTGGCATGGGTGATCTAGTCAATTTAAATGTAATTGGGCAATACATATATTGATTTGCCCCACACATTCCATATTTATTATTAAGGTGATTTGCTACACCACCAAACCCAAGAGATGTAACACATGCAGTATGATGCGATATGCACAAGATAGACGGCATTTTATAAAATAGGCATAGAGTTAGGGTTTAGGTCCGTACGTCGGAACGGGTGAACTAGGGTTCGAAACCGACGTCTTCGGTCCGTAGAGGAAGTAGTCGTCGTCGTGGAAGTAGTCGTCGCGGAACCGGGCATCAACGTTTGTCGGTGTCGTGGAAGTGGGCGGGAAGTCGTGGCACGTAGGAGCTCGACAACGGACACCGGAAGGAAAACCGCACGGCGGGCACCGCGACACGGACACGGGCGGTCACGGAAAGAGGCACGCGCACGGGCATGTAGCAACACCTCGAAGGGTGGACAACTCGGACAAAAATGGCGACGTCGGGGTCTTGCGGGCATTGTGTCGAACACCTGGCGGGCGTCGGCGGCGGCGTGCACACAGCCGGAAAGATGAGGCAGCGGGACGCGTGCGTGCGGGACGGAACGCACGGAGGCGGTGAGCGACGCGGGCGGAGGCACGTGGCATGGTGGCGTGGGACGCGGCGAGGAGGCATGCGGGGCGGCGGCGGCGACGCGGCGAGCGGAGGCGCGGCTGCGCGGGAGGCGGATGAGCGCGGCGGCGGGTCGCTCGGGGGAGCTGTGGCGTGGGGCGCGGACGCACGGCGGGCGGCAGCAGGGGCGCGGCGCAGCGGAGGCCAGCCGGAGCAGGGGGAGGCCGGGGCGCGTGGGCATGGAGGTGCGCGGCGTGGCGGTCGCGGCGCGCGGCCGGCGTACGCGCGGCGGGCGACGGGCGCGCGGGCGCGGCGAGCTGGAGGCGATGCGGCGCGCTGCGGGAGCGGGGGAGGCGCAGGCAGGGCGCGCGCGGCGTGGCCGTACGGCGACAGGGGCGCTGGAGGCGGCCAGAGGCGGGGACGGTGGCCGGAGCAGGGGCGGCGGGGGCGTCAAGCGCGGAGGCGGCCGTCGCGCTGGGGAGGTGCGGTGCGTGGTGGCGGCGTGCGTAGGCGGCGGCGGGCGCGGCGGCGCGGCCGGAGGCGCAAGGAGGCGGCGGCTCGACCGGAGGAGGCGACCGGAGGCGGGGCGGCGACGCGGGGGCGCGCGGCGGGGCGTGTGACAGGGGACGGCGCGGCGAGCGCAGGCGGCGGCGCGGGAGGCAGCCGGCGGTGGCGGGGAGCGGGGTGGCCGGAGGAGGCACGGGGCTGGGAAGGCGTCGGGCGCAGGGGCTCGGGCTCGGGAGGTTGGTGCGCTGGAGAGTTTTCTCCCGTGCGGCTCGGGAGGAAGAAGAGAAGAGAAGGAAGGGAAAAAAGGAAGGAAAAGAAAAGGAATAAAAAGAAAAGAAAGAAAATAAAAAGAGAAGGAGGGGGGAAAAAGGAAAAATAAGAGATTGGAGGGGGGCGGCTGCAAAATTTTCAGGGGGTGGGAAAGAATTTCCAGGGGGAAATTCTAGGATTTGGGGTTAGATGGGCTTGGGCTTTTATTTCTCCCCCGTTTAAACTTTTCGGTTTTATATTTTTTAAATAAAATAGACAAGGAATTTGAATACGAAAACTATACAAAATAGTTTTAGTTTTTCATACATTTAATAAATTAGTTTTTTAACATTTTTAGAAGATTTGAAAATAACACATTTTTAATTAATTTGAAATGCATATGAATTTAACTGTGGAAAATTAATTTAAATGCAACAAATTAAATTTAATGCGATGCAATGCGATGCCATGTTGATGCAAAAAAAAAAACTCACAAAACAAAAGGGGATAAATCCCGGGTCATTGCACCTCCCCCATGTGGGACTAAAGGAGGGGGAGGGGTGATGGCCGACCGGTCGGCCACACCAGCGAGGTGCGTGGTGGCCATGGGCCCCATGCCCTGCTGGTGCGCCACCCCCAATGGGCCTTCCTAGCCCATTAAGTGGGCTACCCCCTTTTTCCTTCTTTTTAGTTAATACTAAATTAATATAAAATATAATTAATTCATAATTAATATATTTACATATTATTTAATCTCTCGTGACTCCGAAACAATTTCCGTACCACACGAACTTCTTTCGGACATTCCCGGAACCCTTCCGGAACTACCGAAACCCTTTTTCAGGTTATTTATCTCTCTCCTTTATCTATTATTCCAAACGATCTCCAAGTGTTGGTAAGACCTTAAGCGTGTTGCGCTACGGTTCAAGAATACTCCAGACATGGTCGAGACCACTTGCTCGCCAATGACCTCTAGGGAGACCTGGATGCCTGTGACGATACATGTGCATTCTACGAATATCGTCGTTGAACCATAAACATGATATTCATTCCTTTTGTTTATTCAATACAACCTTGTCCGAGATATGATCGTACACATCCGATGTCCTGTTTTATCTTGTTACTGACAAGGGTTAAAGAACTCATCAGTGATATTACATCTCCATGACCCAGTCCTAAGATGCACAGCTTTAGAGACGTAATCTCACCGAGTGGGCCCAGAGTATCTTTCCATTACGCGAATGAACAAATCCCGCTCTTGATCCATACATCTCAACTTACTCTTTCGAGATACACAAGATACATCTTTATTGTCACACTATATAAGACATGAAGTTTGATGCACTTAGAGTATCCTACGGAGCATCAATAAATATGATCTCATGGTCTAAGGAATAAGCTATCATATTACTTTCCTATTGCAAATGATGAACATCGTAAATCCTTTTGCAATACTTTGTTGCGTATGTCCATCACCTTATTCTACTAATAAGATTACCTCATTGTTAACCGACGTGACTGTCCATGATCGGGAAATCTCGATCAACAGTTGCCCGATGAACTAGTTTAAATAGAGGCTTACAAGGGACTCTGGTTTGTCTATGTATCACACGTGTATTAACAATTCCGATTAATACAGTTATAGCATGACACAAAAAAATATTATAAACTTATGAGATAATGTAATAAATACTATATATTTATTTGCCTCTAGGGCATATCTTCTTCAGTCCCCACTTGCACTAGAGTACAAATAAACCAGCTGCATTTTACTTTCAATCATATCCCCTTATATAATAAGTGTTATATGATAATGCCTGCTCGTGGAAGAGTGTTATTTCAACAATCTGTACCATACATAATTGTATGTTCTTTGTGATTCATTGATATCTCCTTGTTTGATATCATCATGTTATCTGATATACATATACCGTAACTAAGTGAGATTTTTGTTTCCCAACGCTTACTCTGATTCTGTTAACCAGGCAATTGCATTGCAAACACACTCAGTTATTGAGAACTCTTTGTAACTTTTACTATCTCGCGATATCTATATACCTTTGATATCTATGTAGAGTTTTCACATTTCAATGTCAATCTAGTGCCTAATATGTTTCTACTTCTAGTAAACTCTAAATTTATATTGATAATTGTTCTTCCTCTAAGAACATGGATCACACTTTATCGAGCACATAATATCGTTCCTATATGATGTCTAATATCACAATATAATAGACCAACATATCTTATAACCACTATTATCATGTAACAATACACTTAATGTTTAATTGGATTGCCAAGGACCTTTCCATTTGTTTTAATCTATTATGACCCTTTAGAATCAATCCAAATAAAACAGCTTGACTTTCTATTTAAAATTTTTGGTCTATTCTAAATAGACACTGCCTTTTAAATAGTTTCACAACTTCCTCTTTCTAATTATTCCACTGGTACTATCCATGATATGTCATTTATATACAAGGATTTTAGCTCCCACTCAAAAATATGTCATCTACATACATGAGGGTTTAAGCTTCCACTCAAAAAAAATAGTTCACTCACATATTAAATTTGAGTAAACTAATTCAACTCCCACTTAAATTAGTAAATTAATGATTTCTTTCGATATTTTGGTCCAACCAAAATCATTGATCATTTATCAATACGAGTTTGATACGATCTGATAGTATTCTATTAATACATATCCCACAGACTTTAAGCATGTCTACATTTATGTAGTCAATAACTTTGATTTTGTCCAAGACACTTTTCTTGAGAAAATATGCTTCCATGTCTTTCTTACAGTTGCATTTCTCTCATATAACACTTTATATGATGATTAAGTAATCTTATTCTTTTAATAAGATTTTGAGGAACATTTACTGTTTTAATCCTGTTAAATATAACTTGGATTTTAAGACTCAAAAGCCTTTGTTCGTATTCTGACATTTTCTCAACTCTCTTTGTATTTATAAGGTGTATCTTGCTCTATAAACAAGATCTAAAATACTTCATATTAAACTGTGACCTCTTATCATCATATTAAACAAGATCTAAAATACTTCATATTAAACAGCAAATATCCTTAAATAACACCCTATTTAAAAAACTTCTTGTATGAAAATACTATGATCTCTTATCATCACATTTTCATTTCCATTTGCAGAGATATCGTTTTCGGAACATATTCCGATATTCTACTTTTATGGAAAATATTCCATTAACCATAATTTGAAAAATCATATTTTTCCTTTGAATTACACAAACAGCAATACAAGTTTTGCTTCTGTTGGTGTCTGGAATACACTCTCATCTTAATGTGAGTATTCTATAAAGAACTATTCATGTATATTTTATATTATCGTATAATCATCTATACCACGACACTTATTGTCGAACACACGAATCATGGTTGGAAAGATATCTTTATCCTAAAGTGGATGTCGACTATAATGTCTGAACATATTAAGAGATTATTAAAGACCATACTTTATCTAAAATAGAGTATGATTATAATATTTCATATATCACTATATCTGATGTTATAATTTTCACAAGTCCTTTTGTGTTGAAACCATAATTCAAAAATATTGTCCTGTTTGATCAAATCATGTGGCTATAATTTCCATCCACCTTTCTTCTGAAAAATTTCTTTGATCTTTTATCAAATTGTTTTCAGACTCATGTTTCCTCAGACAAATACATTTATTTACTTAGAATCATAGAAAGATTTGAAACAATGAAATTTACCACTTTTAATTTAATAATCATCTTGTATGACTTTCAATCAATTTCCTTGTATATTGACATTTCAATATCTAATGTAATTTAATCAATTCGGCACATGCAACTTTGATAGATCGAATTATCTATATTTCTTACACTGCTTTTATGATCAAATTTGGTGGTGTTTCTTCTTGAAACAAAATCATTTAATCTTTGTACATTTAATTTTATCATTCCTGGTTTTATAAATGTTTATCATGTTATCATTCGAGTAATGTAATCGAGATGTGATTGCATGAAAATTTAACTCATAATATAAAAAAACTGACTTGTTCCACAACATAAAACAACCGGTTTGTTCTATTACATATATGAATAACTTTATCTTGTAACACAAACCAAAATCACACTCTCACTATTACAAAAAGGTCTTATAAAAAACTATTAATGATAACAATAATGATAACTTGAGGACGTGAACATCACTGGCCATCAACTCCTTTGATTGCCATCACTTGCGCACTGTCGCATCATATATCTTCGCATACTTGTGATAATAAGGACCTATTTCATAAACAGAATAAGCATCAAATATTTTGCATCAAGTATCATGAGAAGAGTACATTTATAACTTTGTATATCAAATATACCTGTAGCGTCAAAGATTTCGCCTTTGATGGGTTCAACCTTTACAGATTTGAACTTGCTTATGAACACGAAGAAAATCATTGTATCTCTTCTTATAGCATAGCCACAGACATATTTCTCATAGCTGGGAGGTAAAGACATCAACACATCACTTATCACACATGAATCCGACATCCAGAAGTCATAGACATTTGTAAGTTTCAAGTAAATGTCATACATTTTCTTCAAATGAGTTTCCAACCAGGTATGTTCCTCCATCTAGAGTGAATGGAACTTTCTCAGCTGTCTGTATTGCTCATACTTAATTTCATCTATGAAGTGCTCCTTGATCGAATCAATCATATCATAAGGTTCCATTTGTTGAAACTGCTCTTTCAACTCTGGTACCAAGCTTATGGCCATGATGGATTGCATTTCTATGAAAATGTCACGACGCTGACGAAATTCCTCATCTTCCTCTTCTCTAGCAGAATCTTCTGGTTCCTCTCCTAATCCTTGTTTTATGACATATAGTATATTGTTGTGTTTGAGAGTTTCTCTTAGTTTCTTGTACCAATAGATGAAGTTGGACCGATCAGCAACAAGGGCGGATTTGTAACGAAGTGTTCGAAGTAGAACTTGTCGCGAGGGTAGAACACCATCTACAAATATGATCGCAAAGTAGGTAAGGCTAAGTTTATAATATATGAGTTTAGTTTATAATCAAATTATTTAACCATACTCCACTAAGATTATTATCCCTACAATAATTTTAGCGATTACACGACTCCAATTCACTGTACCACCCCCGATCGTCATGACCGGCAGCACAGTTTCAAAGGTGGACATCGAAATGTCGATCACAACAATCATGTGACTCAAGCTCGATCTTTCGATCTGAAGGAGATATGCCCTAGAGGCAAATAAATATATAGTATTTATCACATTATCTCATAAGTTTATAATATGTTTTCGTATCATGCTATAACTGTATTAATCGGAATTGTTAATACACGTTTGATACATAGACAAACCAGAGTCCCTAGTAAGCTTCTATATAAACTAGTTCATTGGGCAACTGTTGATCGAGATTTCCCGATCATGGACAGTCACGTCGGTTGACAATGAGGTCATCTTATTAGTAGAATAAGGTGATGGACATACGCATCAAACTATTGCAAAAGGAACATATTACGATGTTCATCATTTGCAATAGGAAAGTAATATGATAGCTTATTCCTTAGACCGTGAGATCATATTTATTGATGCTCCGTAGGATACTCTAAGTGCATCAAACGTCAGTTCATAAATGGGTGACAATAAAGGTGTCTATCTTGTGTATCTCGAAAGAGTACGTTGAGATGTATGGATCAAGAGCGGGATTTGTTCATTCGCATAATAGAAAGATACTCTGGGCCCACTCGGTGAGATTACGTCTATAATGCTGCGCATCATATGACTAGGTCATGGAGATGTAATATCACAGATGTGTTTATTAACCTTTGTCGGTAACGAGATAAAACAGGACATCGGATGTCTACGATTATATCTCGGACAAGGTAGTATCGAAGAAACAAAAGGAATGAATATCATGTTTATGGTTCAACAACGATATTCGTAGAATGCACAGGGATCATTGATGCACACGGTGGGTGTGTTGTTGGGAGACCCCCAGAGGAAGGTTTGAAATAGTGCAGCAGCAAGTTTCCCTCAGTATGAAACCATGGTTATTGAACCAGTAGGAGATGAATGTGGTTGTTGGCGGCGATGTTGGCACGGCGCAACACCAGCGTCACCAACGAACGTGGAGCCTGCACACAACATAATCAAAGTATTTTTCCCCAACTCAACGGTGATGGTGTCAATCCCACCGGCTTGCTGTAACAAAGGATTAAACTTATGTGTGGAAGAAAGATTTATGTTTGCTGAAAGTAACATGTTTGAAGTTGTGGTTTTTATCCGATTAATGAGAAGGACCGGGGTCCACGGTTCACTACTGGTGTCTCTCCATAAATAATAATAGCATTCATCCATGCGTGGTAAACAAATTACAGCTAGGCAATTGACAGAATAATGATAAGCAACCCAATGCATATACTAATGATATGGTGTCTAGTGTGAGATTCATTCGGGCATTACAACAATATACATAGACCGTTCCAACTGCATCTATGACTAATAATCCACCTTCCAGTTAGCGTCTGCACCCCTTTCAGTATTAAGTTGAATGCAACAGATTATCGCCTTAAGCACTGCGTGTAAAGTAAGTAAGTAAGTAACATCATCCTTAGAAAAAGTACTATTGTTTTATCCCTAGTAGCAACAGTATATCTACAACCTTAGAGCTTTTTGACACTGCCCCAGATTAAATAGAGACACGAACCGACTATCGAGCATAAATACCCCCTCTTGGAGTTACGAGCATCTACTTGGCCAGAGCATACACAAGTAACGGAGAGCATGCAAGATCATGATATATTATGAAGCAATAACTTTAATACTCAATATTCATCGGATCCCAGCAAACACAACATGGAGAATTACATAAAGATGATCTTAATCATGATAGGCAGCTCACAAGATCTAAACATGATAGCACAAGAGGAGAAGAAAACAATCTAGCTACTGCTATGGACCCGTAGTCGATGGTAGACTACTCATGCATCAGTCCGGAGGCGGTCATGGCGACATAGAGGCCTCCAAGGACAAGTCCCCCTCCCGGCAGGGTGCCATGAGCAGTTCTGATCTCTCTTGAAGTGGTGGTGACCACGGTGGCGGCTCGGGACCCGTGAAGGAAAAAGTGATTAAACGTGCTCTGTTTTTAGGTCAAGGGGGGTATTTGTAGGCAAAGACCTTGGTGGGTGGACGCCTGAGGGCGCCACAGCACCTCCCGGCGCGGCAAACCTGGGGCCCGCGCCACGAGGCGATGTGGCGGCCTCGTGGCCCCACTTCATCTCGTCTTCGGTTTTTCTTGACACATATTTTCCAAAAATATTTCCTGGTTGGCTCGTTTCCAATTTGGCGGATATTTCCTTAAGAGCTTTCTGAAACCAAAAGCAGCAGAAAACAGGGAATTAACATTGTGGCATCTTGTTAATAGGTTAGTCCCAGAAAATGCATAAAACTATATAAAATGCATATAAAACATGTAATAACATGATATAACATAGCATGGAACACAAGAAATTATGGATACGTTGGAGACGTATCAACATCCCCAAGCTAAGTTCTACTCGTCCCGAGTGTGCAAGAACGATAAAAGAAGAACAATTTCTGAAGTGGCATGCTTAAACACAATCTTGATCATGTAATAATGTAATGCATGTAAACTGAGATCAAATGAATAAGGGTTGTAGTTTATATTGATATCAAACGAGTAATGAACAAACAAGTAGGTGAAGTAAGCAAAACTTTCAATGATATAGTACTAGATAGCAATCAACTGTGCAAAGTAGATATTAGAGATGATTTAAGCTTCAAGCACAACAATATAATCATCTAATGCTTCCAACAAACATGACAACTTTATGATAGGATCAAGTCAAGCAATATCAATATGCACGTAGAAGATCAATATATTATTTATTCAAAAGAAACAAGCAAGCGTTCAACGTTGGTTCCTGGCACCAGGATGTTATGGCTAAGAGAATGTTAACGGAGGTTTGGAAGGCCAACGGAAGAAAGGCTCACAAAGCTATAAATGATCATTAGACAAGAAAAACTCATACAATCGAGGCTATCCAAGGAGTAGTGATTGCCATATAACGGATGCACAATGAGTTATAAGTATATGAAAGCTCTCCAATGGAACTAGTGGGGGTGCATCCAACTTGCTTGCTCACGAAGAGCTAGAGCACTTTTAAGGAGGCTCATCATTGGAATATACAAGCCAAGTTCTATAGTGTAAAGTTCCCCACATAGTTATGCAACTAAGACATGAAAACTCTCTCATATGGAGTAAAGGTGCTAAACATGAGCACAAATGATGATCACACATGATATGGTACTATAACATGAGCAAAAGTGATGACTATAGATATATGGTGTTGTAAAATAAGCACAAGTGTGTGATAAAGAATAGTAATGATGCCCCCCTTTTTTATTTCTTTTCTTTCTTTTTTTCTTTTTTCTTTTTCTCTTTTTTCTATTTTTTTCTTTTTTTGTTTCTCTTTTCGATGGCCTCCATGGCTCTTTTCACTTTTAGGGGCAAGCATCCTAATATAATTCATGATGTATGACAACACACTAATGATGATAAAAAAAGCATACTCGTGATATAAGTAATTAATATGAATGTGCCATAAGAATACCTATGACAACGGTGCCTCTGCCAGTGTAGCAGGGTATGCAGTGGTCTAGCGTAATATGGGTAAAACCACACATCAGCTTTATAGAAACACGCAAAGCAATAAATTAGTAATGAATGACAACAAGTCATGTAATGTAAGATGGATGTTGCATGGCAATATATCTCGGAACAGCTATGGAAATGTTGTAGTAGGTAGGTATGGTGGATGTTTTGAGGAAGATGTTTGGCATATGTGTAGGAGAACAAGATGAAGATCTCCCACGAGTTTGGATGTACCCACGAAAAATGCACCAACTCTCAATGTGAGAAAGGGCAAAGCAAAGTACCAAAGAGTCTACAAATATGGTGGTGGAAGTGCCATAAAAACCGCAGTTTTAGAACTCACAAGTAAAAAGATTCCAAATAAAAATATGATCATGCAAGGCATAATGAAAATTACTCCTAGGGGTGTTATGGCAAATGAACAAGTCACTGTTGGGGACCCGTCCGTAGCGCATAACATAAAGCCATTACGGTTGCTTTAGGTAAAAAGAAGTCATATACCATTATGCAATCAACTGGAAATTTAAGTGTGGCACAGTTTTCATGTTTCTCTAGACCAACCATTTAATTATTCCACTTTACTAGATCATCATGTTTACCATTAAGCAAATTAATATCTCAAAACAACATCAATTATTCAAGTGACACCATTTAATGATCTACTAGATTAATGTATCATTTAATTATACCATCTACCACATTCAGCATTTTCTGTTCTCAACCAAACACCAATCAAATTATTTAAGAGATAAAATCTCCAAGTAATTTAACAATGAGATATGAGAGTATAATATAACAAAGCTAACAGCTCTTACAAGAGATGCATGAAAAACAAGAGCTAGAGAGCAAGCAATAACATGAAAAGAATACTCAGTGAATATAAGTGAAGAATACGAGTATTCATATGAAAAAGCGGAGCGTGTCTCTCTCCCACTTAATAGAATGCTAGGATCCATATTTATTCAGAGAATAAAAATAAAAAAATAAAAACATACAGGCGCTTCTAGATAAGCACATAAGATGTGACGGAATTAAAATATAGTTTCACTAGAAAGGACCTGATAGTTTGTCGATGACGAAGGGGATGCCTTGGGCATCCCAAGCTTTGACGCTTGAGTCTTCTTGAATTATATTGGGGTGAACCACCGGGGCATCCCCAAACTTTGGCGTTACTATCCTCTTGATCACATTATATCATCCTCTTCTCTTGATCATTGAAAACTTCCTCCACACCAAACTTAGAGTAACTTCATTAGAGGGTTATGCTGAAATATTGGGCCTTTGGCCAATTATCAATTCCTGAAATCCCTAAGGCCCATGTTTTCATGGCATTTGGTGGGAGTTTAGTACCATTTTGCTAGTTGGATGAGATGTGCACCAGCTTATATACTGAGGCATTCTACTACTAGTATGAGTTGGTGTGAGGTATGAGGAGAATGGCTGTGTATGACGAGGTGTTAACTCGACAAGTCCAGGGTTGCGCACCCCGGGTTGATTGATGGGGAGAGAGATGAGTGAAGGTGGTCACGACGGCTGACAAGCAAGGATTTACCCAGGTTCAGGCTCCCGGAGGATAAAACCCTACTCCTGCTTGTCTGATTATTGATGCGAGTTATGGTTACAATGGCGAGATTGCGATCTTGCTAGGGTTTGAGGCCGTAGCTATGAGCGTGTCCTTTGGGACGAGCAACCCTCCTGGCTTTATAGGCAGCCAGGTCTCGGGTGGTTGGTGCCGATGGCAACTACAGATATGGCAGGTTATGCTTCCTAACTGTAACGCCCCGGGATTTATCCCAATTTAGATTTTTGTTTGTTTTTCTTTTTGCATCAACATGACATCATCATGCATCATTTTCATTTGTCAATCTTAATTTGAATTATTGCATTTAAATTTAACTCCATTTAAATTCTTTTCCACTTTTAAATCTAATTGCAAATCAAATTAATTTAAATGTGATATTTAAATTCTTTTTAAATATGCAAACTAATATATTAAAATTGTGTATTTTTTGAAACTATAATGTTTTGCCCAAAAGTCTATACATCTTTTCTTTTTCTATTTTGTTTTAAAACATAAAATAGAAAATAATTAAATAAAAGAAATAAATTTCAGAGAAGGAAAACAAAACTCCCTGGGCCATCTCCCCTCTCCTCTCTGAGGCCCATCTCTCCCTCAGCCCAAGCCCAACTACTTTGGCCCACTCCCCTTTCTCCTTCCTCCCTTCCGTACAGAGAATGGAGGAGAACGTGCTCCTCTCTCCCCTGCCATGCCCCACCTCGCCTGCTCCTTTTTCCCTCCCTTAAAGCAAGCCGACCTCCTCCCTGGAAACCCTAGCCGCCCCTCCTCTTCTTCCCCATCCGCCGCCACCATCTTCCCCTTCCTCGGTCACTCCCTTCTCTGTTTTCCTCCTCCATTCTTCTCACTCCATGACCGGACCTCATGGCGAGCACCAAGCCGCCCCCATGGTCGTCCTCCTCCCCTCTCGAGCACGGGAATTGAATCGCCGCGGCTTCCTCGACGTACCTGCTGAAGAGCACGTGTCGAATTCGCCGGAGTCTCCCACGCCGGCCTCGTCTTCCTCCGGCCGCCAAGGGTGGCGCCCTCTGCTTCCCCTTATTCCCGTCGCCGTCCCCGACCTTCCCCGAGCCTCTGAGACCATCTTCAACACCCCCTAGGTGAAGCGCCCCCTCCCCTTCTTCTTCCCTTGCTCTGAGGCCGCCTTCGCGTGGATTCGCTGTGAGTCGCCGCTTCCGGTGCTCTGAAGTTCGTCGTCGTCGCGTCCGCTGCGAAAATCTGAACTTTTCAGTTCGTTCAGTAATCGTCGCCTGTTGATTCATCTTACTTCGCTGCGGAAATCAATCACAATCCCTGAGCCAGCCCAGCGGTTGCTCTACCGATCCTACAACCTACAGATCGCGGGTTCGAATCCTCACACCGCGCCCCTTTTTTCTTCTTCTTTCTGTTGTTGTTCTTCTGAAGAAGACTGTCGGACTACATCGGTGTTGTCAAAAAATTCAGTTAACTCGTGTTCTGTTGATTCAGCTTCAGCCTGTATCTCTTTTGGACACAAACACCCGATCCGTACCGGTGGCTAGCACCACCACTCCACTCCTGCGCAGAGGTCGCGAGTTCAATTCCTCCGGGCGCGTAGAGAATAAAAGCCCAGTTTTTTTTTCCTTTGTTCACTCTCTGACAGCTGGGACCACCGGTCAGTGACCAGATCGCCTGAGAGTTTTGCCCCGAGCCTCCTGTTCTCTTATCCTTGCAGTTAAGCCCTCGTCTGCAACTTTCCCATCACCAATAGGTCCTTGTAATTTACAGAAACCCTCCTAAACTTAATATGCTAATAACTTTTAATCCATGACTCCAAATCAAATAATCTTTATATGTTTTTATATCAGAAAAATGCAATAAATATTAATATGCCATTTTGCATCTTTTATTTTAATTTCTTAGTGTAATTTATTTATTGCACCTAAATAATTAAATATGGAATGTGTTGGACTTTAATTAATGCCCTATTCCATTTAATTTAATTAGATCACCCATGCCATGTGTTGCCATGTTATCCCACATTTAATATTGCCGGTAAATAAATAACTTGCACCTAAATATTAATTGTCGGGGTTGCTTTCCCGCTTAATTTGGAATTATCTGCATTGTATTGCATCTTGCCATGCCATGCATCATTCTCGTATGATCATGCTGAATCTTTTGCCGTAGTTGTAAAATGCATCTTTTACGCTTTCCAGTGTTTGTTGCTTCTTCGCGGATAAGACGTTGAGATGTGTGAGCAACGACAAGATCTGCTTCCATGCGGGATTCCAGGCAAGCAAAGTTTGCTTGTTTACCTATACATTGTCTTTCATTCCTGCCGTTGATCTCTGCTACCCTAGTATTCGATTCTTTATCGCGATCCCATCACATGTTTATCATGCAGCCCATACAGGTTTATCCCCACATCCTAATACTTGTTGTATGTTTATATGTTAGCCTTGCGAGTCGTAGCGCATGCTTAGAGTTGTTTGTGCGAGTCGTCTGTATGTCTTATTTAATTTCACCTGCTTAGCATGATAGGTTTTCTACATTAATAAAATGTTGTCTTATATTGGGGTATTATAATTAAAAGATAAGGCACCGGCGGAAGGCCTTGCGAGGTGCTTTGTTCTGCTAAGTGTCAACCTAGGAACTCAGTTCTTGTCCTCGGATCCAATTTTGAGTGCACTAACCGCTTGTGGGAGGCCCTATGGAGCCCCCCGCGGCTTCGATCTAATCCGCTTCTTATCCAGGGCGCCGCAAGTAGTTCGGGCTTTCCATTTGATGCATGCATATGTTACCTAACGATCTCATGATGATGGAGTAGTCGATTCTCATATAGGGTGGCACGTTCTTAGAGTGCTATGAAGGTCGTATCCCGCGGGCACTGGACCTGATTAGCCGTGCACACAATCATGCGGTTCCCTGGATGGGTTGTAGAGAAGAGATTTGCCGTGTTGAGATGCCCTACCTTCTGGCTTGCTTTTGGGGTTGATCGAACGAGTACGGGTCCAGTAGTGCACCCCTGCAGGGTATAATCTTATCGATGAGCCGTGTCCACGGTTATGGACGACTTGGTGATGATGCTGGCTAACAAGATCATAGACAACGTGCACCTAATAATTATTAATTAATTTGCCTAGTAATATAGAGTTACTTTCACAATAAATGGTAACTAAAATTGTTCAATGTGTGAGTATTCCCGAATTGCTTCCTCATACTTGGTTGAGGGGGTTAATCCGAGAATGGGTTATGATTGGTGTTAGTAGTAGCTGTTTATCTTATGCGCTCTCTTATCCCTCTCTAATTAGATGGAAGTTCTAGCGTGTCTCTTTAGGTTGCTAGTGCTGCTGCCGCTAAGTCCACCTCCCCTATATTTTGGGAGATGGTGTAGAAAGTAGGCAAGTCGGTTTTGCTTGCCAGGGAGTGCCCTGACCCTCTTTTGGGTTATGCTTTATGTGCAGTTAACAGGTTTGAAGTGTGACGACGTTAGCTTGGGAATCCCTCCGGCTTGGCTGGGCAGGGATATGGCGCCATTGCTTATCTTCAGGACTCTTAGTCCAATTTGCATCTTATCCGTAGTCGCATACTATTTTGCTTCCGCTGTCATTTGAATCTTTGTATTATATCATTTGTATCTTGACTCGTTCGAGTCGTTGTTGTATTATATCTTCTGTTGTATTTGTGGATGTATCGGAACTGCTGTAATGTTATCACAATTCCACCCACATAATGTGCATGTTTTGGCGTGCACATTATGTCTGGTGGGCGACCTAAAATCGTTATTATGCGGATTCGGCGGGAGCGCTTAAATCTACATAGTACCGATTTTTGGGCGTCACAAAGTGGTATCAGAGTCTTGGTTTCGATCTCCTTGTTGTTTCGATACGAATGGTTATCGAAGCAGCGGGTCCGCAAAAGCCTGTAGGATAACCTCGCTAACGGTCGTTGTTTCTAGAGTGTCGAAACTATTTGACTTAAATTATTTTGGGAAATATCTCAATAGGTTTCTTTTTACTCCTTACCTCAATTCTATTTCTCCTCTTATCTTATTTGTTTGGAGTCTCTTCTCTTATCCGAACTTTCAAAGTTTTAGGATCCTACGTGTGGGTGGACGATTTCTTGCCTTTTATCCTATTAGGTTCGATCTTTGGAAATCAGCATCGACGGAGCAACCCCTTTTGTTAGTGGTGTCGAGGAATTCAAGTTGGGGTCAGAACTTCTTGTTAGTGGTGTCGAGAATTCCCGAGGTGGAGCAACAATCCCTTGTTAGTGGTGTCGAGAAGTTCATCACGGAGCCAGAAGACTCGGTAGTTACCCCTCTCTTCTTGTGGTCTCGGCGTGGATCGCGGGACGCGATCCCTTGTTAGTGGTGTCGATTGTAACGCCCCGGGGTTTATCCCAATTTAGATTTTTGTTTGTATTTCTTTTTGCATCAACATTACATCATCATGCATCATTTGCATTTGTCAATCTTAATTTGAATTATTGCATTTAAATTTAACTCCATTTAAATTCGTTTCCACTTTTAAATCTAATTGCAAATCAAATTAATTTAAATGTGATATTTAAATTCTTTTTAAATATGCAAACTAATATATTAAAATTGTGTATTTTTTGAAACTATAATGTTTTGCCCAAAAGTCTATACATCTTTTCTTTTTCTATTTTGTTTTAAAACATAAAATAGAAAATAATTAAATAAAAGAAATAAATTTCAGAGAAGGAAAAAAAAAACCTCCCTGGGCCATCTCCCCTCTCCTCTCTGAGGCCCATCTCTCCCTCAGCCCAAGCCCAACTACTTTGGCCCACTCCCCTTTCTCCTTCCTCCCTTCCGTACAGAGAACAGAGGAGAACGTGCTCCTCTCTCCCCTGCCATGCCCCACCTCGCCTGCTCCTTTTTCCCTCCCTTAAAGCAAGCCGACCCCCTCCCTGGAAACCCTAGCCGCCCCTCCTCTTCTTCCCCATCCGCCGCCACCATCTTCCCCTTCCTCGGTCACTCCCTTCTCTGTTTTCCTCCTCCATTCTTCTCACTCCATGACCGGACCTCATGGCGAGCACCAAGCCGCCCCCATGGTCGTCCTCCTCCCCTCTCGAGCACGGGAATTGAATCGCCGCGGCTTCCTCGACGTACCTGCTGAAGAGCACGAGCCGAATTCGCCGGAGTCTCCCACGCCGGCCTCGTCTTCCTCCGGCCGCCAAGGGTGGCGCCCTCTGCTTCCCCTTCTTCCCGTCGCCGTCCCCGACCTTCCCCGGGCCTCTGAGACCATCTTCAACACCCCCTAGGTGAGGCGCCCCCTCCCCTTCTTCTTCCCTTGCTCTGAGGCTGCCTTCGCGTGGATTCGCTGTGAGTCGCCGCTTCCGGTGCTCTGAAGTTCGTCGTCGTCGTGTCCGCTGCGAAAATCTGAACCTTTTCGGTTCATTCAGTAATCGTCGCCTGTTGATTCATCTTACTTCGCTACGGAAATCAATCACAATCCCTGAGCCAGCCCAGCGGTTGCTCTACCGATCCTAAAACCTACAGATCGCGGGTTTGAATCCTCACACCGCGCCCCTTTTTTCTTCTTCTTTCTGTTGTTGTTCTTCTGAAGAAGACTGTCGGACTACATCGGTGTTGTCAAAAAATTCAGTTAACTCGTGTTCTGTTGATTCAGCTTCAGCATGTATCTCTTTTGGACACAAACACCCGATCCGTACCGGTGGCTAGCACCACCACTCCACTCCTGCGCAGAGGTCGCGAGTTCAATTCCTCCGGGCGCGTAGAGAATAAAAGCCCAGTTTTTTTTCCTTTGTTCACTCTCTGACAGCTGGGACCACCGGTCAGTGACCAGATCGCCTGAGAGTTTTGCCCCGAGCCTCATGTTCTCTTATCCTTGCAGTTAAGCCCTCGTCTGCAACTTTCCCATCACCAATAGGTCCCTGTAATTTACAGAAACCCCCCTAAACTTAATATGCTAATAACTTTTAATCCATGACTCCAAATCAAATAATCTTTATATGTTTTTATATCAGAAAAATGCAAGAAATATTAATATGCCATTTGTATGCCATTTTGCATCTTTTATTTTAATTTCTTAGTGTAATTTATTTATTGCACCTAAATAATTAAATATGGAATGTGTTGGACTTTAATTAATGCCCTATTCCATTTAATTTAATTAGATCACCCATGCCATGTGTTGCCATGTTATCCCACATTTAATATTGCCGGTAAATAAATAACTTGCACCTAAATATTAATTGTCGGGGTTGCTTTCCCGCTTAATTTGGAATTACCTGCATTGTATTGCATCTTGCCATGCCATGCATCATTCTCGTATGATCATGCTGAATCTTTTGCCGTAGTTGTAATATGCATCTTTTACGCTTTCCAGTGTTTGTTGCTTCTTCGCGGAGAAGACGTTGAGATGTGTGAGCAACGACAAGATCTGCTTCCATGCGGGATTCCAGGCAAGCAAAGTTTGCTTGTTTACCTATACATCGTCTTTCATTCCTGCCGTTGATCTCTGCTACCCTAGTATTCGATTCTTTATCGCGATCCCATCACATGTTTATCCTGCAGCCCATACAGGTTTATCCCCACATACTAATACCTGTTGTATGTTTATCTGTTAGCCTTGCGAGTCGTAGCGCATGCTTAGAGTTGTTTGTGCGAGTCGTCTGTATGTCTTATTTAATTTCACCTGCTTAGCATGATAGGTTTTCTACATTAATAAAATGTTGTCTTATATTGGGGTATTATAATTAAAAGATAAGGCACCGGCGGAAGGCCTTGCGAGGTGCTTTGTTCTGCTAAGTGTCAACCTAAACTCAGTTCTTGTCCTCGGATCCAATTTTGAGCGCACTAACCGCTTGTGGGAGGCCCTATGGAGCCCCCCGCGGCTTCGATCTAATCCGCTTCTTATCCAGGGCGCCGCAAGTAGTTCGGGCTTTCCATTTGATGCATGCATATGTTACCTAACGATCTCATGATGATGGAGTAGTCGATTCTCATATAGGGTGGCACGTTCTTAGAGTGCTATGAAGGTCGTATCCCGCGGGCACTGGACCTGATTAGCCGTGCACACAATCATGCGGTTCCCTGGATGGGTTGTAGAGAAGAGATTTGCCGTGTTGAGATGCCCTACCTTCTGGCTTGCTTTTGGGGTTGATCGAACGAGTACGGGTCCAGTAGTGCACCCCTGCAGGGTATAATCTTATCGATGAGCCGTGTCCACGGTTATGGACGACTTGGTGATGATGCTGGCTAACAAGATCATAGACAACGTGCACCTAATAATTATTAATTAATTTGCCTAGTAATATAGAGTTACTTTCACAATAAATGGTAACTAAAATTGTTCAATGTGTGAGTATTCCCGAATTGCTTCCTCATACTTGGTTGAGGGGGTTAATCCGAGAATGGGTTATGATTGGTGTTAGTAGTAGCTGTTTATCTTATGCGCTCTCTTATCCCTCTCTAATTAGATGGAAGTTCTAGCGTGTCTCTTTAGGTTGCTAGTGCTGCTGCCGCTAAGTCCACCTCCCCTATATTTTGGGAGATGGTGTAGAAAGTAGGCAAGTCGGTTTTGCTTGCCAGGGAGTGCCCTGACCCTCTTTTGGGTTATGCTTTATGTGCAGTTAACAGGTTTGAAGTGTGACGACGTTAGCTTGGGAATCCCTCCGGCTTGGCTGGGCAGGGATATGGCGCCATTGCTTATCTTCAGGACTCTTAGTCCAATTTGCATCTTATCCGTAGTCGGATACTATTTTGCTTCCGCTGTCATTTGAATCTTTGTATTATATCATTTGTATCTTGACTCGTTCGAGTCGTTGTTGTATTATATCTTCTGTTGTATTTGTGGATGTATCGGAACTGCTGTAATGTTATCACAATTCCACCCACATAATGTGCATGTTTCGGCATGCACATTATGTCTGGTGGGCGACCTAAAATCGTTATTATGCGGATTCGGCGGGAGCGCTTAAATCTACATAGTACCAATTTTTGGGCGTCACACTAACCGACTTGGAGTAGGTTACATGGTACCCCGCGTGGGCCTTCTGTGGGCCTTCCTGTCCTTGGCGCGGCCCAGGTAGCCTTATCGTGGGCTACCCGAAAGGCAGCCCCACGTCAGTAGCCCCCGAGTGCTTGGCCGAAGCGTAGAGTCGAGTAAAGGACTTCTTCCTCCTGGACGCGCCATTGGATTGCTTGATCTTGAGCTTGAACTCGATTTCTTCAGTCGAACCGGCCGCTCCCGATGGGAGTAACCTTTGCAGTCGAATTACTTTGCCTTCGTCTTCTTTTGAAGCTTGCTTTTGCTCGGTCTGATGGCTTACTTGTGGATGGATTCGGCTGCTCGAGCTTACTCGTTTTTTCTTTGCCACCCGAATGATTTCTTCGGGTTCTCGGATCATCAGCCGATCCTACTTTGTCGGTTTCGGCTTTGAAGCTTACTACTCGAATCACCCTGTCGAATTGCTTCAGTTGATTTTGGAGCCGTTGGCTTGATGAAGTCACTGGTGACGATCTGTTGCACGCCTCTGCGCCCGATGGGACGTGACGTGGCGGGCCCCACTGTCAGAGCTGACCGCGGTCAACAGTTGTCACGTCTCCGAAGTGGGTGCAAAATTTGCGCGGCATGATGACGGCGCCTCGGTTTTCGTGCGTAGTGGACGAAGTGGGCGGCGACGGTTGGTTTCCTCGTGCGACACGTGGACGGCCGGATGTGTCTGCTCGGAGCCCTTGTTCTGTGGACGGTTGAGATGAGACTTTTCGAGGCATAAGTATTGCGTTTTGACGCGAGGGACTTCATCTTCTCCAATCGCTTTGTGCTCCCTTTCCTTTGCGCTCTACCATTTTCGCCGCCATCCAGAGCTCCGTGCAATCTGTCCGTACACCTTGCGCTGCCTCGCGGCACCATGGGCAAGCCGAAAAGCGCCGCTGTCTCCTCCGCCGCCGCCGGTGAAGCCGGGCTGATGAAGAAGCCCGACGGCGATTGGCAGAGATAGTCGGTGAAGAAGGCCGAGGTGGAGCTCTTCCGTGCGCAGGGTTTGCTTCCACCTGCTGACCAAGTCCAGGTACGCGTTCCTGGCAAAGAGGTTTTCCCCACTCCCCGCGATGGGGAACGTGTTTGCTTCGCCGATTTCCTTCCGTGGGGCTTCGGGTTCCCCATGCACGATTTTGTGCGCGGTCTCCTGTATGCCTATGCGGTTCAGATCCACGATCTGACCCCCAATGGCGTCTTGAGCATCGCGGGCTTCATCGTGCTCTGCGAGTGCTTTCTGGGTGTCGCGCCCCATTGGGCGTTGTGGAAGTCGCTCTTCCTCGTTCGCAAGAACGTTGGGAGGAGCGGGTTGACCTTCCCCGTGGGCGGCTTCGGAATCCAAGTGCGCAGTGACACCGCGTACTTCCAGATGAAGAAGTGTGACTCCGTCCAGGGATGGCGCAGGAGATGGTTCTACGTCCAGTCGAACCAGGACGGCCTGGATGCATTCGACAGCGGACGTGGACTGTGGAAGACCGGCGCTTGGGCGCACCCGCTGACTGCCGTGGAGAAGGAGGCCGTGCGGCCCCTGCTGAGTCTGCTGTGCGATCTGACCAAGACCCTTGGGCGCGAGGCGGGTGGCGTCTTCCTGATGGCCACCTTCTTCCGTCTTCAGGTGCAGCCGCTCAGCGCTCGGCCTCTCCCGATGTGGGCCGCCGAGGGCGTCAGCACCGAGCCGCTTGACGATGAGGAGGTGGAAACCAAAGTAAGGTCCATCACCAACCTCCCAGTCGCAGACACGTGCAACGTCAAGTGCCCGATTGCTGCTTACGGGGCATCGAACCCCGTTCCAGAGGTGAGTCTTTGGCTTGTTTTCCTTTTGTCTTTGCTCGACTTGCGTCTACTTTCTTCTTGATTCGACTTGTGTCTACTTGCTTCAGGGTCGGTCTTTGTTGATCAGCCTTCCTACTCTTCCCGAGAACGGACCCGACGACGAGTCGAAGTTTGTCGAGGAGGAAGACGACGACGTAGAGATTCCCTCCGCACACTCTCCCCACGAAGAGGTGGAGGAAGAAGATGAAGTGGAGGAACCCGTGCGGAAGAAGCGGAAGCTCCCGAGTCGTGGCGACTCTGCCACTGCGTCGTCACCTGCTAAGGATGCCGACGTTACTCTGGAGGAGGTCGTCGCGACGTCGTCGGGTGCGCGGTCCTCGGGTGGCTGGGATGAGCCCCTGAATGTTCCTCCAGTCAGCTCCGCAGCTCCTCGTTCTTTTGCGCGGATGCCTTCGCCCTCCCTGGAGAGTTACGACGACCTTGGTACCCCCAGGTGAGCTTGTTTATGATGTGTGTCCTTCGAGTTGTGTTTTGTAGTTGCAACGTTTAAGTTGACAGGTGTGCTCGTTTTCGCTGCAGCCACCGTTCTGGCGATGTTAGCTCCCCCCTTCGGGACGCGGAGCATACATCCGCCCCTTCGACTGAACTGGGGACTCAGGAGGTAGTGGAGAAGGTGCGTGCTGAGCCTGCTGGCGTTGCATCGTCTAGCCGCGTTCCTCCTTCGGCTTCAGAGGACCCTGACCTCCTGGACCACGTAAGTCCTTTATGCTTGTACTTTCATTCTTGATTTTTATCGGGTGCGCGATCAGCGCTCCCGATGGGAGTAGCCCCTGAAGGTGTGGGTGAATAGTATAGTCGCCCGCAACTTTATTAACATATTGCTTTTGTTTCAGCCGTACTACCGTCAGCAGCTTGACGCAGCCGCGGCTTATGTTCGCCTGGAGAAGGAGAAGGACCAGCTGCGTGCTTCTCTGGACCAGGCTACTGGGCGGGTTGATGAGCTTGAGAAGGCTCTACATGAGTCTCGAGAGCGGGAGCTGGCGCGGGTCGCCCAGGAAAAGACTCAAGTCGGTCGTCTCCTTTCACTCGCCGGTGTTCTTGGGGGTAAGTTTCGGCTTGACGCCTACTGTGTCTTGATCTTTTTCTTTGACTGACCTTGAATCTTTTGCGCAGAGACTTGCGGTGGAGCTCCTCCCGAAGACGCGTCGAGTGACACGGTTGATTTGGCGACTGCTGTCGGCTTCCTCGATCGGGTCTACGCCTATGCATCCGACGCGCGGAAGAAGTCTGCAGCCTCGTTGAAGAAATCGACTGGAGCCCTCACTGTGGTGCACCAGAGTATCTTCCCGGGCGACCAGCCGCCGGCAGCCGTGGACGCCCTTGCTGCGCCGTTTGAGGACGCGACCACCATCGCCGATTTCACGCGGTCTGTATTTTGAACTTCTTGCTCTGTAATGAATATTGTCCTGCCAGGTCTTTTGGCCTTCAATATTGCTTTTGCTAGAACTGACTTTATTTCTGCCGAGTTTAAATGTGCTTCGTAGTCGTATGATTGTATTGACTCTGCGTATTCGTGGCAGAATGTTGTGCGCGGTGATGCTTCGCCTTCTCATGTGGCTGAGCCGAGTGGCGCGGCTTCTTCTTCGGGTGCTCGCCGTCGTCGAGCAGCGCTGGCTCCTCCACGTAGTGTAAATGATCAGCGGATAATCACATACCTGAAGAACAAGGTGGTTGAGCTTGAGGCGACCCTGAAGAATACTGAGCGGCTGCTGCACCGCTCCCGGTCGCATCCTACGGCGGAGTTCTCGCGACGTGAGGATTTTTTGCTTGGGGAGATCGATCTGATCAGTCGGCAGTTGCAAGGTTTGTATCCTTTTGGCGGCTGCTGTCTTTGCTGAAGCTTGCTTGTTCTGACTTGCATTTTATGCGTGCATATGTTAATCCTGATTGGGAGGCCGAGCGGGCTCGCGTTGAGGAGCGAGTTACCCGAGAGGCGTCCGGCGACTCCTACGAAGGTCGGCAATTCTGGGTGAACAAGTCGAGAGGGCGCGTCCTTGCCACCATGCTTGATCATACGTGGCGCGCTGCTTTTTTCTGGAGAACTGCCGGAAGACACTCTGGCACATCAATCGTGTGTACTTCCCGCATAACGCGCAGCCGAACGGGCTGTCCGCCTTGCTGGAGAGGTTTCGTGATGGTGAAGGGCTGAAGGAGGTTGTCGACGCCCAACTTGTGGCTGGGGCGAACGCGGCGTTGGCATACGTCTGGATGCATCGGCCGCATCTTCCGCTCGACAGGATGCTTGATGGCCTGCCTGGTGATGACGACTTCGATGAGACCTTAGCGGCTGCGCGCCGAATTATCAGGCAGGTTCAGGACCTGAGTGAGCGCCTTGTAGGTCCCCTCGATGCACCGAAGGCCGAGCCTGCAGTTTAGAGTAGCTGTCGTCTGGTGTACAGGGTTAGCTATAGAGGGCAAATGTGCATGTGCAAGTCGTAATGTAATAGATTAAAATATTTCCGAGTCATGAGAATTGATCTGCTTGCTCGAAAGTGTAAGTGCCTGTTTTGATTTTCGACCTGTTTGGCGCAGTCGCCTAGTATGTTGGTCGACGGCCTAGGTTTTCCCAAGTGTGACCTGTATGTCGCAGCCTCTGACTTTATCAGGTGGCGACTTAGGGTTTTTGTAACTTGACCTGTATGGCGCAGCCCCCGAGTTGTTCGAGTGGCGGCCTAGGATTTTTGCGAAGGCCTGCATGGCATAGCCCCCGAGTAGGTCGAGTGGCAGCCTAGGATTACAAGTGTCACCTGTTTGGCACAGCCCCCGAGTATGTCGGGTGGCTACCTAGGATTTTGAACTTGACCTGTACAGCGCAGCCCCCGAGTGAGTTCGAGTGGCGGCTGAGGATTTTCTGAGAAGGCATGTATGGCGTAGCCCCCGAGTAGGTCGAGTGGTAGCCTAGGATTACAAGTGTTACCTGTTTGGCGCAGCCCCCGAGTATGTCGAGTGGCGACCTAGGATTTTGAACTTGACCTGTATGGCGCAGCCCCCGAGTATGTCGGGTGGTGGCCTAGGATTTTTTGATTTATGCTTGAATGGCGCAGCCCCCGAGTGGTTCGGGTGGCGGCCTAAGCTTTTCTTTCAACCTGTGTGGCGCAGCCCCCGAGTCGTTCGGGTGGCGGCCTAGGATTTTAGCTTCCTCTGTATGAAAGGTAAAGGAGACAGATTTTCTTCAAATCAATTTATTGATTCTTGCGAACATGCCGCCTCATTAAAACCCTTCCAGTCCCCTCAGGTACCCTGGTAAGGGAAAGAGTGCGTCTGAAACCTTCCGCGCTGATTTTCTTGTACAATGATTGGGTTGAACTAGGCGTAGAACCGGCGGAGTTGTGCCACGTTCCACGGGTTGCTGTAGTCTGCTCCTGTCTTCGAGTCTTTCAGGCGGTAAGCTCCGTTGCCGATTGCTTCTGTCACGATGTACGGGCCCTCCCATGGGGAAGCGAGCTTGTGCACCTTCTTCTGCTTGAGTCGAAGAACCAGGTCGCCTGCAACGAACGCTCTTGGTCGTAGCCTCCGAGTGTGATAGTTGCGCAGGTCCTGTTGATACACGGCTGGTCGTGCCAGGGCGATGTCGTGTGCTTCGTCCAGGGTGTCCCTGCTGTCTTCGAGTGCCTCCTCTGCATCCGACTCGTCGTAGGCGACTACTCTCGGTGCGTCGAACTTGATGTCGCAAGGGAGGACCGCTTCTGCACCATACACCATAAAGAATGGAGTGTACTGGGTGGATCTGTTTGGCGTTGTTCGCAGACTCCAAAGGACCGACGGCAGTTCTTCCACCCATGCGCCCGCTGCGCGTTTTAGGGGCACGCGCAGTCGCTTCTTGATGCCGTTGCAGACGAGGCCATTGGCTTTCTCCACTTGCCCATTGGATTGCGGGTGCGAGACGGACGCATAGCTTAGCTTGATCCCCTGCTCTGAGCAGAAGTCCTTGAATTCTTCGGCTGTGAAGTTCGAGCCGTTATCGGTGATGATCCCATTCGTTCTCCAAATCTGAAAATGATTGACCTGATGAAGTTGACTGCTGTGGATGCAGTCGAACTTGTGATGGGCACGGCTTCAATCCACTTTGTGAACTTATCGATTGCAACCAGGAGGTGAGTATGACCGCCGGGTGAGGATTTCTTCAGCGGGCCCACCATGTCCAGACCCCATTGGGCGAAGGGCCAGGCTAATGGTATTGTCTTGAGTTCCGATGCTGGCGCGTGTGGCTTGTTGGCAAATTCCTGGCACCCTGTGCATTTCTTTACTAGCTCCTCGGCGTCCTGCATGGCTGTCAGCCAGTAGAACCCGGCTCGTAGCGCTTTGGCCACCAGTGCCCGACTGCTGGCGTGATGCCCGCAGATACCCGCGTGGATGTCGAGTAAGATGGCTTGGCCGTCGACTGGATCTATGCACCTTTGCAGGATTCCTGAGATGCTTCTTTTGTAGAGTTCTCCGTTGATGACGGTGAAACTTTTGGAGCGCCTGATGATGCGCTTCGCTTTGACTGGGTCAGCTGGCAGCTTCTGATGTAGTATGTATGCCAGGTACGGTCCTGTCCATGTGGCTTCGACTAGCATGACCTCCATGGGGACCTTGTCTTGGCTTGGCGGGTTGGCATCGCCTTTTGTTGTTTCACCGCTTGCTGTATTCTGAGTCTTGATGGATCTCTGCGTGATGCGCTCGAGGAAGACGCCGGGTGGGACTGGCACCCTGTCTGAGCCCATGTTAGCAAGGACGTCGGCTTCCTCGTTGCTTTCACGGCCAATGTGGCGCAGCCCGCAACCGTCGAAGTTGCCTTCCAATTGATTGTAGAGGTCTCTGTAGGCGATCATGTTGTCGGCGATGGCGTCGCAGGACTTCATGGTTTGTTGTACCACCAGGTAGGAGTCGCCGTATATCATGAGGTGCGTGGCGCCGCAGTTCTTGGCCATCCGCATGCCGTGGATCAGGGCCTCGTACTCGGCTTCGTTGTTGGACGGCGTCGGAAAGTCCATCTGCAGGACATACTTGAGCTTGTCGCCTTTGGGGGAGATGAGTACGACTCCTGCCCCGGCTGACATGAATTTCTTGGAGCCATCAAAGTACATTGTCCATGCGTTGGACAAGTCGGGGATATTTGGTAGCTGGGCTTCTATCCACTCGGTGGTGAATTCCGGGAGGACTTGGGCCTTGATGGACTTCGGGTGAGCATACTTCAGCCCCCATGGTCCTAGCTCGACAACCCACATGGCGACTCCTCCTGTCGCGCGTTGGTTTGTGAGAATGTCTGCTAGTCCAGAGGAGCTTACCACCGTGATCGGGTGCTCGGAGAAGTAGTGGACGACCTTTCTGGAGGTCATGAAGACTCTGTATGCCAGCTTCTGGTAATGAGGGTAGTTCTGCTTGGACAAGGTGAGTACTTCGCTAAGGTAGTAGACGGGCCTCTGCACGGGTGACTGTGCCCTTCTTCTTCGCGTTCGACTACGAGCACCGTGCTCACCACCCTGTTTGTTGCTGAGACGTATAAGTACAGCGGCTCGTTTTCCAGTGGTGCCACGAGGACTGGAGAGGTTGTCAGGGTTTTCTTGAGATGGTCGAATGCGTCCTGCGCCTCTTGTGTCCACTCGAACTTGTCCGTCTTCTTCATCAGTTGCTAGAAAGGTAAGGCTTTCTCCCCCAACTTACTAATGAACCGGCTGAGAGCTGCGACTCGGCCGGCTAATTGTTGCACCTCCCGGACCTTGGTTGGTGCTGGCATTGTGAGTATGTTCTGCACCTTCTCGGGGTTTGCTTCCATTCCTATTGCGGATACGAGGTACCCTAGTAGCTCTCCGGCTGGCACGCCGAACACGCACTTATCTGGGTTGAGCTTGATCTGGTACACATCGAGTGCGGCGAAGACCTTGCGGAGGTCGTCGACTAGGGTATCCTCCTTTCGGGTCGTGACAACGATGTCATCGACGTAGACTTGGACGATCTGCCCGATTAGCCCCTTGAGACATGCTTGCATTGTCCGCTGGTACGTGGCACCTGCGTTCTTTAACCCGAACGGCATCGTCTGGTAGCAAAAGACGCCGTCGGGTGTGATGAAGGCCGTCTTCTCTTCGTCCTCGACTTTCAGCCTGATCTGCTGGTAACCTGAGTAGGCATCCAGAAGAGCTCCACCTGCGCGCGCTCCTCCGCCTCCGCCTCCCGCCTCGCCTCATCACATCACGACGCGCCGCGGGTTACAGGAATCTCGCCGAGCAGATGTATTCTTTTTGTCGAGCAGGAATAAAATGTGAACGGTCATGAAATGTTTTTCCTTAATGGAAAATGAATACGAAGTTGAAACGTCTGTCTTAAGTGCTCTTAAGTACGACCGTTTCCAGAATTCATTTGCCTTAACGGAATTAATTGTGCGCGTTTCTGTTGGACCTCTCGCCTCTTACGCTGCGTGTATAAAGGAGAGGTCGCTCCTCTCTTGCGAACACCTGACAACAGAATCATCCGCCAACAGCCGACACTGTCGTTCCTCCTCGATGTTGCTGCCTTCGTTGATCCCATCCCGTCCGCCGCGTACACGGTCGACGGGAGAGCATGCCTCCGAAACCCCGCCTCTCTGTTTCCTGTACGGGAGAGGGGCGATTAGGTTTTGGGGAGCGTCTCTTACGCAACTGCTCGCCAATCTTCATCCACTATGTCGGCTACTTACTCTACTTCAACTACGTCCTCGTCGCATTCGTCATCACCATGAGCACTGACGCCGAGATCGAGAAGGCTGCCGCGGACAAGAGGGCTGCCGACGACGCCGTTGCTTCTGCTTTGGCCAATTGGCCAACTACCGGGTATGATATGTTCATACCCCTCCTGATTATTTACTTGTTTGTTGTACTAGTGATTTGCGTAGATGTATCTACTATATGCCTAGTACACTATTACAGTGTTAAGTTTCAGCATGTCCTTAACACTATCTACGCCATGATTTTAGTTTATACTTGGATTAATATAATCGGAAAATTACTTACATCCTCAACAATCCAAAAACCTAATTTGTGTAGGCAATTTTTGTTCAATGGTTTTGCTGCTGTACTGAAATCAGTCTCGTTTACGGGGACATATTTTAAGCATTGGCAAACCAAAACCATCTTATGGCTCACTGCAATGAACGTGTTCTGGGTCGTCGGTGTCAATCCCACCGAAACGATTACTCCTGAACAGGAGAAGACGTTTAGGGATGCCACCGTCGTCTTTATTGGGGCCGTTCTAAGCGTGATCGGAGATAAGTTTGTTGGCGTATATTTACATGTGCAGGTTGCCAAGGACTTGTGGGAGGCGCTAGAATCTAAATTCGGCGCAACTGATGCTGGAAGCGAGATGTACACTATAGAGTAGCTCCATGATTACAAGATGGTTGAAAACCGTTCTGTATTAGAACAGGCTCATGAGATACAGTGCATCGCGAAGGAGCTTGAGCTTCTGAAGTGTGTGTTACCGGGCAAGTTTGTCGCGGGATGCAAAATCGCTAAGCTGCCCAATTCCTGGAGAAACTTTGCTACTACTCTGAAACATCAGAGGCGTGATTTCTCTGTTGAGGATGTCATTGGCCATATGAGTGTTGAACAGAATTCAAGGGCAAAGGACTTGCATGGAAAAGGCGAAGGTGCTTCTGTTGCCAATATGGTACAAAAGAACTTCAACTCCCACAAGCACAAGGGAAAAACTATCGTCCAACAGAATACCGACTTCAAGAAGAAGGGTAACAAACCTTTCAAGAATGATAAGAAGAAAGGTGCATGCTACACCTGTGGTTCAGAGGAACATTGGGCTCCTAAGTGCCCGAAGAAGTTCAAGAAACCAGGACAAGACCCCAAGTCTGTCAACATGATCGTGAGCAACAATGAGAACGGTGCATCCGGGTACGGTAATTTGTTTACTGTATTTTCAGTTTTTCAGTCTAACGAATGGTGGATTGATACTGGTGCAAATACTCATGTGTGTGCTGACATTTCATTGTTTTCTTCCTATCAGGTCACAGGGAACGGATCCGTATTGATGGGAATGGCGCGAGTGCTTCTGTTCTTGGTGTTGGCACGGTCGATCTGAAGTTTACTTCGGGAAGGATCATGCAGCTCAAGAACGTTCAGCATGTCCCCGCCATCAAGAAGAATCTCGTTAGTGGCTCCCTTCTATGTAGAGAGGGGTTTAAGTTGGTATTCGAGTCTAATAAAATAGCTGTTACGAAATATGGACTATTTGTTGGAAAACGTTATGAATGCGGAGGCATGTTCCGCTCTTCTCTTGCTGATTTTTGTAATAAAGTTGTAAACAATATTCATTCGAACGTTAATGAAACAGAAGTTTGGCATTCACGTGTTTGTCACATTGGTTTCGGTTGTATGACGCGGCTAGCAAAACTAAGTTTAATCCCATCTTTCACTTTAGCCAAAGGTTTTAAATGTCTCTCGTGTGTTCAAGCAAAGCAACTTGGCAAGCCTCATAAAGCTACGGAGGAAAGGCACTTGGCACCGTTAGAACTTATACATTCTGATCTTTGTGAGATGAATGGTGTATTGACTAAAGGTGTAAAGAGATACTTCATGACACTGATAGATGATTACACTAGATTTTGCTATGTATATTTGTTAAGCACTAAAGATCAGGCTCTGCACTACTTTAAAATCTATAAGGCAGAAGTTGAGAATCAATTTGAAAAGAAAATTAAACACATCCAGTCAGATCGTGGTGGAGAGTACTTCTCGAATGAGTTTGATTCTTTCTGTTCAGAACATGGTATTATTCATGAGAGGACGCCTCCCTATTCTCCCCAGTCAAATGGAGTAGCCGAACGAAAAAACCATACTCTAACTGATTTGGTTAACGCCATGTTAGATACATCGGGTTTATCCAAGGCATGGTGGGGAAGCGATATTGACGTCATGTCATGTCCGGAATAAAGTTCCGGCAAAAGATAATGATATTACTCCCTATGAACAATGGGAGAAGAGAAGGACAACACTCTCATACTTACGTACTTGGGGCTGTTTGGCGAAAGTCAATGTGTCGATCCCCAAAAAGCGTAAGCTATGACCTAAGACTGTTAATTTGGGCTACGCTAAGAATAGCGTTGCCTATAGATTCTTGGTAGTGAAATCTGATGTATCTGACGTGAAGGTCGGTACGATTATGGAGTCTAAATATGCTACTTTCTTTGAGGATGTTTTTCCTATTAGAGATATGCAAAGCACTTCTATACAGGAATCTGAAGAAACTCCTGAGCCTGTCATTCCTATGGAATATTATGAACAAACGCATGATGAAAATCCTGAGAAGGATGATGAGAAAACCCTTGGTAGGGGCAAGCGACAGAGGACTGCAAAGTCCTTTGGCGATGATTTTCTCGTGTACCTTTTGGATGACACTCACACTTCTATTTCAGAGGCTTATGCATCTTCGGATGCTGATTACTGGAAAGAGGCAGTCCGTAGTGAGATGGATTCCATCATGGCTAACGGGACATGGGAAATTACTGAACGTCCTTACGGTTGTAAACCGATGGGATGTAAGTGGGTGTTCAAAAAGAAGCTAGCCCTGATGGTACGTGTGACGCCCCAAAATCAATACTATGTAGATTTAAGCGATCCCGCCGAAATCCGCATAATAACGATTTTAGGTCGCCCACCAGACATAATGTGCACGCCGAAACATGCGCATTATGTGGGTGGAATTGTGATAACATTACAATAGTTCTGATACATCCACAAATACAACAAAAGATATATAATACGACAACGACTCAAACGAGTCAAGATACAAATATTACAATTCAACGATACAAATGACAGCGGAAGCAAAATAGTATCCGACTACGGATAAGATGCAAATTGGACTAAGAGTCCTGAAGATAAGCGATGGCGCCATATCCCTGCCCAGCCAAGCCGGAGGGATTCCCAAGCTAACGTCGTCAGACTTCAAACATGTTAACTGCACATAAAGCACAACCCAAAAGAGGGTCAGGGCACTCGTTGGCAAGCAAAACGGACTTGCCTACTTTCTACACCATCTCCCAAAATATGGGGTAGGTGGACTTAGCGGCAGCAGCACTAGCAACCTAAAGAGACACGCTACAACTTCCGTCTAATTAGAGAGGAATAAGAGAGCGCATAAGATAAACATCTACAACTAACACCAATCATAACCCATTCTCGGATTAACCCACTCAACCAAGTATGAGCAAGCAATTCGGGAAACTCACACATTGAACAGTTTTAGTTACCATTCATTGTGAAAGTAATTCTATATTACTAGTCAAATTAATTAACATTAATTAGGTGCAAGTTGTCTAGATCTTGTTAGCCAGCATCATCACTAAGTCGTCCATAACCGTGGACACGGCTCATCGATAAGATTATACCCTGCAGGGGTGCACTACTGTACCCATACTCGCATGATCAACCCAATCAAACATCAGGGCCTCTCAACACGACTCATTCCTTCACTAGAGCAAGTCCAAGTGCCACCCATATGAGTTGTTACCCGCGTCAGGAGTCCGGCCGAATCTCAATTGCAGACTCATTAGTTTGTGCCTGCGCGCCATGCGGCTCAAACCACAGTAGGAATTCTCCGCTTCGCGCGCACCACCCCAATATGACCCCCCGTATCAAGTAACCTATCATCGAACATCATCATCATGCACATGCATATGAGCGAATGGAAAACCCGAACTACTTGCGGCACATGGACGAGCTGAGGATCCGTTCAAAGTCGAGGGGGGCTCCATTGGGCCACCCACAAGTGGTTAGTGCGCTCAAAATTGGATCCGAGGACAAAATCTCAGTTCCTAGATCGACACTTAGCAGAACAAAGCACCTCGCAAGGCCTTCCGCCGGTGTCTTATCATTTAATTATATTACCCCAACACAAGTTAACATTTTATTGAAGTAGATCAATCTATCATACTAAGCAGATGAAACATCAGACAGACATACGACTCGCACAACCAACTCTAAGCATGCGCTACGACTCGCAAGGCCAACAGATAAACAAACAATAGGTAATAGGTTGTGGGGATAAAGCTGTATAGGCTGCAGGATAACATGTGATGGGATCGCGATAAAGAATCGAATACTAAGGTAGCAGAGATCAACGGCAGGAATGAAAGACAATGTATAGGTAAACAAGCAAACTTTGCTTGCCTGGAATCCCGCATGGAAGCCGACCTTGTCGTTGCTCAGACATCTCAACGTCGTATCCACGAAGAAGCAACACACACTGGAAAGCGTAAAAGATGCATTTTACAACTACGGTAAAAGATTCAGCATGATCATACGAGAATGATGCATGGCATGGTAAGATGCAATACGAGATGCATAATACAAATTAAACGGGAAAGCAATCCCGACAATTAATATTTAGGTGCAAGTTATTTATCTACTCAATAATATTAAATGTTGGTTACCCTGGTAATACATGGCATCGGTGATCTAATTAAATGAAATGGAATAGGGCATTATATATTTATTACCCCACCCATTCCACATTTAATTATTTAGTTGCAATTAACAAATTACACTAAGCAATTAAAATAACAGATGCAAAATGACATACAAATGGCATATTAATATTCATTGCATTTTTCTGATATAAAAACATTTAAATATTATTTTATTTGGAGTTATAAATTAAAAGTTATTAGCATTTTAGTTTTAGGGTTCTTTCTGCAAATTACAGGACCTGTTCGTGATAGAAAACTTGTTGGTGGGGGCTAAAGCACTAAAACCGAGAAGGCAGGGACTCCGGTGCAAGTTTCCCAGCGGAGAGGTCTTTTCTGGCTTTTGTTACCGCGCAGGGATCTACCCCGAGACACTGACGCGCGGGCCCAGGTGCCATGCAGATGAGTGTGTGCAGTGCGGGCTCCCGCGGTCACTGACGAGCGGGACCCGCCTGTCAGTGTGCGCTAAAATTGGAAAAAGGGGGGTTTTTAACCAACGAACCTGGGGATCGAACTCGCGTCTCGCGCGAGCGCAAGGAACCAGCGATCGCTGCTAGCCAGAAGATCCATGCGGTGTTTGTGATACATAAAGCAAGCACCTCTTTTTTACATGACTTAAGTGCATCGATTCTCTGACAAAACTGAAGTTCACCGGAGACAGAAAGCACGACGATGACGGAACTTGTACGCCGGCGACTCGCTACGGGCGGCGTGGGGCGCGGTTGACGCGGGAGTGAGTGCGGGATGGTGTGTGGGTGCTGGGGCGAGTAGGTCCTGCCGAGGACGGACGAAGAGGCGCAAAAAGCCCCGAGCTTCAACTCGGCCATGGCGGCAGTGGAGGTGGACGAGGACCGATTCTACCCTACCGGCAGCAAAACGAGTGGGGAGAGAGGAAAAATGGAACAAGGAGCTCACGGGGATGTTGCTCGAAGTGGTGGCTCGGCTCGGGGAGGTTCGGACGCCGGAATCACGGCGGCGGAGGCTCGCCGGCCGTGGTGGAGACGAGGACGAGGGCGACGGCCACGAGCGCTCCCGGCTCCATTCCTTCAGGGGAGAGGGCGGTGACGATGCGGCGGAGCTTCTGGGCTCCTCTGATGGGCTTCGACGGCACCGGAGGGGCGATGCAACGTACTTCTCTCTGGCGACCTCTTGGTGGAGAAGAAGAATAGAGGAGATCGGAGGGGCAGAAGAAAAAGGAGGCGGCGGCGGCGCTGAGGAGGGGGAAGGAGAAGGCTAGGGCTAGGGTTCGGCTGCGGGGAGGCAGGTCTTTAAGGGGGGAGAGCAGGTGGAAGGGGAGGCACGTGGTGGGGGCGCCATGGGTGGCCTTGCTGTATAGGTCTCCTCTGCTGTGTGTACTCGTACGGAGGAGAAGGAAGGAGGTGGGCTGGGCTTGGGATAGATGGGCCAGGAGATTTCGGCCCAGGTTTTGTTTTTCTTCTGTTTTTATTATTTCCTTCTTTTATTCTTTTCCTGTTTTCATGTTTTAAAACAAAAATAGAAGAACAAAAAGATTTATAACTTTTGGCAACTATTTATAGTTTCAAAAATACATAATTTAATATATTAGTTTGAATATTTGAAAAGAATTTAAATATCACATTCCAATTAATTTGATTTGCATTTGAATTTAAAAGTGGAATTTGAATTTAAAGGGTGTGATATAAATTTAAATGCAATTAAAATAGTTGAAGTGACAAAAGCATGATGATATGATGACCTGATGATGCAAAAAGAAAAACAATAAAAATCTAATTGGGGATAAATCCCGGGATGTGACAGTACGATTGAAAAGTACAAGGCTAGGCTTGTGGCCAAGGGCTATGCCCATAAAGAAGAGGAAGACTTCTTCGATACTTACTCACCTATGGCTAGACTGACCACCATACGAGTTTTACTCTCGTTGGCAGCCTCGCATGGTCTTCTCGTCCATAAAATGGATGTTAAGACGGCTTTCCTAAATGGAGAGTTAGACGAGGAAATCTATATGCAACAGCAGTTGGCTTTGTATTATGGTCAGGAAGGAAAGGTATGTAAGTTATTGAAATCTTTATATGGCCTGAAACAAGCGCCTAAGCAATGGCATGAGAAATTCAATACAACTTTAACCTCTGATGGTTTTATTGTTAATGAGGCTGACAAATTGCTGAAATATTGGGCCTTTAACCCATTATCAACTCCTGAAAATCCCTAAGGCCCATGTTGTCATGGCATGTGGTGGGAGTTTAGTCCCATACTGTTAATTGGATGACATGTGCACCAGCTTATATACTGAGGCATTCTACTACTAGTATGAGTTGTGTGAGGTATGAGGAGAAT
Organism: Poa annua; assembly: GCA_026929855.1. Taxonomy (NCBI): domain Eukaryota; kingdom Viridiplantae; phylum Streptophyta; class Magnoliopsida; order Poales; family Poaceae; genus Poa; species Poa annua. Next base: position 159,293,006 of record CM049426.1, on the reverse strand, counting down.
GGTTGTGTACCACATGTGCGCTCCTCCTCCTCCGCCGCCCGCCTCGCCACACCTCGCCTCGTCACGTCTGGGCGTGCCACGGGTTGCGGGAATCTCGCCGAGCCGATGTATTCTTTTTGTCACGCAGGAATAAAATGTGAACGGTCATGAAACGTTTTTCCTTCATGGAAAATGAATACGAAGTTGAAACGTCTGTCTTAAGTGCTTTTAAGTACGACCGTTTCCAGAATTCATTTGCCTTAACGGAATTAATTGTGCGTGTTTCTGTTGGACCTCTCGCCTCCTGCGCTGCGTGTATAAAGGAGAGGTCGCTCCTCTCTTGCGAACACCTGACAACAGAATCATCCACCCAGTGCCGCCACCGTCGTTCCTCCTCGTTGTTGCTGCCTTCATTGGTCCCATCCCGTCCGCCGCGTACACGGTCGACGGGAGAGCAGGCCTCCGAAACCCCGCCTCTCCGTTTCCTGTACGGGAGAGGGGAGATTAGGTTTTGGGGAGCGTCTCTTATGCGACTGCTCGCGAATCTTCATCCACCACGTCGGCTACTTCCTCTACTTCAACTACGTCCTCGTCGCCTTCGTCATCACCATGAGCACTGACGTCGACATCGAGAAGGTTGCCGCGGACAAGAGGACTGCCGACAAGAGAGCTGCCGACGACGCCGCTGCTTCCGCTTCGGCCAATTGGCCAACTATCGGGTATGATATGTGTAACATCCCAAATGTAATGCCAGGTAGAATGTGGGGTTTGTTTGTGCAATAAAGAAAACATCATGGCTTCATTCCATGATTAAATTCAAATAAAATCAAATGTGATGTTACAAATAATTTGCAAACTTTCAAATCAGTAAATTAAATTGTCTACTTTGAAACTATAAAAGTTTGTCAAAAGTTTTTATCATATTTCTTTTGCTATTTTGTTTTACAAATACAAAACATAAAAGAATAAAAACAAAAGAAAAAAGAAAAAAGAAAAAACAGGAGAAAAGCTCACCTGGCCGAAGTGGGCCAAAAAGCTGGCCCAACTCCGGCCCAACAACCTAGCCCAGCCCACCTCCTCTGTTTGTCGTCTCCCCCGTACGGGAGACAACCTTTACAGCGAGGCGAGCAGAGCAATGGTGAGGGACTACCATGCCGCCCCCACCTCGCTACCTACCCCTTTCCCCCTCTCCTTAAGTAGCCGTCGCACCCCACGGAACCGTAGCCCCTTCTTTTCCCTCTCTCTGCGCCGCCGCAGGCTCTCCTCCACGCTCCGTCGTCGCCATGACGCCCGAACGGACGAGCTTGGGCCCGGGCTGATTCCGCCCATCTCCTACGCCACCCTCACGCCAGCAGCAGCGCCCCCATCTCGTCCGTCCTCGACTCCCAGCAGCCGTACCCGGGAGTCCCCGACATTGCCGCAACAGGAGCTCTTCCCCGACGCCGGCCGCGACTCCGCCGCCTCGTCTCCGGCACCGTCTGGTCCCCTCCATCGTCCACGGCCTCGTTCCTCTCGCCACCAAGCACCTCACGGTGAGCCGCGCCGTTTCCTCCACTTTCCCCTACTATTGCTTCTCGGTTCGCACTAATTACGCCGGCGCCGGAGCGCACCGCCACGGCCACCGCGGACCCGCATGGACATGGGCACGAAACCAAGGTTCCGTGCCTCCCCTTCCACACCCGAGCACGCACACGTTGCCACCACCCCCTCTGCTCACACGCGAGCGCCGAACGCCTCCAGCGCCGCCCGAAAAAGGTCGCCGGCGCCGTTTCGCTCCGCCGTGCGCCACTGTCGACTTTTGTTTCGTGTTCAGTTTCGACAGTTAAGCATGACACCACTTGCTGTTAAAAGAAAACCAAACCTAAACCTAACACTAGCACTCACTCACCCTACTGGCTAACAGCGTCGAACGCTCCTCCGTCTATGCTCGCGAGTTCGAAACCTGGTCACGTTGGAATGAAAGGCCACCTTTTATTTTCCTACGCTCACTGACAGCGCGGCCCCACCTGTCAGCGACGGTGGGCGCCATCGCAGCGTTCCCCCTGCCCGGTCAGCGCCACCGTGGCGTTGGCCCCACTCGTCAGCCACACTGGCTAGAACAAAGCGTGGTGTCAAAAGCCAGAAGTTTTTCTCTACGCTCCAGTTCTTGCAACCAAGCCCCTATGTTTCTGTTCTTCGCACAGGAGCCCTCCCAGATACTTTTCCCATCACAGACAAGTCCCTAAACTTTACAGAAACCACCCTAACTTTTAAATGCTAATAATTTTTAATCCATAACTCCAAATAAAATAATCTTTATATATTTTATTATCAGAAAAATGCAATGAACATTAATATGATATTCATATGCCATTTTGCATCATTTAATTTTATTTCTTAGTTTAAATTAACAAATGCAACTAAATATTTAAATATGGAATGTGTGGCGTAATAAATATATAATGCCCCATTCCATTTAATTTGATTATATCATCTATGCCATGTATTGCCATGTTGAACAACTTTTAATTTGATTAACACATAAATAACTCAAATCTAAATATTACTTGTCGGGATTGCTTTCCCGCTTAATTTGGATTAAGTGCATCTCGTATCACATCTTGCCATGGCATGCACCATCCAGTGTTTGCGCATTTCCATGTACTGATTATGTTTCCTATTGTCTATGTTTTGCTATTCTCTGGGTAGACGACGATGAGGTATCAACTGATGCCCAGAAGCAAGCCAAATTTCGTAGAGGCCTAAACCCAAATCTGAAGTATGCACTCACCTAGTTCAAGTGTGTTACCTTTGAAGAGCTCGTCAACACAGCTCTCCGGGAGGAATTTGGTAGTGAGATTTTGAAGAATCTTGAAAACATGCTCTTGAAGGTGCTTCTTCTTCAGCAAACACCATGCCTCCACAAAAGCGTAGGCTTTGCGTTCCCTCTGCATCTCCAACTCAACCCACCTATCTTCCAAGCTCTATAGGATTCACTCCTCGTCCTCCCTCCTTAATGTTTCCTACAAGAGGTTCTCAAGCTCAGAAAAGGACAAGTGTTCAAATTCCACCAAAGCCAATGAGTGCTCGTCCTTCAGAAACCTGCTTCAAGTGCGGTGAACCAGGCCATATCTCTATCCATTGTCCTGAAAACAAGCTTCATAAGCAACAAACTCGTTCTTATCCAACACAAGCTTTAGTTTGTGCAATCCCCAACAATAGGCATGCGGCTAGGAGTGGAAGGGTGAACCACCTCAATGCCAAAGAGGCAGAGGAAGCTCCAGAAGTTGTGATGGGTAAAATCCTAGTTAACTCTTTTCCTGCCAAGGTATTGTTCGATACTGGAGCATCTAATTCATGTGTGTCAGTAATCTTTGCAGAAACAACAAAGCTGCCTCTAGATCCCTTATCTATTCCACTCGTGATCCATTATTCGAGAACGCAAATACAGACTTCCAGGGTAAGCAATGGAAACCAAATTCAAATTGGAGGTCATTTGTTCCTTGCTTACTTAATTCTTCTAGGTAACTCAGACATTGATGTCATTCTAGGCATGGATTGGTTGAAGGCCAATAAAGCTAAGATAAACTGTTCCACAAAGACTGTAACTCTTTCTCATCCGTCTGGACAGATAGTCTATTCTCCAAACCAAACCTCTTCAGCTCAGCTTTTCGCTCTCAATGTTCATCCTCTTCCTGCTATGGAAGATATACCGGTGGTCCGAGACTTTCCTAACGTCTTTCCTGAAGAATTGCCAGGTATGCCACCTGATAGAGCCGTGGAGTTCGTCATTGCACTAGAACCAGGCACTGCTCCTATCTCCAAACGTTCTTACAAGATGGGCCCCAAAGAACTGGCTGAACTTAAGAGACAGCTAGAAGAGTTGAAAAGTAAAGGTCACATCCAACCTAGTACTTCACCTTGGGGTTGTCCTACTCTGTTTGTCAAAAAGAGGGGCACGACTGAGCGACTGTTGGTGACTATCGTCCTCTGAACAAAAAAACCATCAAGAACAAGTATCCCCTTCGATCTATTTGATCAACTCGTGGGTGCAAAGGTTTTCTCCAAGTTGGACTTGAGGTCAGGTTATCACCAGATCAAGATCCGCAAAGAAGACATTCCAAAGACAGCTTTCACCACTCGTTATGGTCTCTACGAATACACTGTCATGTCCTTCGGCCTCACAAATGTTCCGGCGACTTTCTCACGTCTTATGAACTTCGTTCTCATGGAATACCTCGACAAGTTCGTGGGAGTCTATCTCGATGACATTCTTATCTATTCCAAAACCGAGGAAGAACACGGAGAACATCTACGCCTTATCTTGTTGAAACTCATAGAACATCATCTCTACGCCAAGTTCTCCAAGTGTGAATTCTGGCTTCCTAAAGTATTCTACCTTGGTCATGTCATCTCTTCTAAAGGCATTCCTGTTGATCCAGAAAAAGTGAAGGCCATTGTTGAATGGTTGCCTCCTACAACAGTGAAACAAGTCAAGAGCTTCCTTGGCATGGCTAGCTATTGCCGCCGATTTGTTGAGAACTTCTCCAAAATCGCAAAGCCTCTCACCGATCTTACGAGGAAGGATAGAAAGTTCCTTTAGACTCCAAAGTGTGATGAGAGTTTCAATCTCCTGAAGGCTAAACTCACTTCTACTCCTGTTCTAGTTGGCCCAGACACTTCAAAACCTTTCCAAATTTTTTGTGATGCATCCCTTCAAGGACTAGGTGCAGTCCTCATGCAAGAACGCAAAGTTGTGTCTTATGCATCTCGTCAGTTGCAGCCTCATGAGCTCAACTATCCTACACATGACCTTGAACTTGCAGCAATCATGTATGCCCTCCAGGTTTGGAGACCTTATTTGTTGGGACACAGTTGTGAGATCTTCACCGACCACAAGAGTCTCAAGTATCTCTTCACTCAACCAAATTTGAACCTCAGGCAAACAAGGTGGCTTCAGAAACTCTCAGATTTCGATCTCACCATCTCTTACACTACAGGCAAAGCTAATGTGATGGCTGATGCTCTTAGTCGCAAAACATCGGCAAGGATAAGTACAAGAGTTTCTCTCTCGATGACAAGGGTACCTTGATCTTTGAAGGACGCATTGTAGTGTCCAAGCTTGACAGCTTAAGAGAGCTGATTCTCAAGGAGGCTCATGATACTCCGCTTTCTATCCACCCTGGCAACACAAAGATGTACCAGGATCTCAAGCAAATCTATTGGTGGACCAGGATGAAGCGTGAAATTGCTCGCTATGTGTCTCAGTGTGACGTTTACTGTCGTGTCAAGGCAGTACATCAGAGACCACCTAGATTTCTTCAACCACTGCAAATTCCTGAGTGGAAATGGGACAAGATCAAAATGGACTTCGTTACTGGTTTTCCAAAGTCCAACAAGGGCAATGATGAAATATTTGTTATCATTGATCGTCTCTCCAAAGTGGCTCACTTCTTCCCAGTCAAAGAGACAGTCTCAGCTAGTCAGTTGGCAGACCTCTATATGACAAGACTGGTTCCTTTACATGGTGTTCCTCTGGCAATAAGCTCGGATCGTGGAAGTATCTTCACTTCTCGATTTTGGTATAGCTTTCAGAAAGCCTTGGGTACCAAACTTCTGTTCAGCATCGTTTACCATCCGCAGACAAGTGGACAGGTTGAAAGAGTGAATCAAATTCTGGAGGATATGCTCAGAGCTTGTGTTATCTCCTTTGTCATGAAATGGGAGGATTGCCTTCCGTATGTTGAGTTCTCCTACAACAACAGCTTCCAAGCAAGTCTAGGCATGGCTCCCTTCGAAGCTCTCTATGGGCGAAAATGCAGAACTCCTCTGAATTGGTATCAAGCTGGTGAACGTCAATTCCTTGGCCCTGACATCATCCAGGAGGCTGAAGAAAGTTCGCATCATTCGTGACAATCTGAAGATTGCCCAGTCTCGTCAGAAAAGCTATTATGATAGCAAGCACAGGGACATGGTCTATGCACCTGGTGATCAATCTTACCTTTGTGTCACTCCTTTGTGAGGCACGCAACGCTTTGGCATCAAAGGCAAGCTCGATCCGCGTTATGTTGGGCCTTTCAATGTTCTTTCAAGGCGTGGTGAATTGGCCTACCGTCTAGAACTTCCTCCAAACCTCTCCAAAGTGCACGATGTCCTCCACGTGCCACAACTCAAGAAGTGCTTCCAAGATCCAGGACGTGCAGGTTATCATGGATCAATTGAACTTCGAGAAGATCTCTCTTATCTGGAACAACCTATTCGCATTCTTGATGAAGTTGAACGTCGCACCCGTAAAAACAGTGTCAAGTTCTACAAGGTCCAATGGTCTCATCACTCTTACAAGGAAGCTACATGGGAACGTGAAGACCACCTCCGTGCCGAGTATCCAGACCTCTTCGTTGCTCCATGAAGAATCTCGGGGCGTGACTCCTTTGAGGGGGGAGTGTTGAAACATCCAAAATGTAATGACTGGTAGAATGTGGTGTTTGTTTGTGCAATAAAGAAAACATCATGGCTTCATTCCATTTGTTTTGCATTTAAATTCAAATAAAATCAAATGTGATGTTACAAATAATTTGCAAACTTTCAAAATCAGTAAATTAACTTGTCTACTTTGAAACTATAAAAGTTTATCAAAAGTTTTTATCATGTTTCTTTTTCTATTTTGTTTCAAAAATACAAAACAGAAAAGAATAAAAACAAAAGAAAAAGTAAAGAAGAAAAAACAGGTTAAAAGCTAACCTAGCCGAATTGCGCCAAAAACCTGGCCCAACTCCGGCCCAACAACCTAGCCTAGCCCACCTCTACTGTTTGTCGTCTCCCCCGCACGGGAGACAACCTTTACAGCGAGGCGAGCAGAGCAATGGCGAGGCACTGCCATGCCGCCCCCACCTCGCTACCTACCCCTTTCCCCCTCTCCTTAAGAAGCCGCCGCACCCCACGGAACGCTAGCCCCTTCTTTTCCCTCTCTCTGCACCACCGTACGCTCTCCTCCACGCTCCGCCGTCGCCATGACGCCCGAACGGACGAGCTAGGGCCCAGGCTGATTCCGGCCATCTCCTACGCCACCCTCACGCCAGCAGCAGCACCCCCATCTCGTCCGTCCTCGACTCCCAGCAGCCATACCCGGGAGTCCCCGACGTTGCCACAACAGGAGCTCTTCCCCGACGCCGGCCGCGACTCCGCCGCCTCGCCTCCGGCACCGTCTGGTCCACTCTGTCGTCCAAGGCCTCGTTCCTCTCGCCACCAAGCACCTCACGGTGAGCCGCGCCGATTCCTCCGCTTTTCCCCTACGATTGCTTCTTGGTTCGCTCTAATTACGTCGGCGCCGGAGCGCACCGCCACGGCCACCCTGGACCCGCACGGACACGGGCGCGAAACCAAGGTTTCGTGCCTCTCCTTCCACACCCGAGCACGCACACGTTACCACCACACCCTCTGCTCACACGCCATTTCACTCCACCGTGTGCCACTGTCAACTTTTGTTTCGTGTTCAGTTTCGACAGTTAAGCATGACACCACTTGCTGTTAAAAGAAAACCAAACCTAAACCTAACACTAGCACTCACTCACCCTAATGGCTAACAGCGCCGAACGCTCCTCCGTCGGTGCTCGCGAGTTCGAAACCTGGCCACGTTGGAATAAAAGGCCACCTTTTATTTTCCTGCGCTCACTGACAGCGCGGCCCCACCTGTCAACGACGGTGGGCGCCATCGTAGCGTTCTCCCTGCCCGGTCAGCGCCACCGTGGCGTTAGCCCCACTCGTCAGCCACTCTGGCTAGAACAGAGCGCGGTGTCAAAAGCCAGAAGTTTTTCTCTACGCTGCAGTTCTTGCAACCAAGCCCCTGTGTTTCTGTCTTTCGCACAGGAGCCCTCCCAGATACTTTTCCCATTATAGATAGGTCCCTGAACTTTACAGAAACCACCCTAACTTTTAAATGCTAATAACTTTTAATCCATAACTCCAAATAAAATAATCTTTATATGTTTTATTATCGAAAAATGCAATGAACATTAATATGATATTCATATGCCATTTTGCATCATTTAATTTTATTGCTTAGTTCATATTAACAAATGCAACTAAATATTTAAATATGGAATGTGTGGGGTAATAAATATATAATGCCCTACTCCATTTAATTTGATTATATCATCTATGACATGTATTGCCATGTTAAACAACATTTAATTTGATTAACACATAAATAACTCGAATCTAAATATTAATTGTCGCGATTGCTTTCCCGCTTAATTTGGATTAAGTGCATCTTGTATCACATCTTGCCATGTCATGCACCATCCAGTGTTTGCTCATTTCCAAGTACTGATTATGTTTCCAATTGTCTATGTTTTTCTCTTCTCTGGGTAGACGATGACGTGCCTACTGACGGCACTTACGATATTGAAGTTCCAGCTTCCTTGTCGGGCCACGAGCTGCCAGGCATGCTACTGCTAACCTGTTACAGGCTGTTTGGTTTTCATCTGCCTTTTGATCTATGCTAGCCTAGTTTACGATTCTTGAGTTGCGATCCCATCACATGTTATCCTGCAGCCATATACAGCTTTATCCCCACATCCCATCACTTGTTGTATGTTTATATGTTAGCCTTGCGAGTCGTAGTGCATGCTTAAGGTTGGTTCTGCGAGTCTGTCTGTTCTATGTCACATATACTTAGCATGATAGAATGTCTTCTTTAATAAAATGTTATCTTCTGTTGGGAATTATAATTAAAAGATAAGGCACCGGCAGAAGGCCTTGCGAGGTGCTTTGTTCTGCTAAGTGTCGACATAGGAACTTAGTTCTTGTCCTCGGATCCAATTTTGAGCGCACTAACCGCTTGTGGGAGGCCCTATGGATCACCCCGCGGCTTCGATCTAATCCGCTTCTTATCCAGGGCACCGCAAGTAGTTCGGGCTTTCCATTTGATGCGTGCATATGGTTACATAACGATCTCATGATGATGGAGTAATTGATTCTCATATAGGGTGGCACGTTCTTAGAGTGCTATGAAGGTTGATCCCGCGGGCACTTGACCTGATTAGCCGTGCACACAATCATGCGGTTCTCTGGATGGGTTGAACAGAAAAGATTTGTTGTGCTGAGATACCCTACCTTCTGGCTTGCTTTTTGGGGTTGATCGAACGAGTACGGGTACAGTAGTGCACCCCTGCAGGGTTTAATCTTATCGATGAGCCGTGTCCACGGTTATGGACGACTTGGTGATGATGTTGGCTAATAAGATCATAGACAACTTACACCTAATCATTGTTAATTAAATTGACTAGTAATATAGAATTACTTTCATAATAAATGGTAACTGTGACGCCCTAAAATCGGTACTATGTAGATTTAAGCGATCCCGCCGAAATCCGCATAATAACGATTTTAGGTCGCCCACCAGACATAATGTGCACGCCGAAACATGCGCATTATGTGGGTGGAATTGTGATAACATTACAACAGTTCCGATACATCCACAAATACAACAAAGATATAAATACAACAACGACTCGAACGAGTCAAGATACAAATGATACAATACAAAGATTCAAATGACAGCGGAAGCAGAATAGTATCCGACTACGGATAAGATACAAATTGGACTAAGAGTCCTGAAGATAAGCGATGGCGCCATATCCCTGCCCAGCCAAGCCGGAGGGATTCCCAAGCTAACGTCGTCAGACTTCAAACCTGTTTACTGCACATAAAGCATAACCCAAAAGAGGGTCAGGGCACTCCCTGGCAAGCAAAACCGACTTGCCTACTTTCTACACCATCTCCCAAAATATGGGGTAGGTGGACTTAGCGGCAGCAGCACTAGCAACCTACAGAGACACGCTACAACTTCCGTCTAATTAGAGAGGGATAAGAGAGCGTATAAATTAAACATCTACAACTAACACCAATCATAACCCATTATCGAATTAACCCCCTCAACCAAGTATGAGGAAGCAATTCGGGAAACTCACACATTGAACAGTTTTAGTTACCATTTGTTGTGAAAGTAATTCTATATTACTAGTCAAATTAATTAACATTGATTATGTGTAACTTTTCTAGATCTTGTTAGCCAGCATCATCACCAAAGTCGTCCATAACCGTGGACACGGCTCATCGATAAGATTATACCCTGCTGGGGTGCACTATTGTACCCATACTCGCATGATCAACCCAAGCAAGCATCAGGACTTCTCAACACGACGTATTCCTTCACTACAGCAAGTCCAAGTGCCACCCATATGAGTTGTTACCCGCGTCACGAGTCCGGCCGAATCTCAATTGCGGACTCATTAGTTTGCGCCTACGCCACCATGCGGCTCAAACCACAGTAGGAACTGTCCGCTTCGTGTCGTACCGCACCTATATGACCCCCCGTATCACATACCCTCTCATCATCATCATCATGCACATGCATATGAGCAAATGGAGAACCCGAACTACTTGCGGCACATGGACAAGTTGTAGATCCGTTCAAAGTCGAGGGGAGCTCCATAGGGCCTCCCACAAGTGGTTAGTGCGCTCAAAATTGGATCCGAGGACAAAATCTCAGTTCCTGGGTCGACACTGAGCAGAACAAAGCACCTCGCAAGGCCTTCCGCCTGGTGCCTTATCTTTTAATTATAATACCCCAATATAAGACAACATTTTATTTAGGTAGAATAATCTATCATACTAAACAGATGAAACATAAAACCAAGAGACGACTCGCACAAACAACTCTAAGCATGCGCTACGAGTCGCAAGGCCAACAGATAAACAAACAACAGGTGATGGGATGTGGGGATAAAGCTGTATGGGCTGCAGGATAAACATGTGATGGGATCGCGATAAGAATCGAATACTAGGGTAGCAGAGATCAACGGCAGGAATGAAAGACAATGTATAGGTAAACAAGCAAACTTTGCTTGCCTGGAATCCCGCATGGAAGCAGATCTTGTCGTTGCTCACACATCTCAACGTTGTATCCGCGAAGAAGCAACAAACACTGGAAGCGCAAAAGATGCATTTTATAACTACGGCAAAAGATTCATCATGATCATATGAGAATGATGCATGGCATGGCAAGATGCAATATGAGATGCACTTAACCCAAATTAAGCGGAACCGGGATTCCGACAATTAATATTTAGGTGCAAATTATTTATCTACTCAACAATATTAAATGTTGGTTAACATGGCAAGACATGGCATGGATGATCTAGTCAATTTAAATGGAATCGGGCAATACATATATTGATTTGCCCCATGCATTCCATATTTATTAATTAGGTGATTTGCTACGGCACCAAACCCCAGAGATGCAACACATGCAAGTATGATGCGATATGCACAAGATAGATGACATTTAATAAAATAGGTATAGGGTTAGGGTTTGGGTTCGCACGTTGGATCGGGAGAGATAGGGTTCGAAACCGACGTCTTCGGTCCGTAGAGGAAGTAGTCGTCGTCGTGGAAGTAGTCGTCGCGGAACCGGGGCATCGTCGTTTGTCGGTGTCGTGGAAGTGGCGGGGAAGTAGTCGTACTCGGTCATCCTCGTTGACGGGCGCGGGCACGGAGGAGCACGACAAATGGACATCGGAAGGAGGCGCACACGGGGCGTGCACCGCAACACGGACACGGTGGTCACGACAACGCCGCACCGGAGGAGGCACTCGCACACGCAACACCACCAAGGGTGGACAACTCGGACAAAAGTGGCGACGAAGTTCTTGCGGGCATTTCACCGAACACCTTGCGAGCGCCGGATGCGGGGACGCCACCGGACGGAGATGGCGTGCACGCGGCCGGAAGAGGAGGCAACGGGGACGGCGGCGTGGCGCGGACAAAACGCACGGCGGCGGCGAGCGCACGGGGACGCGGGGCGTCAGTTGGAGGTGGGCGAGCGGAGGCGCGCGAGGAGCGGAGCTCGGGGTGGCGGCGCGGCGAGCGGCGGCGCGGCTGCGCGGCGCGGGAGGCAGATGAGCGCGGCGGCGGGTCGCTCGGGGGAGCTGCGGCGTGGGGGCGCAGACAGCAAGCGCGCGACGCGCACGGCGGGCGGCAGCAGGGGCGCGGCGCAGCGGGTGGAGCTCGGCGGCGCGGTGGCGGCACTACGGCGGGGAGGAGGCGAGGACGGCCGACGGGAGGCGGCGGAGGCGAGGGTGGCGAGCCCGGGCCGGCTCGGGAGGAGAGGGCTGGTGCGCGGCGGCCATGGGGAGCTCGGGCCGGGGCGAGGCGGCCGGAGGCGAGCGGCCCGGGGGCGGGGCAGAGCGCGGCGCGGCGTGCAGGGCGTCGGCGGGAGGCGAGGAGCTCGGGCCGGCGGCAGCCAGCGCCGGGCGGGGGCGCCGGGGGCGTGCGGGGAGCACGGCTCGGGAAGGAGGAGAGTTGCGGGGGGGGGGGGGGGCGCCACGGCGGCGCGCGGCCGGCGGGAGGCGCTCCGGGGGCGAGGCGGCTGGGAGCGACTCGGGAGGAGCGTGCGGGGCTGGCTGGTGCGGCTCGGGAGGAAGAGGAAGAAGGAGAAAGAGAAGGAGGAAAAAAGAAAAAAAAGGGAAAAGAAATATAAAGGAGGGGGGAAAAGAGAAAAAGAGAGGTGGGAGGACTTTTGTAAAAATCCAGAAAATAGAGGAGGGTGGCTGCAACATTACAGGGGGTGGGAAAGAAGTTTCCAGGGGGAAACCTAGGGTTTGGGGTTAGATGGGCTTGGGCTTTTATTTTTCTCCCGTTTAAACTTTTCTGTTTTATATTTTTAAAACAAAAACGAGAAGGAATTTGAATACGAAACCTTTACAAAATATTTTTAGTTTTGCATAGACAATTTAATAAACTAGTTTTTAACATTTTTAAAAGATTTGAAAATAACACATTTTTATTTAATTCAAAATGCATTTGAATTTAATTGTGGAAAAATAAATTTAAATGCAACCAATTAAATTAATGCGATGCAATGCGATTCCATGTCGATGCAAAAAAAAAGAAAACTCACAAAATTAAAAGGGGATAAATCCCGGGGCGTTACAGTAACTAAAACTGTTCAATGTGTGAGTTTTCCCGAATTGCTTCCTCATACTTGGTTGAGGGGGTTAATCCGAGAACGGGTTATGATTGGTGTTAGTAGTAGTTGGTTACTTATGCGCTCTCTCATCCCTCTCTAATTTAGAGGGAAGTTGTAGCGTGTCTCTATTAGGTTACTAGTGCTGCTGCCGCTAAGTCCACCTAACCCCATACTTTGGGAGTCTTTCAGTTTTGTAACTTGTTAGCTCTATCTTGTTCGATACGCTCTGGTGTATTGACCCGTTCGTGGGTTGTCGTTTTCTCTGCAGTTGAGGATTCTCTGTACGACCAGGTGGATGTCTACTACGTGGAGTTCGACGACGAGATCTACGACGAGTAATTAGAGTTCCCCTGGGCTTCTTCCTGGTGGACCGCGTGGATGGGCCTTCTCTTTTCGTTTCGGCCTTGTGCCTATTTGCTTCTTGTATGTTCTCAGACTGGCATGTTTCCGCTGAATGGTGTAATATTGGGACATTTGTCCTCTGCTTGGTGATATTCACTATATTTTCTCAGTGAGAGGTTTGGATATTTATTTCCTTTCTTTGTTTCTTAGATTTATCCTGTAATTTTCATCCTGTTTCAAAACCGATTCGTATACAGTGTATGTATGTTTGAAGTATTCGAATTGGTAGGATTTTGGATTTCTTTCGTGCGTAATAACGAGACGTACGTGACGTTGGAATCGCTAGCGAGCTGTAGGCCGATGATCCATTCCGAGCATGCCTGCTTTTTCCTGGGATTGGTACACCCAGTATGCTCCAAGTTGTGTGGCCCGACCGGTACGTCTTCTTTGTGATGTCTGAATCCAGGGTCTGACAATATGTTCATACCCCTCCTTATTATTTACTTGTTTGTTGTACTATGATTTGCGTAGATGTATCTACTATATGCCTAGTACAGGATTACACTATTAAGTTTCAGCATGTCATTAACACTATCTACGTCATGATTTTAGTTTATACTTGGATTAATATAATCGGAAAATTGCTTACATACTCAACAAGTTAGTGCACAAAAAATTACGATATTCTGTAGGAACACAATTGCTACCATTGGTACTGGACATTATCTACAGTCACTGATACTTAAAAGGATAAAAAGATCCAATCAAAATAGCAAAAGAGGCATTGCAAAATAAAATGACAGAATCTATCAAAAACAGAACATGCCGTAAAGACGAATTATTCCGAGTCACTTAACTTGCTCAAATCAGAAAACTCAAAACTAATGAAAGGGAAGATTTTTATGACGTTCCAGTAGGGAGATATGAATTTTACGGTGGAAAGCTGACGTGGGGCTACTTTTCGACTAGCCCACGGTGAGGCTACCTGGGCCGCGCCAAGCTTGAGAAGGCCCACAAAAGACCCACTAGGGGTACCGTGTAACCTAGTCCAAGTCGGTTAGGTCTCATAACCTGCCATATTTGTAATTGCCATCGGCATCGACCACCCGAGACCTGGCTTACCTTTAAAAGCCAGGAGGGTCGCTCGTCTCAAGGACACACCAACAGCAACCACAAACCCTAACGAGCTCGCAATCTCGCCATTGTAATCGCTACTCGCTATCAATACCAGAAATGCAGGAAGTAGGGTGTTATCCTCCGGGAGCCTGAACCTGGGTAAATTCCCCGCTTGTCAGCCGTCGTGATCACCAACGCTTATCTCTCGCCCCCTCAATCAACCCGGGGTGGACAACCCTGGGATTTGCCGAGTTACACCCTCGTCAATTGGCGCCGTTTGTGGGAAGTCAAAACAAGCGTTGGAATCATGGTCGCACCGGCTCCATCTGCAATGAAGATCGACGTCTGCACCACCCGAGAGCCCATCCGCTTCGGCTCCTTCGAGTACGCCTTCCACCCGCCGGCCCACCACTCGGTGTACGCCAATCTGTACAAAGGTATACACATCACCTTTGGCTCCATATATTGTTTCGTCGACAGTCGCGGAATATTCAGGTCTGCGGCAACCGCGCCACGCGCGGCGGCAGCACCCGCATCGGTCACCCTCGCGCAGCAATCGCAGTCACCCACTGCGGGAGTCGCATCTGCCAGACCCGTGAAGATTGTACCTGCGTCGACTAAATCGACAACCTCGGCAACGGCCGCGCAGATCGAGTCTACTCCAACCATCTCGGTCGCACGGCCGGCAAAGTCAAGATCTACCTCAACCACGACTGCACCCGCACGTGCGACTAAGTACGTGCTGCCGACAGCCGCATCGCGCGCATCTTCGTGGGGCCATCAAGTCTACCCCAAGCCAATCGCACTCGCTTCAGCGACTGCGAAATCTCCTTCCACGACCACGGTGATGATCGCAAAAAGACGCAACGACGACTGCGCTGCCCACCATGTAGCAGCAATTTTTTATCCAGAGCAAGATTCGGACGACGGAAGCAGCAGTGGCAGCGTAAACACTTCTACCCAGGTTTACCCCGCGCAAGTCTTCATGGCTGGCACAGCGCCCCCGGAAGGCGACGAGGAACCCGCATATCCACTGGAGATGGTCATGCCTGACCAGACACGACTGACCATCACGCGTGACATGGGGATCAGGGCCATGAAGCATGTCGACGATGGCACGTTCCCTCCACCCGACGCACCTAGAGAGGATCATCTGGCGGTCCAGTACTTGCTACGCAAGGAAGGCGAGCGACTTCGCGCCGAAAAGACCGAGCTGCTCAGGCGCAAGAGGGATGCGGATGCGTCGAGTGCCAGACGGGTTGCCTCGTTTACTTCCTCCACAGAAGTTAACCAAGGAGGACGGCGACACAGAGCTCGTGTTCCCCTCATGACGGACGCCGATCGAGCCAGGATCACCCGCAACCTCGACTCGTCCTTCGTCACCGAGGACGAGAACGGAATACATGTCCCCAAAACGGCGAACGCCACCATCATAGCAGTCGAAACATACCTTCGGCTCACGCAGCCACCAGAGGGAGACACACGCGCCCTTCTCCACAAGCAGCAGATCATGTCCATGAAGGCAATCGAGGAAGCTCTGGCGACCAGGGCGCCAAACAACCGGGCACGTGAAGAGCGAGAGCACCAAGCCCGCGAGCCAGCAACATCAGGGGTCCCGGCAGTGCAGCCACTAAGACAAGCCCAACCAGGCAAAGATCTTCGCAGCGTCATTACGCAAAGGACGGTGCACCGCAACCGCAGTCAGCGTTCGGCTGACACGACGAACCTAGACGAACAGGCCGATCGCAACTTCGAGCCGTGCGGCGCCGCATGCTTTAGCTTCAACATCCGCGACACCCGCATGCCCAAGGGCTTCAAGCTGACAGCGGGAACCCCCAGGTACAACGGGAAGCAAGACCCGCGCCTATGGCTCGAAGACTACCTCATCGCCTGCACCTGCCAAGGCGGGACGTCGACTACGGCAATGCAGTACATCCAGCTCATGCTCACGGACTCAGCGCGCGGGTGGCTCACCAGCCAGCCCAAGGACTCCTTCCGAACCTGGGAAGAATTCCAAGATACTTCCATAAAAAGTTTCTCTGGAACATACGCAAGGCCGACGACCTACATCGAGTTGCAAGCCTGCAAACAAGGAAGAGACGAGTCGCTCCGCTCGTACATCCAGCGGTGGACACTTCTCTGAAACACCATGGAACCCGTCTCCGAAGACCGGGTGATGGATGCTTTCATGCATGGCGTCGCTCGCCGCGACCTCCGCGAGGAATTTGGTAGGCTCCAGCCGAAGACCACGATCGAGCTCATGAAGATAGACAACCAGTGGGCCGAGGGAGAGGACTACGTCCGCGACACCTCTCCAAAGAAGGAAGCCGAAACAAGTAGCTGGTGGGACGGACGCCAGAAGAAGAAACAATGTTTCACCAATCTCGACACAATCGAGCTAGTAGCGGCTGGATATCAAACCCCCCGTGATGACACACTAGATAACAGTCGCCAATATGATCAGGGTCGACAGTCCAGCTCGGGGCAGTACAACCGCAGCAGCGGCAACATTAGCCACAATGATGGAAGCCAGAAGCGCAAGTGGAAGCGCGCGCTGACCCCAGCCAAAGAACTAATGCAACCTTGCAAGCATCACTCGTTCCGCAACCCGGACACAGGCAAGTGGGGTGCCAACCACCTGCTGAAGGACTGCCGCAAAGCACACAAGATTTACCAGGCTATGCAGCAAATCATCACTCCCGTGCAAGCACTGCCGGCAGCTCCACAGCTCGCTATTCAGGCAGCACCCGCAAACAACAACACAACACAAGCGGCTGGGACCTTCCCCCAGCAGCAGCCGCAGCATGAAGTCCAGACGGCGGCGCACGACGCATACCCGACTGCGCGAGGACAGCTCAACATGATCCAAAAGGGACGCCCTTCGAACAGGGCCCAGAAGCTCATCACCCGCCAAGTCCTCCAGGCTACCACCAGCCCGCGCGCAGTACGAGACTACCTGAGAGGGTCAGAGACACCAATCACATTTTCCAGGGCAGACCACCCGTCAGAGGTACCTCGACCCGGTCACGCCGCTCTGGTTATCGAAGCCCTAATTGGCGACTACAGCCTGAAGAAGGTATTCAAGGACGGAGGCAGCGGCATCACCATCATATTCGCCGACACCCTGAGAAGAATGAACAAGTCGACGGATAAGTTGCCGGAGTCGGAGACCACCTTCCACGGCATAGTACCAGGGCAAGCAATCACGCCCATGGGAACAATCACATTCGACGTCATCCTCGGCACACCCGAGCACTTCAAAAAAGAGTCGATTGACTTCGAGGTCGTCGACTGGAAGTCACAGTACCACGCCATACTCGGGCGCCCAACTTTTGCCAGGTTCATGGCAGTACCTCATTACGCCTACCGGATGATCAAGTTGCCTGGACCCAAAGGGGTAATCACTGTGCGCGGCGACTTCGACCGCTCCAACAGTTGCGACCGCGAGTTCAGCAGGATCTCTGAGTTCTTCGGGGTCGAAGAGCACTTCAAGGCCACAACAGTCGACAACGACAAGACCATCTTTCCACCCCGCGAGAAGCCAGCCAAAGACGCCGCCTTCAACACAAATGATGACACCGTAACCCACCAAGTCCACCCGACTGACAACAGCAAGACGGTCAAAGTATCATCAAGCTTGACCCCTGCATAGGAAAATGCGCTCGTCGAGTTTCTACGTGAGAACTGGAAAATCTTTGCATGGCAACCCTCTGACATACCAGGAATACCCAGGAATCTCGCCGAGCACTCTTTAAAAGTCCACAAGGACGCCAGACCAGTCAAACAAGCCATGCAACGCTTCTCAGGACCCAAACGGGATGCGATCACCATGGAGATCGACCGACTGTTGCACGCCAAGTTCATCCGAGAGATCAAAGACTCGGATTGGGTCACCAAACCCTGTCCTGGTGGAAAAGAAGAAGACGAAGAAACTGCGCATGTGTGTGGACTTTACCGCAGTCAACAAATGTTGTCCAAAGGATCACTTCCCGCTCCCGCGGATAGACCAGATCATCGACTCGACAGCAGGCTGTGAGCGCCTGTCTTTCCTGGACGCCTACTCAGGTTACCAGCAGATCAGGCTGAAAGTCGAAGATGAAGAAAAAACCGCGTTCATCACACCCGACGGTGTCTTTTGCTGCCAGACGATGCCCTTCGGGTTGAAAAACGCTGGCGCCACATATCAGCGCACCATGCAAGCATGCCTCAAAGGGCTCATCGGGCAAATTGCCCAAGTCTACGTCGATGACATCGTCGTCACGACCTGAAAAGAAGACACCCTAGTCGACGACCTCCGCAAGGTCTTCGTGGCACTCGACGCATATCAGATCAAGCTCAACCCAGAAAAATGTGTGTTCGGCGTGCCAGCCGGAGAGTTACTGGGGTACCTTGTCTCCGCAAGAGGAATCGAAGCAAATCCTGAGAAGGTGCAGAACATACTCACAATGCCAGCACCCACCAAACTCCGGGAAGTGCAACGATTAGCCGGCCGGGTCGCAGCTCTCAGCCGGTTCATAAGTAAGTTGCGTGAGAAGGCCCTGCCTTTCTACCAACTGATGAAGAAGACGGATAAGTTCGAGTGGACACAAGAAGCGCAAGAGGCGTTCGACCAGCTCAAAAAGACCCTGACGACTTCCCCAGTTCTGGTGGCACCACTGGAAAACGAGCCACTATACCTATATGTCTCAGCGACAAACAGGGTGGTGAGCACGGTACTCGTAGTCGAGCGGGAAGAAGAAGGGCATAGTCACCCTGTCTAGAGGCCAGTCTACTACCTCAACAAAGTTCTAACACTGTCCAAGCAAAACTACCCGCACTACCAGAACCTGGCATACGGGGTCTTCATGACTTCCAGGAAGGTTGTCCACTACTTCTCCGAGCACCCGATCACGGTGGTAAGCTCCTCCGGCCTAGCAGACATCCTCACAAATCAGCGCGCGACAGGACGAGTCGCCAAGTGGGTTGTCGAACTAGGACCCTGGGGGCTGAAATACGCTCACCCGAAGTCTATCAAGGCCCAAGTCCTTCCAGAATTCACTACCGAGTGGATAGAAGCTCAGCTACCAGATGTCCCCGACTTGTCCAACGCATGGACGATGTACTTCGACGGTTCCAAGAAATTCAAGGCGGCTGGGGCAGGAGTTGTGCTCATCTCCCCCAAAGGCGACAAGTTGAAGTATGTCTTGCAGATGCACTGCCCAACACCCTCCAACAACGAAGCCGGGTACGAGGCCCTGATCCACGGCATGCGGATGGCCAAGAACTGTGGCGCCACGCACCTCATGATCTATAGCGACTCCTACCTGGTTGTACAACAAACCATGAAATCCTGCGACGCCATCGCCGACAACATGATCGCCTACAGAGACCTGTACAACCAGCTGGAGGGCACCTTCGACGGCTGCGATCTGCGACACATTGGCCGCGACAGCAACGAGGAAGCCGACATCCTCGCCAACATGGGATCATATAGTCTCCTAGTACCACCTGGCGTCTTCCTCGAGCGCATCACGCAGAGGTCCATCAAGACTCGACCCGCAGCAATCCCCTCCACACCAGCAACAAGCACCGTGAACCCGCCAAGCCAAGAAAAGGAGCCCATGGAAGTCATGCTAGTCGAAGCTACGTGGACAGGGCCATACCTGACATACATACTGCACCAGAGGCTGCCAGCAGACCCAGTCGAAGCAAAGCGCATCATCAGGCGCTCCAAAAGCTTCACCGTCATCAACGGAGAACTCTACAAGAGAAGCATCTCAGGAATCCTACAAAGGTGCATAGATCCAGTCGACGGACAAGCCCTCCTACTCGACATCCATGTGGGTATCTGCGAGCATCACGCCAGCAGTCGAGCGTTGGTGGCCAAAGCGCTGCGAGCCGGGTTCTACTGGCCAACCGCTATGCAAAACGCCAAAGATCTAGTAAAGAAATGCACCGGGTGGCAGGAGTTCGCCAACAAGCCACACGCGCCGGCGTCCGAGCTAAAAACAATACCGCTAGCCTGGCCCTTCGCCCAATGGGGACTGGACATGGTGGGCCCGCTGAAGAAATCCTCACCCGGAGGACACACTCACCTCCTAGTCGTAGTCGACAAGTTCACCAAGTGGATTGAGGCCGCGCCCATCACAAGTTCGACTGCATCATCAGCGGTCAACTTCATCAGGTCCATCATCTTCAGATTCGGAGTGCCAAACGGGATCATCACGGACAACGGCTCGAACTTCACAGCCGAGGAATTCAAAGACTTCTGCTCAGATCAAGGCATCAAGCTAAACTACGCGTCTGTTTCGCACCCGCAATCCAATGGGCAAGTCGAGAAAGCCAACGGCCTAGTCTGCAGCGGCATCAAGAAGCGCCTGCGGGTACCGTTGAGACGCGCAGCAGGCGCATGGGTGGAAAAAATGCCATCAGTCCTATGGAGCTTGCGAACCACGCCTAACAGATCCACCCAGTACACTCCATTCTTCATGGTGTACGGTGCAGAGGTGGTACTACCCTGCGACATCAAGTTTGACGCACCACGGGTGGTCGCCTACGACGAGTCAGATGCAGAAGAGGCACTCGAAGATAGCATGGACATCCTGGATGAAGCCCACGACATTGCCCTGTCGCGATCAGCCATGTACCAGCAAGACCTGCGCAACTACCATGGATGGAGGTTGCGACCAAGAGCTTTCGTCGCAGGCGACCTGGTCCTCCGCCTCAAGCAGAAGAAGGTGCACAAGCTCGCCTCCCCATGGGAGGGCCCATACATTGTGACAGAGGCAATTGGCAACGGAGCTTATCGCCTGAAGGACTCGAAGACAGGAGCAGTCTGCAGCAACCCATGGAACGTCGCACAACTTCGTCGGTTCTATGCCTAGTCGACCCAATCATTGTACCAAGGATAGCATGTCAACGCGACAGGTTTCAGACGCACTCTTTCCCTTACCAGGGTACCTAAGGGGACTGGAAGGGTTTTAATGAGGCGGCCTGTTCGCAAGAATCAATAAAGTGATTTGAAGAAAATGTTGTCCACTTTACCTTCTCAATCAAGGCAACCAATAACCTAGGCCACTGCTCGAACACCTCGAGGGGCTGCGCCATACAGGTCAAACAAAAATCCTAGGCCGTCACTCGAATCACGCGAGGGCTGCGCCATACAGGTTGAAAGAAAAGCCTAGGCCGCCACTCGAATCACTCGGGGGCTGCGCCATATAGGCACAACTCACAAAATCCTAGGCCTCTACCCGATCTACTCGGGAGTTGCGCCACACAGGTCAAGTCAAAAAAAACCTAGGTCGCCACCCGACGCACTCGGGGGCTGCACCTTGCAGGTAACACTTGAAAAAGCCTAGGCCGCCACTCGAATCACTCGGGGGCTGCGTCGTACAGGCACAACTCACAAAATCCTAGGCCTCTACCCGCTCTACTCGGGAGTTGCGCCGCACAGGTCAAGTCAAAAATCCTAGGTCGCCACCCGACGCCTTCGGGGGTTGCGCCTCGCAGGTAACACTTGAAAAACCCTAGGCGACCACTCGAACTACTCGGGGACTGCGCCATACAGGCCTCACTCGAAAAATCCTAGACCGCCACCCGAGCTACTCGAGGGCTGCGCCATACGGATCAAGTCCTAAAACCCTAAGTCGCCACCCGACACACTCGGAGACTGCGCTATTCAGGTCTCACTTGAAAAATCCTAGGACGCCACTCGAATAACTCGGGGGCTGCACCACACAGGTTCACAACACAGACTTAGGCTGTCACCCAAGGTACTCGGGGGCTGCGCCACACAGGTCAAAGCCACAACAGATACTCGCACAGTAATGCAAATAGTTTCATTCTCATTACTCGAGAACTCCTTTAACCTCATACATTGTCATTTACATTGGCAAATTCGCCCCCTATAGCTAACCCTATACAGCAGAAGACAGCTACCCCTAATCTGCAGGCTCGTCCTTCGGTGCATCGAGTGGGCCTACAAGGCGCTCACTCAGCTTTTGAACTTGCTCGATCATTTGGCGCGCAGCCGCCAAGGTGTCGCCATAGTCGTCATCCCCAGGCAGGCCACCCATCAACCTCTCCAGCGGAAGGTTCGGCCGGTGCAGCCGGACGTATGCCAGCGCCACATTCGCCCCGGCGACGAGTTGGGCGTTGACCACCTCCTTCAGCGCATCACCCTCGCGGAACCTCTCCAGCAAGGCGGCCAGCCCATGCGGCTGCCCATTGTGTGGGGAGTACACACGGTGGATGTGCCAGAGGGTCTTCCGGGAACCTTCAAGAAGAAAGGCAGCACGCCAAGTCCGATCAAGCATGCTCGCGAGGATTTGCCCTCTCGACTTGTGCGACCAGAATTGGCGAGCCTCGAAAGAATCGCCAGTCGCCTCCCGGGTGACCCGCTCCTCAACCCGAGCCTGCTCAGCCTGCCAATCCGGGTTCACATCTGCATCCAGAAGTTACAAGTCATAACAGGCAAGTTCCAATGAAGAAAGCAAGCCACAAAATATACAAACCTTGCAGCTGTCGACTGATCAGATCGATTTCGCCAAGCAAAAAATCTTCACGCTGGGAGAACCCCGCAGCAGGGTGCGACTTGGTTCGCTGCAATTCCAGCTCGACACACTTAAGACTCGCTTCAAGCTCAACCACCTTGTTCTTCAAGTAGGTGATTATTCGTTGGTCGTTTGTACTTCGCGGCGGAGCAGGCGTTGATCTACGACGACGCACAGCCGAAGAAGAAGAGCCCTCGCCACTCGCGCCAGTCGTCGCAGCAGTGGGATTGGCTCCACGCACGTCAGTCTGCCAGGAACACACAAAGTCAATACAAAAAGGCGACTCCTCAGCAAAAGCAAAAGACGATGGGAAGAAACATTCAATTTCGGCATAAAATATTGTTCAAGGCCAGAAGACCCGACAGAACATCAGTCATTACAAGCAAAAGACAAAAGTACAGGCCACCGCGACTACTGGAAATCTACACTACAATGGCCCCTAGGCAGCAGACTCCGACCGGGAGCGACTCTTCCGAGCAATAGCCACCTCGGTCGCCTTGGCGAGCGCCCTCTCAAAGGTAGCCACAAGCTTCACAGCCAGCTGTGTAGCCTGCGCCTTCACCCCGCTCAAAGATGTCGCCCGCCCGTCAGACCTTCGAGGGAAGCCGCTGAACACCTTCTCAAAGTCGCCAGCAACCTGATGGCCTAGCAGAAGCTGGAAGGTGAGCTCGGAGCCGCGTACCGTCTGCGTCCGAGTGAAGACCGCGAGGGTGGTCGCGTCGTCTTCAAACGGAGCGGCAAGGGCATCAACGGCAGTCGGCGGCGGGTCACTCGGAAAGATTCTGCGATGCACCGTCGTGAGCGCTCCTGTCGACTTCTGCAACACGGCTGTCGACTTCTGCAGCGCATCGGATGCATACGCGCAGACGCGGTCGAGGAAGCCGACAGCGGTCGCCAAGTCAACGTCGTCACTCGACGAACCTTCCGGAGGAGCGCCACCGCATCTCTCTGGACAAAAATACCAACTGTCATCAAAGAGCAAAGCAAATACAAGTAGACGTCAAAGCCGAAAACTCACCTCCAAGGGCACCGGCGAGTGAGAGAAGGCGGCCGACTTGAGTCTTCTCCTGGATGGCCCGCACTCGCTCGCGCTCCTGGGACTCGTGCAGGGTTTTCTCAAGCTCAGCCTGAGCCTGGAGCTTCAGCTCCAACTCCTCAGCCCGCTTGGTAGCCTGGTTTAGAGAGGTGCGCAGCTGGTCCCTCTCCTTTTCCAGGCGAACATAAGCAGCGGCTGCCTCAAGCTGGTGGCGGTAGTACGGCTGCAAAATAAGCAAGAAATTGATAAAGTTACGGGCGAATATACTAGTCACCCACACCTTCGGGGGCTACTCCCATCGGGAGCGCTGATCGCGCACCCGATGAAATTTCAAGACTACAAGAACAAAACAAGACTTACGTGGTTCAGGAGATCGATATCTTTCGAAGTCGAAGGAGGAGCACGACTCGGTGCCACGAAGCCGCCAGCCGGAGCATGCTCCTCGATCACCACCTGCGTCACCAACTTTGTCGAGGGAGCAGATGTGTGCTCCACGTCGCGACGAGGGGAGTTGACATCGCCAGAGTGACAGCTGGAGCAAAGCAAGACAAAACTAAACTTGCAGACTGAGACTCAAAAATACAACCCGAGGGAAGCAGGGCAAAAGGTAACTCACCTGGTGGTCTCGAGGTCGTCGTCACTCCCCACGGAGAGGGAAGGCATCCGCGCAAATGCGCGCGGCGGCGCGGAGCTGACAGGAGGAACGACCAAGGCCTCGTCCCAGTCGTGATGGGTACCCGACGAGGACATGTCGGCTTCCTCCATATCAACACCCGCATCCTTTGTGGGCGACGAAGCAGTCGCAGAATCGCCACCACTTCGCCGCTTCAGTTTTTTCCATGCGGGTGCCTCCTCTTCGTCTTCGTCCTCCACCTCCTCGTTAGGAGAGAGAGCGGACGGGAGGTCTTCATCGTCACCCTCCTCCTCAACAAACTTCGACTTGTCGTCGGGTCTGTTTTCTGGGAGAGGAGGGAGGCTGACCAGAAAAGAGCGACCCTGCAGCAAGCAAAGCCAAGTCGACTCAAGAAACAGAAGAAGAAGAAAGCAAGCCAGGAAAAGAATAAATCAAGAACTCACCTCGGGAACAGGGTTCGCTGCTCCGTACGCAGCAACTGGACACTTGACGTTGCAAAGGTTCACGGCTCGGAGGTTAGTGATGCCCCTCACCTTGGTTTCCACTTCCTCGTCGTCGAGTGGCTGGTCGCTGACACCCTCGACTGCCCACATCGGGTGGGGCCGAGCGCCAAGCGGTTGGACGCGAAGCCGGAAGAAGGTGGCCATCAGGTAGACGCCACCCGACTCGCGCCCCAGGGTCTTGAGGAGGTTGCTCAGCAGGCTCAGCAGCGGCCTTGCGGACTCCCTCACCTCCTCGGCAAGCGGGTGCGACCAGGCGCGACTCTTCCGCAACCCGCGCTCGTCGTCAAACTGCGCCAGGCCGTCCTGGTTCCACTAGATGTAGAACCACCTCTTCCACCACCCCTGGACAGAGTGCGACTTCTTCATCTGAAAGTACGCGGTGTCGCCGCGCACCTGGATGCCGAAGCCGCCCACTGGGTATGTCAACCCGCTCTTCCCAACGTTCTTGCGAACAAGCAAGAGCGACTTCCATAGCGCCCAGTGGGGTGCGATCCCCAAGAAGCACTCGCAGAGCATGATGAAGCTCGCGATGCTCAAGACGCCATTGGGGGTCAGATCGTGGATCTGAACCCCGTAGGCACACAAGAGACCACGAACAAAATCATGGAGAGGGAACCCGAAGCCCCGTGGGAGGAAATCCACGAAGCATACGCGCTCCCCCTCGCGAAGCGCGGGGTACACCTCCTTGCCAGGGGCACGTACCTGGGCCTGATCCGTCGGTGGCAGGAGGCCCTGCATGCGCAGCAGCTCGAGGTCCGTCTTCTTCACCGTGGACCTCTGGCAGTCGCCATCGGGTTTCTTCATCAACCCGGCTCCGGCGGCGGCGGTGGAGGTGCCAGCGGCGGTCTTCGACTTGCCCACGGCTTCGAAGGATCGTAGAAGGTAGGAGGACAAAAGGCACAAAGCTTGGATGGAGGCGAGAATGGTAGAAAGCAGAGGAAAGGAGGCGCGAACGATTGGAGAAGATGACGCCCTCGCGCTGCGGCGCAATACTTATGCCTTGCAGAAATTCATCTGAGTCGTCCGCAAAGAAATTGTTCCGAGCAGCTATATCCAGCCGTCCACGTGTCGTGCGGAGAGACTAACCGTCGCCGCCCACTCCGTCCACTACGCACGAGAATCAAGGTGTCATCATCGTGCCGTGAAATTTTTGCGCCCAGTTCGGAGAGACGTGACAACTGCTGACCACAGCCAACACTGATAGTGGGCCCCGCTACGTCACGTCCCATCGGGCGCAGAGGCGTGCCACGGAGCGTCATCATTGATGTCATCAAGCCAATGGCTCTAAAGAAGATGTGAAACAGCAAGACAACTCGAATGCACGATTCGAGTGGTAAGCTTCACAGCTGAAAGCAACCAAGTAGGACAGGGTGTTGATCCGAGAACCCGAAACAATCATTCGGGTGACAAAGAAAATTGAGTAAGCTCAAGCAGCCGAATCCATCTACAAGTAAGCCAACAGGCCGAATAGAAGCAAGCTTCACAAGAAGGCCAAGGCAAAGTAATTGGACTGCAGAGATTACTCCCATCGGGAGTGTCCTGTTCGACTAAGGAAAGCGAGTTCGAACTCAAGAACAAGCAATCCGGCGGCGGGCCCAGGAGGAAGAAGTCCTTTGCCCGACTCAACGATTCGACCAAGCACTTGGGGGCTACTGACGTGGGGCTACTTTTCGACTAGCCCACGGTGAGGCTACCTGGGCCGCGCCAAGCTTGAGAAGGCCCACAGAAGACCCACTACGGGTACCGTGTAACCTAGTACAAGTTGGTTAGGTCTCATAACCTGCCATATCTGTAATTGCCATCGGCATCGACCACCCGAGACCTGGCTTACCTATAAAAGCCAGGATGGTTGCTTGTCTCAAGGACACGCCAACAGCCACCACAAACCCGAGATCGCAATCTCGCCATTATAATCGCTACTCGCCATCAATACCAGGCAAGCAGGGAGTAGGGTGTTATCCTCCGGGAGCCTGAACCTGGGTAAATTCCCGCTTGTCAGCCGTCGTGATCACCAACGCTTATCTCTCTCCCCCTCTCTTCAACCCGGGGTGGACAACCCTGGGATTTGCCGAGTTACACCCTCGTCAAAAGCAGAAATCTGTTTCAGCACATGAATTGAATTTAAGCATCAATTTTCAACTAGAGGCTTAACTTGACACAACATTACAATAAAAATAAGATAAAAAGGAATTGCTACAGAGGTAGGCATGTTCCTTGACACAAGCAAAAAAAATGACAGGAAATAAAAGTGGGTTGTCTCCCATAAGCGCTTTTTTTTTATGCCTTTTAGCTAGGCACAAAGTGAAACTCAAGTATTATCAAGAGATGAAGAATCCACATCAATAACTTCCTCCAAAACATGGTTGGTTGAAATAGGTGTTTTTGGTGTCCATGAGTATGTCCTATTATATAAATCATCACTTTTAGGCATATTGGGAGGTTTGGGTTTGGGAATATAAATGAACTTTTGCTCTCTTCCTACAAAAGCCTTATCTCTCTTAGTTTTAATAGAAGCAAAATGTTGATCCTAAAGTTTCCATAACATCTTCTAATTCATCAGATCTATGATTATGAGTATCAAGGGTGTTGCTAGTTTCTAAACCAGTGATTCTTCCATTAATACCATTCATTGATTCATTACCCTTACTAGCATTATCAAGAAAAGTTTTCTCCACATAATCCAACCTTTTAATTATATCTTCCAAAGTGATCTCAGTTTTAACTTCTTAGTAAGGGGTGGTGATCCTACCAAACTTTCAATTAAATTGCAGGCTTTAAAAGCAGGTGTTTCAAGAAAATTACCACATGTAAGAGTGTCAAGAACATACCTATACCAACTAGAGATACCAACATAAAATTCCTAAGGAGGATTAAAGTGGAGTGTTCTTAGTGCATTTTTTATGAGCATCATTTATCCTATACCAAGAATGTTTTAAACTTTCTCCTCCTTGTTGTTTAAACGAACGAACTTCAACTTCAGGACTACCCATTTTCCGCAAATTAATGAACAACCGAAATAGCAATATTAAAGTAAATAAAGACAAACTGAAATAAACAATGTAAGGAAAAATAATGACTAAACCGAAATAAGCAAAACAATAAATCTGAAAATAAAATAGCAAACCGAAATAAGAAAAGTAATGCAAATAACTATTTTTTTGTATTTTTGATATTTAGCAAACAAGACAGTAATAAAAATAAACTAAGCAAGACAATAACAAAATAAAAAGATTGGAAGTGCAAGAACTCCCCTCGTGAAGAACACACAAATCACCGGCAATGGCGCCAGAAATTTGTTTGATGCACATGGTGGGTGTGTTGTTGGGAGACCCCAAGTGGAAGGTTTGAAATAGTGCATCAGCAAGTTTCCCTCAGTATGAAACCAAGTTTATCGAACTAGTAGGAGATGAATGTTCACTCGAGGTTGTTGGTGGCGACGTTTGCACGGCGCAACACCAGTGTCAGCAACGAACGTGGAGCCTGAACACAACACAATCAAAGTATTTTGCCCCAACTCAACGGTGAGGGTGTCAATCTCACCGGCTTGCTGTAACAAAGGATTAAACATATGTGTGGAAGAAAGATTTATGTTTGCAGAAAGTAATAGGTTTGCAGTTGTGGTTTTATCCGATTAATGAGAAGGACCGGGGTCCACAGTTCACTAGTGGTGTCGCTCCATAAATAATAATAACATCCATCCATGCGTGGTAAACAAATTACAGCTAGGCAATTGACAGAATAATGATAAGCAACCGAATGCATATACTAATGATATGGTGTCTAGTGTGAGATTCATTCGGGCCTTATAACAATATACATAGACCGTTCCAACCGCATCTATGACTAATAATCCACCTTCCGGTTAGCGTCTGCACCCCTTTCAGTATTAAGTTGCATACAACAGATTATTACCTTAAGCACTGCGTGTAAAGTAAGTAAGTAACATCATCCTTAAACAAAGTACTACAGTTTTATCCCTAGTAGCAACAGTACATCTACAACCTTAGAGCTTTCTGTCACTGCCCCAGATTAAATAGAGACATAAACCAACTATCGAGCATAAATACCCCCTCTTGGACTTACGAGCATCTACTTGGCCAGAGCATACACAAGTAACGGAGAGCATGCAAAATCATTAAATGGCACACACATGATATATTATGAAGCAATAACTTTAGTACTCAATATTCATCGGATCCCAGCAAACACAACATGGAGAATTACATAAAGACGATCTTGATCATGATAGGCAGCTCACAAGATCTAAACATGATAGCACAAGAGGAGAAGACAACCATCTAGCTACTGCTATGGACCCGTAGTCCAAGGTAGACTACTCATGCATCAGTCCGGAGGCGTTCATGGCGATGTAGAGGCCTCCGGGGACGATTCCCCTCCCGGCAGGGTGCTAGGGAGCAGTTCTGATCTCTCCCGAAGTGGTGGTGACGATGGCGGCGGCTCGGGACCCGTGGAGGAAAAGGTGATTAACCGTGCTATGTTTTTAGGTCAAGGGGGTATTTGTAGGCGAAAGACCTAGGTCGGTGGGCGCCCGAGGGCGCCACACCACCTCCCGACGCGGCAGACCCACGAGGCAATGTGGCGGCCTCGTGGCCCCACTTCGTCTCGTCTTCGGTTTTCCTGGACGCATATTTTCTGGAAAAAAAATCCTGGTTGGCTCATTTCCAATTTGGCGGATATTTCCTTAAGAGCTTTTCTGAAACCAAAAACAGCAGGAAACAGGGAACTAGCACTTTGGCATCTTGTTAATAGGTTAGTCCCAGAAAATGCATAAAACTATATAAATGCATATAAAACATGTAATAACATGATATAACATAGCATGAAACACAAGAAATTATGGATACGTTGGAGACGTATCAACCATCATAGGCATCCAGGCCTACATGGCGGTCACGGGCGAGCGAGGGGTCTCGACCATGTCTGGAGTATTCTCGAACCGTAGCGTAACAAGACTTAAGGTCTTAACAACACTTGGAGATTGTTTTGGAATAATGGATGAAGAAGATAGAGAGAGAGAGAGAGAAATAATCCGGAAAGGGTTCCGGTGGTTCCAGAAGGTGTTCCGGGAAGGTCCGGATGGGTTTCGCGAATGTTCGAAAGAAGTTCGGGTGGTCCGGAAATTGTTTCGGAGTCACGGGAGATTAAATAATATGTGAATATATTTATTATGAGTTAATTATATTTATATTAATTTAAAGAAAAGAAAAAGGGGGCAACCCACTTAATGGGCAGGAAAGGCCCATGAGGGGGGTCGACGCACCAAGGAGGTGGGGCCCATGGCCACCACCTGGTTCGGCCGGCCGAACCCCCCTCCCCCCTCATTTTCTTTAGTCCCACATGGGGGAGGCAAGGTGTTTGCACACCCCCTCCCCCCTTTATATTCAAGGGCATATTAATTGGATTAAATACATCTAAAATACAATTAATGTTGTATCTGCCGACCTGAGTTAATTCTCCGCCCGCTTCTCTCTCTCCCACGAAGCTATATCGCTGGGCTTCGTTGGCCTGCGGGATTCCAGAAAAGTTCTACTCCTTCCATCTCAGCTGGATCTGAGTGGGGGGTTGTTGTTAAGCTTCGTATGCTTGTGAGTACTCGGAGGCGCCACATTTGAGGTGCATGGGCGACATCGTCTCGCCACCTGTAGCTGCCTTGCCGGGGGCGCCGCCCAACCTGCTGAGCGCGCCCCTCCCCGTGGACGCCGGGTTTTCGTCAACATCGCCGCGTCATCGTCTACTGCGTCGCGCCAAATCTTCGCGACCTAGAGGTCGGCTACGTCCTCTTCGTCGGCAATGCTTGTGCGGGAGCGTAATCCCCGCTATTCGGTCTACAAGAGGTATGTAACCAGTTCCTCCACCGTTACCGCATTACTAGATAGATCCTGGCTAGTTTCGGTATTCGTTAGTTAGAAACATTATTGTTTTCTGCTACGGAACCCCTTCAGTGGTATCAGAGCTGATCTATACGTAGTATTGCTGGTACGGTTAGAACTCATGTTGAATATGAGTACGTCTTTCTTATATTTGCTACCCTCTAGCGTGCACTTGCTTTGCCTTTAGTATTGAGTTGATGAAGCGGCCCGGACCGACTTTACGCGTACGCTTACGCGAGACTGGTTCCACACCTGACATACGGCTTGCACCGTATTTGTGGCTGGTGGGTGTCTGTCTCTCTCTCTCTTTAATTGGCTTTTGTATTTTCAGTGGAGGGTCCGAAAGGGATGCTTAAACATGCAATTATATGGTCGACGTTGTGGTACAAAAGTTCGTAGGTAGGGAACGGTTCTCTCGCGAAAGCCTAGAAGCCATGTAAAACTTGCACAATTAGATAAAGGTAGAAGCGTCTAAATTTATTTTGCAGAGGCATTTATATATGACATGGTTACGGTAAGTTTTGTATTACTCATACTGTCGGCGGCAATGGTGGCACCGAAGACTCGGAGCCATGTCGGGGCGCTCGGTCTAGGCACATGGCGCCATGGAGGTCAAGGCGCACGACCATGTCATATCAAACTTCATTACATTATTTGATATTGTGTTGTTGTGTGTGCATACTCTTGATTGCTTATATATTAGATATACAACGGTAGCTGTAATAGGATGATCACTAACAAATACCAAAATTGTGTTATTCCTCGTTGTGCACCACCAAGAAAGTTCTACGTTATGAGGCAGGCCGTGACGCTCGGGTGTCATACATTTCGTCGTTCACATACAGTGGGTGTAAGCCATGTTGGACGCGCATAATCACCGAGGTTTAATTGGCGAGCCTAGTATATACAGACATAGTCTCGGAACACGGGAAGATTGAAAGATTGAGCATGAGTCACATAATTTTTGTGATCGACATTTCAATTTCCATCTTTGAAACTGTGCCGCAGGCCGTGACGATCGGGGGTGGTATAGTGAATTAGGGTCGTGTAATCGCTAAAATTATTGTAGGGATAATGATCTTAGTGGACTATGTTTAAATAATTTGATTATAAAACTGAGCTCATATTATTATAAACTTAGCCTTGCCTTCTTCGCGAGCATATCTATAGATGGTGCACTACTTCGGCCACTTCCTTAGAAGTGCGTCCATGTTAGCCGATGCATCCAACTTCATCTATTGGTACAAGAAACTTAGAGAAACTCTCAAACACAACGATATACTAAATGTCATAGAATAAGAATTAGGAGAGAAACCGGAAGATTCTGCTAGCGAAGAGGAAGATGAGGAATTTTGTCAGCGTCGTGACATTTTCATAGAAGTGCAAACCATCATGGCCATAAGCATGGCACCAGAATTGAAAGAGCAGTTTCCACAAATGGAACCTTATGATATGATTGATTCGATCAAGGAGCACTTCATAGATGAAATTAAGTATGAGCAATACAGATAGCTGAGAAAGTTCCATTCACTCTAGATGGAGGAACATACCTGTTTGGAAACTCATTTGAAGAGAATGTATGACATTTACTTGAAACTTACGAATTTCTACGACTACTGGATGGCGGACTCATGTACGATAGAGACTGTGTTGATGTCTTTACTTCCCAGCTATGAGAAACATGTTTGTGGCTATGCTATAAAGAGAGATACGATGAATTTCTTCGTGTTCATAAGCCAGTTCAAATCTGTAAAGGTTGAACCCATCGAAGGCGAGATCTTCGACACTACAAGTATATTTGATATACAAAGTTATAAATGTATTCTTCTCATGATACTTGATGAAAAGTATTTGATACTTATTCTGTTTATGAAACAGGTCCTGAATATCACAAGTAATCGAAGGTATATGATGTGATAGTGTGCAAGTGATGGCAAGCAAAGGAGTTGATGGCCAGTGATGCTCACGTCATCAAGTTATCATAATAGTTGTCATTAATAGTTTTTTATAAGACCTTTTGTAATAGTGAGAGTGTGATTTTGTTTAGTGTCTTGAATGTTACAAGACAAAAGTTATTCGTATATGTAATAGAACATACCAGTTGTTTTATGTTATGGAACAAGTCAGTTGTTTCATATTATGAGTAAAGTTTTTATGCAATCACATCTTAATTACATTATTCGAATGATAACATGATATATATTTATAAAACCAGGAATGATAAAATAATATGTCCAAAGATTAAATGATTTTGTTTCATGAACAAACGCCACCGAATTTGATCATAAAAGCAGTGTAAGAAATATAGATACTTTGATCTATCAAAGTTACATGTGCCAAATTGATTAAATTACATTACATATTGAAGTGTCAATATACAAGGAAATTGATTGAAAGTCATACTAGATGATTATTAAATTAAATAAGTGGTGAATATCATTGTTTTGAATCTTGATATGATTCTAAATAAATGCATTTGCTTAAGGAATCATGAGTCTGAAAACAATTTGATAAAAGATCAAAGGAATTTTTCAGAAAAAAGATGAGTGGATATTTTATCCACATGATTTGATCAGAAAGGACAATATTTTTGAATTATGGTTTCAACACAAAAGGACTTGTGGAAATTCGTTTCACAAAATTATAATATCAGATATAGTGATATATGAAATATTATAATCATACTCTATTTAATATAAAGTGTGGTCTTTTAGAATCTCTTATAGAATCTCTTAATATGTTCAAGACATTATAGTCGACATCCACTTTAGGAAAAAGATATTTTTTAACGATGATTCGTGTGATCGACAGTAAGTGTCATGGTATAGATGATTATACGATAATACAGAATATACACAAATAGTTCTTTGTAGAATACTCATATTAAGATGAGAGTGTATTCCAAACACCAACAGAAACAAAACTTGTATTGTTGTCTGTGTAATTCCAAGAAAAATATGATTTTTTGAATTTTGGTTCATGGAATAAAAGTAGAAGCTTAAAATAGGTATCCAACATATTTTCATAAAAGTAGAATATTGGAATATGTTCCGAAAAGAATATCTCTGCAAATGGAAATGAAAATTTGATGATAAGAGCAAAGGAGATTAGAAAATTATTATTTTCTGCTTGCGATTCCCTTCAAAGAGATCATAGTATTTTCGAACAAGAAGCTTGTAAATAAGGTGTTAATATAAGGATATTTACTGTCAGGTCGCGATTTAATATCAAGTGTTTTAGATCTTGTTGATAGAACAAGATACACCTTATAAATACAAAGAAAGTTGAGAAAATATCAGAATACAAACAAAGACTTTTGAGTCTTAAAATCCAAATTACATTTAAAAGGTTTAAAACAGTAAATTTTACTCTAAATCTTATTAAGAGAATAAGATTGCTTAATCATCATAAAGTGTTATATGAAGAAATGCAACTATAAGAAAGACATGGGAGCATATTTTGTCAAGAAAAGTGTATTGGACAAAATCAAATTTGTTGACTACATAAGTGTAGACATGCTTGAAGTATGTGGGATATGTATTAATAGAATACTGACATATCGTATTAAAACTCGAATTGATAAATGATCATTGGTTTTGGTTTAACCAAAATATTGAAAGAAATTATGAATTTACTAATTTTAAGTGGAAGTCAAATTAGTTTACTCAAATTTAATATGTCAGTTACATATTTTTGAGTGGTAGCACTTCCAGCACCTGTATATCTTCTTGAACTGTCAATGCACCTTGGATACCAATGCCTGACAATATGTTGAGCGACAAGAGGTTTCTCCCATGGACACCACCAGATGACCTTACTGATATTTATGTGCCTTGGTGTATAGTGATTCACATTATTTTATGTGATACATCTATTGGTGTTCCTGATTGTTTTTGTTTATACACATTGTATTTCTAGCTGGGATATTAACTGTCCTTTTATTAATCTATACAACAGATGAGATCTACTGGCAAATATTCTTTAGTATCAATAAGTGTGGTGTGGCAAGATTATACATATGAATATAAATCATATTTTTAATAATCTTTATAAGATGTAACAACCACGGGCAACAAAATTGAAAGAACCAACAAGTGTTGCATGGCAAGCTCTTCATGTTTCTGAAGATTTTTATTGTTTGATGTTCTGATTATTTGTTTCATACTATATGATAAATTTGCCTTTAATTTATAAAACAATGATAAAATACATAGGGATATGAACTATCTTTTTTATAATTTATATAAATTGTGGGAACCACGGGCAAAAAATTTATAGAACTTACAAATGTTGCGCGGCGAGA
Organism: Poa annua; assembly: GCA_026929855.1. NCBI lineage: Eukaryota > Viridiplantae > Streptophyta > Magnoliopsida > Poales > Poaceae > Poa > Poa annua. The sequence continues at coordinate 159,257,662 of CM049426.1, read as the reverse complement.
CAGGCCCTTCGAATCTAGTAGGCCAAATTGGGGGGTGTCAGACACAAATTTAGAGACCCAGATGCTCTTGTATGAGCTGATCTCAATTGGTAGTTAGTGTGGCAGCCAGAGTGGACAGGCCAACTTGACTCGACAGCCATTTCCTAGTATGAGCGCATCTAGATAAAAATAAGAATTAAGTACTCCCTCGACCCGAATTAATGGGCGGATTGCGTTTTTTTATAAAAAACCCTCCTACCAGCTCGAAACGTTTTAAATCAAGTCCCTCATCTCTTTCCTCCAGGCTCCAGCGCAGAAGCCCAAAAGCTAATTGTCCGCAGCTTGTCGAAGAATCAAGCCTTCCTCTTTCCCCAGACACACCGGCGGCGTCTCCTTCATCGAATTTCGACCTCAATTGCTCACTTACTCCCATCTCAGGCCGGCGATGGCAGCCGAAACCGCCCTGACCGCGAAGGTGGACAACATCGCTGTCGCGGGGCTGGCGCTGGCCACCGCCGGCACGCGGCACATATTCAGGGTGGTCCGGATCCCGGTCACCTCGCTCGCCTCCCGCGCCGCCGCCGCGGGGTCCGCTTCCTCGCCTTCCGCAACGAGCAGTTTGCGGGCTACGCCGGCGCGCGGCACATATTCGGGGTGGTCCGGATCCCGGTCATCTCGCTCGCCTCCCACGTCGCCGCCGCGGGGGTCCGCTTCCTCGCCTTCCGCAGCAAGCAGTTTGCGGGCTACGCCGCCGCCTACGGCTTCCTCACGGGCACCCCCGGCCTGCTCCTCACCGTCTCTAGGCCCGACTGCGTCCACGGCCTCGCGGGGCTCTCCCATGCCACGGCCAACGCCTGGCCGCTCCACATGGTCTCCGGCTCATGCGCCCAGTCCGACGTCGGCATGGGCGATTTCCAGGAGCTCGACCAGATCAAGAATCAAATTGCCTCCATCTTGCGATTTCTAGGAGCCCAGTCCGACGTCGGTTGGGGCGAGGTGCTCCTCCACGCCAAGGCGCGATAGCTCGACCACGACCTCGGCCTCATCCGACGCGGGAGGGGCGGAGCAGGAGGCTGGGAGGCGAGGGGCGGATCAGGCGGTCGGGAGAGGCTGGTGGGAGGACTATTAACTTCAGGTCGGAGGGAGTAGTAATTCGGGTATGAAATTTGGAGCCCACACTCATCTATCATTGCAGCTATTGCGGGAGGACTTGGAAATATTTCCTTCCAGCACTGTCCAAGCGAGGTTGGCCCATAATTTATCTAAAACTTGGTATGATATGTAATTTTTATTTGCGAAGGTGATCCACCCCTTTCGGTGGCTAAAGATGCAATAAACGATGTAACTGTACTCTGTGGTCAAGCACAGTAATTTTCAGACGCACTTTTTTCCTAACCAGATATCAAAAGGGACTAACATGATTTTAATGAGACGGCTTATAGACATAATATATGTGGTTAAAAATTCAAATAAAAAGAACGGTAATAGCTAGACCTGGTATGGATCCATCCAGAGCATTTTCATCCACGCGAGCAAGCTAGACCTAGTACTACACACCACATGCAAGTGTTGCGCCCCGGCTTAAGGCGCTATCCTTTGCCCTCTGGGCCCATCGAGCCACATTGGCAGCAGCCTTGCGACCCATTCTGTGACGTTATCAAAAAAGGTTATTTATAAAAATAGTTTTAAGGGTTATAAGCAGGCTAAGGGGCAGCTCGTTTAAAATGACTTCAATAAGAAAGTGCCTACAATCATACGAAAGCTGATCGGAAGTCTGATAGGGCTTTAAAAGATAGGGAAAACTATGGTAAAAAAGACTCACTCGTGAATCGGTGGATCACACAATTGGACACACTTGGAGGGCTCCCTTCCTTCACGAAGGTCCATCCCGCCGTCCGCTTGCACCACGTGTCGGCCAGATGAAGCGTCCGCGCGCGAAGCAGCTCGCTTGGCGTACAAAGCAAGCGAACCCTGTATGATTGTCCGTACGACGAAACACCATGTGAGCCATTTAAAAGTAGGAACGGCCACGAAGCCTCCGGCTGGCCGGCCGGTCTCACGCAGGGCGTACAACGCAACTGAATATAGAGCACGGTTTAGATAGAATATCTCTACTTTATAATATTGCTTGGTGATACCGGTCGTACGATCGTCGAAGTTTTGCAGTTTAGCCCCTCGAAAAATAGGAAATTAACCCGCAGTCTACAAAACCGGCACTTTTGCAATTTAGCCCCTAAAACCTATCCACACACGATGGGTGAAAGCGGCGGCGGCGGTGTCTCGATCGAGTCCGGGGGCAAGAGGAGGCTTTGTTCTACACCGGAGAGGAGGGGAGAGGGGCGCAGCTAGACGGGCGGGTTGTCGTGGACCGCCTGCTCTTAGCTGGGAATCGATGCGGACATCGGCAAGGAGGGCATGTACGCGAGGAATCGGCCTGGGTAGCGCTGGCTCGCTGGATTTGTGAAGGCGGCAGAGGTGATGTTCAGGATAAGAGAGAGAAGGACTCGGGTGCGCTCAGAGCACCGCCCCATCGGCGTGGGAGTGGGAGCACGCCGTGCTGGCCGACTGTAACATCCCAAATTTTGGAACCAAGAAAAATTTATTTTTACCAGACCCAAAATTCAGAACCAACAAAAACTTTTTGAAATGTTTCACCAATGATTGTGTTCCCTTCCCATTGCTATGTTCGAACTTGTGTGACTTGCTATTTGAATGGTGATATGATTAATTCTAGGGTTTGAATGTTGTGGCCTTGATTGTGATGATTATTGTATTGTTTGCTTGGGTGAATAATTACACCAAAATACTTTAAGTGCTAAATTAAAGACACACTGGACAACAAAGTTGGGTGAAACTTGAATAGAAACAAACTCCTCAAATTAATCAACAAATGGGAATTTAAATCATGAGCTAAAGAAATGATCTAAATAAATTAATTCCCCTATTTTAATGTCTATTTTCTTCAAACAAATACTTTCTTATGAGAATAAATTCTAATTTAAGTTGATATATTTGTCAATGAAGTTCCAAGAGTTCAAATTAATATTTGGACTTGCTTAAAAATTTCTAAAAGATTATAAAAAGGGTTTTGAGAAAAATGCCATATTTAAACCCTGTGAACAAAAGTTATTCAAAACATTTTATTTTCCAATACCAAATTGTGTGGAGCTTACACATGCATATGGGAGCTTACCCAAATATTTTCAAATTTTTATAAAATGTTTTAGTACCCCAAATAAAATCCCTAAAAGCTACTGGTTTTCAAAAGGAATTAAAAGAAATAGAAAAAGGACTTGGATGTGATGGAAAAATCTTGCCAGGGACCTTTCTGCGAAGCCCCCCTCTTCCTGTAGCCGCAGCCCGGCATGGCGCCAGTGCTGCCGTGCTCCCCGCGCCGCCGTCACGCCCGGGCCACCCCCCCTTGCTGCGGTGCTCCTCCTGCCGTGTCGCGGGGCACGACGCCGTGCCGACCTCGGCCCTGCTCCTCCGCGACCGTGCCCCGACCCCTCGAAGTCCCCTGCTCGCCCGACCGTGCGGCAGAGCACGCCGACGCCGGCCGCGGCCATCCCTGTCCCTGTCTCGTCCGCCCGGACCCCCCTCCTCTCCTCTCCCCTGCGACGTGGATAAGAAGCCCCTGAGCGCCGCTCCTCTGCTCCCCGGCCCTCTCTCCCTCTCTTTTCCTCTCCTCCCTTCCCCACGGCACCGCGCCCGCCCGAGCACGCCGTCGCACACCGCCGGCGACTCGAGCCTCCCCGAGCCAACTGAGACCGCCACCATCATCGCCTCGTCGTCCTCTACGTCCCCGTGCAGGGAATCGCCGCGGGAAGCCGCGAATCGAGCGGTCCGTCTTCATCCTCTTCCGCTCCGGCCGCCGCCCGTTTCTTCAAGCCCGTGAGCAGCTCCGTCCACCATTCCCCGCCATTTCTGCACCCCCGTGCTCCCCTTCTCCTTCTCTAACTCGTAGACATCGCTGTTTCTTCCCAGGTTCGCCAGAGCGCCGTCGTCGTCCTCGCCTGCTCCCTGCTCGACCTCGCTCAGCCGCGCGCGTTTGACGGTGAAGAAGAGGCCGGCGTACCCCTTCGCCTCGTGTCTGGGCCGCGTTTTGCGCCGCACGGCCGGATCTGGGTCGGTTCTGGCCCATTGAACCTTTTCCCAGTCAAATCCTTTTTTCATCTTATTAATTCCTGTTAACTATGCTCTAGGTTTTAATCCACCATTTAATCCTCGAATATTAAAATTGATTGATTCAAATTTTGTAGTAATCATGTGTGTTTTCTTAAACATGCTACACTGGCTGTTTGCAAAAATATGTTTTTGAGTGATGTCCAGATTGGATCTTCTAGAAAGTATGATTTGCATTAGAAATTAAATATCTAGAGTTTTATAAATCCAAATATTGCAAACTAAAATTCTATGGATAGCCTTAAGTGATACCTTTCTAGATATGTAAGCCTTGCATGCAAATGAAACCTAAAACAGAAGTTCTATCCATTCTTGTAAACACACCCGTGGCACTTTGGTGATTTTTGTAGATTTTTAGGAGATGAATTTTGGAATGAATCCAATTGGTTTGTCTTCTATATGTATAGGAGAACATATCCCTAGTTTGGTTTGAATTTAGGAGTCATTGATTGACTGTGGTGACAATTAAAAAGGTTTAGGTCTTTTCTGGCCTTTTTCTGTAAATACTACAAACCACAGAAATAGGGTTAAGTGTGTAAATTCAATAACTTGATATTTATAACTCCAAATGAATCAAATTAAAATGTTCTGGAAAGCTTATGAAGTTTTCTAACCAACCCAAGTGGTTTCACCTCATTTAGATACATAATAAAAATACATTATTCAAAATACCATGAAAGGTTTAAATTCTAAACTTGTTTGTTTCTGATACTCTGTTAGTCCAAATTAGTTGAGACCAATTTTATTGAGTCACATTTAGTCATGGTTAGTCACCCCTAAAAGGATTTAATTTTTAAAATAACAGAATGTAATGGATAGCTAAAACTTGATTAATATGCTTCTGTATTGAAACCATTATGTAGGGAGTTTGGTAACTCCAATTGACCCAAATCCAATTGTGTTGTCTTGTACACGTCAGTAGCTTTCTATAGAAATTTAGTTTGTATTTTTGTGAACAACAGAACTTAAGATATGTAATTAAACAATTTCAACTAGTTTCTGCCATAATTAAGACATAATCAAATAATGGCTAATTCAATTAAATTGAAACCAAATTGTGTTGCTTGGTATATGAAGTGACTATTTAGAGCATATAAGATTGTATTGCTGTAATGGTGGTTGTGTCACAATTACTCTCTAGTTGTTATTGTTTAGTGTGCTATAATATGTTAGTACTGTTAGTGGAATTGTGGGAAAAGTTGGTATGAGTAAAATATTGCCTAGCTTGATGAACTTGAAGAACTTAAGTGAGTATCAGATTAAATATCTTGTTAGTGTACCCACCATAGCTTGGTGAGGTATTTAAATTATAGAGATTAATTGGTGACTTAACTTTTGTCTGAAGTATTTCCTGATCAGAGAAAAGTGGTTACTAATTACCTCTAATTGAGGATGCCTTGGTGCTCTATATCTTGGCATGTGTATGGTCTTATACTCCTGTGAGTATAATGCCCTAGTAAATATAGATTTAGTTCGTTGCTTGATTAAACTAGTGCTATGTATGTGGCTTGAGTGATTAGTTGGATACTTGTGGTTTGTCCCTTGTTTATATGCCACTCGTGGTTTGGTTTGCTTATTGCGTGTTGTTTATTTTCATGTTGCGACGCTAGTTATAAACGCTACCGGAGTGGTATTTGGAAAGGATTTATCGGAGGAGGATGATATTTATCTCTTGAGCGGTGAGAAGAAGTCCAAGAACATCATACTGGAATCAGGCAAGCTATTCCCTGAGCTTGCATCTTTATACACCTATTTTGGTTCACATGTTTTACTTATAAAGAGCATATGTGATTTAAGTGGTGGTTGCCACTAAGGCTATGAGTTTGAAAACCCTTTTTCCCAAAAATACAAGTATATTATTTTGACACCCTGTATGGAGATATTAGATGGAAATTCTTTTTCAAACTATAGGATGGAAAAACCAAGATTTGTTTATTCAAAACTCCTTTGAAAACTTGTGTGGATATAAAGCAATATGATATGGTGTTGAAGAAAAGAAATGGAGAAAAGTGGTTCTTGAGAAAAGCACATTGTGTCCTAGTACTCAGTCAAGCAACCGATACTCTGTGCGACCACATTTACCCACATATGGGAAAGGGCTTAGTCATATAGTTTGCTCTTATTAGTATGGGACACTGCATCAACAGAGATGACTCTGTTATGCATGAGTGAGTGGTTTGGTGACCTAACCCTGACCTGGGTCCTCGCTCAAAAAACTATGAGTAGATAAGGAGGAGGATAGAAGGATGTCCGTATACACCGCCAGATAAAACCTATGAGTCCTCACACTTAGGGTTTCCGACGGGAAACTGGACTAGGTGTAGGTGGAATGGTTCATAGGGGCAGGATCCTATACTAGCATGAGCAAAGGAAAGACTAGGGTCGGTGACTCAACTTCGCATACCGCTGGTATGGCGAGACGTGGCTGACACGATGAGTTATCGGATGAGTGTGGGAAAAGTGTGCTACCTCTGCAGAGGGTAATTAAACTATTCGAATAGCCGAGTCCTCGGATATGGACAGTTGAGAGGCCCTACTTCGACCATGTGCCAGTTTTGGAAAAGATTTGGGTTTTAAAAAGAAAAATGAAGTGGAGAATGATCCATACACTATACCAACGGATCGGTATGAGGTTGTTGGAGATAGTCTTGGAAAAGGTTTGAGTTTTAAAAGAAAAAGGAAGTGGAGAATGTTCCATACACCTATACCAACGGATCGGTATGAGGTTGTTGGAGAATATGTATCATGGCGGTCCATGGCCAAGAAAAGGAGGAGTTTTGGAGAAACAGATAAAGTGGTGATTTTTCGATAAAATGTTTATTTAACAGACTTCTTACCTTTTTACAAAGATGCACACTTTTGGGAAAGAGTTTTAAAGAGGCTTCTTACGAAGGCAGATTTATAAGAAAAGTTATGAAGACCTTCTTTCCTTTTTCAATAAAGATATAGAGTTTTCAAGGCAAACAAAGCTTTATTTAAACAAATAAAAGAATAGCGCATGCTCATGTTGGGGTAGTTTGCGAGTACGTAAATGTACTCATGGCTGTGCCCCTGGATATTCCCATGTCCAGTGTTCAAGAAGAAGTATGATGAAGACCGAGAGACCGATGACGTCTTTGCGAACTAGGCCGTCTTCCCAGTCAGCTGCCTGTAGGTGTCTTGGCAAATGACTCGGGCCCCACGTTGATTGGTGTTTTCCGCTGCAATAACTTATTGAAGATTATGGCTTCACTCAAGTAAGTAATTCTTTCGGTAATTATGGATGTTCTTTTGATACCAGTCGATTGTGCCCAGCGACAGACTGATCACGGGATCGCTGATGTTGTAGGCACAAGGGTATTTCGGACAGCTAGTCCGGGGTCCCCACAGAAATGGTATCAGAGCCATCCTGACTGTAACAGACCTTATTTAGCATGGACGTTAGTTAGGAAAGAAATATTTGGTTAAAAATATATTGTTACCAAAAACATATTTTTATCTTAGGAAGTCCAAAAATAACTTCCACTCCTCTCACCTTATCAAATATCTCAAAGTCTTACCCCTCTATTTTAAGAATTTTCAAGGATTCTTCTGTTATCTCTTCTTACCTGTTCAAAATATTTGACGATGCACCCAAATGAGACCCCATTAGCTAGCACCTACGAGAAGAAGCTTCCATTGCAAGTACTCAACATTCCACATCGAGGTGATGGATTCGCCAGTACCAATATTATCGATATCAACAAAGCAAGAGACCTCCGAAGACCTCAACTCAATATCAACAATTCCACTCAGTTACTCCTTCGATAATCTCAATTTCTCCAGCTAAAGACGAAGGCGACAAAGTGAAGGCTTCACCAACCCCATCAACCAAGGCCCATAGGAAAAACATGATAGGACCCTCGGGTGTATTACCCGATTACCACGAGTAGGACATCCTTTGGTACTAAATGTACCTTGTGTGCTCTTTGCTTATGTGCACTATGCTTCCCTGTTGTTTGTTGAGACTTCTCTGTTAGTGTGTTGTTTTTCTTGCGCGTTCACAATCACGCTTTAATGGCAGCACAAAGTAAACCCAAAATTCCCTTTTCATAAAACTCTCTTCGCCAGTTGCACCTTGTTGTAGATGTAAAGCCTCTTAGGAAAATATTTTCTGGAAAATTCCTCCTATCTCGACCGTCTCCCGATACGAACTAACAGTTTCGCAAGATACAAAAGAACCCCAATCTTTAACCAATAACCTGCGATTTTTGCAACCTAACCGGAAAATCAGATAATGGCCTTCGAGCACCATCTGAAGCAAGTGCGTCAAGATCTCGAAGAGGAACTACTAGGAAGATTCAAGCTCAGAGACCGCAAGAAGAAGGAACTGCGACAAAAAGATTAAAAAGAGATTTCTTAAATTGGTAACAAGTAATTAATATACCAGACTATCCTTGAGTATTCGGAAACTCATACATCAGAAGCTGTTATGATTAATCTCTCTAGTGTGATATTCCAATGTTCGTGTGGTATACAAGTAATTTGGTAACAAGCCTCATGAACTTGTTAACAAATCACTTTTATATGCTCAAACACTTGAGTGTCATACCCTAAACTAAATAGAACGTCAGATAATTCAGTGCATCTCAGCCTCTGGAATATGAAAAGTAGTTTGATGACAAGACTAGCTACCTTGTTAACAAATTCTTTTTGTGTGACTAAGGCCATTCGATGTCATAAAAGACAACCGCATTTGTATACAACTAACCAATAGAAAGCTTTGCTAGGGCTAAGTGGATTCCTTAACCACAGGGGCGAGATAAATGATGTTCAAACCCAAATAAAGGACAATGAAAATTCTCTTAAATCAAGTGTATAACTTAGGAAACATGCAAGTTCCAAATAAGAAAGTCACATGGAGATTTATGGTGTTTTCCCAAGGATATGATTTCTAAAACAAGAACAGAAAAAGTTACCATTTGAGAAAAACAACGGGTGTGAAGGTTCTTCACTAACTTTTTCTCAAAAGTCCGTTAACCCGCAACCTTTGAACAATCATCGATCCACTCCCCCAAACCACCTACCTCAGGACACTCGAATTGACTTTTAGACTCCTCTGGAAGCTCGATACCCTAGATTGGACCTCTTGCAATTCTTCCCAAAGCTTCACGAAGATCAAGAACCAATGAAGTCAACAATGAAGTCCCTCCCTTATTCAGCTGAAGAAGGACAAATATGAAGACAGATGTCGACAAACTACTCCAGAAGAAGGTTGCCTCCAAGTCAACTCCAGCTGCGACTTTCCACAAGACCGGTTCAAGACCCCTTTTTAAGGGGGAAAAGACCTGCAATAGGTATACCGGAGCGTGGTAAGTAAAAATTTTGCGCCTTGGCCCTGTAAAAACCGGAAACATCCGACCAAGACTACCCATACGAGTTAATCATCAAGGCAACCCCACCATAAAGGATCTGAACTCAGCACATAAGTTTATCAACAGAAAAAGTCTCGCAACACAAATCTGTCAGGATCTCACGTGGTGACCTTACTGAAGAAGCCACAGCCTCGGAAGTATAACCAACCTAAAACCCTTGCCTCGTACTCCCATGTTAACCCGCCTAGCAAATCTCGGGACGAGATTTATTTTAAGGGGGGAAGTCTGTAACATCCCAAATTTTGGAACCAAGAAAAATTTATTTTTACCAGACCCAAAATTCAGAACCAACAAAAACTTTTTGAAATGTTTCACCAATGATTGTGTTCCCTTCCCATTGCTATGTTCGAACTTGTGTGACTTGCTATTTGAATGGTGATATGATTAATTCTAGGGTTTGAATGTTGTGGCCTTGATTGTGATGATTATTGTATTGTTTGCTTGGGTGAATAATTACACCAAAATACTTTAAGTGATAAATTAAAGACACACTGGACAACAAAGTTGGGTGAAACTTGAATAGAAACAAACTCCTCAAATTAATCAACAAATGGGAATTTAAATCATGAGCTAAAGAAATGATCTAAATAAATTAATTCCCCTATTTTAATGTCTATTTTCTTCAAACAAATACTTTCTTATGAGAATAAATTCTAATTTAAGTTGATATATTTGTCAATGAAGTTCCAAGAGTTCAAATTAATATTTGGACTTGCTTAAAAATTTCTAAAAGGTTATAAAAAGGGTTTTGAGAAAAATGCCATATTTAAACCCTGTGAACAAAAGTTATTCAAAACATTTTATTTTCCAATACCAAATTGTGTGGAGCTTACACATGCATATGGGAGCTTACCCAAATATTTTCAAATTTTTATAAAATGTTTTAGTACCCCAAATAAAATCCCTAAAAGCTACTGGTTTTCAAAAGGAATTAAAAGAAATAGAAAAAGGACTTGGATGTGATGGAAAAATCTTGCCAGGGACCTTTCTGCGAAGCCCCCCCTTCCTGTAGCCGCAGCCCGGCATGGCGCCAGTGCTGCCGTGCTCCCCGCGCCGCCGTCGCGCCCGGGCCCCCCCCCTTGCTGCGGTGCTCCTCCTGCCGTGTCGTGGGGCACGACGCCGTGCCGACCTCGGCCCTGCTCCTCCGCGACCGTGCCCCTCCCCCTCGAAGTCCCCTGCTCGCCCGACCGTGCGGCAGAGCACGCCGACGCCGGCCGCGGCCATCCCTGTCCCTGTCTCGTCCGCCCGGACCCCCCTCCTCTCCTCTCCCCTGCGACGTGGATAAGAAGCCCCTGAGCGCCGCTCCTCTGCTCCCCGGCTCTCTCTCCCTCTCTTTTCCTCTCCTCCCTTCCCCACGGCACCGCGCCCGCCCGAGCACGCCGTCGCACACCGCCGGCGACTCGAGCCTCCCCGAGCCAACTGAGACCGCCACCATCATCGCCTCGTCGTCCTCTACGTCCCCGTGCAGGGAATCGCCGCGGGAAGCCGCGAATCGAGCGGTCCGTCTTCATCCTCTTCCGCTCCGGCCGCCGCCCGTTTCTTCAAGCTCGTGAACAGCTCCGTCCACCATTCCCCGCCATTTATGCACCCCCGTGCTCTCCTTCTCCATCTCTAACTCGTCGACATCGCCGTTGCTTCCCAGGTTCGCCAGAGCGCCGTCGCCGTCCTCGCCTGCTCCCTGCTCGACCTCGCTCAGCCGTGCGCGTTTGACGGTGAAGAAGAGGCCGGCGTACCCCTTCGCCTCGTGTCTGGGCCGCTGGCTGGTCCGCGTTTTGCGCCGCACGGCCGGATCTGGGTCGGTTCTGGCCGATTGAACCTTTTCCCAGTCAAATCCTTTTTTCATCTTATTAATTCCTGTTAACTATGCTCTAGGTTTTAATCCACCATTTAATCCTCGAATATTAAAATTGATTGATTCAAATTTTGTAGTAATCATGTGTGTTTTCTTAAACATGCTACACTGGCTGTTTGCAAAAATATGTTTTTGAGTGATGTCCAGATTGGATCTTCTAGAAAGTATGATTTGCATTAGAAATTAAATATCTAGAGTTTTATAAATCCAAATATTGCAAACTAAAATTCTATGGATAGCCTTAAGTGATACCTTTCTAGATATGTAAGCCTTGCATGCAAATGAAACCTAAACAGAAGTTCTATCCATTCTTGTAAACACACCCGTGGCACTTTGGTGATTTTTGTAGATTTTTAGGAGATGAATTTTGGAATGAATCCAATTGGTTTGTCTTCTATATGTATAGGAGAACATATCCCTAGTTTGGTTTGAATTTAGGAGTCATTTATTGACTGTGGTGACAATTAAAAAGGTTTAGGTCTTTTCTGGCCTTTTTCTGTAAATACTACAAACCACAGAAATAGGGTTAAGTGTGTAAATTCAATAACTTGATATTTATAACTCCAAATGAATCAAATTAAAATGTTCTGGAAAGCTTATGAAGTTTTCTAACCAACCCAAGTGGTTTCACCTCATTTAGATACATAATAAAAATACATTATTCAAAATACCATGAAAGGTTTAAATTCTAAACTTGTTTGTTTCTGATACTCTGTTAGTCCAAATTAGTTGAGACCAATTTTATTGAGTCACATTTAGTCATGGTTAGTCACCCCTAAAAGGATTTAATTTTTAAAATAACAGAATGTAATGGATAGCTAAAACTTGATTAATATGCTTCTGTATTGAAACCATTATGTAGGGAGTTTGGTAACTCCAATTGACCCAAATCCAATTGTGTTGTCTTGTACACGTCAGTAGCTTTCTATAGAAATTTAGTTTGTATTTTTGTGAACAACAGAACTTAAGATATGTAATTAAACAATTTCAACTAGTTTCTGCCATAATTAAGACATAATCAAATAATGGCTAATTCAATTAAATTGAAACCAAATTGTGTTGCTTGGTATATGAAGTGACTATTTAGAGCATATAAGATTGTATTGCTGTAATGGTGGTTGTGTCACAATTACTCTCTAGTTGTTATTGTTTAGTGTGCTATAATATGTTAGTACTGTTAGTGGAATTGTGGGAAAAGTTGGTATGAGTAAAATATTGCCTAGCTTGATGAACTTGAAGAACTTAAGTGAGTATCAGATTAAATATCTTGTTAGTGTACCCACCATAGCTTGGTGAGGTATTTAAATTATAGAGATTAATTGGTGACTTAACTTTTGTCTGAAGTATTTCCTGATCAGAGAAAAGTGGTTACTAATTACCTCTAATTGAGGATGCCTTGGTGCTCTATATCTTGGCATGTGTATGGTCTTATACTCCTGTGAGTATAATGCCCTAGTAAATATAGATTTAGTTCGTTGCTTGATTAAACTAGTGCTATGTATGTGGCTTGAGTGATTAGTTGGATACTTGTGGTTTGTCCCTTGTTTATATGCCACTCGTGGTTTGGTTTGCTTATTGCGTGTTGTTTATTTTCATGTTGCGACGCTAGTTATAAACGCTACCGGAGTGGTATTTGGAAAGGATTTATCGGAGGAGGATGATATTTATCTCTTGAGCGGTGAGAAGAAGTCCAAGAACATCATACTGGAATCAGGCAAGCTATTCCCTGAGCTTGCATCTTTATACACCTATTTTGGTTCACATGTTTTACTTATAAAGAGCATATGTGATTTAAGTGGTGGTTGCCACTAAGGCTATGAGTTTGAAAACCCTTTTTCCCAAAATACAAGTATATTATTTTGACACCCTGTATGGAGATATTAGATGGAAATTCTTTTTCAAACTATAGGATGGAAAAACCAAGATTTGTTTATTCAAAACTCCTTTGAAAACTTGTGTGGATATAAAGCAATATGATATGGTGTTGAAGAAAAGAAATGGAGAAAAGTGGTTCTTGAGAAAAGCACATTGTGTCCTAGTACTCAGTCAAGCAACCGATACTCTGTGCGACCACATTTACCCACATATGGGAAAGGGCTTAGTCATATAGTTTGCTCTTATTAGTATGGGACACTGCATCAACAGAGATGACTCTGTTATGCATGAGTGAGTGGTTTGGTGACCTAACCCTGACCTGGGTCCTCGCTCAAAAAACTATGAGTAGATAAGGAGGAGGATAGAAGGATGTCCGTATACACCGCCAGATAAAACCTATGAGTCCTCACACTTAGGGTTTCCGACGGGAAACTGGACTAGGTGTAGGTGGAATGGTTCATAGGGGCAGGATCCTATACTAGCATGAGCAAAGGAAAGACTAGGGTCGGTGACTCAACTTCGCATACCGCTGGTATGGCGAGACGTGGCTGACACGATGAGTTATCGGATGAGTGTGGGAAAAGTGTGCTACCTCTGCAGAGGGTAATTAAACTATTCGAATAGCCGAGTCCTCGGATATGGACAGTTGAGAGGCCCTACTTCGACCATGTGCCAGTTTTGGAAAAGATTTGGGTTTTAAAAAGAAAAATGAAGTGGAGAATGATCCATACACTATACCAACGGATCGGTATGAGGTTGTTGGAGATAGTCTTGGAAAAGGTTTGAGTTTTAAAAGAAAAAGGAAGTGGAGAATGTTCCATACACCTATACCAACGGATCGGTATGAGGTTGTTGGAGAATATGTATCATGGCGGTCCATGGCCAAGAAAAGGAGGAGTTTTGGAGAAACAGATAAAGTGGTGATTTTTCGATAAAATGTTTATTTAACAGACTTCTTACCTTTTTACAAAGATGCACACTTTTGGGAAAGAGTTTTAAAGAGGCTTCTTACGAAGGCAGATTTATAAGAAAAGTTATGAAGACCTTCTTTCCTTTTTCAATAAAGATATAGAGTTTTCAAGGCAAACAAAGCTTTATTTAAACAAATAAAAGAATAGCGCATGCTCATGTTGGGGTAGTTTGCGAGTACGTAAATGTACTCATGGCTGTGCCCCTGGATATTCCCATGTCCAGTGTTCAAGAAGAAGTATGATGAAGACCGAGAGACCGATGACGTCTTTGCGAACTAGGCCGTCTTCCCAGTCAGCTGCCTGTAGGTGTCTTGGCAAATGACTCGGGCCCCACGTTGATTGGTGTTTTCCGCTGCAATAACTTATTGAAGATTATGGCTTCACTCAAGTAAGTAATTCTTTCGGTAATTATGGATGTTCTTTTGATACCAGTCGATTGTGCCCAGCGACAGACTGATCACGGGATCGCTGATGTTGTAGGCACAAGGGTATTTCGGACAGCTAGTCCGGGGTCCCCACACCGACCTCAAGCTCGCCCTCGAGGGCGTCGAGCGCCTCGCCGATGCCGCCCCATCCCTGTGTGACTCCAATATCCGCTTGATGCACAACTCCATCCTCCTCCTTGGTGTCTTCGCCTTGCTCCACGCCGCCGCCGCCAAAGACCATGGCTACACCTAGGGGTGCCTGATGCCCACCTTGCCGCGTGCGTGCAGCTCTACCTCGGCGTCGTGTAAAAAATGGAGTTGGATTCCCTCCTCACCGTGCGCCACCTTTTCCTTCTTCGCCTGCTCCACCTTGAGGCTAGCTCAACAATGAATCCGAGCTCGTTGTGGCTGTTGCGACAATGACATTGACGGCCGGAGCAGCAAGATGATGAGCCTCAAAGCAACAAACGTTAGCAATGTTTCCAAAGTTCAGCGCATGCGTTACTGTCCCGGCGACCATATCTTAAGCATACAGTTCGGGGCGGTTTTGGGGCAGTACTCTCTACGTGCTATCTACAGCTGCAGCTCCTCTCTGATCTTTCGATATGCAGTGTGATTGTGTGAACATGATTTGGTTTTTGCTACTCATATATTCGTTCGATATTTTTGATGCATGCATGCAGCGGTGCTCTTTGTAATTTGCTACAGATGATGTGCTCTGTACTAGCTAATTAATCTTTTGGCAATGAAATAGATATTAGGTTAGTCAAATTAGTGTCGGCCTAGAGTGGATCAAATTTGTGTAATAGTTGATAAATTAAAATTCTCTACTATTAAATTAAGTGTTGAATTTATCTATGTGCGAATGTCAAATCGATAAAAGAGGAAATTTGTGTTCGTCCCATGTAAACTTATTAGTAGTATAATTTTTTACGAACTAACTTTCATTTCAACAAAGTAGAACTATATTTTTGATATTATGTGTCTGTTTATTATCTTCATTAGTTATGTTTACATGTAGGATAAGAAAAACTTGAGAAACCCTTGTGCACCCCCATGACCCACAAATATTTTCCGTTACACGCACGGGTATTTTCGTAGTGTAGTACTACAATTAAATACATCACCGACTTAGTTAGTATAAATCATATTATTAGGAGAACTGATAGTACATGCTATTAAAATTGGATATACAAAATATTTTATAGACAGACTTAGTTATACAACTATCGAGAAAATAATGTACATATTATCAGGAACTGTTCAGGAACTTGGAGTATATGTTAACAGAATTTGAGAGTACAAAATATTGTTGTACACTACATAGAACACGGAGTACAAAAGTACACAGACACAGGTTGTACAACTAAATAAAAAATCAAGTACAAACTTCACAGAAGATGAACCGTAAAAGTACACAGAAGTGGAAGTACAAAATACACGCGACATGGTGTACATACTATGTATAACCGGAAGTATAAAAAAAAGTTCGTCGAAACGGGATCTAGTTTTGAAGATCTCGACGCACGCGAGAAATTCAAAACTGAAAACGGATCATAATTTGAACAAATGGTTATCAGGATATTTCATTTACAATATTTGGATTTGAAAAATAAAAAGCAAAAAGGGAAACTGCTCACGTATATGTATGTCTCAATTTTCTCTCTCATACTTCTACTTTCAATCTAATTGTGACACTATAGACATGCTAACAACCAAACTTATAGCATGTAAGGAGAAGTCGACACTTATGACGATTTGTGGAGTTCCCTTTGTAAAGGGAGACTTTTTTTTAAGGATTGCCAGTTTTGAGTAAGGGGATTAACTAACGGAGGAGGTCTCCGGGGTCTGTTAGGGTTTTTTTGGCGTTCTACTCAGGCGGCGGACATGGCTGCGCGTGGTGGAGCCCGGGGAGGAGGCGAGCACATACGTGGAGGGGACAGACGTGGTGGTGGCAGAGGACCACCCCAGGCGTTTCGTTTCAGTTCCTTTGAGGCGGGAGGCTCGAGTGGTACGACTGGTCAGCCGGAGAACCAGGCGGCTGCGGCAAGCCTCCAGGGATCCCATGGTAATGGCGGCTTTGTGGCTGCTAGGGGCAATTTTCATGTGGGCACTGGTTTTGCCGGGCGTGGTCGTCGCGGAGGATACCAGCATCCAGGCTACCGTGGAAGGAGGCCTTTCGAGGGTCGCGGCGGTGTTGATCAATACGGCCATGGTGCGGCAGATTTCGGTCGAGCGCCTTATGGTCAGGGTGGTGTGGTTGATCACCGTGGCTATGATCGTGGGGGTTATGGTGCTGGTGGCTATGGTTATGGAGGTTATGACAGACACAGTTATGGAGGGGCGAGCTCTTTTGATAATGGAGGCGCTGCCGGTTTTGGTAATGTCAGTGGTGGTCGGGGCCGAGGTGATAACCGTGGAGTGCGAGGTCGTTTTGGCGAGACTACTTTCAATCAGAGGATTGTGTCGGCTGTCCCGGTTGTGGCTCCGGAGCAAAAGCCGCATGCGCCTGCTCGTGTTCTTCCCAATGTGATACCTACGGCTGTTGCTGCTCCGGTGACTAGCACGGTGACCCTTAGTGCAGCAGGGGAGCCGGCTGTCGCAGCGAACTCGACGTCGGTGGAGCAAGTCTCGGCGGATCAACTCGCAACTACGTTAGCTGAGGTTGTTCCGAAGAAGGGCAAAAGATGTTACAGATGTGGAGTGATGGGGCACCGTTCGAAAGACTGTTCAGTTGACATTTGTGATTTTTGTGAAGGACCAGCTCACGGTGATAGTGATTGTCATTTGTTGACAGCACCGAAGCCGCAGATTCGCACACATGGGTTTGCGCATGAGGAACTAATTTTCTTTGAGCTTCCCTGCACGAGGTCGTATAAAACACGGATGGAGAATGTTAGACTTGCTTCTGTTGTGGTGACCGGAGGGGAGTTGAGTATACCGAGACTTATCACTCAATTACAGCGTTTGGTTCCTTCGGAACAATTTGTTTGGGATGTGATTCAGAAGGGACATAATGTTTTTCAGGTGCAATTTCCAAATAGGACTGATCTTGAGAGGCTCAGCAGATTTGGTACTTGTCGGGTTCCAAACAGCCCGTGTGAGATAACAGTGGATAGTTGGGACCAGATTCCTGAACCTATGGACACTCTTCCAGAGGTATGGTTGAGAATATCGGGTATTCATCGGTCCTACATCGGTGATTTCTTAGCATTATGGGCTGTGGGTGATATGTTTGGGAAAACATTGAAAATTGACATGGCTTTTACGAGAGAGCATGGGGTGCTTCGGATCTTGATTGGTTGTTTAATTCATTCAAAGATTCCACGTCATTTCCCTCTGTTGATTAATAAGGGCTTCTATGACCTGACTATTGAGGTGGAGGGGTTGGAAGCACCGGAAGATCATGATGTGGAAATGGGCAAGGATGATGATAATGATGATGACGAGGAGGATAACAATGATGATGACATGGGAGATGACTTTGCGGAGGCTTGTGCTAAATATGCACCAAAATTCAAAAAGGATGAAACTAAAGAGAAGCAAATAGCAAATGATGATGAGAAGGTTTTGGAGGATGCTCCTCCTGTTTCTTCGGTTAGGAGAGGTTTGGTTTTTTCTCCGACTGTACGACGTAATTTTGATTTGGCTAGAAAGGAGTTTGCTGCGCTTTTAGATGCCTCAGTTGAGAAGGTGCAGCGGGAGGTTTCGCCGGTCATTACAACACATGTGGGGGTCTCAGAGTCCGAGATCGCTCCTCTGCTACAGAAGCCCGGAGTGGCTATGGTCGATATGATGATGTCTTCTCCCCCTGGTCTTGAACGTATGGCTGACATGGACTGCTTATCTTCGCGAGAGGCAGCTACACTACATGCTGAGATGATATCTACTCCATCGTCCCCCCGCTCTTCGGAGGCTGCTGTCGGTGGCCGTGGCGGGGGTTCGATGCGGGCTGCTAGCTGCTCTCCCTCCCCAGGCGCGGGCGGGGGATCGAGTGTGCTGGAGTTCCCGGTCTTTCACACGCCCGTGCCCACCATCCAGTCGGCTGGGAGGAAGGCGAGGATGGATTCGAGACATGCGGTGGTCGACTTCGGCGGTATCCCGGATGTGGAGGTGCTAGGTCTACGTTCTAGCGAGAGGATTCGTTCCCAACATAACGCGGATGAGACCCAACTTGGTCGAGCTATGGAGTTGGCAAATCGTCGTGATTTTTCTCAAGGTACTTCTAACTTTTCTTTGCTTTCGTTTTCAGATAAGCTTATTTCAGATAGGGCATCTAAACTGGGAGTTTCTTTGGGGTTTTCGGATTTAGATGCTATTAAGGCAGCACAGTCCATTAAGCAATCAGAATTGGATATGACTGTTACAGTGATTCAAAATAACTTGCATCGGCAATTAGTGGATCCTGTAGATAGTCTTACGTTGAAAACAGTAGCTAGCTTAACGGCTGACTTGGAGGATGTGTGCTTTGCGGAGGGGTTCGATAATCAGGCAGACTTCCCGGCTACGCATGAGAAAGTTAGGAAATCAAGGACAAGAAAAGATTACTCTTGTTCTAATAAAAGGAGGAGTGCCCGCATAAAAATAAAAACTAAATTTAATGATGCATGAGTTAAGAGGTCTTTTTTGGAACAGTGAGGGTTTTCGTGACCCGGGAAAACATTCTTTGTGCAGGAAACAATTAGAGAGAAGAAGTTAGATTTTATAGCTCTTTCGGAGACTGGTAGATCTAACTTCGCGGCACCTTTTCTTAATCATCTTGCGAGCGGAATAGACTTTTCGTGGTTTTGTTTACCGCCGAGAGGCCGATCGGGGGGCATGCTCATCGGGGTTAATATGAATACGATTCATGTCAACAATGTAGTTGCAGGCGATTTTTGCATTAAGTTAAAACTAAAATCTAAGGACGATGGATTCCAATGGGCGCTGATCCCGGTGTATGGTGCGGCCCAAGATGAATTCAAACAACAATTCTTATCAGAGTTAGTTCGTTTGTGTGAGAATGAACCACTACCGATGATGGTGGGTGGGGATTTCAACATAATCCGAAAACCTGAGGAAAAAAATAACACTATATACAATCCAAGGTGGCCTATTATGTTTAATGCGATAATTCAGAGTTTGGAGCTGAAAGAAATCGATCTAACTGGTAGGCAGTACACATGGGCTAGTAGGCGAGAAAATCCGACCTTTGAGAAACTAGATAGAGTTCTTGTGTCCACCGAATGGGAATTGAAATTCCCATTGGTCACTGTGCAAGCGTTACCGCGTACGGGTTCGGATCATACGCCACTTCTGCTTGACTCAGGGGTGCGAGCACATATTGGCAATAGTTATAGATTCTCTTTTGAATTGTCTTGGCTTCGACAAGAAGGTTTTTATGAGATGATTGCGAGCGAATGGGCGAGTCCGGTGGGGGTGACACACCTATTGAGAGGTCGCAGAACAAGATAAGACATTTACGTCGTTATTTAAAAGGATGGGCTAAAAATCAGAGTGGAAGATATAGATTAGAAAAGGAACGTTTATTGCTTTTAATTGACGAACTTGACATTAAAGCGGAAAGTTTTTCTCTTACGCCGTCGGAGCGTGTAAAACTAAGAGAGGCAAATAATCGCATTTGCTGCCTTAGACGTGATGAGGAGACTAAATGGGCACAGAGGGCCAAGGTAAAATACATCCAAGAGGGAGGTAGTAATACGAAATATTTTCATCTTATTGCAAACGGCAAACATTGAAAGAAAAAGATTTTCCAATTAGAGCAAGAAGAAGGAACCATAGTGGGGGAAGCAAATTTAAAAAATTATATCTCAGAGTATTATAAAAAACTTTTTGGTGACTCGGTACCTAATACCGTTTCGCTTGATGAGAGTGTGTTTCAAGATATACCGCAATTAACATCCGAGGAGAATAACATTCTTACAGCTGATTTCTTAGTGAAAGAAGTGTATGATGCAATTTCGCAAATGGAGCTAAACAAGGCGCCGGGGCCTGATGGCTTTCCAGCGGAGTTCTACAAAACCTTTTGGGAGGTGATTAGAGAGGACTTAATGGTTATGTTCGGTCAACTTTAACAAGGAAATTTGCCCTTATATAAGTTGAATTTTGGAGTGATCACGTTGCTGCAAAAAAAAGAAAATGCGGTTCAAATACAACAATACAGACCGATTTGCTTACTCAACGTAAGCTTCAATTTCTTTACAAAAGTAGGTACTAATCGTATTATCGAAATTGCACAAAAGGTGATCCGACCTACGCAGTCGGCTTTTATGCCAAGCCGTCACATTCTCGAAGGAGTGGTGGTCTTGCATGAAACTGTCCATGAGCTTCATCGGAAGAAAATGGATGGGGTCATTTTTTAAATTGATTTCGAAAAATCGTATGATAAAGTCAAATGGCCTTTTCTCCAACAAGCCTTGCGTATGAAAGGTTTTTCACCTAAGTGGTGTGAATGGATTATGCAATTTGTTCAGGGAGGGAGTGTTGGGGTGCGGGTTAATGATGACATCGGTCATTATTTCCAAACCAGAAAGGGATTACGACAAGGTGATCCGCTATCCCCTATGCTTTTGAATATCGTTGCTGATATGTTGGCTATTCTGATCGCAAGGGCGAAGGAAGATGGTCAAATAGGAGGTCTGATACCTCATTTGGTGGAGGGAGGCCTATCGATATTACAGTATGCAGACGATACGATTTTATTTATGGAACATGATTTACACAAGGCTTTAAATATGAAACTCATCTTATGTATTTTTGAACAACTTTCGGGGCTTAAGATCAATTTTCATAAGAGTGAGGTGTTTTGTTTTGGCAAGGCGAAGGAAGAGGAGGACCAGTACAAACAGATTTTCGGTTGTGCTGCTGGTTCATTACCTTTCAAATATCTTGGTATCCCTATTCATTATCGGAAACTTTTAAACTCTGAATGGTATCCAGTTGAAAGCCGTTTTGAAGGCAAACTTGGATGCTGGAAAGGGAAAATGCTTTCCTACGGTGATCGATTGGTTCTTGTTAATTCTGTTTTAACAAGTTTATCAATGTTTATGTTATCATTTCTGGAAATACCCATAGGGGTAAGGAAGAGACTAGACTTTTATCGATCACGGTTTTTCTGGCAGAGTGATGAAAACAAACGAAAATATAGGTTAACAAAGTGGAATATTATTTGTCGGCCAAAGGACCAGGGCGGCCTTGGAGTGGAAGTGCTAGAACTCAAAAATAAATGTTTACTCAGCAAATGGTTGTTTAAACTTTTGAATGAGGATGGTGTCTGGCAGGAAATTTTGCAGAACAAATACCTTCATAGCACGGCACTTTCAAATGTTGAAATGCAACCCTCTGATTCACCCTTCTGGAAAGGACTGATGAGAGTCAAAGATGAGTTCTTTGCCAGAGGTTTCTTTCAAGTAGGTAGTGGAGAGGCAACGAGATTCTGGGAAGATATTTGGTTAGGAAGTACCCCGTTGAAGGATCAATATCTATTACTTTATAATATTGTGCAACATAAGCATGTTTCGGTACATACTGTGATGCATAATGCACCCCCGTTGAATATGAGTTTTAAGAGAACTCTAACCGGGAATAAATGGACATGTGGTCTCATTTATGTCTACGTTTGATGGATATTACTTTGAGTGATCATTCAGATTCGTTTCGCTGGAAATTAACTCAACATGGGACCTTCACGGTAAAATCGATGTATGAGGATTTGATGAATGGATATACAAGATTTCTGAAAACTTATTTGTGGAAGTTAAAGATACCACTAAAGATAAAAATATTTATGTAGTTTCTTGATAGAAAGGTACTCCTAACTAAAGATAACCTTACAAAACGAAATTGGATTGGTAATTTAAATATAAACCATTTATTTATTGAGTGCCCTTTTGCTCAACTGATTTGGCGGGTTGTTTTCTGTACGTATAACATACCGCCTCCTACGAGTGTTTCTAATATGTTTGGGAATTGGCTAAATGGGATTGACAAAAAGATAAAAGCTAGGATTCGTATAGGCGTTTCAGCTATTTGTTGGTCTATTTGGCGTTGTAGGAATGATATAGTTTTTAACAACAAAGATTGTTCAATTGTTCTACAGGTTATTCTTTTGACGGCGCACTGGATCAGACTATGGGCTTTCCTGCTGCCTTCGGACCAGCGGGACCTCATGGAGTTTGGGTGCACGCGCCTTCTTTTGATGGCACAGGAGTTTTTCTCCCAACCTACGTGGCGGCATATTAGTCGACTTTTGTAGTCACTTTCTTTTCGCTTTGTAGTGGGCTCTGTGAGCATCTCTTTACCTTTGTGCGTCTTGAGATGTAAGTTGGTTGTGATACTGAGACTTATACTTTGTTTAAATAAATGGCTGTGTGCATGGCTTGATGTAGAGGTCGGGATTACCCTTTCAAAAAAATGTGTATTTTCAGGTGCGCGATATCGGTGGTTTTTGGGCCGCGCGGCGTCTTTAACACGGAATCCTCTCGGGTAACGAAACGGAGTGGCCCGTTCAAGAGGCTCATATAGATTGTGTCAGCTCCCCTAAAAAAATAACGGTTTAAGCACGCGGCCGGGTTGGTTCCTCTAAACCCTAGACGCCCCCCCCTTCCCCCGTCCACCACAAGCACCCTCTCCCTTCCTCTCCGCCGCCGTCATGGACCCCAAACTCCTCACCGTGCAGGAGGAAGTATCCAACAATAGGAAGAAGGATAAAAAGAGTAAGAAGGACAAGAAGCGGAAGCTGGCGGCCGAGGCCGAGGATGACGCAGCGACGGAAGAAGCGGCCAAGTGCAGCAAAAAGAGAGCGGCGGACAAAGATGAATCGGACCAAGGAGGGGCAGTGGAGAAGAGCGTCGCGGTGACTGGGAAGGGCTTCGATGACCCCAAGTACGCGCCGCTTAAGTCCTTTGCCGCCGCCGGGCTGCCGCCCAAGGCGCTCGACTGCTGCAAGTGGTTCGACAGGCCGTCGCCCATCCAGGCGCTAGCCTGGCCGTACCTCCTCGATGGCCGTGATTTCATTGGAATTGCTGCCACCGGATCTGGTTGTGTACAACTCTGCGATTTCAGCTCCTGCTAGGTTATTCTTCCGCTTCATCCTGTTCGTTTCCTGATATTTTGTTGTGTTCGTTGTAATTTGGCTTTCAGGGAAGACTATTGCGTTTGGTGTGCCGGCGCTGATGCACGTCAAGAAGAAACTGGGAGCAAAGGCTGCGAAGAAACGGTTGCCGCGATGCCTCATGCTGGCTCCAACGAGGGAGCTTGCCCAGCAGGTTAAAGCTCTTTGTCATGTTATTTGTGCAAGACGTTGCAATTTTTGTTGGGTAGATGCTATTCATCTGCTGTGGAAGTAATTTACTCGTAATAAGGTGTTTTCTGTTCAGCCTGTAAGAGGTTTTCTGATCAGTTATATTAATTAAAAGTTCAGGTAGACTAGTAGAGTAGAGGCGAGCTACAAGGGTCTACAATAATGGCATAGATGACACACATTTTTTTTAATCGAAGGGATCTAAATGAAAGCTGTAACTTTGTTGTGGCTTTCCTGATCTGACATTGTTTTCGCAACAATATAACAATTTATGTGGTTGAATGTTGCTTACAATTGTAGTTGCACTGTTTTTAGAGTTTCTTCTCCACATTTTTGCTAACCTCCACTGCCACTTTTTTGGGATGATAAAATTAATGGTTTAGCAAATTGCTAACTCCTTAATTTTATCTGCAGTTTTGCTAGTCTTATCTGTAGTTTTTGACATTTATGCTTTTCGGTTCTTAGCAATTTGTTCTCACTTGCTATACTCTTGAATTTTGTCTGACCAACTTTGTGTCCCTGCAGAAACAAATACAAAGCGAATGACATAATCACGTTTTAACCTTTGTCTATCGTTTCACAGTCATAGATAATTTTTGTTGATCATTAGGATAAAATGCATATTTTGCTCAAGAATTTGTTTCTTTAGAATTCCATTATACTGGACTGAATTGCAGTTTATCATTGTGTTAGATCGCAGATGTACTTACTGAAGCTGGTGCGCCATCTGGGATAAATTCAGTGTGCCTCTATGGTGGAACTTCAAAAGGACCCCAAATATCTGCCTTAAAATTTGGAGTTGTAAGATAACACCAACTCATCATTTTCTGGCTTACCTTACCGAATATTCATCATATCATGATTTGGAGTTTGTTTTCTATCCGTTCATTTTTTTGTTTATGTGCTACCAGGAAATTGTCATTGGGACACCTGGTCGTATGAAAGACCTCATTGAAATGGGTGTTTGTTGTCTTAATGAGGTTTCTTTTGTGGTAAGTTAACTATATTTCTGTTAGTTCTGTTGTTTATTGCTGTGATTTGCAAAATAGTTACTTATTATGAGCATGGGCATGGTCATGTGATGTTTTATGTTTGTTTGTGCTTAATCTATTATTCTTTCAGAAGGCTCATACCTGTTAAAATGTTGGATGCTAAATCACTTGGCTCCTTTTAATTAGGTTGTGCTTTACACACACAATGTCACACCAGAATATAGAAGATCTATATATCTTCTCAATATATCACACAAGCTTCAGGCTACATCTTGCCTTACAAGCTTAGTTCTCATCCAAAGGGGATATACCTTATATATGCTTTCTAGGTAGGTTACTGTTCATCGAACAGCAGGTCGGTTACAGTACTCTAGAAACTACCACAGAGCTGCAGACTTCTACTTCTACTAGGAGTCTAGGACTCCTACATACTCTGGATACTTAATGGACCTACCAGAAACTTCATGCATAGATATGACAAGATTACTTCTAACAATCTCCCCCTTTATCTTGTCATATCAACTAGATCAAATAATCCAGGACCATGCACTTTATCTTGTGACGTCCTCGCACCCTCTACGTCTAGGAATGACATCACACCTTTCTTGTCAGCTTCACACTTAACTGATGTCGGTCTCACACTGACCTCCATGTGCAGTGGCATCACACCACAGTCGTCGCCTCATGCCGACTCTTCCACTTGAAGGTGGCATCACTCCAGCACCATTGGCTTCCACTGACTTCTCTAGTGACAATGGCATCACACCATAGTGGTCAGCCTCATACCGACTCTTAAGACGATGGTATCACACCACCGCCTTTGCAGTCTCCAACAGCATCAAACCCTTGGACGTGCGCTATGAACACCTCTTGCACAGGAGTGCTGGCTCATCATTGTCACAAAGAGACTTACCAAGGAATGCTATGTTTTTCTTCTCTGGACACTCATAAGCATAATGTCCAAAATTAAGACAGTTGAAGCATTTCACCTTAGACTTATCCCAAGCACCTCGACCTCCACAGTGCCCTCGTCCTTGCGATTCTTGGCCTGATGTAATCTTGTCATTGTGTAAACGGCACACATAGGTGTGCAGGCTATAGTGTGAACACACACATAGGTTGTGTGCTGGTTGGGGCACATGAGTTGTGTCCTGAGTTGATAGGCATGCTGCAATATGTTTGTAGCTGTGTGGAGTTAAGTCAGTAGGTGCTAGTATGTTCTAGACTATTGTAATTCTTAGCGGGGCACATGAGTTGTGTCCTGAGTAGATAGGCATGCTGCAATATGTTTGCAGCTGTGTGGAGTTAAGTGAGTACGTGCTAGTATGTTCTAGACTATTGTAATTCTTAGCCAGTAAGATAGGTAGCAGTAGAAGGCACCTTGAACCCTCTATATAAGGAGAGGCCGACTATATGGAGAAAATAAGGTTGCAAGCCAAGATGTAGTAGAAATCCTGTCTGTCAGGTTGAAGCACATATGTATGCGTGTCATGCATATGTGTAAGGTCATAGCATAGGTTGCTAAGGTTTGCCGGCATTTGTTGTTGTGCCTAAGCTTCAGCTGGCATAGGTTGCCAAGCTTGTAGGCATTCGTTGACTCTACTGTAGCCTTAGCTACTCTCATGTTTTCTTCATTTGCTAGAAAGCTCTCAACCTCTCATAGATGCCGACTTCACAACGCCATCTTGCCACAACATCACAGTTATCAGTTGCCTTCGAACCTACTCACTATGTTGACGATTGCAAGCACCACCGGCATCGGGCTAGCGGCATCGCACCGCTACCGCCTCGTCTTGGCAGCATCGTACCGCCTTCTCCTCTTAGCGGCATTGCGCCGCAACCATTAGCTAGCGGCATGGCGCTGCCAACAACCTCAACCTTATGCTGTCGTCCTCCACATCGCATGGAGTCCATCAACGCCGCCCTGAGATCTAGAGGCTCTGATACCAATTGTTGGATGCCCAATCACTTCGCTTCTTTTAATTAGGTTGTGCTTCATACACACAGCTCACTCACAGTATCACACCAGAATATATATGAAGCTCTATATATCTTCTCAATATATCACACAAGCTTCAGGCTACATCTTGCTTACAAGCTTGGTTATCATACAAAGGGGATACACCCTTATATAGGCTTTCTAGGTCGGGTACTGTTCATTGAACAGCAGGTCGGTTATAGAACTCTAGAAACTACCACAGAGCTGCAAGACCTGCAGACTTTTACTTCTACTAGGACTCATACATACTCTGGATACTTCATGGACCTACTAGAAACTTCATGCATAGCTATGACAAGATTACTTTTAACAAACAAAAGCTATATTGCATTATATTAAGATCTTGAATACAGGGCACACTTGGCAAGAAAAGTAGGCACACTTAATTGGACATAAGTATCAGTAGTCACTCATCATAGTCTAAACAAAATGATTTGATTGTTCAAATAGCTTGTACTTACTGTCTTTCTTGTGTACCCTTAGCACCATCTTGGTGCCCAGTTATAAATCTATTAACTTGTTGGTGGCAGAAACCAACAAAATAAATGAAGAAACTTCCAGTTCTCACACCCTTCTCACCAGTATCTGCTACTTTTTGAATCTAATTAACCAAAAACCCTAGAATTAAGCACATGGTGGTGATGATGAGAAGTAGTCATAATTCATCAGCATATGTCTGGCAGCATATGCTTACTCATTAGTACATCGATCAATGCCTGCATTTGATCTTGTCATTATCGTTAAATAAGTGTCACAAATATCCATAAAGACATGCTTGTATTTTGTAGGTTCTAGACGAAGCAGATCGGATGCTGGATATGGGTTTTGAACCTGAAGTCAGGGCGATTTTAAGCCAAACGTCATCGGGTTAGTCCCTCTCCCCGTGTTTGTGTGTGTGCGTGTGTGCGTATGTGTTTAGGACAAATTGCAAGGTTTGCTATACTTACAGGTGCAAGCTGCACGAGTTTTGGCTGCTTGCCAACGTCTATGAAGTTTCATAGCATGCTTGCCAACAGTTGTGGTAGCCTACACAATCTCATCAAAGTCCCTGCCGTTCTCGTTTGGTCCTTCGTCTGGATGGCCGTGGACTTGTAGCTCACTCATAAATCTATTGTTGCTGTACGGTCTGGTACTCTAGGGTGGCATCCAGGCTTGGTTCTCAATCGATCTAGCTTATTTTGGTCTATGCAGTCATGCAGCTGTCTGCTGCAAAATGTGGGCACAACACTTGAAACCGCCAAGTGTGATGCGGTGCAACGTGAAAAGCCATGGAGTTGTGAACTTCATTTAGTACAAGAGGGTGGCATCCAGGCTTGGTTCTCAATCGATCTAGCTTATTTTGGTCTATGCAGTCATGCAGCTGTCTGCTGCAAAATGTGGGCACAACACTTGAAACCGCCAAGTGTGATGCGGTGCAACGTGAAAAGCCATGGAGTTGTGAACTTCATTTAGTACAAGTGGGAACAATGAAACAACTAGAAATGCGCTATGAATTTGAGCATGCTGCATTTATTACGAAGTAAAAAATTGTGATGATTGTACTATGTAGAAGCATTCGAGAGTCCATAAGTTAACATGGCTCACACATTTAACTGCTTATAGTGTCTCTTTATTTTAGTTGGCTTACTAGTACCATTTTTTTCTCTGGAGGTCTCTGTATCTGTGGCGCTATGTTTTTTTTGTATGATTAAAAAATATACAATTGTATTGCACAGTGCGTCAAATGGTTATGTTCAGTGCGACATGGCCTTTTTCTGTCCACCAGCTAGCACAAGAGTTTATGGATCCAAATCCAATAAAGGTATTGTTTCTCTGTTTTCACCTATTAAGTTACCTGATTGGTTGTGCCTGACCATGTGTAACCTTGTTGTAGGTGGTTGTTGGATCAGAAGATCTTGCAGCTAACCATGACGTAATGCAAATTGTTGAAGTATTGGATGATAGAGCACGGGATTCCAGATTAGTTGATTTGCTTGAAAAGTATCATAAAAAACAGAGGTAAATTGCAATACAAATTTCACATGCTGTTGGTAGCCAAGCAGCAAGACAGATTAAAGCTGAAGACATGAAAGCTAAATTTCTTATGCTGTTGGTAGCCAAGCAGCAAGACAGATTAAAGCGGAAGACATGAAAGCTACTCATCTTGAAATCATAGAACTATTTTGGCCACAACTCATACCAAATTTTGGTTGCAGCCTCCTCTCAATCTCTCGGCTCATTCTTAGTGGAGAACAGAGGAGAAACCTGCTTGAGCAACAATATGCCCTTTCAATATTATATAGTAAATATGCTACATAAGCTCAACAACGAATGCTATCTCACTCTTAGGAACTTGGCAACTAATGCCTTACATGTAGCACATACATGACATGCAACAAATGCATTTGGACATCATGCTCATCAGCAGCACATGCTGTGAGGCTACAGTTCACACAATGACAAGATTATATACACGACAACACCCACTTGTCCCTTCTCAGTTTTCCAGCTTAACGTTGTCATTGTGGTTTCCTAATTCCATATGTAGTGTTATTATATGTCCTTGTCTGGCCAACCAATGATTCCAATATTTTCTTCAGTTATTGCTCGACCTTTGTTCTTCTACAGTAGGAAAATTCCCGTGCATTGCAACGGGCGATGCAAAATTTCAACATTCACATATACATTTTTCAGCCATATGCATAGCATTTGACTTGCTTACTATTGCCGTAACTGATCTTCCTCAGTTTTGATCAATGGATTGTGACCTAACCTGAAGTACCTTGGGCTTCTTTGTTCTATCGTTTGTTGAAGCATAGAGGTGTACAGGGCACCATACTTGTCAATGAGCCTCAGCCACCTCACAGCTCACCATTGCTGTTGTATATGTCGCAGCCTCGCAAGTCTTTTTTAAGCAGCTCCGAAATTTAATTGTCCAAATCCATCAGCTCTGCACAAACATAGTGTTGTCATCATCTTTCCAACAGTTCTTAGGCATAAGAGTAACCTAGATTCACCACAAGTCAGTCGTCAAATCAGCAATATCAAAATGAAGATGCAATCTGAAAGGAAAATTAACAAAATTTTCATTGCACCACAACTTTAATGTGCACAAAGTTTATCTCCCCACACGTCTCACAGCCAAAGTCGGTGTACAGTCCTACCGTCGATTGATAATGACTGAAGAGCAATAGTGGCAGAGTGCTTTCTTTTCACCTGAAAATAAGTTCAGACATATCTGCAAATTCATAATCTTATGGAGAAAAATTAGTATCCACTTTTCCTTGACATAAAGAAGTAACCACTTCATACGATGATTGAAATTAGAAAACCCCAACGAAGTCAGGTTTTCGTGCACAATAAACTACTTGGTCTAGTTTTTAATTGAAATGTCCATGCTTCAGCCTAACGTATCAGCACTTATCGAATTCCAAGCTGGAAAATCTATTTACATTTACAAAACTCTTTCTGTGGATCTCAAACATATTTCCTGGCATGTTCGCGAACAATAAATCTCTTCAGATACTGTGAACTAGGTTTACGGATCTTCTATATTTATGTACTCTAAATTGACAGCACTGCAAGGTAGAATGCTGGATGCAAATCGTGCAAGTTAAAAACAATATGACCAAGTTGTTTCATCTCTCCTATATCACCAGACCTAACACGAAAGGCGTCCTGTTCTTACTGATTTAGCTCATTACCATGTACACTGCATGACTGTACACAGAAGTGCCCATAGCAAAGATGTGTTTAGAATAGTCACCTCAATGTTTCAGCACTAAAATAGCCACATGCTGAGGGTATGAAATAACAACTTTTGTCAGTGGGAGTGTAGTGATCTCCGGTTGAGCGTTGATCAGCTCCAGCAGCATTCGTTTGTAATTTTCCTGAAGGCATTTGATCGAGCAGTAGAAGCACATGAAAATGGACATTCTCCTTGACGTTGTTGGAGACACCAATCTGTGAGTACAGCAAGTAGGGGTTGATCTGCCCATACGGGGCCAACTTGACCGAGTGCAGGCCACACACAGTTGCATGGGAGAACGAGCGGTTACTGGAGAAGAGGCGCCGCCTGCTGGGACGCGCGTTGCTGTTCTGGACGACGGCAGCAAAGTCCGGTCGATGATGCTGGATAGGGCTCTAGGCAGTGAGGGGAGAAGTCGGTTTGACGATGCTGGCACGTGTAGCGGATGAGGTGGCGCT
The DNA here is from genome assembly GCA_026929855.1 of Poa annua. Lineage (NCBI taxonomy): Eukaryota > Viridiplantae > Streptophyta > Magnoliopsida > Poales > Poaceae > Poa > Poa annua. Next base: position 159,226,508 of record CM049426.1, on the reverse strand, counting down.
GGTAGCGGGCCGTGGGAGTAGGGGCGTCGGCGGGCATTCTCCTCCTTGATAAACCTCTCCAATAGCCGCCCAGCCCTCGCAGTCCCCACCATTGACCTCCCAAGGCGGAGCTTGGGCTTCTGTCGGCGGCCGCTGCATCCCTGTTGGTCGCCGTCTGCCGCCGCTCAAAGGAAAAAGGAGAGAGGGGTTCGGTTGTTCTTTGGTTGAGGGGTGAAACAAAAAATTTCGGATCATGTGGACTGTGGGAAGGTTTTCTAGTTCCACAATGTAAGACTTTTTAGCCAACTAAACCATCTTTCTAAAAGGCTTACATTATGAAACAGAGGAATTATTTAGTTAATCAGCCAGTTATTAGTAAAATAATGCCTTGCACAAACTTGAATTTTCTGTACATATAGGCAGTGGAAAACTGGAAACTACACGTTTATTTTCTTACCTTTCTACTCCTTCCGAATGTTTGTACTGCTGGAAATTTTTCCAGCAACATTTGGAAGCAGTAGAAACTACACATTTAGCTCTGAGAATTTAGCCCTGATTGGTGAACAATCATTTGGAAGCAGTAGAATTTACAGCTTAAGCTCTGAGAAGTTAGCCATGATTGGTTGAAGTAGTTTCTATTGCTTCCAAATGTTCCTGTCTCATGTGCTCCTTTATAGCAATATTATAGCTAACTTCTCAGAGCAGCAATGCGCTCAGGATTTGTTTTTGCGTAGATGGGTTAACTTTTAATATTACTTCCTCCGTTCCACAATATAAGACTTTTTAGCAAACTAAACCAGCTTTCTAAAAGGCTTACATTATAGAACAGAGGAATTATTTAGTTAGTCAGCTAGTTATTAGTAAAATAATATTGCCCTGCACAAACTTGAATGTTTTGTACATATAAGCAATAAGTCTTTTTTTACTTTTTCCTTCTAGTTAAGATTGATCTGAGACAATTGCACTTTGTTTGATGCAACAGCAACAGGGTTTTAGTTTTTGTGTTGTACAAGAAAGAAGCTGGGCGAGTAGAAGCAATGCTTAATAAAAGGTAGCAGATTTTTTTCTGTCTGCAACTTATTTCCAAAGTTATAATTTATTTAGCTTATTCTATATTTGTTTATTCTGTAGGGGGTGGAAAGCTGTTTCTGTTCATGGAGACAAGGCCCAGCATGATAGAACAAAAGCCTTATCTTTATTTAAAGAAGGAAAATGTCCTCTAATGGTGCGCTTATTGTATATGTCTTCCATGTAACTCCTGAATAGTTTTACAGCTTTGTAGTGACTAGCATCCAAACATCTTCGTCCGTATTGACTGGGATGGGTATTTTTAGCACCTGCGCACATATGCTCCTTCCAAAATTGAAACAAAGATTTCAGAAAACTCATAATATTTTTTAAAGAAGCACGTAAATACTTCAGTGGATCATCTTTTTTTAAGTTCTTTTTATTTTTGTTGTTAATTTGTAGTATACATAAAAAGAACTAGAATGGTGAGGTAAAAAACATTTTAAGTGCTTGTCTTTGTTTTCATCCACAATGAGGTAAAAAAAAAATTTAGGTGCTTGTGTTTGTTTTCAGCCACAGCCCACAAGAATGTAAAATTTTCACGAAATTGGAAATTTGGACATAGAAATTAGTCATCATTTATTCGGCAAGAATGCATTTTTTTGGGAAAAGGAGCACCATTCAGCATCATCACCTGCACCTGGTTGTTATATACTATGTTACTATTTTTTTGCTTTGTTGTTTCACTATGTTAGTGTTTGCTATTTTGTAACATTGCAGATTGCGACAGATGTTGCTTCACGCGGACTTGATATTCCTGATGTCGAAGTTGTCATTAATTATAGCTTTCCTTTGACAACGGAGGATTATGTACACAGGATTGGAAGGACTGGTCGTGCAGGCAAGAAAGGTGTTGCACATACATTCTTTACTCAAGCAGATAAGGTACTGGAGATCATGTGTAGACATAGAAGTTGAGAAGTTTAAGTTGTACATAATGTAATGTTGCTACTATTATCCCATGTACAGGGACTTGCTGGTGAGCTTGTCAATGTTTTACGGGAGGCTGATCAAGAGGTTCCTCCAGACCTCATGAAATTTGGCACACATGTCAAGAAAAAGGTTTGTGGCTTGCTGTAAACTTTTTCACGTCGCATATGCAGAAAATACACGGGATGATGGGGGTAGTATTAGACAGCTGCAGTGACCATAACATATTGACAGATGCATTAATTCTGTCAATACATGTTATAGCCTCAGACCTTCAGTATACAAGTGTCCCAATATGACATTTGTTTCAATAAGAGTAAAAATGCTTGGGGGGTCACAAAGTCCCCACAAATGGGTGCATTGGTCACGAACTCAAAAAGTGCTAATAATCCAAGTTAGAGCCCCGTTAGTCTTTCCGTCAGTTCAGCCGTTTAATCTGACGGTTTTTTACAAATAGACCCTTTAAAGTTTATTTCTTCTAATTACTAGGTCCTTTTAAAAAAACTTTTTAACAGTTTTTGGCTGAGCCAATCCACCCGTCAATTTGCCATGCTGCCACCCCGTCCTGTCCCCCCCCACCACCGGTCGCGCTAGCTCTGATGCCCTGCAGCGCCCAACGTGATGGTGAAGGAGTTCGTGAGCTGCTTATGCCTGCTGCCGGCATCGACGCATCCATGCTCTCTCAGGCGCTCGTCGACTGCTGTGGGAAGAGCGGGTCGTAGTGCGCGTCGCCGACGTTCATCGGCAGCTGGTCCATCGACTGTTTGTCTGTTTCCAGGCCGAGCCACTCTACGACTGGTTCCATCCATTTAACGTCGCATCCATCCATCGATCAGCAGCAGCTGTGCTGGTACTGGAGTACTGGACTGGGTAAAAGGAACTTGTCCTCCGTGGTTGTGAGCTTTTTTTGTTACTATAGCCTTTCTTGTAGCTAGCTCCATGCAGCAGGCTGACAAAGCCATCGAGAGCTGCTACGTCCCTCCCATGGTTACCCACGCAGCCTATGCATGGCTACTTGGAGTAAAATTGGGTGATCCCTTGATTACCTCCTACTCGGAGCTTGCGGTGGGTGGTGGCGGGGGAGCTCAAGGAAGAGGAGGTATGCTGCCGCAGCGGCGGCGAGAAGGAGCGCCAGGCAGCACGCACGCTTTGGCGGCATAGCCCGGGTGTGCATATTAGATGTTCGATGAAATGCCTCCTAGAATTTTCTCCACGGGGACGAATGGTTGAAAATGAATATGAATATAGGATGTATTTTGCATAAAAGTAATTTGCCACGTCAGCTACTTAACGGCTGAACTGACGGAAGGACTAACGGTCCCTAACTCACAACTTTATGACCAATTATTAGCACTTTTTGAGTTCGTGACCAATGCACTCATTCGTGGCAACTTCGTGACATCCCAAGGTTTTGCTCTTTCAATTACTGGCTGATATGGCAGGTTATTCATCTGGTACATAATCATGCTATAAACCTCATAGCATATGTGCCTGACAGGGGAAATTAATTAGTTATCACTAAAAAGATTCTTAACTTCATTGAAAAGTTATTTTGGCTATTATATTATGTATTGCTGATCTCTGCAATTTGACTTAAACTTTATGACAGTGTGTTTCAAGTAGTTTCTCATTTGTGTTAATTTTCTATCATTAAATCTCTGAAGTCTTAGTTACAAAGTATCCAAAACCTGGCATGCGTACTTTTTTTTGTATCAGTAATGATTGTTAATCTAATCCCTCTGTCCCAATATAAGCCATTTTGGTGAGCTAAAACAGCTTGTCGAGGGTTCCAAAAAAAGATGTATTGGGACAGTGGGAGTACATTCGTATGGTACTAGAAAGACATGGTGTATATACATTATACTCAATACTAAGTAAATAATTTCACATTAGAAATATCGGCAGTTGATCAAAGTACATTTTGAAGTACACATCTTAAGCGTTTATGGAAAACCAATAAACTCTTGTATTGCTTGTATCATGTGATGGAGGGAATAGTTTTTGAGTCCTTGCATTGTAGCCTGTCTGTTTAAGACCTGCTGATGTTTAAATTGGAGATGAAGGCTGTGAAGCAATGTTATCTGGCAGAAGCATTTGCTATGACCGATAGCCTGTTACCTTATTGGTTCCCTATTCATTAATTGGTGAAATGTTTGACAACTCAAACATTGTCAAGTTGTGAAAAATTCGCCCATAGTAATTTGAATAAAATGGCCCTGACATTATGCTATGTTTTTTTGGCAGGAATCAAAGATATATGGTTCCCACTTTAAGGAAATCAAAGCAGACGCTCCTAAATCAACGAAGATAACGTTTAGTGATTCTGACGAGGAAATAACTAACATACCTGGCTAGTGTATTTCCTTTTGATTTCTCGATAGTAGATCAAAACTTCTCCTGTCATCTAGATTTTGGTTAGTTGATGAGGCAATCTTTCATGTTGTTTTGCCTCAGCAATTATGGTGGTTTTTATGTCCTGTAGTTTTCTTTCTTTTTGAAGAAAATAAAGTAAATTAAAGATATATCAGAATTATTCATTATTGTGATTTAATGGTCAAATGTGACAACTTGTAATATTCCAAATATTGCGACCCTTTTAACCTGGCCCTCTGCGTCAGTGACACCGTGACCCTTTGATCGGGTACTCGTAAGCCAAATGCCTCCAAATCTCTCCCCGCTTTCTCATTCTTCCTGTGACGCCGTTGGTTCCACCGCTGTCTGACGCCTCCACCTCGTACTTGCTGTCACCTGTCTCCACTTGATTGGTGGCCTGTGCTCACACTTCTTGGTAGATAGGCCATCGTTCCAGACCGGTGTAGGCTTCGTTTCGGGAGGTCTTCTGCGCTTGTGAGGTGTTCAGCCATTTGTGAGACCCGTTTTCCAGGTAAGATCCTATCCATCTGAGCCATTTTACAAGCGACCAAGGGGCACAAATATTCAGTTTTCCAGGTAAGATCCTAGCCATGTAAGCCATTTTACAAGCGACCAAGGGGCAGAAATATTCATCCTGCCTATATTATCGTATATGGAGCTGAGCAACCGGATCCGAAAGGAGTCCGATGGCGATACTTAGCTCATGGTGGCCACGTCAATGGTGATCAATGAGTACAACTATCTCGGTGAAGAGGCGCAGGCCCAATCTCCCGTGCAAGCAAGAGAGGGGACAGTACCAGCTCTACCGCGACTATTTTCATCCTACAAGACCAATCTTTGATGCACAAAGATTCCAGCGTTGCTACCGGATGTCAAGGCCGTTGTTCTTACGGATTTTGAGCGGGGTGAGGGCACATGACAACTACTTCCAAGCCAGGCACGATGCCACCGGTATGCTTGGCTTCATCTCATATAAAAATGTTTAGCTGCTATTCACATGCTTGCATATAGAGTGGCCGGTGATCTCGTAGATGAATATCTGCGAATGAGCGAGTCCACCTACATTGAGTCCGTGTACAAATTATGCAAAATAGTATTTTTAAGAAAATAAGAGAGTAGTATTTTTTGAGAACTATTGGATTAAAAGCTATGGAGGTTCCATCTCCTACATATTTTCAACTTTAAAACTTTTACAAATTAATTATGATATTCTTTCCAAACCTCCTTTTTGGCAAAATTCTACCAGTAGGAAATATATTATATCATATATTTGTGCCAAATACTTTGGAAATATACTAAGTATAATTTAAACCTATCTTCAAACATATTGTCATGATTATGTTTGATGACCACCTCACAATTCTTTTGGAATGACTATGGTCATGTGTGACCTAATTATGCAAAAACGGCTTGCACAACTAAAATTTCTGGCTTATAAATCATAAAACAATTATGATCATTTTGGTTATTCAATAAAAACCAACCAAATCATTTCATAACAATGTACGACAAACTTTTCTAGACCCAACTATTCATACTCTATCTCCTAGGCACATTTTTACTCTTGTGCTCTAGACCATATACTTGGGGCCCTCTCTAAACCTACCATCGACAACCATCGCCACCTTAAGCCGTATTATACAGTAGAGATTTTTTTTCATAGGTTGCATACACAAGTTGTTTGGCTTTAGGGCACTGCATGGGCCATGCATCATATGCTTCACGACCATGGCATGTAGCTCCGAGTAATTATCGTTATCCGGGAGCTCTGCTGATATGAGACGGTCATACTGCTCCGGCACAACGAGCTTATATTTGGAATCCATGATCAATAGGAAATGAGCATGTGGGAGACCCCTCTTCTGGAACTCGACCACATAGATCACAACGCCCAAGATGTTCTTCTTGGTTAGCATATATTTCATGTCTCGGCTTGCCGTAAGTCTGTACCAATGCCATGACGTCCATATGTCTCTGTTTCATGTCTCGGAAGCACCCCTGGAATTTCCAAGGGAGCACAATCCTTGTGCCAACAACGCTTGCTCGAGTCTCTCCGGTCGTGATGCTATCGACAATGCCTTTATATAGATCAACACGTATCTCCAGTTGATGCTGCCTGACCCAATTCAACCTGCAGCCCTCAATCTTTATATACATGTCCACCGCCCATTGTTGGAATATACACCCTCCATGGAGTATGAGGTTGAATATGGCAGGACACGTCTATCGTCTGTAACAGTAGTAGTCCCTGACGGAGACGCATAACCGGCCTGAGCTCCTCCTTTGGAAAGAAGAGGGGTGATATCCGACAAGTATAGGGGATCGTGTGTAGCCTTTTCAATAAGTAAGAGTGTCGAACCCAACGAGGAGCTAAAGGTAGGATGAATGTTATCTCAAGTTGTATCAACCACTGATACAACTCTCTACGCACACCAAACTTTGCATTATCTAGGAAATAAAACTAGAGTAATAATACATCTATGAGAGATAGCTTTGCAAGATAATAAATAGAAGAAAGTAAATGTTAGTGCTGTAGCAATAAAATATACTAAGTAACCATAAACTAACAGTACCATGAGTGTGGAAAAGTTGTGGTAATTGTGGTGTCTTTGTCGAAGATTCATTAGTGAAGATATCAGTTTCATTGTCTTTCATGCAATTTTCTATGTCGGAGAGGCTAAATATACATCACTCCACTACTTGGGAGTACAAGTACTATATGATTGGATTGTTAGCAAACATCTGTAAATACTAAGAATGCATTAAGGTTTCCCCAACCATAGCGTTAAGTTCATGGTCCTCTTACTCCCATAAGTGCAACTAACCGGTTCGAGTCCTCAGGTTTCTGTCACTCTGGCAGAACTATCCCCCTTCCTTTGCACATTCTACTAACCCTAGGGTGTTGATCCATGCGTGCACAAATATAATGGACACCAAAGTATAGTACCATATAAACATACAACTCTAATTAACCTCGTGCATTGAACAAAGCAATCAAAAGACAAATAACTTCACAAACATGTCATAGATCATAGGATAAATATGATAGCATCAAACACGATGTTTACATAGAGCGGTACAGAGGTTTCTGGGAGGATGAACCATTGTATACAAGGAGGAGTTGATGATGGAGATGGCGGTGACGACGGTGAAGGGGGGAGCGAGAGGCGCAGGGCGGTGATGGCGGTGGCGCGGGGAGCTCCTCCCCCGCTGCCGTTAACAAGGGGGAATGCCGCCCCTTAGACCCTTCATTCATGGCTTCTTGCGAGCCCTCCCCCATGGAGATAGAATCCACGGGGGAGGAAAAAACGTGGCTTTTGGTGGCTGAAACTCGTGGGTGGAGGAGGCTCGGACGACCTAGGGTTTCCCTCTTTATATACTCTCGGATTTCCCCCAACCCGTCTTGGGATTCACAAAAACGGGCATAGCTGGAGCATCCGGACTCGGATTGGGCCGAATTTTAAGTCCAGATTTATTAGAATAAAATTTCCTACAATTTCGGCTTCTACGCATTTGACGTCGTCTTCAGGCCCAAAAGTGACAATCTTTGAAAATAGTTTTCAGACAGATTTCTGGATGGTCCCAATTCAACTCCAACAAGGTTTCCTTTTGTATTCTTGATAATTCCTACACATCAAAGTGTAAAATAAGAACATTGTGCACTTTTGCAACTATTAGTAGGTTAGTCCAAATAAATCATAAACTTAATATAAAAACAAGTGCCAAAGGCATAATATTAACATTAAACAATCAAAAAATATAGATATGTTTTGGACATATCAAGGGGATATGAAAGGGGGTCATAGCATCCTTGCTGAACGGGAATCCGCCACCTATTTTAGTTCTTTTTTAGTTCAGTCTTGCCACCAAAGGTAAATTCTTTAGATACGTAACTAAGGTGAATTTACCTATATGAGAAGCTAGCAAGTAGATACACAGTACAAGATAAATATAAGTGCGATACAAGTAAGTAAGGGAGTAAGGAATAGGGGAACAAAGTTGAAGCACACAGAGACGAAGGTGTAATCCCAAGTTCTACCCAAAGGGTGTACATCTCGTTGGAGAGGTGTGTGCAACCGCAACATGTTGGCCACAACGCCACAAAGGTTCACCTTCTACTCCGATGAACTCAACCACAAAAGGTACGTGTTCACCTTCCCCTATTGATCCCCTTTGGGGCGGAAATCGAATCCCTTATAATAACTTAAGGCACACACCCACAACTTAATGAAGAGGATTGCAGGCAGAAAACAAAAAATTTCCTAGCAACGATATCCTTAAACTAGCCAAGATCTATACTATGCAGATATAATAATACGGCGAGATCAGAATACATACCCTCGTAGAACGAATAGCGGGGATTATGCTCCCGCACAAGCGTTGACAACGAAGACGACGTAGCCGACCTCTAGGTCGCGAAGAACTCGGCGCGACGAAGCCGACGAAGATGACCTCAAGGTCGGGTGGAGGTAGTTGGCCTCCGAGCACCGCTAGCGCAGCACCTCGTAGGGCATTACACACATACTGTGGAGACAACGACCACCGAAGCTCTAGTCCAGGACGAGCAGCGGAAGACTTGGACCAGAACACCAGCAGCTCGGCAGCGGGCTATGGTGGAGAGATCCCCTCATCCTCCTTGGCGCAACTCCGACAAAGGGAATCACGAAATCGAGGAGAAATAAGAGAATTAATTGGTGAATTAAAACCCCAGGAGTGCCCCTTCTTATATAGGCTCCCGGGGGGAGCCAACCTTGCCAGCCAAGCAATGTGGGACTATCCCCATTACCTGGTGCGGCTAGGGCTAATGCGCCGGCCCTAGATGAGCCCCATTTGGCCCACCTAGGCCGGCCAAGGCTCCCCACCGAATTCCCTTGAGGGTCCCCCCCCCCCCCCCCATGGGCCTTCTTTCCACCAGAAGGTCCATTTAGGGAAATCAGCCTAAATAAATTCGTAAATAAATATATAAAATTATATTTAAACATTAATTACACTAATTAGTATCAAACAAATTATATAAAATTAATTCTAGCTCCGAAAACTGTTTCGTCGCTGCCCGATCTCCATCAGACCATTCGCGGGACGTTCCCGGTGATCTTTTTCCTTTCCGGTTGTCTTGTCGAAACCCCTTAAGTGTGTTACCCTAGCGGTTCGATATATAGGCATGATCGAGACTCCTCTCCGATCAATGACTAACTCGTAGGCCTGGACCCCATGAATTAATCCTTGTGATATACGAATGACTTTCATCTATGAAACCTGGACGTCGAGTCTTAAACCTTTTGCCATAGCGATTCTTAGCGTGTCCGAGCATCGTTCTTAGATATCTCCATATCTAGCTACCTCGTTACCGACATCTCTATCTTCGACTCGTCTATGATATTATATCAGCTGGTGACCTTGTCACATGTTTGCAAACTCATTTGACATAATCTCACCGAGTGGGCCCTAGAGTATCTATCCGGCTATACAGACTGACAAATCCCGCTATTGACACCTCGTCTCAACTATTCCCTTCTGATACCCAAAAGTATCACCTATCATTGTCACACTATATAAGATATGCCGTTTGGTGTGATCAAAGTATCTTCTAGGAATAACAATAAGAGTTGATCTCACGGTCGAAGGCGTAATGACTACGTCCTACAAATTATGGGTAAGTCCATCACATCGTTCCACCTAACGATATGACTCCATTGCCAACAAACTCCATGTCTCATGATCGGGAAACCTCGATCATCAATCGTGCAATGAAACTAGTCTTAGTAGAGGCTACTAGGGACCTGGTTGTTTATCTGCCACACGTGTATTAATGTTTCTTCTTAATACAGTTATAGCATGGTATAAATCATATAGTGAACAATTGGAATATAACCAATAAACTATGTTTATTAAGTGCCTCTAGGGCATATTCCCTTCAGTCTCCCACTTGCACTAGAGTAACACTTAATCTAGTTTACAACTTGGTAAAAGCTCAACACCCATAGCATCTTGGTGCATGCTCGTCTCGTGGAAGAGGAATACAGTCAATAGATCTCACACATTGAGACCTATATGTGCTTTGCAACACTTCTATGTCACCTGGTTTGACATCATCCATCTTACGAGGACGGTGAAATATATTCTAGTGGATGGAGTCAGACAGTCCAATCACACTTGCTACTTCTGAAGTTGCCATACATTTCTATACCTACGTAGATTATGCAACAGTGCATTCATATGCGACTTCGCAAGCTAAACATGTCTTTCTTCAAAAAAAGGACATCTCCTATATGCGATTTCTAGTTGTATGGGTCAGTGTCATAACTTGCATCATCGTAACCGCTTTACGACAAGTTGTCTTTCCACTCTTACCCTTTACTAGAAAACATATCTTTAGTTCTCACAGACACTGAAGAATATACTTAACGTTTGTTCATCGATCCAAACATGGATCACTCTAGAACCCGTTCTTCAACCAAGTACTTGGGTCACACCAAGTCGAGCTTTCAGTCCGATAGAATCTATGTCTGATACATAGAGAATGTCAAACATCATTTTCTATCACTGAAAATGCCAAGATAAACTTAATATTTTACCTAGTCATACAAGCAAGAACAATCTTCTTCGCTTGTTCTATTCTGAAACACTTCAGAATCTCAACTTAGGAAATATTCCGACCTAATGTTATTAAGCCCCTTACGATCTATACAATTATAGATTGGATGTCTAATACTTTTGACTTCATTCATAGAAAATTTAATCACTTAAATAATCCTTTACACTCTACTAGAGGATCTATGTCATTCAATATGTCGTTACATACAAAATCACGAATGGCACCTAGCTCCCACTCAAATATGCCTTCCGCATATAAGATCAAGCAAAGCTACTTAGCTCCCACTCAAATATGCCTTCCGCATATAAGATCAAGAAAAGCTACTTTGCTCCCACTCACTTCTTTGCAGATGCAAGTTTCTTCAACTATTTTGGACAACTCCAAAATCCTTTGATCACATCATCAAAGTGAAGATTCCAGCTCCGATATGCTTGCTTCAGCCCATGAATGAACAACTGAAGTTTGCATACATGTTTAGCATCCTCGGGATCACCAAACCATTATTGTACTGCTTACAACTCTTTCTTAATGACACTATTAAGAAACGTGGTTTCCTTATCCATCTATCAATTTCTCATTCGAAATTATAGTAATTGCTAAACGACCTAGAATAGATTTAGGCTTCGCCACTTGAGACAAAATCTCGTTGTGCTCAACTTTTGAATCTGTCAGAACTGTTTTCCGACAATCATCCTTATCATTATCTACTCTCTCATAAAATTCCATATCTATTACCAGCCAAGATGCCATCAAGAAGATCTCCCAAGTCATTACCTGGTAATCGTACATGGATTTTATCTCGGATATTATATGACTCATAGCCATTTCTCGGACTTAGGTCTACCATCTCTTCTTCGTAGTTTTAGGTCTGTCATGTTCCATTAACATGACCTTCTTGACAAGATTGTCGTAACACATAGTGTGGAAAACAACCTCGTACGCCTACGTTCTTAGTATGAGCTCAGATCATCATGATCTTGTATCATCGGCTTCTTTCAAGCTGTGGAGCATGACACCGAAAACACTTTCGGTTGCGCCACTCCGATGTCTGGAGAGAAAGTTCATCAACTTCGTCTTGCTCTACTTTCTTTCTCACCTATACCCTTGGACAAGAAACTATTTCTTTCGCAAGGTATATCCCGGCAACTATTTTTCCTATGTCGTGAGACATGTACCCAACTAACTCTACTACAAAAGATTAATCCATTTTAGGTTTGATCACATCGAAACACTAAATTGCTGAAACGACAATCTAGGCTCAAAGCCATGCCATCACTTATATGGTATTATCTCCATGGATACAAATGGTTTCCCTATTATCTAACGTGAATGTTGCATTTCTACCATATGACTCTAATGATCACAATAGTTCGATAAGAGATTTATTTAGCACACACTATCCGATAGGGTGCGATTATGACGTCCTAACATACCATAACAATATGGTGTTCCATGCGACATAATTTGTGGAACTCTTCTCACAAGTCTTCCAATGATGTGCTAACATTATAACTCAAATCTTTATTTCCTCGGTCTGTATCGCAGGAATTTGATTTTCTTGTTAAATTTATTTCCTACTTCATTCTTAACTTGTTTGATCGTATCAAAATTTCTAGACTAACATTCCCTGAGTGGATATCCATATATCTACTCGGAATATTCATGAAGTCTATGAAATAAAGACTTCCACTACACGTTAAAGTACTTCATTGATTCACATGCACCCATATGCACGATTCTCAACAAGTTATACTCAAAACTTTAAGTAAAGTTCACGAAATAAAGGTCTCCACTACCCGTCAATTACTTCATTGATCCACATACATCTATATGCATGACTACCAATAAGTTATATGCCCGTTTTCCAAAAACGGTGTCTTAGTTATCTTGCAAGTGTCAAAAGATCAAATCTAAGGACTTGTAGATCCATCCGTAATGGAGCTAATTCATTGACTATAACATTGACATGAATTAAACGACAGTGCCACGCATATGTGGTGTCTTTATTAAGTTTGTATCCTTTGGCATTAATATTATGAATGTGGGAGCTTCTACCATCTAAATTCAAATCGGCATATGATCATTACTTCATAAATATAGGACAACGAATTTGTCACTAACATATATGAACAATTGTCTCGCTAGAGGAGACACACTTATAATGATCATACGAACATGCGATCATAAAAGAATTTATTCAAATGGTAGATCTAGAGGGAGAGTGTCTATGGCCATCACAACAATTTGTTTGCCATTATAACCACACAATGTCGCCTCATCCTTCCAAGCTACTCAAGCAGTAAATCTGGTTTTCATAAAACATGAGTAGTATCAAAAACTTAGTCACTACTGCGAGTACTTGCTAAGGTAAAACATTCACAACGTGTATATCATATATACACCATCATCATTGATGATTTCCGGCGATCTGTTTCGTCTTCTTGATACTTCCAACGCAATCAAGAACCATGAAGGTGAACGATTCCCCTTGCATGACATAGTCTATGACAAAACATTTGCACTTGGAAACGGCGTCTGCCATCTAGTGATTGAGCTGAGCGAGGCATCTCAATGTTCATCAAGTATGACCATATGTCATCAAGGATGACCAATGTCATCAAGTATGACTGCCATATGCTCCTTCAATGTGTGTATTCTCTTCCATCATGGTTGAGAAGAAGAATAGTAAACGTACTAATAATCTTCATCAACCCAACTTTAGGGGTATCCCGAGTTTAGCGATCATCTCATATGTTCGCAATCTAATAACTCGTACCCACCGTTGATTCTCTATGGCAGAGATCATAGCATACACTGGACTGTGATGAGATCATTCGCACAAAACCTGATAATCCAAATTATCCTTTTGTTAGCGGAATCTCCGGGTTTATCTCCTAGCGGGTATTGTATCACAAAGAGCTAATGGTTCAAACAAGGACATCCTCAAGCTAAAGTACAAAACTATGAAGTTTGGACCCAACCTTTTAAGTTTCTCAATCGTAGGATTGCACCTAATTTTGAAGAAGCTATCACATTGGTAATATCTACAAAGGTTTTGCAAAACAGACTTTGTTCATTATATTTTGAGTTCTAAGATTTTAGAAAATAACTATCAGAACTCCCACTCAAACGAACATCCCTCCTGGTTGTTTCAGCGATTACCTGACCCCCATCCATTGCGCAACCCCTCATCGTCAGAGCCGGCAACACAACTTCAAGGGTGGACAACGAATTGTCGAGCACAACAACTTTGTGACTCATCCTCGACCTTTCGGCCTCCGTGTTCCGAGGCCATATCTGCATATGCTAGGCTCGCCACAATAACCTTCAACGAACGCGCATGCAACATGGCTTACACCCACTGTATGCGAACAACGATATGTCTGACACCCGATCGTCACGGCCTGCCTCATAACGTAGAACTTTCTTGGTGGTGCACGTCGAAGGAAGAACACTAGTGGTATTTTGGAGGGATCATCTTATATATAACTACCGCCGTGTAACTAATATATATTAATATATAATCACACAATATAAGTTGCACTCAAAACATCAAATGTAATGCGACGTGATATGGTCCATGCGCCATGGTCTTCTTGGCGCCCACAATTCATAAACAATTTAATAAACCTACCTTGACCATATCACATTGCCCCTGCAAAATAAAGTTAGACGCTTTTACTTTATCTTTTGCATATTTTACGTGGCTTGGGGCTGTCGTAAATAGAACCGCTTCATACCTACGAACCTGTGACCACAACAACGATCCAATAATTGCATGTTTAAGCATCACTTTCGGGCCCTCCATTGAAAATGCAAGGCCAACTAAAGAGAGAGATAGACACCCGCCAACCACAGATACGGTACAAGCCGTATGTCAGTAATGGAACCAGTCTCGCGTAAGCGTACGCGTAAAGTCGGTCCGGGACGCTTCATCAACTCGATGTCACTGGAATCACAAGTGCACGCTAGAGGGCAGCAAATAACAGGAACGGTGCCCCCGTGAAGAACACGGGTTCTAACAGCGTACAACTATATCTATGATAGATCGGCTCTGATACCACTGAAGGGAATCGCATGCAGAAACAAAAAAAATTCTAGCAACGATATCCTTAAACTAGCCAAGATCTATACTATGCAGATATAGTAATACGACCGAGATCGGAATACATACCCTTGTAGACCGAATAGCGGGCATTCGCTCTCGCACAAGCGTTGACGACGAAGACGACGTAGCCGACCTCTAGGTCACGAAGAACTCGGCGCGACGAAGCCGACGAAGATGACCTCGATGTCAGGTGGAGGAAGTAGGCCTCTGAGCACCGCTAGCGCAGCACCTCGCAGAGCATTACACACATACGGTGGAGACAACGACCTCCGAAGCTCCAGTCCAGGACGAGCAGCGGAAGACTTGGACCGGAACACCAGCAGCTCGGCAGCGGGCTATGGTGGAGAGATCCCCTCATCCCGCTCGGCGCAACTCCGAGAGAGGGAATCACAAAATCGAGGAGAAATAAGAGAATTAATTGGTGAATTAAAAGGCCAGGGGTGCCCCTTCTTATATAGGCTCCCGGGGGGAGCCAACCTTGCCAGCCAGGCAATATGGGACTATCCCCATTGCCTGGTGCGGCTAGGGCTAATGCGCCGGCCCTAGGAGAGCCCCATTTGGCCCACCTAGGCCGGCCAAGCCTCCCCACCGAATTCCCTTGAGGGTTTTCGCCCCGATGGGCCTTCTTTCCACCAGAAGGCCCATTTAGGGAAATCAGTCTAAATAAATTCGAAAATAAATATATAAAATCATATTTAAACATTAACTACACTAGTTAATATCAAACATATCATATATAATTTATTCTAGCTCCGAAAACTATTTTGTCGCTACCCGGTCTCCATCGGACCATTCCCGGTGATCTCTTTCCTTTCCGATTGTCTTGTCGAAACCTTTTAAGTGTGTTACCCTAGTGGTTCTGTATAATAACAGGCATGATCGAGACTACTCTCTGATCAATGACTAACTCGTAGGCCTGGACCCCATGGATTAATCCCTGTGCTTTAACGAATGACTTTCATCTATCAAACCTCGACGTCGAGTCTTAAACCTTTTGCCATAGCAATAGTTAGCGTGTCCGAGCAACGTTCTTAGATATCTCCATATCTAGCTGACCTCGTTACCGACATTGCTATCTTCTACTCGTCTATGATATTATGTCAGCTAGTGACCTAGTCACATGTTTGCAAATTCATTTGACATAATCTCACCGAGTGGGCCCTAGAGTATCTATCCGGCTATACGGACTGACAAATCCCGGTATTGACCCCTCGTCTGAACTATTCCCTTCTGATACCCAAAAGTATCACCTATCATTGTCACACTATGTAAGATATGACGTTCGGTGCGATCAAAGTATCTTCCAGGAATAACAATAAGAGTTGATCTCACGGTCGAAGGCGTAATGACTACGTCCTACAAATAATGGGTAAGTCCATCACATCTTTCCACCTAACGATATGACTCCATTGCCGAATGGCGCCATGCCCCATGATCGAAAAACCTCGATCATCAATCGCGCAACGAAACTAATCTTAGTATAGGCTACTAGGGACCTAGTTGTTTATCTACCACACGTGTATTAATGTTTCCGCTTAATACAGTTATAGCATGGTATAAAACATATAATGAACAATTGGAATATAACCAATAAACTATGTTTATTAAGTGCCTCTAGGGCATATTCCCTTCACTTAATTGGGGGCTCTCAAGATGATCACAACAGGTCAAAACCACAAGAGGTCAAGGTAATACCAAGTAGCAACAATGGTGAGCTAGGTTTTCCCAATATAAACCCTAGCCACAAAATACTCAAGTGAATGGGGGAGGGGGGGGGGGGGGGGGGGGGGGAATGAAGAACGCTCTGGTGAGGTAGTAGGTCCTAAGTTTGACCCGGAAATTCCGAGTCGATTTGAAATCTCCTATCACAATTTCCGGCTCTGCGCAGCACGCGGACGTCTTCTTTCCTTCGCCGGTTTTCCTAGAGGCTTGAGGGTCACTCGGAAATTTCGAGTCCCAGAAATTTCCTCGCTGAATTTACGGCTCCGTCCAACATGTTGTGTCTTCTTTTCCACTCAGATATTCGAGGCTCTTTTTGGTCCATTCAAATATTCCGAGTTATCTGAGCCGAATTTTCGGCTCGGTTCAGCACGCCTCGCCAACTTTTCCGAGTCCCGGAAATATCCGGCTCCAATATTCCAGCTCCTAGAGCTTTTCCAGAACAACTTCTTCTCTACTTTTTGGCTTTGATGCTTATGATATTTGATCATAAACTGAATGCAATACTTTGCATAAGATTAGTATATCATTAGTATTGTTAACTAACACACAAAACACAAGGGATTAAGAAATGCTCTTTCACTTGTGTGGCTTGTATATTGTGCCTCTCACTGTTGTTACCACAGAGGGTAATGCTACGCCTGAACCTATTAGACATGTCGCTGCCCTTGACCCAGATTGTAGTCACCTCGGTCGACATCGGTGTGTTGTATCTCCGTGGTCTAGCTTTTTGTCGGTGTTCAGTTCTCTACGGTAGTCCTCGAGGTTATCCTTATGGGCGCCCAAACTACTAAACTGCTCGGAGTAGGGGTTTCCTCTTAGTATTTCTACAACCTTATGCACGACCTCCTTGTCTAGTTTGTTTGTTGCTTTCTTGCGATGGATCAGGTTGGGATCATCATCGTAGAAGTAGAGTTATAGATGTTCCGGGCGAGATCCTAGCACAAACGAATGCACGTTATGGTACATGGAACCTTGCGTCCGGAATGTGTACGTCCCGGACCTCATGTTTGTACAATCGTTGCCGAGGCTGATGCCAAGGGTTGAAGGAGAAATGGCAGTTGAAGAACCACATCCTCTCCCAAAAATATCGACCGTCCGCATCCTTGCTAGACCATAGCCTCATCAGCTCTGGAATAGGGACTTGTTCAGCCAGCTGTATCCGTCTGTTTAGACAACAAAACCAGAGGGTTTCATGCTCAACAGTTTGGGACTTGCTTGAGTATGTGCGTTCTATCTGGGAGGTTCGAGTACACAAAGTCAAAAGGGTCGATAGCACCCTCGTGTGATAAGTCTATCATTGTACCGAGATCCATGTCATCATCGTCGAAACCTACAGGAATAGGACATGACGTCAAATATGTTCATATTGACAGTTTGGCCTGAAGGGGATCACAGGCAGAAAACAAAAAAATCCTAGCAACGATATCCTTAAACTAGCAAAGATCTATACTATCCAGATATAGAAGTACAACAGAGATCGGAATACATACCCTTGTAGACCGAAAGCGGGATTACGTTCCCGCACAAACGTTGACGATGAAGACCGACACCCTCAAGGTCGTGTAGTGTAAGCAGACCTCCCAGCACCGCTAGCACAGCACCTCGCAGGGCGTTACACACGTACGGTGGAGACGACGACCTCCGAAGCTCCAGTCCGGGACGAGCAGCAGAAGACTTGGACCGGAACGCCAGCAGCACGGCAGCGGGCTACGGTGGAGAGACCCCCTCTCTTCTCGGCGCAACTCCGACAAAGGGAATCATGAAATCGAGAGAGAATTAGAGAATTAGTTTGTGATTAAAAGGCCAGGGGTGCCCCTTCTTATATAGGCTCCCACGGGAGCCAACCTTGCCAGCCAGGCAATGTGGGACAATTCCCACATGCCTGGTGCAGCACAAGGAGGCGCGTCGGCCCTGGTGGGCCCCATCTAGCCCACCTAGGTCGGCCAAGGCTCCCCCACCGAATTCCCTTGGGGATTTCCCCCCATGGGCCTTCTTTCCACCAGAAGGCCCATTTAGCAAAATCAACCTAAATAATTTCGAAAATAAATATATAAAATCATATTTAAACATTAATTACACTAATTAATATCAAACATAATATATATAAATTATTCTAGCTCCGAAAACTATTTCGTCGCTGCCCGATCTCCATCGGACCATTCCCGGGACGTTCCCGGTGATCTCTTTCCTTTCCGGTTGTCTTGTCAAAACCCCTTAAGTGTGTTACCCTAGCGGTTAGATATAATAACACGCATGATTGAGACTCCTCTCTGATCAATGACTAACTCGTAGGCCTGGACCACATGAATTAATCCCTGTGATATAACAAATGACTCTCATCTATCAAACCTGAACGTTAAGTCTTAAACCTTTTGTCATAGCGATACTTAGCGTGTCTGAGCATTGTGCATAGATATCTCCATACCTAGCTGACCTCGTTACCGACATCACTATCTTCTACTCGTCTATAATTTCATGTCTCCGTGACCTAGTCACATGCTTACAAGCTCATTAGACATAATCTCACCGAGTGGGCCCTAGAGTATCTATCCTGCTATGCGGACTGACAAATCCCGCTCTTGACCCCTCGTCTCAACTACCCCCTTCCTATACCAAAAAGTATCACCGTTATTTTCATACTATATAAGATACGACGTTTGATGCGATCAAAGTATCTTCCAGGAATAACAATAAGAGTTGATCTCACGGTCGAAGGCATAATGACTACGTCCTACAAATATGGGTACGTCCATCACATCGTTCTACCAACGACATGACTTCATTGCCGACTGGCGCCATGCCCCATGACCGGGAAACCTCGATCATCAATCGCGCAACGAAACTAGTCTTAGAAGAGGCTACTAGGGACCTGGTTGTTTATGTATCACACGTGTATTAATGTTTCCGTTTAATACAGTTATAGCATGACACAAAATGTATTATGAACAAACGAGATATGATAAAGAAATACACTTTATTAATTTCCTCTAAGGCATATCTCCTTCAGTCTTCCCACTTGCACTAGAGTACAAATTAATCTAGGTTACAACTTGGTAAAAGCTTAACACCCATAGCTTCTTGGTGGTTTTCATGCTTGTCAAGCGGAAGAGGCTTCGTCAGAGGATCTGCCACATTCAGATCCCTTTGCACTTTGCAAATCTTCATATCGCCTCCTTGTACGTACTGTCCTATCACATGGAAGCGTCGGAGAATATGTTTGGCGGTGGAGTGAGACCGTGGTTCCTTCGCGTTAGCAATGGCACCCGTATTGTCACAGAAGAGAATCACGGGGTCTTGCGCGCCTGGGAACACTCCAAGTTCAATGATGAACTTCCTTAGGCACACAACTTTATTCGCGGCTTCGCAAGCAGCAATGTACTCCGACTCCATTGTAGATTGCGCGACGATGGGTTGCTTCCCACTTCTCGAGCACACGGCGCCTCCATTCACCTTGAACACATAACCTGTTTGTGACTTAGAGTCATCGGGGTCTGGGCAGAAACTTGCATCAACGTAATTTGCCACGCCAAGTTCTTCATTACAACCACCATAGACATGGAACGTTTCCTTTGTCTTCTTGAGATAATTAAAAATGCTCTTAACAGCGATCCAATGTTCCATTCCTGGATTAATCTGGAAACGGCTCGACAAACTAAGAGCCAATGCTACATCAGGTCGAGTACTCAACATTGCATACATAATCGATCCTATGGTTGAAGCATAAGGATGTTTTGTCATTTCGGCCTTACCATGTTCCGTTACCGGACACTGTGCCTTTCGCAATGATTTATTCTTGATAACAGGCAGAGAACCCTTCTTTGCCGTCTCCATACCAAAACACTTTAGTATCTTATCAAGGTAAGTGAAGGAGATATGCCCTAGAGGCAAATAAATAAGTAGTATTTATCGCATTATCTCATAAGTTTATAATAGGTTTTTGTATTATGCTATGACTGTATTAATCAGAATTATTAATACACGTGTAATACATAGACAACCAGAGTCCCTAGTGAGCCTCTATATAAACTAGTCCATTGGGCAACAGTTGATCGAGATTCCCGATCAAGGACAATGACGTCGGTTGAAAATGGGGTCATCTTATTAGAAGAATAAGGAGATGGACATACGCAAAGTATTGCAATAAGATCGTATTACGATGTTTGTCATTTGCAACAGATAAGAAATATGATAGCTTATTCCTTAGACCGTGAGACCGTACTTATTGCTACTCCGTATGGGTGCTTTGAGAGCATCAAACGTTGTGTCTTATATAGCATGACAATAATGAAGGGGATCATGTGCAGAAAACAAAAAAATTCATAGCCACGATATCCTTAAAACATGCCAAGATCTATTCTATGCAGATATAGTAGTACGAACGGAGATCGGAATACATACCCTCGTAGACCGAAAGCGGGGATTACGTTCCCGCACAAACGTTGTCGTGAAGACCGAAGAAGCCGACCTCAAGGTCGTGTAGAGGAAGCAGACCTCCGAGCACCGCTAGCGCAGCACCTCGCATGGCGTTACACACGTACGGTGGAAACGACGGCCTCCGAAACTCCAGTCCAGGACGAGCAGCGGAAGACTTGGACCGGAACACCAGCAGCGCGGCAGCGGGCTATGGTGGAAGAGATCCCCCTCTCAACTCGGCGCAACTCCGACAAAGGAAATCACGAAATCGAGAGAGAATTAGGGAATTAATTGGTGAATTAAAAGGCCATGGGTGCCCCTCTATATATATTCTCCCAGGGGGGAGCCAACCTGCTCACCAGGAAATGTGGGACTAAACCCCACATGCCTGGTGCGGCATTGGTGCGCCGGCCACCTGGTGGGCCCCTTGTGACCCACCTAGGCCGGCCACCTTGGCCCCCACCAAATTCCCTTGAGGAATTTTCCCCTCTTGGGCCTTCTTTCGACCAGAAGGCCCATTTAGGGAAATCAGCCTAAATAAATTTGAAAATAAATATATAAAATCATATTTAGACATTAATTACACTAATTAATATCAAACATATTATATATAATTTATTCTAGCTCCGAAAACTATTTCGTCGCTGCCCGATCTCCATCGGACCTCTCACGGGACGTTCCTGGTGATCTCTTTCCTTTCCGGTTGTCTTGTCGAAACCCCTTAAGTGTGTTACCCTAGCGGTTCAATATAATAACATACATGATTGAGACTCCTCTCCGATCAATGACTAACTCGTAGGCCTGGACCCCATGAATTATTCCATGTGATATAAAGAATGACTTTTGTCTATCAAATCTGAACGTAAAGTCTTAAACCTTTTGCCATGGCGATACTTAGCGTGTCCGAGCGTCGTTCATAGATATCTCCATATCTAGCTTGACCTCGTTACCGACAACGCTATCTTCTACTCGTCTATGATTTCATGTCTCCGTGACCTAGTCACATGCTTGCAAGCTCATTAGACATAATCTCACCGAGTGGGCCCTAGAGTATCTATCCTGCTATGCGGACTGGCAAATCCCGCTCTTGACCCCTCGTCTCAACTACTCCCTTTCGATACCCAAAAGTATCACCGTTATTGTCTTACTAATTAAGATACGACGTTTGGTGCAATCAAAGTATCTTCCAGGAATAACAATAAGAGTTAGTCTCACGGTCAAAGGTGTAATGACTACGTCCTACAAATATGGGTATGTCCATCACATCGTTCTCCAACGATATGACTTCCATTGCCGACCGGCACCATGCCCTATGATCGGGAAACCTCGATCATCAATCGTGCAACGAAACTAGTCTTAGTAGAGGCTACTAGGGACCTGGTTGTTTACGCATCACACCCGTATTAATGTTTCCACTTAATACGGTTATAGCATGACACAAAAACATATTATGAACAAACGAGATATGATAAAGAAATACACTTTATTAATTGCCTCTAGGGCATATCTCCTTCAGTCTCCCAGTTGCACTAGAGTACAAATTAATCTAGATTACAACTTGGTAAAAGCTTAACACCCGTAGCAACTTGGTGTGTTTCATGCTTGTCAAGCGGAAGAGGCTTCGTCAGGGGATCTGCCACATTCAGATCCGTATGCACTTTGCAAATCTTTTTTTTTTTGAATAAAAAGCAGGAGAGCTGCTATATTGATAGCGATAGAAGAGTTGGGTTACAGAAATCGTGACGAAAGTGGCCAGATGACCAAAAAATTAAACAAATAACTCAACCCGGGTCGAAAGGTGCCCTGGCGTCTTGCGTTGGGAGCTGCAGTGGTGCCCCCGCTGCGCTCCATGCTATCATCTCACCCTTAATGTCGGCGATTAACTCGTACGCCGTCAACTCTCTCTTATTAACGATCCTCCTATTGCGCTCTTTCCAAATTGCCCAGCATAGAAGGTGTGCCGCTTTGCAAATCTCCACATCGCCTCCTTGTACGTACTGCCGTATCACTTGGAAGCGTCAGAGAATGTGTTTGGCGGTGGAGTGAAACCTTGGCTCATTGGCGTTAGCAATGGCACACATATTGTCGCAGAAGAGGATCACGGGGTCTTGCACGCTCGGGAACACTCCAAGTTCAATGATGAACTTCCTCAGCCACACAGCTTCATTCGCGGCTTCGCAAGCAGCAATGTACTCCGACTCCATTGTAGATTGTGCGACGATGGGTTGCTTCCCACTTCTCCAGCACACGGCGCCTCCATTCACCTTGAACACATAACCTATCTGTGACTTAGAGTCATCGGGGTCTGAGCAGAAACTTGCATCCACGTAACCTGTTGTGCCAAGTTCTTCATCGCAGCCACCATAGACAAGGAACATTTCCTTTGTCTTATTGAGATACTTAAGAATGCTCTTAACAGCAATCCAATGCGCCATTCCAGGATTACTCTGGAACCGGCTTGTCAAACTTAGAGCTAATGCCACATCAGGTCTAGTACTTAACATTGCATACATAATCGATCCTATGGCTGAAGCATAAGGATGTTTAGTCATATCGGCCTTATCCTGTTCCGTTACCGTACATTGTGCCTTTTGCAATGTTTTATTCTTGATAACTGGCAGAGAACCCTTCTTTGCCTTCTCCATTCCGAAACGTTTCAGTATTTTATCAAGATAAGTACTCTGACTCAACGCTAATAGACGTCTTGATCTATCACGATAGATTTTAATGCCTAAGACGTATGCAGCTTCTCCTAAGTCCTTCATGGAAAATTTAGTGTTTAAATAATCCTTCACGCTATTCAGAAGTTCCACATCATTCCCAATCAGTAATATGTCATCTACATATAGTGCTAAGAACACATCCGAGATCCCACTCATTTTCTTGTAAATGCATGTCTCTTCCAAATATTGGACAAATCCAAAACCTTTGATTACCTCATCAAAGCGAAGATTCCAGCTCCGAGATGCTTGCTTCAATCCATAGATGGATCGCTGAACCTTGCATACCTTGTTAGCATTTCCTGGATCGACAAAACCTTCCGGTTGTACCATGTATAATTCTTCCTCAATGTTTCCATTTAGGAAGGCTGTTTTGACATCCATCTGCCATATTTCATAATCGTAATAGGCAGCAACTGCTAACAAAATCCGAATAGACTTCAGCATCGCTACCGGTGAAAAAGTTTCATCGTAGTCAATCCCATGAACTTGTCGGAAACCTTTTGCGACAAGCCGAGCTTTATAGACGGTCACATTACCATCAGCATCAGTCTTCTTCTTAAAGATCCATTTATTCTCGACGGCCTTGCGCCCTTCGGGAATATCCATCAAAGTCCACACTTTGTTATCATACATGGATCCTATTTCGGATTTCATGGCTTCTAGCCATTTCTCGGACTCTAGACTCGCCATTGCCTCCTTGTAGTTCGTAGGATCGTCCTGTTCAATTAACATGACAGTGCAAACCATATTGCCATACCATTCTGATGCAATCCGAGATCTACCAGACCTACGAGGTAGAATACTTTCCTCGACAGTTTCTCCCACTCCATCTGTGGAGGACGTTTCCGGAACAGCTTCCGTTGCATCACTCGGAATTTCGAGTTCAGGATCAACGATCTCGTCGAGGTCTATGTTCCTCCCACTTACTCCTTTCACGAGAAACTCCTTCTCGAGAAAGGTACCGCTCTCCGCGACAAACGTTTTGCCCTCAGCTTGGTTGTCGAAGGTGTATCCTACGGTTTCCCGCGGATATCCTACAAAGACGACTTTCTCCGAATTCGGTTCGAGTTTTTTGGGCTGTAGTTTTTTAACATACGCCTCACAACCCAGAAACGATAACTTAGGATTCTTGCCATACCATAACTCATACGGTGTCGTTTCTAGGGATTTGGACGGAGCCCTATTTAAAATGAATACGGTTGTTTCTAACGCATAACCCCAGAAAGATACGGGCAAATCGGTAAGAGACATCATAGACCGGACACTATCCAATAGAGTACAATTACGTCGCTCGGACACACCGTTACGTTGCGGTGTTCCGGCAGGCGTAAGTTGTGGCACGATGCCAATGCCTTCAGATGTGTGCCAAACTCAAAACTCAAATACTCGCCACCACGATCGGATCAAAGGTGCTTTCTTGTTAAGCTGATTTTCAACTTCACTTTGAAATTCTTTGAACTTTTCAAATGTTTCAGACTTGTGTTTCATCAAATAGATATAACCGTATCTACTCAAGTCATCAGTGAAAGTGAAGAAGTAACGATGACCATTGCGTGTCAACACGCTCATTGGTCCACACACATCTGTATGTATGACTCCCAACAAGTCCGACGCCCGTTCAACGAAACCTTTGAACGGTGTCTTGGTCATTTTGCCCATAAGGCACGGTTCGCACGTATCGAGGGATCCAAATTCCAACGAGTCCAAAAGTCCATCTACATGGAGTTTCTTCATGCGCTTTACACCAATATGACCGAGACGGCAATGCAACATATACATGGCGGTATCATCACTACACTTAATCCTTTTGGCATCTACGTTATGGATGTGAGTACTACGATCGAGATTCAACAAGAATAAACCATTACTCTCGGGAGCATCAACATAAAAGATATCATTCATTGAAATAGCACAACCACTTGATACTGATTTAAATGAATAACCGTCTTGTAACAAGCAAGACCCACTTATAATGTTTAGACTCAAGGACGGTACAAAAAACACTTATTTAAAACCAAAACTAATCCCGATGGTAGATGTAGAGGGAGTGTGCCGACAGCCACCACGTCCTTAGCCAGTCGCCTCTTATTCCGCAACTCCTCCTGAGAGTTATAAATATGAGCAACATAACCAGTATCAAATACCCAAGTGTTGCTACAGGCGGATGTAAGGTACACATCTATAACATGTATATCGCATATACCTTGCTCTTTGGCGACTATCTTGCCAGCTTTCTTGTCCTCCAGGTACTTGGGCCAGTTGCGCTTCCAGTGACCATTTCCCTTGCAGTATAAGCATTCCACGCCAGGTTTGGGACCAGATTTGGGAGTCTTGGGCTTGGGAACCAATTTTCTCTCCCTCCTGGACTTCCAGCTCTTCTTTCCCTTGCAACCGGATTTCTTGAAATTGACGGTCTTGTTGACCATCAACAGCGTGTGCTCTTTCTTGATTTCCATATCAGCAGTCTTGAGCATCACGAACACTTCGCCAGGGACTTAGCCATGCCCTGCATGTTATAGTTCATGACGAAGCCTTTATACCTAAGGGGCAACGATTGCAACACCCTATCAATCGCCAGCTCATCGGGAATCTTGCATTCCAGAGCATTCAGGCGTTGAACGTAGCCAGACATCTTGACCACGTGCTCTCTCACACTGCTATGCTCCTCCATCTTGGCCGAGAAGAAAAGCTCAGAAGCTTCATATCTCTCAGCCTTAGCCTGCGGCGCAAAGACAACCTTGAGATCAGAAATTATCTCGAAGGCACTCATCTTCTCAAAGCGCTTCTGCCGGTCGCCTTCCATGGCGAAGAGCATGCCACTCTCGACAAAGGCGGAATCCTTGGATTTGGTCTGGAAGACCTTCTTCTCATCATCAGAGGCGTTATCTGTGGGAGGGTCTCCTATGGCGGCTTCACTGACGTAAGCCACCCTATGGGGAGTGAGGATGATCCTCAGGTTGCGGAACCAGGCCATGAAGTTTGACCCATTGGTCTTAAGCTTTTCTTTTTCAAGGAACAAGCCTAGGTTATACGAGGGGCGAGACATCTACAATCGAATTTGCAACAACATAAAACTTTGTTCATAATAATTTGAGTTATAGTATTTTGGAAAATAACTATTAGAACTCCCACTAAAACGAACATCCCTCCTGGTCGTTTCAGCGATTACACGACCCCCATCCATTGCACAACCCCTCATCGTCAGAGCCGGCAACACAAATTCAAGGTTAGACAACGAATTGTTGATCACAACAACTCTGTGACTCATGCTCGACCTTTCGGCCTCCGTGTTCCGAGGCCATATCAGCATATGCTAGGCCCGCCACAATAACCTCCATGTAACGCTTGTGCAACATGGCTTACACTCACTGTATACGAACGCCGATATGTCTAACACCCGATCGTCACGGCCTGCCTCATAACATAGAACTTTCTTGGTGGTGCTCGTTGGAGGAAGAGCACTAGTGGTATTTTTGAAGGGATAATCTTATATATAACCACCGCCGTGTAACTAATATATAATCACACAATATAAGATGCACTCAAAACATCAAATGTAATGCGATGTGATATAGTCCATTGCGCCATGGTCTTCTTGGCACCCACAGTTCATATTTTTTTTAATAAACCTACCTTGACCATATCACATTTTATGAGGGGTGAACCTCTTGGGGTGCCCGATCTTCACGGATTGACGGTGGATTCGGACGAACTCACGCAAGAACACGAAGAACGCGAAGAACTCAAGAACACAAACACGATACAAGGTCACGTTTCCCTCACCGGTGTGACCAACCGGGCCAATAGAATCCACAAGAGGGGTGGGAGATTGGCATGTAATCGCAACTACAAGGAAGGGATCTTGAATCCTCAAGAGGGATCTTCTCCACAAGTGGAGGCCTTAAATCCACAAGGGGATCTTCTCCACAAGGGGAGGCAACACCCACAAAGGGGGGAGAGCACAAGCTCAATCTCAAGTCATATGTGTTCTAACCCTTCTAAGGTGGGAGGGGAACTCCTATATATAGTTTATGCCAAAAAGGGGTAGGTGGGGGAAGCTTCCAAGGTCTTCTGCTCGAATTCCTGGTGGCGCAGCGGTAGTACCGCTGTAGCAGCGGTAGTACCACTGGGACTTCGTCGTCTCAGCTCGGCGGTTGTACCGCACTGCTACCCCTTGGTACCGCTAACTATGCCGTGGGTATGCAGGAGGTTCAGCAAGAGTACCGCTGGGCCTGAAGCATCCCAACGCTGGCGGTACCCCGCGGTCTCGGGCGGTAGTACCGCTGTCTGGAGCTTCTTGCTCATCAGCTTCGTCACCTTGCATATCATCTTGTTCCTCTTCCGTCTTCTCTTCCAAGCCACCGTCTTGTCGGGTTCTGTTCCTCGTGCACCTTGGTCATCCTCTCGTGTAGGCGTACTCGTCATGACGAACCTAGCATCATCAAAGGGTAGAACATGACGTAGCATACAACTCAAAAGGATGGGAAATGAGTTCAATTACAGGAAGGGTTTCACCTTTGGGGTTCGTGGCGACTTGGGCCATGATGGAGTGCATGACATGGTGATATCCGTGGGTTGCACTGCATCAACATTGCCCCTGCAAAATAAAGTTAGACGCTTCTACTTTATCTTTTGCATATTTTATGTGGCTGGGGCTTTCGTAAAAAGAACCGCTTCTTACCTACGAACTTATGACCACAACAACGATCCAATAAATGCATGTTTAAGCATCCCTTTCGGGCCCTCCATTGAAAATGCAAAGCCAACTAAAGAGAGAGAGACAGACACCCGCTAGCCATAGATACGGTATAAGCCGTATGTCAGTAGTGGAACCAGTCTCGCGTAAGCGTGCGCGTAAAGTCGGTCCGGGCTGCTTCATCAACTCAATGCCGCTGGAATCACAAGTGTCCTCTAGAGGGTAGCAAATAACAGAAACGGTGCCCCCGTGCAGAACACGGGTTCTAACAGCGTACAGCTATATCTACGATTGATCGGCTCTGATACCACTGAATGGGATCGCAGGCAGAAAACAAAATATTTCCTAGTAACGATATCCTTAAACTAGCCAAGATCTATAGTATGCAGATATAGAAGTACAACGGAGATCGGAATACATACCCTTGTAGACCGAAAGTGGGATTACGTTCCCGCACAAACGTTGATTATGAAGACCGACGAAGCCAACCTCAAGGTCGTGTAGTGCAAGAAGACCTCCTAGCACCGCTAGCGCAACACATCGCAGGGTGTTACACACGTACGGTGGAGACGACGACCTCCGAAGCTCTAGTCCAGGACGAGCAGCGGAAGACTTGGACCGAAACACCAGCAGCGCGGCAGCGGGTTATGGTGGAGAGACCCCCTCTCTTCTCGGCGCAACTCCGACAAAGGGAATCACAAAATCGATAGAGAATTAGGGAATTAATTGGTGAATTAAAAGGCCAGGGGTGCCCCTTCTTATATAGGCTCCCGGGGGCGCCAAACTTGCCAGCTAGGCAATGTGGGACAATTCCCACATGCCTGGTGCGACACAAGGAGGTGCGCCGGCCCTGGTGGGCCCCATCTGGCCCACCTAGGCCGGCCAAGGCTCCCCCACCGAATTCCCTTGGGGATTTTCCCCCCATGGGGCTTCTTTCCACCAGAAGGCCCATTTAGGAAAATCAGCCTAAATAAATTCGAAAATAAATATATAAAATCATATTTAAACATTAATTACACTAATTAATGTCAAACATAATATATATAATTTATTCTAGCTCCGAAAACTATTTTGTCGCTGCCCGATCTCCATCGGACCATTCCCAGGACGTTCCCGGTGATCTCTTTCCTTTCCGGTTGTCTTGTCGAAACCACTTAAGTGTGTTACCCTAGCAGTTCGATATAATAGCAGGCATGATCGAGACTCCTCTCCGATCAATGACTAAATCGTAGGCCTGGACCCCATGAATTAATCCATGTGATATAACGAATCAATCTCATCTATCAAACCTGAACGTTAAGTCTTAAACCTTTTGTCATAGCGATACTTAGCGTGTCTGAGCATCGTTCATAGATATCTCCATACCTAGCTGACCACGTTACCGAAAACACTATCTTCTACTCGTCTATTGTTTCATGTATCCGTGACCTAGTCACATGCTTGCAAGCTCATTAGACATAATCTCACCAAGTGGGTCCTAGAGTATCTATCCTGCTATGCGGACTAGCAAATCCCGCTCTTGACCCCTCGTCTCAACTACCCCCTTCTTATACCCAAAAGTATCACCGTTATTGTCATACTATATAAGATACGACGTTTGGTGTGATCAAAGTATCTTTCAGGAATGACAATAAGAGTTGATCTCACGGTCGAAAGCGTAATGACTATGTCTTACAAATATGGGTATGTCCATCACATCGTTCTACCAACGACATGACTTCATTGCCGACTGGCCCCATGCCCCATGATCGGGAAACCTCGATCATCAAACGCGCAACGAAACTAGTCTTAGAAGAGGCTACTAGGGACCTAGTTGTTTATGTATGTAACATCCCAAAATTTTGAAATGTTTAAAAAAAATCACTAAAATTTAAAACTTTTATTACTTTTTCAAAAAATGAAGTCATCAATTGCCAAGAAAACTAAACAAAAAGGATTTTATTGAATTATACAAAGATGTATGAACATTAATTGAATCAAGTAAACTTTGTTTTCAAACTTGAGTGATGAGCTATAAATAAATATTCTTAAATACTTTTTACCTTATATTATTTAAAGGATGTCTACTTCAGAAATGTTTTGGATAAAATTACTCAATTCGAAAACATTATTTTTTTGGATTCATAATAAACCCTAGGTCAATAATTGTAGTCACAAAACTATTTGGAATACCCTCTAATTTTTTAAATATAATTTTTTTTCAAGTGTTTGATTTTTAAAAATGGGTTTAGAATGATTTATTTTGAACATATGTATTTGTGATACCTTCCTTGATTATGTGAAGACATAAATTGTCTTATTGAATCTCTAATTTAAATTTGGCAAAAGTGTTTAATTTCATAATTTGAAAATATCATAATTTGAAATGTATTACAAACATGAGTTTGATTGTTTTAAAGAAAACTATGAATTCACAGATCTACAGGAATTTGTTTGAGGCCATTTGAATAAATGAAACAAAATATATAAAGAAAATAAGAAAAACATAAAAGAAAATAAGAAAGAATAAAAAAATGTAACTGGGCCAGCCCGAGCCGGCCCAGCTCTTCTCTTCCGCGAGCAGACGCAGACCGGCCCAGCACTGGTCTGAGCCGCCCTCTCCCTCCTCTTTCTCACACACTGGAGGACCCCACCTGTCAGCCCTTTCTTCTCCAACCGTCGAGGCACTCGACGCGCACGACTCCGACGCCCACGCCGCCACTTGCCGCACGAAATCCACCCCCGAGCCGAGAAACGGTCCTCTGACCAGCGCCCATAAATCCCCGCCCCCTCCTCTCTTCTAGCCCAGCACACACACCCCATTCACGCCGCAAGGCTGCAGTGTTTCGAGTTCGCCGTGCCGCCATTGCCGACGAGCCCCACCCTCGATTCCGGTGAGCACGTCGCCCCCCTACTCCTCTCGTCTCCTTCCATCTCCTCCCCTTCCTCTAGAACACCGCCTGGACACGTTTTCGTGACCGTAGGATCGCCGGGACGTCCAAACCGTCTGTGCCCTAGCCGCTCGGACCGCCACCGTCCATATATGTTCCGGTGAGTACGGTAGCCCTCTGCCCCTTATTATTTCCCTCGCTTCTTCCCCGCACTCCCGCGCACCCCTCTGACACTCGTGTGCTCTTCCTCGCACCCCAGAACGACTACAACAGGCTCGGCCAAAACGTCGCCGCCGCTACCGCAACTCCGGCGAGCGATTACCGGCGCACGAGGACTTCCCCGACGACAGAAACCACACCATCAGCTCCGCCTCATCCTTCTCCGTCCCCAGGTACCAACCGAATGTCCGGGACCGTCTCCTTCGTCTAGTCCGTGCACGCCGTGCATGGCGCCGCCGCAGCCGGATTAACGCCGGCGAGTGGCGCCACCCAGTTTAAGTCATTCGCCCAGGGCCATTGGTTCGAGATCCATCGGCTGCGGTTTTATTTTTATTTTGAACGGGTACGGGGCCAATCAGATTGCGCCACGTCGCCGCTTTAATTATTTTCTGTCCGAAAATAGATTAAAAAAACATAAAATAGTTCAAACTTAAAAAATTCATAACTTTCAAACCTTAAGTCCAAATTTAACAAACTGTATACCGTTGTAAAGCCCTTCTCATGAAGAACATTTTGACATCATTTTTTTTCCTTTTTGCATCTATTAAATATTTTTAATATGTAGAGGGGCATTTCGGCCATTTAATTCATAACTTGTTTTCCAAAATTATTTTGAAAATGAACCCTTTTGCCTAATATATTAAATTACATTCTCTGTCCAGAGAACACAAAACCTAATTTGTTTGGTCAATAAATTATAAGAGTACTAATGTTTCATGCAAAGCCCTCTAGTGATATGAAAATGTTTTCAAAATAATAAAAATTACATTAAATCTTGTCCATGTCATCATGCATTATTTTAACAACCATAGAACTAATAATCTATTTAACACATTTTAAATATGTGGATTGCATTTAATCATGAAAATCATGTTTCCATGATGTGTGTATATGATTGATTGTTATGTTGATTATATGCTATTTATTTATTTAGATTGTGCGGAGTGTTCTCGTTGTTGTGGTAATTACGCGTGTTCCCCCTGTGACCAAGGCAAGTGATGCTCACTCATAAATGTCCTACTAGTTTTTTTAGTTATTACATTTAGTATTTCAGTAGTATGCATGATAGGCTTACTACTAGATTATATATAATATGCTATGTTATGGGAATCCTATTTAGTTGATACTTGGATATGCTATGGAAAATGTTTTTAGTAGTTGAGTAAGGAAAAACAACTAAGTTTAATGAACTACCTGGATGTTGGTGGAAAGTTGGAAACGGTGATCCCCGGGGTAACCCCAGCATGGGAGGATGGATTGCAAGTGTGGAAAGCCACCCAGGATCAAAGAGATTCGAAGTTACTCCGTGTTTAGATTGCTTCCAGTGCAGCCACATGTCATATGGGCTCTATCTTGACCATATAAGTTGTGAGACCCTGAAATCCGCGTGACCCACAGATGTAGGGATGATAAGTGGGGATGGGTCCGCAGTATGATTTTGGGGAATTACTTCTGAAAGGTCTCGTCTCGGTCTTCTCTTTTCCATTTCATAATTGGGTGACATGGACGAGTGAATGATTGGGTCTTGTGGTGAAAGCGCACAAACTCTCGAGAGTCAAAAACTAAGTACTTAGCCGTGTCCCCGGTTACGGACAATTTGAGCATTTAGACAAGGAACCGACGGAGGATCTCATCATTCCAATTTCTAAATAAAATTTGATGGGTTGAACAAGGGTCAAATATGACAGTTGTGGTGATGCCAACCGACAAGGTGGCACAGGAAACCCACATGATCATATTAAGTGGTGATGCTAACCTATTAGGTTGCACAGAAAACCCACAAATGGTTAGTTAAATAATTAGTTGTGATGCTAACCAATAAGGTTGCACAGGAAACCCATAAATGAATAGTTACACATAAAGTGGTGATGCCAACCAATATGGCACAGGTAACCCACATGATATTAATTGAAGGATAAAATATTTATTGAAAATATAGGATAAAACTGGCTTTATGCAAATCAGACTCAAACTCCACCAAGCCAAATATGCATGTAGATGATAGGATGCCATTTATATCCACTAGTATCACTTGCCACCACAATTCAATTGTGCTGACTCAATATAGTTTGGGCTGCAACTCACCATTGCAGAACCCTGTGACGAGAAGTAAGGATTGATAGGGTCGCGAGTCTCCAACCAACATGCCTTGCCTGTGGCACATGATGAAGATGGAGCTTATTTATCCATTTGCTTTCCGATGTGTGTTTATTTCGGTTTGAGCTAGCCATGAGCTATGCACCTTGTATCGAACCCTTTTATTTCTGGATCATCGTGTAATGAATATTGATGCAATGTTATGGTATTTCATCTTAAACTGTGTGTGCTAGCAAGTCGATTAAGGGATTTGCACTATACACAGGAGGTCGCTACCTTATAATAAGGAGGGCCTTTACAATGTATCACACGATTATTAATGTTTCCGCTTAATACAGTTATAGCATGACACAAACGTATTATGAATAAATGAGATATGATAAAGAAATACACTTTATTAATTGCCTCTTGGGCATATCTCCTTCATGGCCTACTTACCTTCACCTCCATACATGTAGCACTCCTCGTCCATGAGGTCGTTGGGTATGGTATTCTCGTCCATGATGCGGCTGAGTAGAATGATTTAATGCGCCATGAGATAAATGAAGTTAGTAAAGATCAATGTGTAAAGTTTGCTCCTAATTATATATTCCGGGGTGCTTGTTGAAGGTATCGTTGGGAAATTTGTTGCATTTGGGCACGACATCGTGATGGATTCATCGCATGGGGTGTTCCTCTTAACTGCAGTGTTTGATTGCCCTCAGCTAGCAGTGGTGCCCTCTCCTCTTAAGGTATGCTCTACATGGATGTGCATCGTCTTGTGTTGTTCTCATGCCTCTCTTCCGTTGATATATTTTGTCTGCTAGGTCATTGGTGTGCATTCCTTACATCCAGTGCTTTTTTTGCCTGGTTCTCTCTACGTGCATTATTCTCTTCCTTCTGCTCTGTTGTCAAACTATTATGTTGGGCAGATGCTCCGTCAACGGAGAAAATTGCAGATAACACCAACCTTTGGTGCAATAGTTGCATAAAACACAGAAATCAAACATCTTTTGCAGCTAGCACCGGTTATTCGTCTAATAAGTTGCATCTAGCCCAAAACATTGATTTAGGGGCTTAAGAAGATTCTGACGTGTGGGTACATTATCATTATATTGTATATTTACACTGTATATGATAATTATATGATATTTATGATATATATTATAACAAAGGTAGTCGATTATGTGACTGCATCGTTTATGTTTTCTGGCTAGATTTTGTTTTTACAATGTACCACCATCACCATGTCATGACATACACTCACACACAAGCTAATTAGCTTGAATATCCCGCGCATATACATCTCTTCATGTTTGAGTTTTTTCTTCTTAACGGACTAGCTAGTATATTATCTTGACACACGAGTTTCAGTTTTCAACGTCTGATTAAACATGAGAACTGTTTTTGTAGCGGAAAATATGAGAGTCTAAAATGGATAAAATGGACCGCCGAAGAAAAAAATGTACACGTACATTATTATTATATACAAAATGATTTTTCATGTTGAAAGTATTTCAACTTAATCGTGTCAACCTAGATTACCTGGTATGATATCTATAATTATCTTGTTAATTATTAGTCATAAATTTTAGATCCAACCATCAAATAATATAAATGATGGAGATTCTCGTATAGTTATGATTTATGGTATAATAATACTCATGTTAGTTAAATGTTAAGCCCCTAAATCAATGTTTTGGGCTAGATGCAACTTATTAAGCGAAAAACTGGGGCTAGCCGCAAAAGATGTTTGATTTCTGTGTTCTGTGCAACTTTTGCATCAAAGGTTGGTGTTATCTGCAATTTTCTCCCGTCAACGGGAGTGTGGGGAATCCTTGGATCCAGCCTGTACATAGCTAGATCTACTAGGTTGCCTGCTAGTGGTGTCGTGGAGGTGGTGATGCTGGCGGTGGCGTTCTTCCCCTCTGTTGGCGGGGTTCCTTGTAGCACTACTGCGGAGCGCGCACCTTCCTGGTGTTCGGCGATCGTCAGGTTGGGTGAGCACCTCGTTCCCCTTGCAGGTTGGCGTTCGTGGCGGTCCTGGCGGTCGTCAGATAAGTGCGGAGCGCGCGCCTTCCTGGTGTTCGGCGGTCGTCAGGTTGGGTGAGCACCTCATTCCCCTTCCAGGTTGGTGTTCGTGGCGGGCCTGGCGGTCGTCAGATGTTGGAAAGGATGAATCGGAACATCGCGACAACGTCTACGGCCCAAGGTGTAGGCTCTTCGGAGTCGTTGTTCAACGACTTATCGCTAGCAGGGGACTGCTTCCGAATCAAGGTCTTCAGAGGAGACGTGGCCCGCCATCGACTCGTCTTGGTTGTTCCGGCGGAGTCGGAGTCAAGATGGACTTATCTATAATTTTTCTTTATTTCTGGACTTTTCTGTAATATCAGTGTTCTAACGTCATCTTCTCTTTCACGCAAGAAGAAAATAAAAAAAGGTAGGTATAGAATCATGAAATTATTGTCTAATTATCCAACAGCTCCGATGGTGGTACCACCTGAGGCACGATCATCTCTCTGTATCTCTCTTTTATATACATACATCTTATTGGTTAATGCTATGTCAGGCGCATATGCAACACTTCAACTAATTCTGAGTTTCTCACGAACAACTTCAACTCCCTCTTATGAACGTCAGTTGTACCTTGTTCGAGCTCCAAAGATTTGTTACGTCCTCTCTGTACCCAGGATGAATTTTTACGTTGTCAGCGCGTTGGGAAGCGAGGAGTGAGTGCCGAGCACCTTGCCGCCGACGTCCGGGAAGCTCTCGTGCCCGGGTACCGGCCCTACCCTCCCCTCCTTGTCGACCTTGATGGGGTACCTCATTAGGTGCCCCTTCATATCCGACATCTCCGGGGACACATAGCACGCCCAATTATCCTCTGCCATCTGGTTCACCAACTGGACGCATTCCATGGACTGCGGCCGACGGAAGCACTCCTCCACAGTTCCCAGATGCTCTGCCCACAGAGACATCCGGTACCCATACACCTGCAGACAGAAAGCAAATGGTTTCAGCAGCTCTAGCCATTTTTTGCAAAGATTCATAGGTGAGGCGTGCCTGTCCTCGTGGAGGGCCTGTGCTTCCTGC
The DNA here is from genome assembly GCA_026929855.1 of Poa annua. NCBI lineage: Eukaryota > Viridiplantae > Streptophyta > Magnoliopsida > Poales > Poaceae > Poa > Poa annua. Next base: position 159,189,643 of record CM049426.1, on the reverse strand, counting down.
CCAGCTGTAATGTGGCTGATAGGCGCCCATGGCGATCTCGGTGTCCCGCAACCCATCCATAGACCTCTGGTTTATATTGGCTGAGCCGATGAGAACGAACTCGTCATCGACGATCATCCCTTTCGAGTGCACGTAGATCATGAATCTCCTGAACTTCTGAGCCAAACGCTGGACGGATCGAAGAAAAGAAAGACAACATATTCATACCAAGCGCATACATATTTTGGCAACTTACTGAAAAAAGAATGAAAACGAATTACCATGGGGGCATTCTCATTAGAATGGATTGTCGTGGAAGCATCACTTGTGATTTCACGCTTGCCGAGGCAGTAGAAATTCAGGTAATCCTGTGGGTGGTAATCATCTAACCCTTCCTTTCGGAGAGCATCTGCGATAATCTTGTACATCATGGACATGGTTTGCCCCTTGACGAGATAAAACAAACGATATAAGGTGGCAAGGACGATGAATCATGATTTATTCGGTACCAAGAGATCAATGGGTACAGTTCTCGGGGAGTTAAATTCATGACGAAACTGCGATCTTGACGATGCGGCACAAACCTGCCAAAAGAGGATCTCTTGCATAGCAGCAGTTGTCGGATTGCCTTCAGGCCACATTGGTATAATGATGTAAGCTGCAAAAAGCTCTTTTGCCTTGATCTTTCTTGCAATCTTTATGGCCAATTCAATTGGTATTAGGTTCTCTGCACCTGTTCCCACGGGAGTAAACAAACAAAAGGCCTTATCCTTGACATAAAGATATTATCATTAGAGAGAACATAATGAAATGCTACTTTCCCGAAAATAGAACCTAAGGTGATAGTTTTCTTTTTCATCATGAAAATTGTCAAATGTTTATCTATTCCTCCATAATATTCATAAATGCTAAAATAAGATAAGTAATGTGTTTCTGTAAGAACATGGTAACTTAACAACGCTTCTAGTACAATATTGTGTGAAGCTTGGAATATTACGCAATCCAAAACCCTTTAGGCATGTAGCAATCCGGAAACAACGGTGACACAAAAATCCAATGTTCTAAAGGGGAAGGAGAAGCAAAATGTAAAAACAAGATGAAAGTGATCAGCATATTTGACAAACAATTTCATTACCTGCATTTCTATGTGAAGACCAGTAGTATGAAGATCCAATAAAATACTGGTTTTCAATGTAGATAAAGTGTTGTGCAGATCTGATAGCTTTTACATATGCATTGTGTATGCTCTTGTCTATCTGCAGATTCTTTGCACAGACAAGATTCTGCATAACAAAGGATAAATGAGCATCCCCCTGCTATGACACATCTTTGGACATAAAGCTTGAACTTCAGATGAAGTTAAATGTCCAAGATATTTTTTTAAGAATGAGCGTAAAGAGTCATATTCCGTAGCTATTCCAACTGGTTCCGAAAACCTGAGGAAAAGAATAACACTATATACAATCCAAGGTGGCCTATTACGTTTAATGCGATAATTCAGAGTTTGGAGCTGAAAGAAATCGAACTAACTGGTAGGCAGTACACATGGGCAAGAAGGCGTGAAAATCCGACCTTTGAGAAACTTGATAGAGTTCTTGTGTCCACTGAAATTTCCATTAGTTACTGTGCAAGCGTTGCCATGTACGGGTTCGGACCATACGCCACTTCTGCTTGACTCAGGGGTGCGAGCACATATTGGCAATAGTTCTAGATTCTCTTTTGAATTGTCTTGGATTCGACAAGAAGGTTTCTATGAGATGATTGCGAACGAATGGGCGAGTCCGGTGGGTGGGTGGGGGGGGGGGGGGGGGTGATATAGATTAGAAAAGGAACGTTTATTGCTTTTAATTAATGAACTGGACATTAAAGCGGAAAGTTTTTCTCTTACGCCGTCAGAGCGTGTAAAACTAAGAGAGGCAAATGATCGCATTTGTTGCCTTCGACGTGATGAGGAGACTAAATGGGCATAGAGGGCCAAGGTAAAATACATCCAAGAGGGAGGTAGTAATACGAAATATTTTCATCTTATTGCAAACGACAAACATAGAAAGAACAAGATTATCCAATTAGAGCAAGAAGAAGGAACCATAGTGGGGGAAGCAAATTTAAAAAATTATATCTCAGAGTGTTATAAAAAAAATTTTGGTGACTCGGTACCTAATACCGTTTCGCTTGATGAGAGTGTGTTCCATGATATACCGCAATTAATATCCGAGGAGAATACCATTCTTACAGCTGATTTCTTAGTGAAAGAAGTGTATGATGCAATCTCACAAATGGAGCTGAACAAAGCGATGGGGCCTGATGGCTTTCCAGCTGAGTTCTACAAAACCTTTTGGGTGATTATAGAGGACTTAATGGCTATGTTCGGTCAACTTCAACAAAGAAATTTTCCCTTGTATAAGTTGAATATTGGAGTGATCACGTTGCTGCCAAAAAAGAAAATGCGGTTCAAATACAACAATACAGACCGATTTGCTTCCTCAACGTAAGCTTCAAAATATTTACAAAAGTAGGTACTAATCGTATTACTGAAATTGCACAAAAGATGATTTGACCTACGCAGTCGGCTTTTATGCCAGGACGTCACATTCTCGAAGGAGTGGTGGTCTTGCATGAAACTGTCCATGAGCTTCATCGGAAGAAAATGGATGGGGTCATTTTTAAAATCGATTTCGAAAAAGCGTATGATAAAGTTAAATGGCCTTTTCTCCAACAAGCTTTGCGTATGAAAGGTTTTTCACCTAAGTGGTGTGAATGGATTATGCAATTTGTTCAGGAAGGGAGCGTTGGGGTGCGGGTGAATGATGACATAGGTCATTATTTCCAAACCATAAAGGGATTAAGGCAAGGTGATCCGTTATCCCCTATGCTTTTCAATATCGTTGTTGATATGTTGACTATTCTTATCGCAAGGGCGAAGGAAGATGGTCAAATAGGAGGTCTGATACCTCATTTGGTGGAGGGAGGCCTGTCGATATTACAGTATGCAGACGATACGATTTTGTTTATGGAGCATGATTTACACAAAGCTTTAACTATGAAACTCATCTTATGTATTTTTGAACAACTTTCGGGGCTTAAGATCAATTTTCATAAGAGTGAGGTGTTTTGCTTCGGCAAGGCGAAGGAAGAGGAGGACCAGTACAAACAGATTTTCGGTTGTGCTGATAGTTCATTACCTTTCAAATATCTTGGTATCCCTATTCATTATCGGAAACTTTTAAACTCTGAATGGTATCAAGTTGAAAGTCGTTTCAAAGGAAAACTTGGATGCTGGAAAGGGAAAATGCTTTCCTACGGTGATCGATTGGTTCTTGTTAATTCCGTTTTAACAAGTTTACTGATGTTTATGTTATCATTCCTGGAAATACCCATAGGGGTAAGAAAGAGACTAGACTATTATCGATCACGATTTTTCTGACAGAGCGATGAAAACAAACGAAAATATAGGTTAACGAAGTGGAATATTATTTGTCGGCCAAAGGACCAGGGCGGCCTTGGAGTGGAAGTGCTAGAACTCAAAAATAAATGTTTACTCAGTAAATGGTTGTTTAAACTTTTGAACGAGGAGGGTGTCTGGCAGAAATTTCTGCAGAACAAATACCTTCATAGCACGACACTTTCAAATGTTGAAATGCAACCCTCTGATTCACCCTTCTGGAAAGGACTGATGAGAGTCAAAGATGAGTTCTTTGCCAGAGGTTTCTTTCAAGTAGGTAGTGGAGAGGCAACAAGATTCTGGGAAGATATTTGGTTAGGAAGTACCCCGTTGAAGGATCAATATCCATTGCTTTATAATATTGTGCAACATAAGTATGTTTCGGTACATACTGTGATGCATAATGCACCCCCGTTGAATATGAGTTTTAGGAGAACTCTAACTGGGAATAAATGGGACATGTGGTCTCATTTATGTCTATGTTTGATGGATATTACTTTGATGATCATTCAGATTCGTTTCGCTGGAAACTAACTCAAAATGAGACCTTCACGGAGAAATGAGGATTTGTTGAATGGACATACAAGATTTCTGAAAACTTATTTGTGGAAGTTAAAGATACCACTAAAGATAAACGTATTTATGTGGTTTCTTGATAGAAAGGTACTCCTAACTAAAGATAACCTTGCAAAACGAAATTGGATTGGTAATTTAAATTGCCTCCACTGTGGTTCAGCTGAGACTATAAACCATCTATTTATTGAGTGCCCTTTTGCTCAACTGATTTGGCGGGTTGTTTTCTGTACGTATAACATCCCACCTCCAACAAATGTTTCCAATATGTTTGGGAATTGGCTAAATGGGATTGACAAAAAGACAAAATATAGGATTCGTATCGGCGTATCAGCTATTTGTTGGTCTATTTGGCATTGTAGGAATGATATAGTTTTTAACAACAAATATTGCTCAAATGTTCTACAGGTTATTCTTTCGGCGGCGCACTGGATCAGACTATGTGTTTTCATGCTTCCTTCGGACCAGCGGGACCTCATGGAGTTTGGGTGCACGTGCCTTCTTATGGTGGCACAGGAGTTTTTCTCCCAACCCACGTGACGGCATATTAGTCGACTTTTGTAACGCCCCGGGATTTATCCCCTTTTAGTTTTTTGTGTGTTTTATTTTTGCATCGACATGGCATCGCATTGCATCGCATTAATTTAATTGTTGTATTTAAATTTAATTCCCACAATTAAATTCAAATGCATTTCAAATTAATTAAAAATGTGTTATTTTCAAACCTTTTAAAAATGTTAAATACTAGTTTATTAAATTGTCTATTTAAAACTAAAAATATTTTGTAAAGGTTTCGTATTCAAATTCCTCTTCGTTTTGGTTTTAAAAATATAAATCAGAAAATAATAAACGGGTGAGAAATAAAAAGCCCAAGCCTATCTAACCCCAAACCCTAGGTTTTGTCCCCTGAAAACTTTTCCCACCCCCTAGAATTTTTGCAGCCGCCCCCTCCAGTTTTCTGTTTTTCCATTTTTTCCCCTTCCTTTTTTCCTTCCTTTTCTCTTTCCTTTCTTTTCTTCCTTTTTTCTTTTTTTCCCTTCTTTTCTTCTTCTTTTCTCTCCTTCTTCCCCGCTCGACCCGCACGGAAGAAATCCTTCCGGCCCGAGCTCCCGCTCGCCCCACCCCACGCCGTGCGCCCCAACACCGGCGTCCACCGCCGCCGCGCCGTCCGCTCCCGCCGTCTCCGGCCGCACGCCCTCCCAACGCCCGCGGCGCGCCGCCCGCGCGTGTCGCCGTGCCCCCGGCTACCCTCCGCCGCCCCACGCCTGCGTACGCCAGCGCCCGCCGCGCCGCCGCGCCCTACGCCCGACGCCGCCGCCGCGCGCCCCCTGCTCGCACCGCCTCCGCCGGCCGCCGCGCCCTTTTCCCGCGCGCGCTGTGCGCCGCCGCCGCCAGCCGCCGCCGCGCCCCGCACCGCCCCACGCTGCTCGCCCGCGCGCCGTTTCCTGTCGCCTCGCCCCGCGCCGTCCCGCGCTGTTTGCCCGCGCGCCGTCTCCTGCTCCGCTCGCCGGCCGTGCGCCGCCGCCTCCGGGCTACTCCGCCGCGCGCCTCCCTGCTCAGGCCGCGCGCCGCAACGTCTCCTCCCGAGCCCGTGCGCTCCTCTTCCTCCCGCAGCCAGCCCGAGCTCGCACCCGCATGCCCGCGCTGCGCTCCCTCGCCCTGACGCCTCCACGCCGCGCGCTCCAGCCGTCCAACGCCGCGCCGCGCGCCCCGTGCGCTGCGCCCGTCTCCGCCGCATCCTGCACCGCGCGCCGCTCGCCGCCGCGCGTGTCTTCTTCTACCGCATGCACGAGCCGCCGCCGCCACCCCGCATCGGCCCTCGCCGCCGCCTACTCTTCCCGGGCACGTGCACGCCGTCGCCGCCCCACGCCCGCGCCGACCGAGCTCGGTTCTCAGTCCGGTGGCGTCCCCGCATCCGGCGCTCGCAAGGTGTTCGACAAAATGTCCGCAAGAACTTCATCGCCACTTTTGTCCGAGTTGTCCACCCTTCGTGGTGTTGCTACGTGCGAGTGCTCCTTTCGGTGCCGCGTTGCCGCGACTGCCCATGTTCGTGTTTCGGCGCCCGCCCGTGCGCGCTTTCTTCCGGTGTCCGATTGCCGCGCTCCTACGTGCCACGACTACCCGACCACTTCCACGACACCGACAAACGACGATGCCCCGGTTCCGCGACGAGTACTTCCACGACGACGACTACTTCCTCTACGGACCGAAGACTTCGGTTTCGAACCCTATCTCTCCCGATCCAACGTGCGAACCCAAACCCTAACCCTATACCTATTTTATTAAATATCATCTATCTTGAGCATATCGCATTATACTTGCATTTGTTGCATCTCTTGGGTTTGCGGGTGTATCAAATCACCTAAATAACAAATATGGAATGTGTGGGGCAAATCACTATGTGTATTGCCCAATTCCATTTAATTTGACTAGAACACCTTTGCCATGTCTTGCCACGTTAATGAACATTTAACTTTGATGGGTAGATAAATAACTCGAACATAAATATTAATTGTCGGAATCCCGGTTCCGCTTAATTTGGATTAAGTGCATCTCGCAATGCATCTTGCCATGCCATGCATCATTCTTCCATGATCATGCTGGATCTTTTGCCGTAGTTGTAAAATGCATCTTTTGCGCTTTCAGTGTTTGTTGCTTCTTCGCGGATACGACGTTGAGATGTGTGAGCAACGACAAGATCTGCTTCCATGCGGGATTCCAAGCAAGCAAAGTTTGCTTGTTTAGCTATACATTGTCTTTCATTCCTGCCGTTGATCTCTGCTACCCTAGTATTCGATTCTTATCGCGATCCCATCACATGTTTATCCTGCAGCCCATACAGCTTTATCCCCACATCCCATCACCTGTTGTTTGTTTATCTGTTGGCCTTGCGAGTCGTAGCGCATGCTTAGAGTTGATTGTGCGAGTCGTCTGTTGGTCTTTTGTTTCATCTACTTAGTATGATAGATTATTCTACCTTAATAAAATGTTGTCTTATATTGGGGTATTATAATTAAAAGATAAGGCACCAGGCGGAAGGCCTTGCGAGGTGCTTTGTTCTGCTCAGTGTCGACCTAGGAACTGAGATTTTGTCCTCGGATCCAATTTTGAGCGCACTAACCACTTGTGGGAGGCCCTATGGAGCCCCCTCGACTTTGAACGGATCTACAGCTTGTCCATGTGCCGCAACTAGTTCGGGTTTTCCATTTGCTCATATGCATGTGCATGATGATGATGATGATGATGATGATGGTGATGATGATGAGAGGGTATGTGATACGGGGGGTCATATAGGGGTGGTGCGCGCGTAGCGGACAGTTCCTACTGTGGTTTGAGCCACATGGCGCGCAGACACAAACTAATGAGTCCGCAATTGAGATTCGGCCGGACTCCTGACGCGGGTAACAACTCATATGGGTGGCACTTGGACTTGCTGTAGTGAAGGAATGAGTCGTGTTGAGAAGCCCTGATGCTTGCTTGGGTTGATCATGCGAGTATGGGTACAGTAGTGCACCCCTGCAGGGTATAATCTTATCGATGAGCCGTGTCCACGGTTATGGACGACTTTGGTGATGATGCTGGCTAACAAGATCTAGACAACTTGCACCTAATTATTGTTAATTAACTTGACTAGTAATATAGAATTACTTTCACAATAAATGGTAACTAAAACTGAATAACGTGTGAGTTTTCCCGAATTGCTTCCTCATTTTTGGTTGAGGGGGTGAATTCAAGAATGGGTTATGTTTGGTGTCAGGTGTAGATGTTTATCTTATGCGCTCTCTTATCCCTCTCTGATTAGACGGAAGTTGTAGCGTGTCTCTCTAGATTGCTAGTGCTGCTGCCGCTAAGTCCACCTCCCCTATATTTTGGGAGATGGTGTAGAAAGTAGGCAAGTCGGTTTTGCTTGCCAGGGAGTGCCCTGACCCTCTTTTGGGATGTGCTTTATGTGCAGTCAACAGGTTTGAAGTCTGACGATGTTAGCTTGGGAATCCCTCCGGCTTGGCTGGGCGGGCAGGGATATGGCGTCATTGCTTATCTTCAGAACTCTTAGTCCAATTTGCTTCTTATCCGTAGTCGGATACTATTCTGCTTCCGCTGTCATTTGTATCTTTGTATTGTATATTTGTATCTTGACTCGTTCGATTCGTTGTTGTAATTTATCTTCTGTTGTCGTTGTGGATGTATCGGAACTGTTGTAATGTTACCACAATTCCACCCACATAATGCGCATGTTTCGGCGTGCACATTATGTCTGGTGGGCGACCTAAAATCGTTATTATGCGGATTTCGGCGGGAGCGCTTAAATCTATAGTACCGATTTTAGGGCGTCACAACTTTTGTAGTCACTTTTCTTTTCGCTTTGTAGTGGGATCTGTGAGCATCTCTTTACCTTTGTGCGTTTTGAGATATATGTTGGATGTGATACTTAGACATATACTTTGGTTTAATAAATGGCTGTGTGCATAGTTCAATGCAGAGGCCGGAACTACCCTTTTCTAAAAATAAAAAAAGCTATTCCAACTGGTGAAATGGGCTACCTGTGACTCTGCTTCTTGGACGAGTTTCGGAAATCCTTTCACTGATCCTGAATCAATGGATCGGAAAATCTAGCCAGAACAAATGAAGTGGTAAAGATTTATCTGATAGACTAAAACAAAGTATAATTGCGCAAAGATGATGCACCATGCATCTATGATTATTTTCATGTACGAATAATACCTGTACATGCCAGTTTTGTGGGTCCTTCTCATCACAAACATGTGCATTTAACTCATCTGCAGAGGGGGAAATAATCCATGACATCCGGTTTATTTTGACCAAGGTATCGTGGTGCCAACTTACAGCTCTTCTGACACTGACTTTCCATTTTGCAGATCTTCTCCATCTCTGTTCAAAGTTTGTAAGTATGTCATATGCAGCTGGACCCTCAATTTTGCAATGCAAATCATGCCATGGCTGTCTCGGTCCATCAGACTTATTCACCTGTAGTTTTGAAAGAAGCATGTTTTAAACTTTAGCATGTTAAAAAGATGTTTTCTTAGCTGCGACTAGGTAAAAGGATAATAAGAATCAGTGACATAATTAGTTAGATGTTGAAGATTTACAGGGAATGTGGGATTATGAAAATCATCCTTGAAGACAGTATTAAGATCCTTGAAAAGCCTGTGTTCAGGTGTATCATATCTGCCGTCACACAAGTCAAGACCACCGATAAAGGCTGTTATTTTTCGATTGTTTCCTGTGGCTTGAGTGTCTACAATGACACATTTCTGATGGTGCGTAAATAAAGTTCCAACAACCTGGAGAAGATAATTTGCTTCAGAAACACCAGAATAAATAAGCATTGTTGCACATAAGTAGTATCAATGAATTATAACTCCGAAAAAGTGTGTACTGCAAATAAATTAAATTAAATCATACACCAAAATTTGAGAAATTTCTCAGGTTTCATATATGTATAGGGAAAATCTATGTTTAGAACGGTGGCAACCGGGCAAACCGTGGCAGTCGCGTGGTTGCCTTCCGATCGGGGCAAAGTCAACGGCTGAGATTGAAGCGGTTCCTCCTTCCCCCCTCTCCCTCCCTCCCTCTGGTGACTCTGTCCCTGTCGCTGCTGCCTCGGCTCTTTCTGGCTCTCGGGAAGAGAGAGAGAGAGAGAGAGAGAGAGAGAGGGAGGCGTACGGGAGCTGCCACGGAGGAGGAGGAGCCACGGGGTCGCGCATCCAGAGTCCGGGAGCGGCCGTGCTGCCATTCCCGAGGCCTCGGCGGTTCGCCGGACTTCTTCTGGGAGCTGTTTGCGCCGTGGATTGGCGCCGGGAGGAGGTTAGCGGAGGGGCTTGCGCGGATTTGAGGCGGTTCGGGCGGAGATCCCGCGGGAGGCCGGGATTTTTGGGTTCCCCACGGTGTGATTTTGTGCCACCCGCCGGCCGGCCGGCCATGGCGTCAGTGGAGGTGCGGTCCGTGCGGAAGTCGTCGGCGCTACGCGCGCACGGGCCGACTAAGCTCTAGCCCTCCCGGTCCATGCCGCTCGACTACAGGTACTCCGCCAAGCCTGCTGGGGTTGGCCCTGGCCCGGCAGCGAACGGCGTTGGGCGTCGGGCTGCGGTGGAGGAGGACGGGGAAGGGGAGGTGGTGGCGGTTGAGGGAGACGGTATTGCTGCTTTTTAGTCTGAGTTTGGCACCAGGAGTAGTATGTCACATGTATTGTAATTTTGCTTTGTCCTTGGCCGATACTAGTTGTTGATGTTGTTTTGTAAAGATAGATCAAAATTTGGCGGTCGAGTTATGTTGATCAAGCGCAACTATTGCTGAATCTTTATCACCGGCCAGCGGGTGGGCATTAGAACTAGCTCAGGGGCTCTATTGGTGTGCCGGACCGCGAAGGTAGCTGCCAACGACAAGTCTCCAGGCGGCATGATCTCCACCTTCGACAACACGCAGCAACGATCGCTTGCCTGATTTTTCGGTAGAGGTTGAAGTAGGCCGGTGCGCCTGGCAGTTACGAAAGGAGCTTGGAGATCTGTACTATGAGCTGACGTGTCAACATCCCACGAGGGGCCCAGGAGCGACATGTTGCAGGCCGTTTCCAGAAAAAAAAATCCGTACTACAGTACGCCAATAATGAATAAGGATGTGTACTGCTTGCTGTGTGCTATGATGCTTGTCTGACTTATCATTTGTAGGTGTTGTTACCCTACTCTCTGGGTAGTAGACCCAATAATAGTGGAGCTAACCACCTAGTGTTGATGAGGTTACCTATGTGCTCATGATGAGGCTATCCATTACTAAATCGGTATAATAGTTACCCTACTCTCTCGATAATAATTATCCACCTAATACATGCATATAGAGTTATCCATAAAGTACTGATAAATTTACCCATGTGTTCATGTTACAGTTATCCACCACAAACTCGATATAGTTACCCAGTTCTCTCGATAATAGTTACCCATATAGTAGGGATGAAGTTACCCATGTGTTTGTGACGCAGTTATCCATCTCAAAATCGATGTATTTGTCATACTCTCTCGGTAATAGTTACCCCCATTGTACCGATGAATTTACCCATCGAATATTATTGAAATTAATCACCCAATTATTGATGAAGTTACCATGATTTTGAAGGCGTTAAGGAGATACGTCTTAACAACACATGCATATGCTTTAGGAGCTTAAGCACCCTACGCAATCGTTTTTCGAAGCGTAGGGGCGATTTAACACCTAAGATTCCTATCCATGTGTTCGTAATGTATTTACCCTCTAAAGCATACTAACTAACTTACCACACCAGTAAAAGTTATCCACCACAAAATCAACCAAGTTACCATACTCTTTCGGTAGTACTTACCCACCCAATAGTGATAAACTTACCACCAGTACTTATGAAGTTATGCACCATAAAATCAACGTAGTTATCATACTATATTTACCCACTCAATACTGATGAATTTACCACCCGATACTTATGAATTTATCCATCACGAAATCAATGTAGATATTACACTCTTTCGATTATTTTTTATCCACACAATATGAACTAACTTACCACTCGGTACTTATGAAGTTTTTCACCATGAAATTAATGTAGTTACCATCCAACACGAACTCAGTATAGTTAACATACTCTGTATGTACTAGTAACCCACCCAATATTAATGGAGTTACCCACTAAGTACTTATAAAGTTATCCATATGTTAAATGATATAGTTATCCACCACAAAACTGATATAGCTACATGTATTCTAAGTAATAGTTACGAACACAATGTCCATATTTTTTATTTATAGTTTCACTATGAATTCGACAATTATCATACTAATACTTATGCATGCATGATAATTTAACATCTTAAAGTAATGTGGAAACTTAAAAGCTCGTAAAGATCTAAAAGAATAAGAAAAAATGGTTTATTTTAACCCGAAAACTAATCGGTAATATGGTGGGCAACTTACGTATACAACACCGGGTAACTTATATGTTACAGGTGGTAACTTTTGGACGATAAAAAAACGTTGTCAAAAGATATCAATATGGGATCTAGTTTCGAAGATCTCGTCGCGACTAGTCTAACGGTGAAAACGGATCCTAAATTCGATAAATGATTTGAGCTATAAAACTTTTTAAATTTTCAAATTTCGTATTTAATGTTGATGACATCATCAGTTTTGTCTTTTCTGCATGTATGGAGGAGAGCACACCGCACACTACGTCCGTCATGATTTTTGACAGTTTCAAATCCTGTGAGTGAGAGAAAAAACCGTGTGTGTGCGGATGGAAGTTTTTTGCTCACCCGTTCTATGGTTAAGGTTAACCGTAGAACGTTCTAAGGATAGTCGCTCCATGTATATATTGTTGGATAATATGTGAACCCTTAAAATAGGGGCCTATATGATTGTTGAAGACACTTTGCTCAGCCATTGAGAGTGGACACGTAACTGATTTAGGCTCGTTTTCGAGTATATCCTACCAATCCTCCTTGTTTGGCAGATATGTTCCTTCAACCTTATATCGGATTATCTTGTTCCCAGTTCATAGCTTTGTTGTCATCAACTAGTTGCCCGACTTTATTCTTTTCTCTCACACAACGCATTTTCTCTTGTTAGTCTGAATCTGCGACTACATTAACCCGAGCTTTCTCAATTAACTCATCTCCCTTAGGCAACATTGCTTTTCCTGACCGCCTCGAGCAAGTAAACAGACTACACGTCTACACCAACAATGTCCGTATGTACCAGAAAAAAGACTAGAAAGACTTACCTTTAGAAACGGAGGGAGTAGCTGTTATACACATAATTTTCTTTTCCAGCATGAAAACATGTGCTCTAAGCCGCGACAAATTAACCCAGAGAGAAAGCTACATGGGGTTGTTTCAGGATAGCTACCATCAAGAGAATAGACGGATCGATGAGGCCGCAACTATATTTATTAATACTGTGTTGGCTGGGTCGCAAACTTAAAATCTCTTGGCTTTGTTACCACCTTGAGTTACATGCACCAGCCAGGTAAATCAAAAGTCTGAACATATGGAGAAACACGAGCAAAAAAATTCAGTAGATATATTGATTGATACGTGTGGTGCGGGTGCACGAAATATAGATGGAACTTATGTGACCCGTAAATAAGATAATTTATTGATATGACTAATGTATAATATAGCCAGACACACATGACACTAAAAAAAATTTACCCCTTGATATGCAGAATCTAGATACCGTTTATGTATGTGACCAAAAGGGAAGGAATACACAATATCCACACCTGCTGCTTGAAAATACTCATTTTGTTGCTAGCATAACGAGGAGCCAACACACAATGGACACCTGAATGCCTGAAAAACTTCCGAGCTTCCTCATCATGTGTATGCATGAGTCCATCCTGCATGAGCCTACATCATTTCTATCAGACTACTCTTTTCTTATGAAAACAGCAAGTATATCTATTGGGAACAACATAATTCGCAAGTGGGAACAACATCAATACAAACTGGACAGACTCGTTGGTTCTTCTGAGTTCGATATTTACCTAGTCAATAATCTTATTTAACTCAAAAGGAATCTTATTTGAGTAGAGATAGAATGGCAACTAGAACTTACAGATTCCTGCTCCTTTGGGCATTTACTTTTTGACAACATTCTTATCTAAGTTCAAGTGATTACAGTCACACCAGAAACATCAAACAAGAGGGAAATAATTGCATATCGAAAATTTTCTATACCTTTCAACTTATCATAATTATCAACATTATTCATTTTTCAACAAAATGTATGCTTTCGCTAACACTGGTGTCTGCACCAACTAGGCTTCTGTGTAAGGACATATATAATTAAAATTCCAATAACTCCGGGAAAAAGAGAGAGAAAAGAATCCGTCATGGCATGTTGCCAGACACAATACATTCCAACACCAAGTCCCTTTGTAACCGCTAAGCCGAGAAAACTACAAAAAACCACCATGATTGTGCCTAGGGTTTCAAAAAACCACCGCGTCTTCATTTTTTATCAAAAAACACCGGTATTGCATAACTATGGAGCAAAAAACATTGATTATCTATTTTACGTCCGTTAAGCCTCTTTTCAGGACCCAATTTGTCAGACCGACATGTCATGTTTATTTTGTCAAAAGGTCATTCACAATTTTTCAGAACTTCCAGCGACCTTCTCCAAAAAAAAGGTAATTAAAAAAGTCCAGCGACCTGGCACCGCTGTCGCCAGCCGCCGGCGTCACCTTCTGCTACTGGCGTTCCATGAGAAAGCCCTGCAGGACGTGCGCGTGCTGCTGCAGCTGCTGGAGAGCCAACGGCATCGACTTGTTGTGCTTGTTCCTCAACAATTAAGAAGGGCACATGTAGATCGATCTGGTCGAGGCAGCCGAGCAGGCTATCAGGAGGCGGCGGCGTGGGGAGGGCAGGGAGCAGCGCGGCAGAAACGCCACGCCCACGACGGCGACGCAGTCGCCTTGTTGAGGGCGGGCACGAGGAGCTCAACGAGGCCGAGCTGGGGGCGGAGGCTTAAGCGGCAGTCAACGTGCACGAGCGCATTTACGGCCGCCACGAGCACAAGCGCCGCGGCGGCCAACATAAGACCGGCTGCACCTGCGTTGCCGTCGTGGGACGAAGATGCGCACAACGCCACAGAGATGACCAGGGTCACGGCGAGGTTCTGCACCGAGCAGAGGCGGTACTGAGGCGAACCGGGAGCAAAGACGGCGCCGAGCAGAGGCCAGGATTTGGGATGGTGTGGAGCGTGTTGTGCTCGCATCCCTCCGTCCGTGCTGCGCCGCCGTGAAGCCGAGGCAGACCAGATGGTCGTCCAGTCCGCCGGCCGCAGTCTGCTCGTGGGCGAGGTCGCCGGGGCAGAAGCGGGAGAGCGGATCCCTGGCGGCGATTGTAATCCTCGGCGGCGATTGATTTTCGATGGGATTTGTCTTTGACTTTTAGACGGTTGAGGTGTAGATAGTTGAGATGTAGACATTTTTGCAAAACAATCCAGAAATTTACAAAACAGTTCAAAACTAACCTTTGACCATTTTTCTCGTGACAATAGTAGTTCTTGTGAATATCAATCTAGGCGTAGGGCTAGGCTGGCTTGCAAGATTCGCTTCGGCGTCACAAATTGGGTCCACCGGTCAGAAAGAGGCTTAATTGGCCTAAAATAGAAAATCAGTGTTTTTTGTTCCACTGTTACGCAATATCGGTGTTTTTCTATAAAAATTGAACACGTGGTGGTTTTTTGAAACCCTATACACAATTTTGATG